>CM037840.1:11108839-11764314 GCA_021234535.1 Stichopus chloronotus
TGTTACAACAATAGTTACACGTTAATAAGAAAGTATTTAAACACAACATAAACAAGTACGTTTCGAAATTAATCGCTATCAATTAACAGGTACATAATATGTAAATATACATAAACACACACATATATATACATACACAGACATACACATATATATACATATAGACAAATATATATACACACACATATGTATATCTATACATATACACACATAGACACACACATATATATATGTATCAATTTTCACGACATTTTTTTTTTTTTTTTCCCTACATTTTTTATTTAATCTTGAACTTTTTCATTTACAATATCTGCCGTCTTGCAAGTAATACATGGCTGTAGAACTTAAAACATGAAATGAATACAGACCGCTTATATTAGATGACAGGATATTACGAAAATACCCCGTGCGTAATGGAAATACTGGAAGTCGGTATGACACGAGAAGAACACAAAAAGACATTAAAAATCAAGTATAAGATCACAGCAACCAAAAACCTCTTTGAGATCTTTATAGCTAATACAACTTTTCGTCCTCTTTTGGCTATAAAAGTAAATATGCTTTTCGACTAGTAGAGCAAACTGAAACTTGTATAAGAACTCAATATAATTTAAAGTCTTATTTTGACGCTTCTTACTAAAAATGAAATATTTCAAATGTAAGATAAGAAAATTATATGGATGGCGTTTTCACGACAAATGAACACATTGTATTATTCATCATAATTAAAATAACGTTTTCCCTTTCTTTTTTTATCGAAATTATTTAAAACTTGTAGCGCAAAGTTAAATTGATGGCGAAAATCAAAAATATTAGGTTCCTTGTTATTCAATTTGCATTGGAAGATGTAAAATTTAACATGGTAAATTAAAAAATTATACGGGTGCTTCAATAACAACTTATAGCCAAAAAAAAATAATCCTCTTTCGAAAAGCTAAAGTAATTGCCAATGAAGGTTGTTTCCACATCTAATAGAAAAGAGGAAACAATATAACAACCCCAAAATAAATGTTCAATTGTTTCATCCTGGGTTTTACAGAAAGAACATAAAGAGCTCTCAGCAATTTTCATTTAACCATGATGTATATATGTATATACATTTTTCTCCGCCGTAAGGATGGGAACGGGTTATCATTTGCTCTTGGACATTTATCATTTAACGCAATATCACCTACTCTGCCTGTAACTTTCAAGTCAAATGTTTATGTTTCATTTTTTACCATTCAAGTGTGCCGATCGAACACAGGGAGCAACGTTTGGCGGACCGCACTGTCAAACCGTATCAAGAAAGAAAAAAATAAAGACGAAATAATAATTAAAAAAAACGGGGAGGGGGAGGGGACTGTTGTATTGTACATTAAATTTGCCAAACACTTATGATGCATTCCAAAGAAAGTTAAACAAGAACGATACATGACTCGAAAGGTCACTTACCGACAAATAATGCTTCTTTAGTCCTCGGATGACTTGAATGACAAAAGATGAGCGCGACTTGTGTCGGTCTATACCACTGAATAACAAGTGCGCATCATCAACAAGGACTTTCCTGTCGAGCAATTACACTTCATGACATGATGCGAAGCGCAAATACGTTTCCCGTCTGTAAAGGGCAGCAGTGACTGTAGGAGAAAAAAAAATAAGGAAGAAATGTGTGAAAAGGTGTCAATGTCGGAAAAAGTGCGCAATTTTTTTTTTTTTTTTAGTTACCGTTTCCTCTCGAAAATGAAGAAATTTATGAAGCACAGTGAACAGTTTTTGCTCGTTCCAGGACCCTTATAATCAGTCATTCCCAAACGAAGTCGATCTAGTATAACATACGTTACACAACAAAAGAGCGTAGCACGGGGGGGGGGGGGGCGGCATATCGAAAAGTTTCCCACCGTATGTTGCACTTAGACGTCCAAGGTCATATACAAGGGTCAAATGCGATGACGTGTTACTTGGACGATACCATTTGGTGTGTGGGTTATTTATTTTTTTCTTTTGGGGTTTGCTTTTAACCGTAGTCTTTTAAAAAAAAATTCACTTCCCTCGTAAGTTCATTATTCAGAAGCTTAAATAGCGAAGCGTGAGTAAAAGCTTAAAATTAAAAAAAAAAATGCGGCAAACAAACTATTCCAGTACCAGAATTACTCGTTCGTATCTATAAACGTGTGTATGTAGGCCTATCCTTCTGTAACACTAGCATAACGTTAAGCCTAGAATTTATTAGGTTCAACGTTATGGTGACATTGTACGAATTAGGCTATGTTTGGATCATTCAGAGTGAAATTTATTGACGCCTCTGAACTACGTAAACCTAGTGTGCAACTGGATAAGTTATGAGTGCCTTTGCCAAACATTTCCTCCGTACGCGTAGCACATTCGTGTTTGTAGCTTAACTCGATTAGGCTACCGTTAAGCTAGCTACAATAGGTGTAGAGGCTCTATCGACAAGCGCACGTTTAGTATGGAGGCAATGGGAAGTTATTTTTATGACACCTTGAGCTGGGTCCGTAGCCATGTGGGATGGCTCGAAGCCAGGAAATTTTAGTCAGGGGGAGGTGTGCAACAATGAACGGAAGATGGATTTTCGAAAATGCTAGCACTATTTTTCATATTATGAAAAATAGTGCTAGCATTTTCCTCTTTTCTAAGCCCCATGCAATTTAATTCTTTATTTTGTTCCTTTAAAAAATATTTTGAAACTTGGTTTTGCCAACTACGGTACGTGGAGTACATGGTTGTCTCCTTGAGAGGGGGGATACCCCCTGTCTAAGCCCACACGTTAAGTCTGCCTTGACAACTTAACGGAGTCCCAATGATGATTGAGTTGTGGTTACTATTCTTCACCGTTGCAGTCGACATCACACTGTTGAGTGGAATCATCCCTTGCATGGGACTGGGGAGGGGCGAGATTTAACACTTGCCTGAAGTTTTAATGATTTTGTAAACTAAAAACTTACCCAAAGAGGTAGCCCCCGGCTTCCCAGTCCCCCCCCCCCCCCCCCGTTTCCCTCCATGCATTCCTAGTTTATGACTGTGGGAGCATATGCTGGAATGTTAGGCCCATTCATTTAAAGGCTGTATTGCATCACCCTAAGCTATATTTTTACCTCCCTGAAAGGAAAATTCTCAACTGGTTCTAAGTTACAGTACCCTTAGATTGCCAGCAAATTCGAAAGATGCCAAGCAGCTCGTATTACACAGCGTACACAGGGATCCATTGTTTTGATTACACATGTGGAGGAATGTAAGACAGGCTGAGGGAGGGACTAGAGGTAAAGTAGGTGGTTGGGAGAATTGAAACTGTCTGGGGTGATGCATTACAGCCTTTAAAAAAGGATCGTCTACATAGTTGTCCCCACACGTTTTCTCTACGAAAATGTTACGAGGCATAAGCCACGATAAAAAGTATTAAAAGCTATAGAACATGGACCTTAAATATGGACTCAGAGGAAAAGAAGGCTAGCAGTTCACACTTCATGTATTTCAAACAACAACGATTTAAAATCTTGTTGTATTTAACAACTTTAAACGTCAAATTCAGCTACAACTTGTAAACAATGAAAACATCAGAAAACCTCACTCCCATCCCCCTATTTACACTTAAACACTTTGATGACCTGTAGAATTCGTTTATAGTTTTGAATTTGATGAATTAACAGGAACAGACATTGACTCCAAAACAATTATCTGAATAGGAAATAAGAAACATAGTGGTTGAGAGGTTGAGTCTTTTCAGCCATGAACAGTGTACTCCATTACGATTCATTAGCAAGAACAGTAGAAACCTGACATGTCCATTTGTTATGTCCTCTTTCTCTACAGACTGAACACTTCACAGGAAATTTCAACACACTTTTGCAGGAAGGTGCAAGTTTTTCCATGCGGTTCTTCTTTAAAATGATTTGCTTTAACTCCTCTTCTCCTCTGTGATTAGAAGACCTAAAGTACCACACAGTACACTTTTCATTCAGTTTTTCGAGAGACTGCTGGTTGAAAAGAGCTAGGTTTCCATGGTCCCTGATAAACATTGGAACATGATGAGCAAATATATGCATATACAGGGTTATATCTTTACTCTGATACACCTGTGTGTACTTCTGTACCCAAAGCTTTATGTCTGTTTGAAAGTTTGGTATTTCACATGAAGCCAATTCACCATCCTGATCAATAAGTCTCTTGTACAGATGTGAGAAATCTGACCAAAGAGAAGCAATATCATACCTTTTTTCACTCCAAGGCATTAAACTGACTATTTGTATTGATGAAATTATCTTCAACTTTTCTGGACCAGTAAAATCTCTGTATGTAAACAACTTTGTATCTTTGTCAACTCTGAACTGAAAACCAGAGACGCCCAAATTTGTGATGAAGTTTTCAAATTTAGAGATATTTGGGCACTTGTCTCTCTGAATTGAACCATTCTTAAGAAACTTATTCAAGTTATCTTTATACTTAAGGTCTGCTATCAACTTATTTATCAATTGGTCTGTCACTCGAAGAAAAAGATGCAGAGTATCAGGAATTCGTTTACTCAACGGAATGCAGGGGAAAAGAGGCTCATGTGAACAATTTTTTCGATCCTTCTTGGCTTTTTTCTTCGAGAACTCTGTAATTTTTTCAACTGTCCTTGCACCCTCATCACCCTCCATAACAGACCACTTATCTGACATGTCACAAAAATCTTCTGAGGGGCAATCACACCAAACACAGCTATGTGTTGAACAGCAACTATCAATACCAGAAATTTGGTTCATGAATTTCAAATCACCTCCCAAAAAGTATTCCAGAGTATACTGAACACCATCAACTTCAATAGATTTTAATGATTCAGTCTCTTTAATAACATCTTGGAGAGCAATCTTCAAATGTTCATACTTCTCAGGACATTTGAAGATTGCTATATAATGTTCACCAGAGTAACTATGATCAGAGTAATCGACCAGAGTGTAGGTAAAGTTGACAACATGCAACCGCTTGCCTACGTTTGTTCCATCACCACTTAGTTTTATTCTCACCTTTCGGTCAGAACTGACAGTACTTTCTGATGAAACTAGTTGCCTGATACTATCAGGCAAACTGCTTTCTAGTGTTTGTTGCATACCATCAATTGGAGCACGTGTTGGGAATATACTATATGCTGCATTAATTTTTTTCATCTGTGACATTACTTTATTCGAGAATGGCAATTCCTTTCTGGTCATGCAAATTTCATGGCGGCCTCGATTTCATATGTTGAAGGAATCTTTGATGTGTAAAAGCATGTTTAACTCATCAATTTCTTCATCAGTACAAATATGTTTTTTACCTTTTACCATTTCACAACTTTCTAAGGTAAATTCTTCAATGGAACCATCTGATTTTCTAACTTTCACACTAAGAGGCTCGTAACTGTTAATGCCCATAAAAGATAATGCATCCTTCACATCCTGCAGGAATGTTTTGCGACGGCGCCACATCTGATACCTGCTACTCTTTGAAGGTGACTTACATTTTCTGAATTTTCTTCGTCCCTTGTGCAAATGTTTACTCAAATTCACAACTTTAATTTTTAAGTTGTGATTTTCAACTTTAAAAGCCTCAAGTGTGCTATTCAGTTCACTGACTTTGCTTTCTAACTGCTTACATACTCTCTTGGTATCCTGAACATCTCTCTCTCTCAAGCTTTCTTTTTAAAGGGGTGGGCCTTAAAAAGTAAATTCGAACTTCAAGGGAACATTGTCCTAGCTTTTGTTCAAACCTTGACCTAGCCCTTCCACCAGTTAGTGTTTGAAACACTTTTTGCATGTACTGTAAATTCCCTTTCAGATTATGGGCAGTTCGGTCTATTTCCATAGCATGTATATCGATTTTGTGCCTCTTACACAGACACTGAATTATGTTAACAACAAGCTGATGAGAAACTTGAAGTCCCTCAATAATTTCAAAAAGCTGAAGTTTATTCTCTGGTATTGTTATAAACTCTGGTGCTCTTTGCATTTTTGATAATGTAATTTTAAATCATAAAAGACTGTAGTCGTACGTACCCGCTGTATAAGAATATTTTCTATCAGGATTATATAAAATAAATTCCAACTAACAGCGGTAGCTAGTATTCCGTCTTGTTGAAATGTTCAAAATCTGTCGTGACTTAGAATTTAATTCTAAGATTTCAAGCATTCACTGGTCACTGCATGTGAGTTTAAAAGCAAGTATATATTTGGATTAACTTTGAAATTTCACCACAAATTTAACAAACTTTAAACCAGCTTAAATGATTAATCCAAGGTATTTCTTCTGAGGTGGTTCCCGAATCCTTTCAGAAAGGAGAATGTTACATGGTATCCACGGTGCAGAAGTTTCACCTCACCAGAATTTATATCATATTCCTCTAAAGGTTTCCTTTCCAACAAATGAAACCTAATTGTTTCAATCACTACATATGCAAAGTCCTGGTGTTTATTAACAATGCGGTAATTCCATCCTCTTCCTAATTACTTGTCCATGTTGTCTTTTGTAACACAAAATGAATTGCGACTGTGTAATTTCCCCAGTTGTTTGAGAGAGTTGAATGTTTCATATTGAATTGGGATCCTTATGGTAACTTTGTTATCTGATTTTCTGTGGCAATGCAACTCTTCTTTTATTCGTATCTTTAGCTGGTTCCTCAAATGATTGTCTGCACTTGACTTCCTTACGCTTTCATCTCTAATTAAAATTTGTCCTTCTACCTTCCACTCATCATATTTTGAATACCAATTCAAGTAATGTAACTTTATGTACCTCCTACCATCGACTGTTTTAGAGTTTAGCACCTCCACATCCCATAATCTGCTCGTAGGCCAAGTTTCTCTGAGACTTGTTTTACCCCTTCTCAGTGATTCAATTTTAGGACCATTTAGTAGCCGTCTATAGTCGACTTTCTTCCCCCGTGTCACAGGCATCTACTATAAGAAAAGAAAACATTTAATGAAATACTTGGGCCTGGCACTCACACTGGCATTCAGTACATTCAGCAATGTTAATTATCACGAGAGGCATTGGTATTTCTTTTCTCTGATTTCAAAAGTGTTATTTATGGCCTAAAAGTAATTTGAAGCACTGGTGTACAGTCTTGTCAATTTAAGAAATGTGTTTGAGGACCATGGCAGTGCTACCCACTACAGGCTGTACGTAGCATAAAATGGACGTGTACAGTTTTATACCAACAGTTGCCTTACTGTGAACGTATCAAATATTTTTCTTATGTTATGTTCCATGGTTCCTAACAGACAATTTCAGACATGGAGGGTGTAACTGAAAACCAATCAACTATATTCCTTGATAGAGTTACGATCAATAATGCAAATAAAAGGGGGTGACAGGTGATTCGCCCCTGAAGTCTACAAAATTGCCCTCCAACATGATAATCACAAGGTTGAAAAAATGGCATAGGCCTATTACATATTAGTGTGGGCAATTTCTTTTGGTGAAAATAAAATAATCCCCCTCCTCGAGATCAATTTTCACCCCCGGTTAAGAAACAGCTTCGGAAGGGACAAGACTGAATGTACGTAGGCTAACCAACTTATTTTTTTTTTCATGTTTTAAGTCCCTGTAGCAGATGTTGAGAATCAATAGGCCTAGGCCTAATTACCCCCACGGGGATTATGCTACAGTGGTAGAATTGGTGTGAATGGTTCACAAGGCAACATAAACAGTGAGCACTAGTATTGAGCTTTGATCAACCCTCATACCTCTAACTTTACAATCCAATAAAACTGCCATGCTTGCATGGGTCCATTCTACTGTTTTCTTTCTTAACTAAAGGCCGACAACCGACCAACTGCAGCCTAAAGGCTTGCTTCATACGTTTGACTGCCTAGGCCTAAAAGTACTCTATGTAAATACCGTACACATGATCGATACTATACTCAACACACTACATACTGTCTGCATTAGATTAATAGGCAACATATGTACGTCCAGGCCATAACAACGTATTATGTACCTAGCAACGCCTGTGACTGTGTGATTGAACCCCCTGTTCCCAATAATGCAATATTCCAATGGCCTACATTCAGTAAGCGAGTCAATCTATTGAGATAACGGCCACAAAAATTCTCTCCGTAAAGTTGTTATTTGGGTACTGTGAGCTCAATTCATAAGCATTGTTCGAACTTTGATATCTAAGGAATATGAAAATACCACGTACCATGCAAATTGTTGAAAATTCCCTAATTTTATGCTGTATCGAAGACGGTAAACGTAACGAGACCACGTCTGAAATCCGGAACGTGATTTAGTGTGGCCAATTCCCCAGATAATTACTTGAGACCACATTATCAAATAAATACTTTAAAACAGTTTTTGTAAGGGTTAATTCTACTTTATGATCAAAAATATTTTTAGCTGTAATTTATCTTCTTTTAGGACCGAGACTTTTATTTTTAAGATAAAATGATAAAGACGTATGAAGTCAAATACGAAGCGAATTTAAGTTGGCAAAACTGAAATTTTCCTATTAACTAGGCGGAGACAATCTATATGTAAACCAATTTGGCCAGAAATCCATTCAACCAATCAAAATAATCGTTACAGTATATGGTCGCTGACTATTCATGTTACTATTTTCACTTTTTATTGGTCGAATTCATGACGCACTGAAGTAGTCCTGCCAACAGGAAAAGAGGCGAGGCTGTCAAGAGTAGATTCGCTTACATAGACTTTGTACACAAACTGTGACTTACTGATTTTGGGATGAAGGTTACGGTCATCTTTTTTACCACAGGATGGCAAAAAATCTACCAAATAATAAATCAAGAGGCTTTCTGAAAACGAAAGAACGATTTGATTTCTTTCATTAAATTATTTTATTAATATTGTAGATCTGCCATGTAATTAGTTATGGCAATCGCAGTTAGGGCTGTTTGATACGCATCACACAGTGTTATATGCCGTAATCTGTTAGTGCACACGGCGAAAGGGCAAGAGGTGAGCTTGATGCAACAAACCTTTTGTTATGTAGGAGTGAAAGTCCCTAGAATGGACATTTGTTCAACTTTTTCGGTATATTATCCTATGGGTTGGTTCCTTTTGTGGACTGAATATTGACGCAGGTGAGTTGAGGTATATATGTTGCAAAAATGGAGTCAATTGGAGCAATTATGGACAATTTGTGGACTTTTAGCTGGCGGAACATTATTTTTGAACAGGGTAGATAAAATTCGACGGTCAAAAAATCTAAACTTAGCTAAGGTACGGAAAATTGAAAGTGCCATGGATGGCAAATGTGTCAGCTTTCCAACTAGTGGTAGCTCACATCTGTTGAGAACTTCTACAAGGCTTTAGTGACCACATTACTTTTGCCGTTTAGTGTGTAAGTCAATGGAGAAGGGGTATGGGACCTACCTTAAATGTCAAAAGAAAAGAAAAAGAAGAAGAAAAAAAATGAAAATTTGAAATATATAAGAAGGCCTCGGTGATGATTCGCGATGTAATTAATTACGCGGTTAAGCCTTGAATGTGTATTGCCCTTTGAATTATGTATTGCGAGTCTATTTCTATGGCATTCACTCAGCAGAGGCTACGGTTGATTTGGCTTATGTACTGTATATATCAGTGATATTTACACATGGGTGTGACTGAAAACTATTTCATTTGTTTAACTATTGAAGATGTTCTCTTGAACTTGTAAAACAACAACGACAAGCCAATGATCCGCCGAATCGAAGTAATAATGTTGAGCCTGCAGACATGTAATCGACATAATTAATTGAACATGTAAATAAGGGGAAAAAAAAGAACATATGTGTAGCCTACCTGTATTTATTTATTTTTGGTTAATGTGTACGGTTTATATGTGGGTGTTAAGGTGTAATCTCTGTAATAGAGTCGTTCATGTTTGTGAACAAAACTCGTCAATAAACAGTTGCCCGAGCTAGCTAGTGAGGCGGTGGTACCTTGGCACAGAATGAATACAACTTAACGGCGCATAGCCCAGCTACTATTTTTGCACAGTTGCTCAATGCGTTGTGTGCGCACGCTCTGCTAATATGGTGACTATTTGCAACACAGTGACGTCATCATCGATAGCCTAATTGTTGTGTTGTATTTTGGCACATGCATAATTTTTTTATGCCCGTAATGGCTTCGCTCAGGTAGTGGTGCGTATGGCTTAGGATCTGTGCCACAATTCCTCCCTTAGATCCGCAAAAGCTTTCGAGAGAGCTCGCTGATGGGCCGGCCCGAGTTCGGGGCCACAAGTGGGCTAGCTGACTTGCAATTGAGGGCTCCCGTCATTGCGACGGGTCGATTATCTTCGACCGGTGTGAGTTGACGTTCAACGTTCAGTGAAACCATGGCCTCAAATGAGGCGTGTCTCTCTTCCTAAAATTTAATTTTCTTTCTTTTTAATATGAAGAGGGAAAATACATTCGAGACAAACACCATATTCCATAGAGAGAGAGAAATTTTTTTTTTTCTAAACACGGTTGATCTTCTTTTGTAAAACACATCGGGACATATCATCATTATCACCATCATCTCGTTGTCCCCTCCCTCATCCAGAAATTGGCGGGGCATCTTTTATTCTCTTCCCAACTCGTCCCTGATTTGCCCGCGCTTTCATTTTGCATTATATTCTACATCAAGTGAACCAGCATTATCGACATTAGGTACCTAATTATGCAAACGGGAATCGTCACAATCCCCCAGATACATTCCTACTTCAAGTACTAAGCACATTTTGCATGAAAAACAAATAAAATAAATAAGAAAAAAAAATCGACATGACGCCTTCCAAACGACAACGCCTTGTGAAACAGGCAATGCGACGGACGGTCTGGGGCTCATTAAAGTTAAAACAACTGATGATGAGAGAAGGCTTGAGAGTTTAGAGAATGACAGAGATGCCATCAATGGATTTTCAACTTCTTGAATTACTTCGCTATAGTCATGCACTCTTTTATTGACCAGAGGATACAGACGGCTTGTAGAATTCTTTTTGACGCTAACTACATTACTCAAACACAAATAAAAGAAAAAAAAAGAAAGAAAAACACACACACAAAAGCAACGACGAACATGCTAAAATAAGCAGTTACACATATCCATCGATATGTCAGTAGTGTGAATTTCTGGTATACATGGCTCAGTAACCCTGTGCACACCTCTGATTAAATGCTCGACGAATGACATATATTCGTGTTTATTGGGGATTACACTTACGAACAATAGAGATGATCTGTACAGGTTAAATTATATCCCCAAACTGTCAAGGCTCAAAAATAAATTGAATATTTGGTCCCAGAGAGATTTGTCGTTATTGGGAAAGATTACAATTGTAAAAAGTTTGGGTTTATCACAGCTGGTATATCTATTTCAAATCCTTCCCAATCCACCTGACTATTTTATTAAAGACTTAAATACAGTCATTTTTCGCTTTATCTGGAATAATAAGTTAGATAAAATTAAGCGCAAGACACTATGTGCCCCTATTTCTGAAGGAGGACTGCGTGCTCCTCACATTCCTTCTTTTATACAAAGTTTGAAGTGTTCCTGGGTAAAAAGATATTTAGAAAATGGGGAGGCCTATTGGAAAATGTTTTTTAATTATCATTTGAAGAAGTATGGAGGCCCATTGTTATTTCGCTGCAATTTTAATTTCAGGGACCTTAGTGTTCATAACCAGTTTATTAGCAACGTGTGTCAGGCGTGGTCAAATTATACGTTCTATACACCAACTGATAACCTTCTTAATGAAATTATATGGAACAATTCATATGTAAAAATAAATAACAAAATTGTTTATTATAACTTCATGGACATTAAAGGTATTCGCTTAGTTAGGAATGTCTTGAATGATGACTTAAGATTAATGGCGTTTGATGACTTTAAAATGAAATATTCTTCGGTCTTTTGTCCTTTCACTATCTATTTTGGGTTACTCTCCGCAATTCCAAGGGATTGGAGACAAAGTCAAGAAGGTAGAAACTGGAGAAGTGGAAAGAACATCACTTGATGTCTTAAATCGGTGCCAAAGTGTGGTTCGACCGATTTACAATCAACTTTTACGGAGTTATATCACCGAGCCTACTGCTATTGAGAAATGGAGCAACGTTTTTAATTTTACCACCAGAGAATTGCGTACAATTTTCCAGGTCCCGTTCTCGTCTGTCCGGGATACTAAAATTCAAGCTTTTCAATTTCGTCTCTTACACCGAATTCTTGGAACAAATTATCTTCTGTACAAAATGGATAGCGAAAATAATCCACGGTGTACCTTTTGTGGCAGGTATGATGAAACGTTGCTCCATTTCTTTTGGGAATGCTTAGATGTTTCAAATTTTATTTTAGATATTGAGCTGAAAGTTATCGGTAAAAATTTTACCCTCTCAAAAAAAGATTTAATGTTTGGTTATAATTTACAATTGCAACATCCATATAATTTTTTGATCCTTCACCTTAAGTATTATATTTATGGGAGGCGATGTGCCAATAAGGAATTCATCCCACGCGAATTTCTGTATAAATTGAAACACTCTATGGAAGTTGAAAAGTATTTATCAAAAACAAATACGAGACAATATATCCCCTACGGAAAGTTGCAGTCTTTATTAAAAGTCGATGCATAAGTTGGTTGATATGTAACTTTTCTATTCTCTGTTAATAATATGTTAGTATCATATTTCATATGCATATATTCATTTCATATACAAAGTTAATTCCGTATTGATATAATGTTATATGTTAAATGCAGAAGAGAAAGCAATAAAGAGAGAGACAAAAAAAAAAAGAAAATTATGAATGCATTAATGAGACGATTAAACACACAAAACTAAGGGATGGAAGTTCAATTAATACAAAAAATAAATAAATAAAAAAAAAGAGAGAGACTGATGAAACGAACATGAAATGCTACGTGCAAATAACGAATCCAGAGTTGCAATACAAGTGAACCAACAAGGGGGTAAAAGAAAAAAAAATGTAATGTAATGTCACTGCAGGAGAAGGGCGAAACAATTGTTGTTCGACGTAACATGAAGTTGCGAAATTGTTGGGTCCGATAAGTTGTTAACCATGATGTATATATGTATATACATTTTTCTCCGCCGTAAGGATGGGAACGGGTTATCATTTGCTCTTGGACATTTATCATTTAACGCAATATCACCTACTCTTCCTGTAACTTTCAAGTCAAATGTTTATGTTTCATTTTTTACCATTCAAGTTTGCCGATCGAACACAGGGAGCAACGTTTGGCGGACCGCACTGTCAAACCGTATCAAGAAAGCAAAAAATAAAGACAAAATAATAATAACAAAAACGGGGAGGGGGAGGGGACTGTTGTATTGTACATTAAATTTGCCAAACACTTATGAGGCATTCTAAACAAAGTTAAACAAGAACGATACATGACTCGAAAGGTCGCTTACCGACAAATAATGCTTTTTTAGTCCTCGGATGACTTGAATGACAAAAGATGAGCGCGACTTGTGTCGGTCTATACCACTGAATAACAAGTGCGCATCATCAACAAGGACTTTCCTGTCGAGCAATTACACTTCATGACATGATGCGAAGCGCAATACGTTTCCCGTCTGCAAAGGGCAGCAGTGACTGTAGGAGAAAAAAAATAAGGAAAAAATGTATGAAAAGGTGTCGGAAAAAGTGCGCAATTTTTTTTTTTTTTAGTTACCGTTTACTCTCGAAAATGAAGAAATTTATGAAGCACAGTGAACAGTTTTTGCTCGTTCCAGGACCCTTATAATCAGTCATTCCCAAACGAAGTCGATCTAGTATAACATACGTTACACAACAAAAACAGCGTAGCACGGGGGGGGGGGGGGTTGTGGTTAGGAGTGAAAGTCCCTAGAATGGACATTTCTTCAACTTTTTCGGTATGTTATGCTATGGGTTCGTTTCTTTTGTGGATTGAATATTGACGCAGGTGAGTTGAGGTATATATGTTGCAAAAATGGAGTCAATTGGAGCAATTATGGACAATTTGTGGACTTTTAACTGGCGGAGCATTATTTTTGAACAGGTGTGTGTTCCGGTTCGACCGAACAGGGTAGGTAAAATTCGACGGTCTAAACTAAACTAAACTAAATCTAAACTAAGCTATGGTACGGAAAATTGAAAGTGCCATGGATGGCAAATGTGTCAGCTTTCCAACTAGTGGTAGCTTATATCTGTTGAAAACTTCTACAAGGCTTTAGTGACCACATTACTTTTGCCGTTTAGTGTGTAAGTCAATGGAGAAGGGGTATGGGACCTACCTTAAATGTCAAAAGAAAAGAAAAAGGAGAAGAATGAAAAAAAAATGAAAATTTGAAATATATAAGAAGGCCTCGGTGATGATTCGCGATGTAATTAATTACGCGGTTAAGCCTTGAATGTGTATTGCCCTTTGAATTATGTATTGCGAGTCTATTTCTATGGCATTCACTCAGCAGAGGCTACGGTTGATTTGGCTTATGTACTGTATATATCAGTGATATTTACACATGGGTGTGACTGAAAACTATTTCATTTGTTTAACTATTGAAGATCTTCTCTTGAACTTGTAAAACAACGACAAGCCAATGATCCGCCGACTCGAAGTAATAATGTTGCGCCTGCAGACATGTAACCGACATAATTAATTGAACATGTAAATAAGAAAAAAAAAAGAACATATGTGTAGCCTACCTGTATTCATTATTTTTGGTTACTGTGTACGGTTTATATGTGGGTGTTAAGGTGTAACTGATTATCGTATTTATTCTGGAGACTTCAATATTCTGGAGATTTCAGTTAATTGTTGCCGGAATCTTTGTAATAGAGTCGTTCATGTTTGTGAACAAAACTCGTCAATAAACAGATGCCCGAGCTATCTAGTGAGGCGGTGGTACCTTGGCACAGAATGAATACAACTTAACGGCGCATAGCCCAGCTACTATTTTTGCACAGTTGCTCAATGCGTTGTGTGCGCACGCTCTGCTAATATGGTGACTATTTGCAACACAGTGGCGTCATCATCAATAGCCTAATTGTTGTGTTGTATTTTGGCCACGGAAGACGGCTCTCAATTCACTTGACCATGAAGTATTATTTTCTCGCATCAAAAGTCAGGCTGACGTAGTGGTTAACCACGCTGGCGCTTCGGCGTCGGCAATACACCAGATTGAGTATCTGCGCTGTATGTTTTCCGTGTAAATTTCGTGCCGAGAAAGCTAGGTAAGCGTCGGTGTGCTCTGCACATGCATCAATTTTTTATGCCCGTAATGGCTTCGCTCAGGTAGTGGTGCGTATGGCCTAGGATCTGTGCCACAATTCCTCCCTTAGATCCGCAAAAGCTTTCGAGAGAGCTCGCTGATGGGCCGGCCCGAGTTCGGGGCCAGAAGTGGGCTAGCTGACTTGCAATTGAGGGCTCCCGTCATTGCGACGGGTCGATTATCTTCGACCGGTGTGAGTTGACGTTCAACGTTCTGTGAAATCATGGCCTCAAATGAGGCGTGTCTCTCTTCCTAAAATTTAATTTTCTTTCTTTTTAATATGAGGAAGGAAAATACATTCGAGACAAACACCATATTCCATAGAGAGAGAAAGAGAGAGAGAGAATTTTTTTTTTTCCTAAACACGGTTGATCTTCTTTTGTAAAACACATCGGGACATATCATCATTATCATCATCATCATCATCATCATCATCATCATCATCTCGTTGTCCCCCCCCCCTCATCCAGAAATTGGGGGGCATCTTTTATTTTCTTCCCAACTCGTCCATGGTTTGCCCGCGCTTTCATTTTGCATTATATTCTACATCAAGTGAACCAGCATTATCGACATAGGTGCCTAATTATGCAAACGGGAATCGTCACAGTCCGCCAGATACATTCCTACTTCAAGTACTAAGCACATTTTGCATGAAAAACAAATAAAATAAATAAGAAAAAAAATCGACATGACGCCTTCCAAACGACAACGCCTTGTGAAACAGGCAATGCGACGGACGGTCTGGGGCTCATTAAATCTAAAACAACTGATGATGATAGATGATGAGAGAAGGCTTGAGAGTTTAGAGAATGACAGAGATGCCATCAATAGATTTTCAACTTCTTGAATTACTTCGCTATAGTCATGCACTCTTTTATTGACCAGAGGATACAGACGGCTTGCAGAATTCTTTTTGACGCTAACTACATTACTCAAACACAAATAAAAGAAAAAAAAGAAAGAAAAACACACACACAAAAGCAACGACGAACATGCTAAAATAAGCAGTTACACATATCCATCGATATGTCAGTGATGTGAATTTCTGGTATACATGGCTCAGTAACCCTGTGCACACCTCTGATTAAATGCTCGACGAAGGCCATATACTCGTGTTAAAACAGCGTTTAAAGAGAGAGGATGAGACTGAGCAAAGAGACACATCTCGTGAAAATCAGTCCGTGAAACGATGAAATTCAGTGCACTCTCCGGTGATGAACATGTGCAATGTACACAGAGGAAAAGAAAAACACAATAAAGATTTGCATGAAATAGAAATAAAATTAAACACAAAAAGAGTTACGGTACGTTGCAATAATTTACACACACACACACATACACCAACAAAAAAAAATAAGAAATAAAAAAAAAATAGAAATGCATGAATGCGACGATTAAACACACAAACCCAAAAGATGGAAGTACAGATAATACACCAAAAAAGAAAAAATGAAAATTATGAATGCATTAATGAGACGATTAAACACACAAAACTAAGGGATGAAAGTTCAATTAATACCAAATACCAAAAACAAAAATAAAAAATAAGTAAAAAAATAAAAAGACAGAGACTGATGAAACGAACATGAAATGCTACGTGCAAATAACGAATCCAGAGTTGCAATACAAGTGAACGAACAAGGGGTAAAAGAAAAAAAAATGTAATGTAATGTCACTGCAGGAGAAGGGCGAAACAATTGTTGTTCGACGTAACATGAAGTTGCGAAATTGTTGGGTCCGATAAGTTGTTAACCATGATGTATATATGTATATACATTTTTCTCCGCCGTAAGGATGGGAACGGGTTATCATTTGCTCTTGGACATTTATCATTTAACGCAATATCACCTACTCTGCCTGTAACTTTCAAGTCAAATGTTTATGTTTCATTTTTTACCATTCAAGTGTGCCGATCGAACACAGGGAGCAACGTTTGGCGGACCGCACTGTCAAACCGTATCAAGAAAGAAAAAAATAAAGACAAAATAATAATAACAAAAAACGGGGAGGGGGAGGGGACTGTTGTATTGTACATTAAATTTGCCAAACACTTATGATGCATTCCAAAGAAAGTTAAACAAGAACGATACATGACTCGAAAGGTCGCTTACCGACAAATAATGCTTCTTTAGTCCTCGGATGACTTGAATGACAAAAGATGAGCGCGACTTGTGTCGGTCTATACCACTGAATAACAAGTGCGCATCATCAACAAGGACTTTCCTGTCGAGCAATTACACTTCATGACATGATGCGAAGCGCAATACGTTTCCCGACTGCAAAGGGCAGCAGTGACTGTAGGAGAAAAAAAAATAAGGAAAAAATGTATGAAAAGGTGTCAATGTTGGGAAAAGTGCGCAATTTTTTTTTTTTTTTTTAGTTACCGTTTCCTCTCGAAAATGAAGAAATTTATGAAGCACAGCGAACAGTTTTTGCTCGTTCCAGGACCATTATAATCAGTCATTCCCAAACGAAGTCGATCTAGTATAACATACGTTACACAACAAAAACAGCGTAGCACGGGGGGGGGGGGGTGGGTTAGGAGTGAAAGTCCCTAGAATGGACATTTGTTCAACTTTTTCGGTATGTTATGCTATGGGTTGTTTTCTTTTGTGGATTGAATATTGATGCAGGTGAGTGGAGGTATATATGTTGCAAAAATGGAGTCAATTGGAGCAATTATGGACAATTTGTGGACTTTTAGCTGGCGGAGCATTATTTTTGAGCAGGTGTGTGTTCCGGTCCGACTGAACAGGGTAGGTCAAATTCGACGGTCAAAAAATCTAAACTTAGCTAAGGTACGGAAAATTGAAAGTGCCATGGATGGCAAATGTGTCAGCTTTCCAACTAGTGGTAGCTTATATCTGTTGAAAACTTCTACAAGGCTTTAGTGACCACATTACTTTTGCCGTTTAGTGTGTAAGTCAATGAAGAAGGGGTATGGGACCTACCTTAAATGTCAAAAGGAAAGAAAAAGAAAAATGAAAATTTGAAATATATAAGTAAGCCTCGGTGATGATTCGCGATGTAATTAATTACGCGGTTAAGCCGTGAATGTGTATTGCCCTTTGAATTATGTATTGCGAGTTTATTTCTATGGCATTCACTCAGCAGAGGCTACGGTTGATTTGGCTTATGTACTGTATATATCAGAGATATTTACAACATGGGTGTGACTGAAAACTATTTGATTTAATTATTGAAGATGTTCCCTTGAACTTGTTTGAATTTGTACATACATGTGTTGTAAAACATATGAGAAATAAATTTGAAATTGAAAAATTGTTAAACAACAACAAGCCAATGATCCGCCGAATCGAAGTAATAGTGTTAAGCCTGCAGACATGTAATCGACATAATTAATTGAACAAGTAAATAAGAAAGAAAAAAAGAACATATGTGTAGCCTACATATATTTATTTATTTTTAATTAATGTGTACGGTTTATATGTGGGTGTTATGGTGTAATCGATTATCGTATTTATTCTGGAGATTTCAATATTCTGGAGATTTCAGTTAATTGTTGCCGGAATCTCTGTAATAGAGTCGTTCATGTTTGTGAACAAAACTCGTCAATAAAGAGATGCCCGAGCTAGCTAGTGAGGCTGTGGTACCTTGGCACTGAATGAATACAACTTAACGGCGCATAGCCCAGCTACTATTTTTGCACAGTTGCTCAATGCGTTGTGTGAGCATTTAAAGAGAGAGGATGAGATTGAGCAAAGAGACACATCATGTGAAAATCAGTCCGTGAAAAGATGAAATCCAGTGCACTCTCCGGTGATGAACATGTGCAATGTACACAGAGGAAAAGAAAAACACAATAACGATTTACATAAAATAAAAATAAAATTAAACACAAAAAGAGTTTTTTGCAATATGGTACGTTTGCAATACTTTACACACATACACCCTTGCACACCCACGCACCCACACACACGCATTGGCACGGACACGTTTTCATTTATACCACCCAACAGGACCCTCCTGTACCAATGGTCACTCTACCATGGGGTACCCCTTGAGTGTCGCTACTCATCCACTCCAAACGTTTCCATGGGTGCACAGTACAACATATAGCTTCATCAGCCAAGTGACTACAATATCTCATCTAGCCCCTACAGGGCGATGAGATAATAAGACATTAACAATTGATTATGTGAATCACAACAACAACAAAATTCAGACAAGACACCTCCTCCCCCCCCCCCCCCCCCTCCCTCCTTTTTGTGTCGTTGTTGTAGTCTCCACACAACAAATCGGATTTACGTCTGTACGTCTGTGTTTAGGCTATAACTTTGGTAGGCTACCATTCTTGTAATAGCAAGCCACCATACTTTAGGGACTCCTTGCTGTTTTTATTCCCTGTCGCTCTTGACGTGATCTGTTTGTGTTTATGAACTTAGGGTCAGATGTTTACCCGCAGGTGTTCGCATTAACGGCTTTTATTCCCTTATGATGATTTAGGTATATAGGGTGTACAGTTGTTTTGAACAGGAGCTCATACCATATAACACTCGGTATGTAACAATAATACAAGGTATATCCTCCCCAAGCTGTCTCGAAATTCCGTTATAGCTGAAATATGTAGAGCAGTTGCATATAGTCACCGTAGCTACGTGCTGCTTGGGACACAGTTCAATGTAGGTCTATGTACGTTGTTATTGCGAGGATTTTAAAGTCAATGAAAAATGAAATAAGACCTTGGAGAAATATTCCATAAACCTGAAAACAGAAATCGTTCGATTCCAAGGTATGAGAACACGTGATCGGCGATATAATGTTCCTGCATTTAATCCTAACACTTCTGTTGGTGGCTGAAGTTGGATGTATCGACGACGAAACAGACGATCTTCGTAAGTTGCTGTCTATGTAATATTAATAACATATTCACATTAATGTTATACAAAGTTGGGGTGACGTTTTGAGTGACGTTTCGATCCAGCTGGGGATCTTCCTCACAGTTAGACACGAATCAATGAAGATCGAATGGTCCATCTTTGACGAAAGCCTTGAGACTCTGCCGGCATGGTAGAATCACAGGAACGTTAGACCACCATATCATCAGATATACTTTCATAGTTCATAAAATGACATTTGTGGATAAGCGGGGCATTCTGGACCGTATTGGTTACAACAGGCCTATGGGCATACACGTATTTATCTCTCTAGTATTGGCGAATTGTAATGTCAGTTTCCTTTTTTCTTTTTATTTACTTATGTGTGTATCTATTCATATTCTCTTTCATCTCTATGCAAGTGTACTTTGTGTAAAAATGTAAATGCTTTATGAGTCGAAGTACTAGTCCACAGATTTATGTTTTTGATCTGCCTCACAAGCCTACAACGTTTTTTCTTTTATTCCTTCCTTTCGTAACATTTTAAAGTATACATATTATCTGCAATTGTTATGCACTGAAACGCATTTCCACGCAATCGTGGACGGGTTTCTAAGTCAAAACACGGGGAGGAGGAAACATTCAAGCGTTTAAAATAGTATCCTAACTAAACACTATTTTGAGCCCTCAACTAGACAATGATCCAATATAATGTTTTGCATGCAATCACTGTTAATTCCTTGTATTATAGGCCTATGTGCATACTAATTTTATGAATCTTGTTTTTAGGCCTACTATTAATTTTTGTATTCTGTAGGCCCCAAGTCTTCTGAATGGTTGAAATAAATTTTACTAAATGAAAAAAAAAGTCATGTGCCTATAGATAACTTGTTAACTGAGAAAATATAGAAAGTAGGCCTAAAACTAATATTTTGAAATAAACGAATAAATTTCATGTGACAAAGTTTGAAACATACGACAAATGTGACTTTTGCCATTAGTACACAAAATCAGCAGAGCGTTTATTCTAAAACTGATCTCACTCGAGTAAACGCTGGCATAATCTACATATTTCCTTAATTAAGATTAATTAATCAAGATCTTTTTCATTATTTTTTTTAAATTTAGACATTTCGATTTTACTGTTTGGAACGAATTTGAATCGACTTTGTCCTTTTGGTAAATTATTTTGTTTGGAAATGTAGACTTCCGAACATTTTGGCAAACCAATTGAAATTACTTATGTTTTTGAAAAATTTCCTTTTTGATCTAAAGGCATATTTCGTTTGCGACGTTATATGAAAAGTCATGAATGTTAGAAATTTTGGTTTCCTTATTGCCATTTCAAGTTACAACTTACAAGTTCAACAAACATTTATTTCGGTCACGTAATATAAACAGTTTCAAATATACATAAACATAAGTACACAGTTTGAAAACCGAGGGCTATCCCAGTTAAATCATTAATAGAAAAAAGAAAAACGTTTACTTACACTTTCAAATTGTAATTTGAAAAGTCTATTCACTATTGTTAAAATATTCCTGAGCGAGAGAAATAACATATTGAAAAAAAATAATTTGTTTGCATTTCTGAAACTAACAATCTCCATTGTAGGTATAAACACATACACATTTTTTTTAACGTTTCTGTGCAATTTCGTGAATAGCAGTATAGACATTTCCCCCGTAGTACTATGGTAAGTAGCATGTTCTTCTTCACCGTTTTGTAGAGTGATATAACTTTTCACAATTTTGAGAAAAATGCAAACAGATAACGCCGAGTGTTACACAGTGTCAGCATTTCTTTTGTAAAGCCTATATAGTTTGCCTGTTAATTTCGTAAGTAACATCGATATCTTTAAAAAAGAAAATACATGCTTTCAAAATAAAACCCTCCGGGAATATGAAATACTCAAATGTCCTTAAAGTAACGGTTACATAAACATATCGTACGAGTCCATCTCTTGACGTCACAAATTTGCATACTCAGCCGATTTTTATTCATTCTGCAGCTGTGAGACACTAATTTTCCAGTAAATTGGTCAATCTTTGACGGATTTTATGGAATTTGTGTCTATTTTTAAGATTAATAGTTATAATGCTACATGCACCCAACACTTAAAAATGTCATTTCCATGTCACACGACCTTTTATTAACTGTTCACAATATATAGAGGCTGCGTCGCGCATGTTATATAAGAGAACACATTACCTTTGATATTGCATTCGGATACCATTTTACAAATTTATCTGGTCACACCAACATTTCCTCCCCACACTTGTTCACTTTCAACGAATTTAAATCCAGGAAAAACACGTACAACGGAAAAACACTCTCATCACGAAAAAAAATTATTCCTCAACTTATTTGTTTATGAACAAGTTTGTATACTACCCTACTAGTCTCAAAACATACCGAAAAATCCGGCAATTGAAGGTAATTATCCTTCTTTGAATGGCCTCATACCGCGAAAACCAAGATCCGTGTCGCGTTGATTTAGATGGCATATAGAGCACCTTGACAGCGAACAGCTGACAACCCAAGAATGGTAGTCACGTTTCAGTCTAGCTATTTACCTTCAACTAAAGAAAACTTGAGTCATCAGCCTTAAAGGGGCTCATTGAGTTGATATAGTGACTTTTGTGACCAGCTGAAGGAAAACATTGAAAGCCAATATTTTTAATTAGCCTCATTATTCATGTAGGCCTATCCTTTTCTGTAGTTACTGAGAGATTCATTTTGGTTTCTTGCGTCAGCAGGGTGGTGTGGATGTGTGTGTGGTCCTCTGAAGAAAATTCAATAGATTTCTCCGGTCCTCTCAAGATTAACAATAGACAGTCTATTGTTAAGGTTAGGGTTGAGAAGGAAAAAACAAAAGAAAGTACAATGAGGTCCTTGGAATGAATGGAAAACAAAGCGTTTTTGGTGGAGGTCAAAGGTCATATGGGGGCACTGGGGCAAAACTCTGAAAACCTTTTTAACTCAATATGTCAAGACAGAAATCTCGGAGAGATTTGTGCTTTGTACATGGAGGCATTATGGTGAGAAAATAAATTTGGTTTGTTTTGGTGGGGGTCAAGAAAGAAGCAAAGGACAGTTGGGGGAGGGATTTTAGCCGTGACAAGTGGTATTATGGCACTCTTGGACTACCAGACTATCCTTGCCTATTGCTACATTGTGAACATTGTGAACGGTGTAGAGAAAATTTGATACCTCAGTACACTACATATATGGAGGTAATTGTCAGACAGGCAATTTCTGAAGAGAGAAACCCGAAACGAACAGCACCATGCGTAACCCTCATTAATACAGAGGGTGGTTAGGCAGGTTAAAATTCATTCAAATGTGTGGATTGCGCATCCGCAAGCAGAGAATATTTAAAGGGGCTCACTGATCTGGTTCCCAAATTCATGATATTTTGTCATACCTGTTTAGTAAGACTCATGCGCAGAGGGTAAGTGGTCAAATCAAGAAATTCTGAAAATCTGACACACAACTGAAACAACAACGTAATCAACAACGAGAATAACTCATTGCAAATATGTCGCCAGACACTTTAAGATAATATGTTAACTATAGACAACTACTGTTCTTTAAAAACAAAACAAAGTACAATAGCCAAAGGGCACTGTGGTTTCTTGCGCAGATGTACGGTAATGTAATTATAAAGGAAGAGGAGCCCATTTCTGACCATGGTCCTTCACATCCTTAACATCCAACAGCTACCCTATTGCTAATTTGACTGACCTTCCACCTTTCTAGCATAGTAGGAAATGAAACATATTTCATGATTTTATAAACTGGCCCATGTGGCCCTTTTTGGACATTGGACCCGAAACATGACAAAGAACAAGATGGAACCACGTTTATTGCGCTTATGTAACCAACCATCAACAGTATTACATACCATCTGTAAGAGAAGAAGTAATTTGCATGGTTTCATAAATTGCCACCGGGACCCTCAACCAATAAATTTCTGATACCCCAAATGAACCACTTTGTCAACTTAGTACCATGGGCCTTTGGACCCAAACATACCGACTATCCAGAATGAACTAATATAGTAGAGATGTGACACAACCTTAACTCTTACACACAATCTGTGGGAAAAGCATTTTGCACACTGTCATAAGATGGCCCATTTCAGACATTGGACACAAATACTCTTGAACAACCTTAATGTATAGTAGTTGTGTGACACAACTTCAACTTAGCGTCACACAGTCTGTAGAGGTTTGCATTTGGCATGATTTAATGAAATGCTGCATTTGGTGAATGCCCCCCCCCCCCTCCAGAATATAATGCATACCTCACTGGGGCTCAGCCCAGCTTGCATCCCCATCAATGCCTCACTCACATTCCATATCAAGCAAGACCAATGTAACCTTGAAAACATTTGGGGGAAATTCCATATCTTTGCCCCACCCCCCTTGGAAAAAAATCCTAGGTAGGCCAGTGGTGTTTGTGACTCGAATCTCGAACGACGTAATTGGTGATGAAACACCATTTATTCAATATCCAAAGCGTCATCTGATGTTCTCTTTCATATCCACCATTGGTCCTCAGTGGAAGATGCTGTTTATTTTTTTTTTCCTTTTTTTTTTTGTATATTTATCACCCTTAAATTCATTTTTCCTCAGAGAATGAAGATGAGCTCTCTTCAGAACGTACTTCCTCAGACAGTTCGTTTATCTTTTGTGGCTTCCGGGATATAACCCGTTTTCAGTCTGAGGTGTGGACTGAACATTGTTCACGATGCACCTGCCTTGATACCATTGTACACTGTCAGGCCAATCGTTGTCCGCCATTCTGCAGGCACCGGCATAGGCTGGATAGGGACGTCTGTTGTGCGGGATGTGAAATAAAAGCATCAGGTAAGACAATATTAAGTTCATCATCCTAGCAGACTAAGAATTTGAAAATCTGGCCGTCAGCCACATCCGCGACTGCTCATATACCGTCTCCATATGATGATACCAGCTCGAAGTGCCAGTGCACTCTGGAAACAAAAGAGTGAAATTCACTCCAGAAAGAGGGTAAACAGGGGCCACTCACGGTAAGAATGAATTTTCATTCCAAAAAGAGCGATATGTCACATGCATGTGCACGTGCAGTGCTCTTTTTGGATTGAATTGACACTCTACTATGAGTGAAAATCACTTTTACCACGAATGGTCCCACTGCGTACTTTCTGGGGGAGTGAATTCCACTTTTTTTCAGTGTATTACCAAACTACCTCCTCGAAAGACAGGGATGATATCACCTCTGCAGTCCTTCCACAATATGAAACTCTGAAACCTTCAGAAAGATAAATCACTCTTTCAGAGTGAAATTATGGTTGATTTTTTTCATTTGGAGTGAAAACCTCCACCCACAAAAAGAGTCACTCTAATTCTTCAAAAGTGAATATTCAGTCCTAATTTGTAGTTATCACTAATTTCACTCTTTGGAATTAAGATAGTGAGTTGGAAAATTTCGGCACTAAATGTGTTTTCATTTTTAATAGTCTAAATACCTGTTTTATGTTGTTATTCCAAATCAAATCAGTTTGAGGGTTTTCAAGTCACATAGCTGAAAAGACGTCTGAAAAGGACGGAAGTGGATATTTTGCTACCCAAGTTTACCTTGAATCTATACTGGAAATGTAGTCCTCTTATAGCAATTAAATTCTACTTAGGTGGAACTTGGATTCCATGTTGTGAAACAGCATTTTACATAAACTTATCCTTATTCACCAACTTTTCGCAGACGAGATTTAACTTACAGTAAAGATTATTTAGCTTATGTGAATTAAATTTCGATGAAGTGGAAATGAATTCCACTGAGGTGGAATGGAATTTCACTTACAGTTAAACTAACTTAAAAAGTGAAATTTATTTCCACCAGTCCACTTAAAATGAAATTCTGTTTCACTTAATAAATATAGAAACGTCTTTTTTTTACCTCAGAAGAATTCAATTCAGCTTAAGTGAAATACAGTCTGAAGCAAGATTGAAGTCCACTCGAGTGAAATCAAATAAATGAGAGTGTTACGGTCACGCCAGCCAGGTGTAGGCTAAAAAGTCGCATATCTCGGAAGTATGAGAATGCATTACGCAGAAAAAATCACAGACTTCTCAATACGATCACTGGCGGGATATTTTTTAAAGCATTTCGTGCATGCTGCCTTGAAGTCTTCAATACGCTTATTTGCCGTTTCATACTTTCATTACAATTTTCCGACCTATTGCAAAAAATATTACCTGCGCATAATGAATTTGAAATTTACTCTGCGCCTTGAAGCAACTTATCACTGCCCAATGACTCATCCAAAAACTGATACGTAGTAACATAATGATGCTTATTGTGTTTCGTTAAAATTTGTAAATATATGACCGATGGAAACATCGTTTCATTTTTATCGATGTAACAGGGATTATTCTTCTTCTTCTTATTTCTTTTTTTTTTAGAGTCGCAAATTAATATTAAATGTATGGCTCGTATACTTTTTCGTCGACCCTGCGCGCATATCATTATGCTCCACCCAAATGTATAGGCGCATTACAGCAAAGACGTAATGAACTCATTACAAATTAGCGATCATTTGTTTGTGCATTTCATGACTCGCAACCAGCCCACAAACTTGCTTCTCTCTCACAACCTGTCATTAAAATTTATCTTTAGAGAATGTCGTTTGTAACAGTTTTGCATGACTGTTCCATTTATGTTATACATTTTATGTGGTACCTTTAAACATGGAAAGACGTAAAAAGAAAACCAAATTTACCTATCTAGAGCAATGACTGAAATTTCTATGGCGAGCCCAATGTGCAATAATTCAAAGATAGAAATTTCCACTGACAGACTCAGTTTTTCGACTGAGAAAATTAGTTAACTGTCCAAACTACAAGGTTTTCAGTACACCCTGCTCTTCTGACCGACGATTTCCCCAAAATGTTTTCTCGAACGATAAAGTGAGGTTTTCGAACACTGTTTATCGAGGGCCAAAAACGATGTAAATTATGTCTTTTGCTCTAACCACTGTTTGTCGCATAAAAAGTGAGCTTCCCGAATGATTGCACATAGTGCTACCCACAGAAGTCACAGAGGTCACTTAATCTTGATGCACAACCTTTGTCGCTGCAAATGTTTCCAGGGAGGTGTTTTTTTTCTCCTTCAGTTATGAACGTCCAATTTAACAGAAAACCTATTTGCCTTTGTGTGTGTGTGTGTGTGTGTGTGTGTGTGCGTGTGTGTGTGTGTGTGCTCACTTCAATTTCTTTATCGCATTCTATAGAGTAAGATCCATTTAATTCTTTTATTTTTGTCCTCAGATATCTTGAATAATAAATTCAACTGCCCAACCTCAGAATGGACGTCCCCGTCTCGACAAGATGGCGAAACATGGACACTGGATTCTTGCACATCGTGTGTCTGCAAAAACGGAACGACTGTCTGCATGAGCGAAACATGTTGCACTCAGTGTCCATCTATTACTTTTGAAGAAGGAAGCCACCAACTCAACTAGCAGAAATGTTTAGACTATTCGCCTATTCCGTGGGAGACTTTTCTTTTTAAAAGTGAAAACACACTGTTGTTTGGAGATTTAATGAGAGACATACAGGAAATCACAATCCTAGGCAAACTTTTACAAGATATTGCTACAGACGATGATTATAACTTGTATGCAAGTTACGAAAACTCCTGTGTAGTTTTTTGTTTCGAATTCTTTTACTCAAACGGCGTCTCTTAGTTGCACAATTACCGTAATAATTCGGCCATTTTTCTTAATTTTAGCCATATCGTAGAATTGCAAGTGAATAAATGCTGAAAAATGATTAATATTTTATGTAAGCCAGGCAAAGCTATCTGGATAGGTTCATGTTCAGAAAGAGACAGCGTGAATGCAGCTCGATACTAGTATGTAATGAAATTAACTTTTATTTTAAAAAATTGAACTGAATCGGTTTACACAAAATTAAGGAAAATGTAACTTATTTCAATTTGCTGCTCAGATTCTGTTGTCGCCGTATCGGCTTAGGATTACGGCTTGATGTTGTGTGAAACGTAAGCTCCTGATTCATATCAATAATGTAGAATTATTAATTAAGGCTTCGCTGTAACTGATATTTCCATAAAGAAGATTTGAGATTGATGGTTCTCTAGCGCAAGCCAGTGTTAATGTGACAATCTAATGGATTCTTTCGCCAGTATGATCTCATTCTGGTGTAGAAACTTTCTGCAATTTGAAAAAAAATTGATACATTTGCCGTTACTTGATTCAGAGTTTTCTTCAAGCACGCTAATGTGCACACGTCCATATACAAAATTTAATTACACCAAACAACATGTTTCGATCGATTGTAAATTTAATTTGATGAATCCTGTAAGGTTCGTTGCGGCTAGGTGAATAGTACATTGTCATTTTCTATGAAAGATTACAGGATTCAGATTATTACAGTACCGCTGTGAACTGCTATCACATGATGGTTGATATTACAGCACCATTGTGATCTGTCATCAAATTGTTGATACTACATTGATAATGTGAACTACTGACCAATAGTTGTTGCTATTATATCACTCCTGGGACCGTTGTAGGATTGTTGGTATTACATCACTATTGTAAACTAGTATCACAGGATTGTTGATACTACATCAGTACCGTAAACTACTAGTGGGACTGTTGATATCGCTGAATAATTATTCCAGGATGCAGGATATTATGTCACCATTGTAAACTACTGTCATGAGATTGTTGGTATTATATCGTCTCTGTGAATTGCTATCGTAAGATTGTTGATACGACATCATCACTGTGAACTACAAAATCATATTCTTGATATATCGCTACTGTGAATAATTATTCCAGTGTGCAGGATCTTATATCACCATTGTGAACTACTATCGTGAGATTGTTGGTATTATATCGCCTCCGTGAACTGCTATCATAAGCCTGTTGATATGACGTCAACACTGTGTACTGCCCCATCAGATTGTTGATATTTTGTCACTACTGTGACCAATTAAGATGGTCTTATTAACATATCACTATACTGTGTATAATTAAGGCATATTTGGTTGTATTACATGCGCTAGTTTGAATCATTACCACATGACTGATGATATTATATCGCTATTGTAAGCTATTACTACAGGAATGGTGGCATTATACCACCATTCATGGTGGACTATTACCATTTAATCGTTGATATAATATCACCGTTGAAAACTTTCCAGTCAGAGCCTATTGATTCAAATTAACTGTGAATACAGTGAGCGTGTTGTACTATATAAGGTGTATCTTTGGTTCTTTCCAGCTCGCCTTGAGGGTCGCGGGCTACCATTGTTGAGAAATGAACTTTTTAACTGATTGGATGGTGTCTGTCAGTGGCCAATGTAGCCAATGGGACGTAAAAATATTTCGGGGAAATTTGAGAAATTTGGGGTAATAATATTTCCTTTTCTCAAAATATTTACTAGGATAAAAAAATCGTGAGACATTTACATGCTTAATTCAAATTTCAACATATTTCTCTAATATTTACGTGTCACTGACACGTGAAGCATTCCTGAGTCGCGTTCCACAGAAATGCCCCCTCGCTATAGCAGGCTGACAGTGAATGCGCTCGTATTATTATGAACAGTGCAGTGGGACGTTACAGTTTAATGGGTTGAACTATACAACCATGGAACTATGTGCAACAAACACTGGTAGGCACTTTTTTGTGACCTAAACTAAATAGCGAAGTAACCGAAAAACTAGATGTAGGTCATGGAAGAACAGGAATAATACTAGTCCATCATCATTCATTTTAGTCCGAAGTAACCTACAGGCATGAAAAAATTAGAATCTGAATTAGGCATATTCAGATAAGGTCCACAACTTAATATTTCACCTGCAGTGTAAGGCAAAATGAACAAAAAAAAAATGAAATTATTCCTTATAAAACAGGAATTCCTGGAGTTATATTCAGTTCAAATCTAGTATCAAATATAACGCCGTACATCTAATCTACCTTACAGAATCAAAAATTTTCCAAAGGGCCTAGGATGGCAGTCAATCATCAGATCCATCATATCACAATTTCACACTCACGTAGAGGCTTAGACAGTCGTATACGCAGCTAGGAAGATGGCGGGGAAATTTCCCAACTCACATTGCCCAGTCTAATAAAAAAAAAAATTTGAATAAAATTCACGAGGGCGTGGATAGGTCTGTCGACAAATCTCACTTGGTATCATGCTAACTACAACTTTGAATTTTAAACAAAAAACAGTGATGTAATGACAGGGCCATGTGAAGTGCTATTTCCGGCGATTTGAGTGGTTTGTTACATCAACTTTTTCTTTACGCTGAGCGCCAACTGATGATTGCGTTCCACTTAGTTCCGAAGTTAAATTTCGCTCTAGGTACACACAAACTTAAAAGCCTGGGATTGCCCCTCCCCCCTTTCTTTAGTATGGAGTGCTGTGGACGATGAATTCTGGAAATCAAAAAAAAAAGTAAATAAAAAATTAAACAGAAAATTTGGGGAAATGTGGGAAAATCTGTTCAGTTTCATGTTGAAGAAGGTACAAGGCATAAGAGCGCATTTTTCAATGATTAACTTAGTACTTTAGGCTACCATTACGCGGTGCTTTTTATCTGGTTGTTTTCTGATCATTTTGCGTTTGCTCACTTTTTATTGAGATGGACATTTTATTGCAAACGAAGGCGCAAAATAATGACTGGTTATTTTCTACTTACAAGCCTGGAAAATCCCATTTCCGGCTGTATGAGAGGTCCTGATTTTTCAAAATTTTCAAAATCATCAACCGATGATGGCGCGTACCGCTTTGGTAGTTTTCCAGAAAAATCTCACTCCATGTACTGACTCACATTAAACAACCCTGAGATTTCCCCCCCCCCCCCCTCCCCCTTGCCAGAATATAGTGCGTACGTCACTGGGCTCAGTCCAGCATATATCCCCATCAATGCCACACTCACCTTCCACATCAAGCGGGACCCGTGCAACCTCGGAAACATTTGGGCGAAATTTCATATCTTTTCGTATCATTTTCAAAATTCATATTCTTCCCCCCCCCCCCCCCGACAAAATCCTAGCTACGCCACTGGTGTATGTGACTCGAATCTTGACATGACTGGTGATGAAACACCATTTATTCCATATCCAATGATATGTTTGATGTGTTGATCTATTTAATGATCTATGATCTATGTTTGATCTATGATCTGTTTAATGTCCACCATTGGCCGTCAGTGGCAATTATGTAATTCTTTATCAGATGGCAGTCACGTGGTCTCCAATGACCTCCATGTCATCCTTTATTTTAATATGATCGTCCATTCAATCGTCACTGAGATCATAAACGACAATCACGTGATTCCGATATACAATGGCCACTGTGTCACGTTCATATGGTCCTCTATACAGACTTCCTGAACGAAGTGCTTGTTAATTAGCCTCTAAACTATAATCGGAACATTAACGAAAAACTCTGAAAGTGATTTAATTAGAAACAAAGACAACTTTTACGCAAAAATCAAATCAGAACATATATTTCAAAGCATCGAACATTAGCTCTCGAGTGAAAACCTGAATAATACGATAAACCCAAAACAGTAATACCATGGACACATATAGCTTGGTGAAAGTAAACCCAATAAAACATGACTCGATATGTGGCTGTGCACGATTTATAAAGATAACAAAATTCGAATTCTGAAAGTGATTTCATTGTGAATGAAGTCCACTTAGCAAAAGCTGACACGAAATGAAAACAAGTAAAGCAGCTGAATAATACTGAAATAAGTTGACAACCAAAACCGCACAGTGCAATGGATATAAAGTTGCATGAAAAAATAGGACAACTTAAACAAGATTAAATCTAAAAATTATGAAGCTCAAACTACGAGAACAGATCTGGCAATATCATGTATGCGAAACTAAAAACATTGAATTCATACAAACTAGAATGGTAACATCCTAGAATAACAGAAGTATGGTCCAGTTACTTTGCTACCATTGTGACACTGCTAAGCCGCAAACGAACGCAGACGAATCAGAAATATCACAAGTCTAATAAGAAATCAGAACCCAATGGGATTCAAACTTGATTTAAAGCAGTAACTAGTAACAATAGCTTCATGAAATGGTAACTATGAATATTGCTAATATTGTTTAAAAATTGTATTTCAAAACATATTGCATCTTTTTTGTAAAATGTAAAAATGATATCCAAAGTTTTGCATTCATTTCAAATGTAGATGTACATCACCATATCCTAAAAAAAAATGATATGCGTTCATGGAAATACCGGTTTGGCCTTGCAAATAAATGTCAACATTTTAGTCACATTTTAATCACATTTCTACATTAGAAGTTTAATAACTGTGTGACTCTACTGCAAGTTAATTTGCATTATTATTTCTGGATCCAAACCACTGCAAAGCCATCCACTGTTCAATGTCGCTAGTGGGTTGATATTCTACAAACTAATCGATTAACAAAATTATATAAATGTTTTAAAAACCCCATCACCAAAAACAGAGAACAAAAATGAGATTATCGTATTACAAACTCTTAGGCCCATTCCATGTCAAAATTACGTCATCAAGTACGTCATTGTATTTCCATTCACTTTCAGTAGTATCTGCAAAATTCGGAGAAAAATAAAATTGGATAGCCTGCACGCTAGTTACAAAAACTTTGTTTGACCGACCGCCACTGACGTAACGGAAGTCGTTGCGCAGGACAAGTTTCCCCAAATGAAATCAGTCAACTTATCTGCCGAAACAGGTGCAATTCTTCTGACCAGTTTCTTCTAGCTCCTCCAAAAGACTTGTCTCAAACTTCCCCATGCACATGTGAAATCAAAACCCCGCGCTACCTGTGTATGTTGTAAAATACGAGCTGCATCTTTCGACTGCCGCCAATCAAAGAGTAGAACCGATTGCGAATTTTCATCAATTTTCTTGTCAAATTGTAGCCAAAAATGTAGCTTGGCGTGATGAGTGACTGTTCCATAATCCATACTGACCAACAGCATCGGTATTTGTAATGTATACACTAATGTTTGCATTAGGTATCTGGTTACCCCATCGAAGATGTTAGGACTCGGTCCTGAAACTGTTGCCTGAATTTCATCATTTTTTTTTTTTTCCACTCCAATTTTGTGTTTTACGTGCGACAAAATTCAGCATACATCTAAGAACTACTCCATTGCCATGTACATATAAACAACAAGGTGTTATAGTTATAATAAACTGTCAGCGAAAAATCTTGTTTTACAACTTCACAAAGGACTAGCACCCTACAGGAAGTTATATTTTCGTGTACCCGGGTGCCCGACGGACTATGGAAGACGGGTACCAGGTCCGAGTTTTGGATCCTGTGCAAACACTTAATTATACACCATTCCTCGTTCATCGGAATATCTTTGGGTATTGGTTTCCGTGAAGAATTAGTTCTTTCTTTCCTTTTTTACCATTGCAAGAACGTTTGACTTTGGGTAAAGCACTACACAGCATTTTCATGAGGATCACGAAGTTATGTAATCAGTGTGGGTATGTCTTTTGTTTTGGGAGTAGCGTGGTGACAGCCGGCGCTTCCGGTGATCGAGTGGTGTCCTGCATGGTTGGTGGAATAATTTCTTCTTTTTCAATTGTTCGTGGATGTTTGTTTTTAATTTTAGTTTGGTTCAGTTTGGGCCGTGGCGTTATCATAGTGCATAGAAATTCTATTATTTCTAAAAATCTCTACATACTGGATGTTACATTTGCCAACAAAGTTTGAAAAACTATTTCATCTGTATATGCTTTCAGTCTTTTACATTAAATGAAAACTTTTAGTGAAAGATAATTACTTTCAAAGAAACCTTGCCTGTACTTACCGGTAAGGTTTGGTTCTATGGTAGAAAACCACCAACAGCTGTGAAGTAAGAATGATTGTTGTCAGCAACAATTGGATGCGTTATAACTTACACAGTTTACAGCTACAAACTTCAAATACTATCAGCATCGATAGCAACACTACTAATATTAAAAATGAGGTTTGGTCGCAAGGCCAGATTGGACAATACTGCACTTATAGATGTGCCAACAATGTAAGTCTAGCTGAGATTGGTTGTCATACGTGCAACTGAAACTGGTCATGATGAAATATGTTTATGTAGCTATATGGGTGTGTGGGCGCATAATGAGTGCGCATAATGGTTACGTAGGTTTAAACAGCCTCCCCCCTCCCACCCGACATGTACCTTGCATTTATGTCATTCACTTAAAGAAAAAAAAAACAATGACTTATTTATCTAGTTTGAGTTTGCTTAGTCTATATTACGTCTCCACTTCAAAGGGTTGATGTAACTTTTGGTCAGTTGAACTGGAAGAAGGATTTTCTGAACACACTTCTGAAACACATATTAAGTTCCTTTGGATGAGATATTCATGTTTTTGTCATATTAACTTTTCACAGCATGATATTTGAAACCATGACATCATCGCACCAGTAACTTTTATACCAATCTGTATATCGATTCCTCATGTACCAGTCTCTGCTTTCCAATTCTCATCCTATCCATCTCTGATATTTAAACATCACAAAACCAACCTCTGCCACCCTCTGATACTCAATCCCAGACGCGGATACAGGTGGGGTACTCCCTGCCAGCCCCTTCCCCCCATCGCCGCTTTTTCCTTTTTGATGAAAAACGGATTTTTTTAACCAACATTTTTTTTTTTGTCTCAAATCCGAATCGTCTGATAAGTAGCCAGAAAATGGAACAAGACCTGCCGAGTCCAAGTGGAACTGGCGCCAGGGGTCTAACAAGTGCGCTCGCTCGTCAGGTTTTGACCGACGGTGTATGCGCACCCCCCCCCCCCCTACCCTTCTTCTCTATATCTGGCGCATCCACTTTTCACCACAGTTTGTGTCACCTTTTTCTTTGTACAATGATTTGATATTTAATAATAGTCAATATCGTGTAAAGTGTAAGTTTTAGTGTAACTCACGTGTCTGGCACTGACTTCCTGTGAATCCATCCACACATTCACAGCCGAAGGTAGTGTCGTCCACGTTGAAGGTACCGCCATTGAGACAAGGGTTCCCAGAACACGGATCGGGTACAACTATTGAACGAGAAAAATCAATAGCAGTGACTGAATAAAAATACACATATGAACAAAGTATAGTGACGGTGTATTAGTTTTATGTGGGCTGGATTGGAAACCGTGCGCTTGACTGACTGACTGACTGACTGACTGACTGACTGACTGACTGACTGACTGACTGACTGACTGACTGACTGACTGACATACTGACATACTGACATACTGACATACTGACATACTGACATACTGACATACTGACATACATATCAAAACAAACATAGGTCTGTGTAATGCTGCCACCAATAGAGCTATTGGAGAATGCAGTAGTGAATATATACCTCAATAATCCACTGTCCATTATAGTTATTATCGATATCTAATGAACAATATCCTCAAAGCACACAAAGGGTTTCCATGTTACGTAATTGCTTAGGTTACATCTCATAAGCATAGCTTCCAAAAACAATCATCTGTGAATAAATCACGAGGAAGTATTTCTCTGCCGAGCATACATTGGGACATTTTATATTTCTCAAATATGTCAAAGTATTTTTTTTTTTTTTTGAATATGTGTCAGGACTTACATGGCACTTCGCAATATGTTCCAAGATATAAGCCAGAACATCGGCAGTTGAAGGTGGCACCGTTTGCCACACACAGGCCTCCGTTGTGACAAATGACGGTTTCACAAGGGTCAAAAGGAGCTAAAAGAAGGAGAAATGAAAGAAAAAAAGATTTGAAGTTGTTATAGAGGTCGTCGAGTTCTCTGAAGACGAGCTTCACCTTTTAACCATTATTTGTTTTGGTTCTCTTGGCAAGAGACATGTGTCAAGAATAAATTATTTAGGAAAGTCCACATTTTACTTCTAAATGATTTGTTCTGCACTTTGAGTCATCAAGCACACATCGGCATGTAGCCCTTGTTGACAATCAGGTCATCGATAACATGATATCATGCATTTTGGTAACTTACGAGACACGAATTCCCTACCGTTATCTCATCTCTCTGACAACTATCCTACCTTACCTTGTGGAATGATATCAAGTATATACATATTTCGAGACAGGAATGTGAAACCTCACTATGGATAAAACGTGGGAATTGAGTGCGGCAATACTTACGTTGGGCACATGTGACCCCAGTAAATCCACCGACACATGAACACTGGAAGCCATTACCGAACGCCTCACAGACGCCATTATTCTGACAAGGAGACGGACTACAGGGGTCGAAGGGTGCTTCAAGAAAGAAAAAAAAAAAAAAGTCAGACATTAATATCTCGAGATTTGTCTGTCAAAGTTTCGCTTGTCTTAATTTCTAACCTAATTTGAATCAACACTTTTTCTTGGCATGTCAAGATCATACACGACAGTTCAGTGTCGTCAACGATGGCAAGGGTGGATTTGTCATAACGTGTTTAGAAAAAAAAAAAGGGATATGCGAGCCTGACAATCTCTTTAGAGTTCCCAATTAAAACGCATGACCCTCATGTACTGCTACACCTTCCTCAAGGGGAAATAAAACCAAACTAAAGCAAAACGTCCCTTTGTCTTTCTCTTGCGACTGATCCTAACGTGTAAAGATTTTAATGCAATTTAATGCAATGATACCGAAGAAGGAAAAAAAAGACCCCGGGAATAATAGCTGTGAGTTATCTCTATTAAGGTACAAATTCCCTTTTAAGAAGCATTAATCTCAAATGTACTTGTCAAGATATATTTTTCATCGTTGTCACGGTAACTTTCGAAACAATAGAATGGTATATGAAAGGAGTATAAGTAGTTGAATAATTCTATTTTTTGCACTTTCTTTCTCCAAAATCTCTCTCTTTGACAGATTTTTGGCAGATCACCATAAATCTCTTAAATGGATACGCCTCTAATCGATTTGGAGAAAGTACAAAAGGCTATGTAATAATTATGTCTCAACTAAACCTGTCCTCCTTTTACAATATTATTTCATTGGTATGTTGTTGATCGTTGTAATTATCTGTTGTTGTTGTTGTTGTTGTTGTTGTTGTTGTTGTTGTTGTTGTTGTTGTTGTTGTTGTTGTAGTAGTTGTAGTTGTAGTTGTTGTTGTTGTTGTTGTTGTTGTTGTTGTTGTTGTTGTTGTTGTTGTTGTTGTTGTTGTTGTTGTTGTTGTTGTTGTTGTTGTTGTTGTTGTTGTTGTTGTTGTTGTTGTTGTTGTTGTTGTTGTTGTTGTTGTTGTTGTTGTTGTTGTTGTTGTTGTTGTTGTTGTTGTTGTTGTTGTTGTTGTTGTTGTTGTTGTTGTTGTTGTTGTTGTTGTTGTTGTTGTTGTTGTTGTTGTTGTTGTTGTTGTTGTTGTTGTTGTTGTTGTTGTTGTTGTTGTTGTTGTTGTTGTTGTTGTTGTTGTTGTTGTTGTTGAGATTGTCAATAATGACATTGCGAATGTTGTTACTAATCCTTCTATTAGTGTTTGGTATCAGTCCAGTGGATTCCAGTGTATACTTTTTTTTGCTTTCATGTGAACAACAGAATATGTTTAAAAGCTGCAAAGTGAAGTTGATAACCCAAAACAATAACACTACATCAACAAATGACATCAGAATTAATACAATCTAGCTCTCATCATAAATTTAAGATATTTCAAATGTTTATAGTTAGGTCTTTTAGTGGGTACTTACGCTGAACACAAGTGACCCCAGTGAATCCGTTCACACATGAACATTGGAAGGAATTACCAAACGCTTCGCAAACGCCGTTGTTCTGACAAGGGGACGGGTTACAGGGATCAAATGCCGCTGGAAAAATAATAAAGATATAGAGGGCCAATGAAGGTATATACCTTTAACAATCATCATTGAACCTGCGTGTGTAAGATAAGCACTATCACTGAGAAGTACAAGTGAGTACAAGTGAGGGCTCACTGCCACAAGTACAGTGAGCCCTGTGACAATAAGAATTTAGAAAGAACTCATTTTTAGAAAGAACTCTTTCTTTTTTTTGTTTTTTTTTGGACAGCATATACTCACGCTGAGAGCAGGTTATGCCATTGAATCCCGGTGAACAGGTACATTGGAATGAGTTACCAAACACTTCACAGACACCACCGTTCTGACAAGGAGAATTACTACAAGGATCGAATGGTGCTGAAAGAGATAAAAAAAAACTGATGTATATAATATAATAATAATATCCCTCAATGAGGTAGAATTAAAAGAGGGCATATTCAGAGGAAGACTGGAACACTGCATTGGGTATTATCAATTTTCAAAGTGAATAACTATTGTTAAAAATTGCCCAAAGGGATGAACAAAAATTTCGCTTTCCCCTGTGTCACTGCTTTATGTATGCGTTCATGCATCTGCGGGGAGGCGTTTGTTTCGCTACTAGGGTGCGTGATCGATTTGAACTATGGCTTTATGTGAGACATCATTGACGTAAGTGCGTTGATGGCGACTAACCCTGATTGTTGGCCTTTCTTTTTCTCTCTCTTTTGGTGCTTTTTTTTTAATTAACAATCTAAAGATTGGTAGGCCGATTAGAAGAAAATACAACAATATTAAATAATTTTAAAATAAATAAATAGACATTAAAATAAATTTGAATTAAAATCAGGTCTATAAATTACACATTTTAGGGGCCATTCCTGGTATATAAGTGTTATTGTGAGGTATGTTCACACAAATTTTTAACTTTTAACTCTGTAAATTGCATTATATTGCGAGAGCCCTGGGGAGCTTCACCCCTGGACCCCTACCAGGTATTCGCCCTTGCACCCCTCTGGAGGGCATACGCGGGCCCCTGCATGGACCTCACGCCATAGCGAACTTACATCGTGTGCATTTTCTCCTTCCTTTACCTTTTTTTTTTGGACATTTGAAATACATTTTACAAAGACCTTACAAAGTCCAGATACTATGCCTCTCAATCATGCCTTTCTCAAGTTGCATACTCACGTTGAGCACACGTGATTCCAGTGAATCCGTTTGTACATGTACATTCGAAGGCATTGCCAAATGGTGCACATAAGCCATTATTCTGACAGGGCGACGGACTACAAGGATCGAAGGGAGCTTCAGGATAGAAAGGGAAGACATAAAGTGATATAATACATAAATACATAGCCTACATAGACATTATATAGACCATACACCGTATCACAAACGATTGCTCACAACTACTGTCAAACCGTTTTTTTTTTTTAGTATGTTCATAAAGCCTACACATCATTACAAAGAAAACCAAAGCATGTGAGATACACATGGGATTTACAATATGAAGTATCACCGGATATTAGATGACCACATATTCTACTTATCTGTCATTGAAAAGTTTTACAATGAAGCTAAATAAAGATTTCATGTAATAAATGAGAATATTTCATGACACAATATGAAGTATTGCTGAAGCTCATACGAGCTTCGATTTGCTTGAGATCGATACCATTACACAAGCAAGACTTGTGACACTTACAGTCACACAACTCATCCGTTTCGTAACTTAAGCATGACCTGCGATTTAACCACAAATGTTTGCACAGTTGTTGTACGAAAAGCGCTTTCTGCGGTATTTTTATACTTTGTGATAAACCAAAATGTGATACTATCAGTACTCAAATGTTGTACCCTTTACCCCAGCAACATATAAAAGCACCATTCATAGAGATTGCTACGACAGAATGTTTTGCTCTGAGAAGCAGTTTTGGCCGTCGGGCGACACAGAAGTCGAGAGTTAAAACCTCGGAATACAAAGTATTACTTCATGACACATGCTTTGTTGCTCTTAAAACAAAAAAACAAACAGAAACAGAAATGAGTACCACCTACAAAGCTATTAACGAGCAATTTAATGCTACTTTTACAAATCTGTACATATTACAATCAAAGAGAGGAACCAAATGAGAATTTTGCGTTATGACCCTGTAGCCAAAAACTGAAACTCGGGGTGACAGTTTCGAAAGGAGAGAGATACGCGTATACTCACGTTGAGAACATGTTACGCCAGTGAATCCTGATGTGCACGTACACTGGAATGTACTGCCAAACACTTCACAGACTCCGCCGTTATCACATGGAGACGGAATACAGGGATCGAACGGAGCTGGAAAGAGATGAATTATAATTATCATCTTTGATGAGTATGCGATGAAAGCTTAACGCCAGTGATGATGACACACACATATATATACTTTGGAAAAGAAAAAAAGAGTGTGGACAATGGGTCGGAGGTTTTAATATTTATGTTCGCACAACTCACGGTCAGAGCACGTGACGCCAGTGTATCCCCCCACGCACGTGCATTGGAAGGTGTTGCCGACCACTTCGCAGAAGCCGCAGTTTTCACAAGGAGACTCACTACAAGGGTCGAGTGGAGCTGCGAGACAGAACGTGAAGGAAAGAAAAGGACAACATTTAGGGCCTCGTTACCCTGGAAATATAAATATAGTATTATTTGCATGTGGCTCAGATATTATGTCTAACGTGAATGCAAGAGTGCAAAGGTTACTTACTGGTTATCTCGCAGAAGCTCCCAGTAAATGAACCGAGACATTGGCATGTAAAAGTAGCCCCAGTTGGAACACAAGCGCCTCCGTTTTGACAGACAACTGATTCGCATGGGTTGAACGGTGCTAAATATGAAAAAAGTAATATTAATAGCAATAATTAGAAGAATAAGAACAGCAACAATTACAATAGTCGTAATGATAACAACAGTAATAGTAAGTCTTTAGTCATTAATCATGTCAGTTTATAACTATTACTTACCCCAATATAATTTTTAGTGGTTGTTATTGCGCTATAACGCCATCTTTTACCAATGACGATGACGACAACGACAAACGACGTGACTGAATAGAAACTTATTCTTTTGTCGTATATTTAACGTCTAACGATGGCTCGCAAAATATAACAGTAAACAATTTCTAACATATGTGATGGACGGCTGTACTTAATTTATATGTAAATTCTTCATTGTTTTCATTCGTAATTTTAGTTTTCAGTTCTTTTGATTTGGCGAGCCGCTTTGAAATTTATTTGGAGATCGAGACCGATAGATAAACGTAGTATTATGGTAATAATATACTTACGAACAGCGCACGTTACACCTGTAAATCCCCCTGAGCATGTACACTGGAAGCTGTTACCAACTACATTGCAGAAAGCGCCATTCAGACAAGGAGATGGGAGACAAGGGTTGGATGGAGCTGAGCAATGAAAACAGAAAAAAAACAAGGACATTGACATTTAGATTATGCAAACTCAGACTGACTTATGGACACTTCTTCTGATTATCAGGCAACAAAGGACATCTCTTTCTGTGTATACGCTAACCATCGTCTACTAGCCATGATATCTATGTTTGATCTACTACCTGTGATTTATCTACGTGTGATCTCCTACCCATGATTTGTCTACGTGTGATCTACTGACCATGATTTGCCTACGTGTGATCTCCTAACCATGATTTATCTACGTGTGATCTACTAACCATGATCTGTCTACGTGTGATCTACTAACCATGATTTGTCTACGTGTGATCTACTAACCATGATTTGTCTACGTGTGATCTACTTACCATGACGTATCTACGTGTGATCTACTAACCATGATTTGTCTACGTGTGATCTACTGACCATGATTTATCTACGTGTGATCTCCTGACCATGATTTATCTACGTGTGATCTACTAACCATGATCTGTCTACGTGTGATCTACTAACCATGATTTGTCTACGTGTGATCTACTAACCATGATTTGTCTACTTGTGATCTACTTACCATGATTTATCTACGTGTGATCTACTAACCATGATTTGTCTACGTGTGATCTACTAACCATGATTTGTCTATGTGTGATCTACTAACCATGATTTGTCCACGTGTGATCTACTAACCATGATTTATCTACTCTGATCTACTAACCATGGTTTATCTACATGTGATCTACTAACCACGATTTGTCTATGTGTGGTCTACTAACCATGATTTACTTACCTGAGAATAACCGATGAACCTAACCCCTTAAAAGTAACCCTCATTCACGATGGCTGATTGGATAGGAACTTTGCAAATAAGAGCGTTCTATTCACACGGACACGTTCTGTCGAATAGACGGTTCCTCATAATACTTCACCTTCATGCAGGTGTACCATGTGCAATAACTGATTCGGCCTTTAAACAAAACAGTTGAAAACACATCTTTCTTCGGTTCCTCTGTACTGGGTATGTATAACTCTACGTGGGCAGCATAACTAGAAGTCTAAAATCTTGTAGGTTATGGACCTGTGGTTGTGGACTGGTCAACTTACTCGATATTTCGCAGAAATTCCCAGTAAACGAACCGACACACAGACAGACAAAATTATCAGCGCCATTGACACAGGTTCCTCCGTTTTGACATGTTATTGTTGTACATGGGTTGAATGGAGCTAAACATAAGAAAAAAGAGAGTTGAGAAAACACTTGAATTTTACAAAAAAATAATTTTCACTGAGCATTATAATTATTGTTCAAAATTATAAGGCGTCGTGTCCAATATATAAAATTCTGTTAGTCGCTGTACATCAAAAAAGAAAAAAAAAAGATATCAATTAAACGTAAGAATTTGTTTTTTTTGGGGGGGAGGTCTTCATAAAATCATCATAAGGCTTGATACCAGACTGCAAACAATTTAACTGACTGAACATAATCTTCAGGCCTAGACTGTATTCTCCGACTGTGGTGAAATAGAGACACTTACGGACAGAGCATATCGCACCGGTGAATCCCCCCGTGCATATGCATTGAAACGTATTACCAACGACATTACAAGCAGCACCATTCTGGCATGGAGAGGGATTGCAAGGGTTGAACAAAGCTGAGAAGAGAAACGATAAGAGAACAAAACAAAAATACGTAGGTTAGGAAAACATGATATTTCAAAATCAATATGTGCAGTCTATTGGTGACGTCACAGATTAGAAGGCGATCCGACCTTGTATAAAGAGGCAAACATTAAAATTATTAAGCACGCAAATTTGACCCGGAAGTTCCTCGAGAGTGAATTTCCGGTTTGCAGACCTCACAATCAGTGTTCTGACCGATGAATTGAATCAATATATATTTATATGCGGTGCGTCCCTGTTACATTTTAAAAATATTCATTGCTATATGTAGGCTAAATTCTCTCCGAACATGTATAAGATACTTATACCGACTGCTTTTTTAAAGAAAAATTAACTTACTTGATACTTCGCAGAAAGTTCCAGTGAATGTAGCGGGACATTGGCAAGTAAACGAGGTTTCAGTTGATTGACAATTTCCTCCATTTTGACACAAAATCGTCGCACATGGATCGAATGGAGCTACATAATAAAGAATAGAAGAGCTCGTTACTAAATACAACCTGACACTTCAAAACAAATAGTCGCGCGGCTCCATGTTTTTATCTCTTGAATGTGAAAGTGATAACTAGGTCTTCTTTTCATGGCCACTTCAATACTTTGTCACCAGTATAGAAAAATTGATTATTTCGTTTGCTTTTTAGTGCGTACTTAATTACAGTTAGGTCTAAAGTAACAATCCAGGCCTTGATGGACATTTCTTTTGATGATTAGCAACCACATGTGTGGTTGACTCGTGTGGCTTACACATTGTAACCTCAACAACTGGATGACGACCAACTCGACAGTTTTAGATCAAATTTTCTTCTTCTTTTTTTTCACAAGATTATATCAGATTGGAAACCCTTAGATTATTCTTGGATGGAAACAAAGAATGCGACCCGGTACCACTCGGTCGCAAAGCTTTATTGCTTCAAATGGCCCCCGAGCACCGGTTTATAGTCAACTACACTGTGATATCGTATTAGACCGGTCTGGTTCGAGGAATGAATTTTTTGTTAGGTTTGGACTCGATCCCTAGCTGGGTCAAGGGAAGATGGAGTTTTCTTCCAAGAGTAATCTCAGGTGTAAATTATTCGCCCAAAACACATTCTACTCGAATGGTCTTGAATGGTTCCAAGTGGTTTTAAAATGTTTATCAATTGTGCCAACTAGTCTTAGAAACGCAAATGGTATTTTTAAATAGTTTATAATTGGTTCAAATAGTAATAAATGATTTTGAATGGAAAATTAACCAAAACACATTCTAAACCATTTGTGAACTGAATGGTTTCAAATGGTTTCTGTTAAAAGGAATTTCATCTTGGGCCGGACTGAACTGACCTGGTAAAATAAAGGCGCCAAATTGGATCTACAATGGTTACATTGGTAGCTACCCCATGTGATGTTGTGCCACAGGGCTTTCTCCACACATGTGTGGGTCGCTGAGTGCCGTAAGATGACTGTCCTTTAGATACCCGCATTATTATCAATAATTATAGGTGTCCTTTATAGGTATGAATTATTATCAATAATAAAGGTGTCCTTTGGAGGTCTGAATTATTATGAATATTGATATGTGTCCTTCATAGGTTTGAATTATTATTCATTATTATAGGTGTCCTTTATGGGTATGAATTATTATCAATAAATATAGGTGTCCTTTAGATGCCGGAGTTATTATAAAATAATGATAGCTGTCATTTCGATGTATCAATTATAATCAATAATTATAGGTGTCCTTCAGAGGTATGAATTATAATCAATAAATGAAGAAGTCCTTTAAAGATATGAATTATTTTTAATAATTATAGGTGTCCTTCAGAGGTATGAATTATAATCAATAAATGTAGAAGTCCTTTAGAGGTCTGAATTATTATGAATATTTATAGGTGTCCTTCATAGGTATGAATTATTATTCATTATTATAGGTGTCCTTTATGGGTAAGAATTACTATCAATAAGTATAGGTGTCCTTTAGATGCCCGAGTTATTATAAAATAATGATAGGTCTCATTTCGATGTATCAATTATAATCAATAATTATAGGTGTCCTTCAGAGGTATGAATTATAATCAATAAATGTAGAAGTCCTTTAAAGATATGAATTATTTTTAATAATTATAGGTGTCCTTTATAGGTGTTAATTATTATCAATAGATACAGGTGTCCTTTAGAGCCCTGAATTATTATCAATAATTATAGATGTCCTTCAGAGGTATGAATTATTATCAATAATTATAGGTGTTTTTCAGAAGCATGAATTATTATCAATAATTATAGTTGTCTTTCAGAGGTATGAATTATTATCAATAATTATAGGCGTCCTTCAAAGGTATGAATTATTATAAATAATTCTACTTACCTAGAGAACACGTTCCACCAGAGAATCCTCCCACGCAAGTACATTGAAACGTATTACCAATCACTTCACAAACTCCACCATTCTGACATGGAGAAGGTAAACAAGGATTCGGTGAACCTGAAAGAATTTGCGGCACAGAAATTTATTGCCTGAATAGACATCAAAATGAAATGTGAGGAGAAAAAAAGACGAATGACAATCCTTGATTAAAAAAAAAATTCTGTAATAAACGGTGTAAAACCAGAAAAAAGTGTCGTTAGTTATCAGTTTAACACGCGTGTGGCCAGCCTACTGTGCAGTAAAAAAACAAAGGTTTTTACAGATAAGCTTAGTATGGCGACCGAAAAGCAGTTTTCTGCAAAAACAAGGTTTAGCGATCGACAAACCTTCTTTTTCCAAAAAAAAAAACAGAGCTCGGGCCTATTGGTTTTTCGATACGTGGAGTTTTCCGATAAACTCTGTGTTCCAGAGGAAAACTGAGTTTATCGGACAAAAAACTGATACTATCGGTGTCAAACTTTTTTTTCGAATTACTGTGTGCTTGTCATACGCGTATGCCTAAATATTAAGGTTTCTATATATGAACCCTACTGTATAAATGCGCCACCAGCAATAATTGCAAGTAACGTAGAAAGAGTTAGTCTGTATCTGTCACACGTGAACTATGCCCGTACCATTGGCATAGTTCAGAAAAATTTATGCACATTTACGCCCTTGTTTGTTATGTGGCATTGGGTTAATTAGTGCAGCTGCTTCCGCTCAGAGTTTCGCATAGAAAAAAAAAGATATAGGTTTACAGTTGCCATGACTTTCGTGTTTTTGGTGTTTCTTCTTTTTTTTTTACTCTAGATCCTTCAATCGTCATTCCCCTGCTCTTCGGGACATGATCTTTCCTATTTTTCGACCATTCTATGGTCCATGTGACTTTAGATTCAGGTCTACTATTTACGAGCATCAGAGACTGGTTTTGGTCTAAGCTCGTCACATTAAACGGTTGAAATAAAATGAATCACATTAAACGGTTGAAACCAAAAAAAAGTGAACTGTGTGAGCATGCGACAGTAATGAGTAAAGCCAATGTGCAGTTCGCCGATGTTTGCTTACCCTGAGTACAAGTAGTACCGGTGAAGTCCCCAATACACGTGCATTGGAAAGAATCACCGACCACTTGACAGATTCCGTTGTTTTGACATGGAGATGGGTTACAAGGACTAGGTGGGGCTGTAAAATAGAAAGAGTAAATGCACGTAACATCAAATACTTTCGTCTCATTGAAACTTCTCTAGATACAAAACAGCACTGAGGCCACTGCTCAGTTCTTTCACCTATTGCTATGAATTTTTGAAACAAATATATCTTCTATAGAATCATGAGTAAGGGTGTCAACACACAACTTTCATACTTTTTCTCTGTCCAATGTACAAAATGAAGGAGACCGAACACCTCGATTCTCACCATGCAGAGGCTTATTTATCAACGAAAAACTGACCAATTAGTAAAGAGTACAAATGCAGATACAAAACTGAAAGACACAAGAGGTTCGTCGCGGTACGAGGGGCAACCTGCGATTACAGTAAAATGGAATTTAATGTCATTGCATATTCTACTGTGATACTGATACCTTGGACCTAAGAGGTTGCGACCAAATGCTGGACAAATTATCGAATTATTTTTTGCTAACTAAAAAAATGAATCGACATGGAAACGCGTTTCTACTGATGAGATACATCCTTCAAAACAATTTAGTTAAAAATAAGACTTATTACTGGTGGGTGTTCTTTAAGTTAATGATAAAACCATGCATACGTAGTCTATTGTTGTTATAGCCGTGCAAAGGCTGATCGGTATCAAAGATCTCATTTAAAGGGAAATATTACGTTTGTTTCTACAGAAATAAAATCATGTTTCTAAAACCAATATGTACGGACATAAAATGACGGGTTATTTCAAATAATGCAGGATGTACCCCCACCCCTCCTCCTTTTCAAGATATAAGTTCCACACAGGCAGAAATTCAAGTATTTCTTGCTCAAGAAAAATTTGTTCACCCAAACGTCCGAAACATCAAATGATGTACGTTCCCTACCTGATCTGAATGTGTAATGTTTGGAAGGAGATGAATTTCTCTGCTGATGTTCATTGGTGAAACTGAATGGTTTAAGGTAAATAGTCCCATATTCTTATTCCTTTCGAAGGAGAACTGCCGATTACCGTGTTTTCAGAAGCATCTATCCCTCTTATAAATTCCATACTTAATTTGTCTTACTTCAAAAACAAACACAGAACTAAAAATACAATATAACCAGGAGAGAGCATGGACTCAACCAGCACAAATTGCATCTCATTGCAGTCGTCACCTCAGCTTTATTCTGACATTTCAGTTACCACCCGGTATGCTCTTTGACATTACTTGTCATTTACGCAGTTTCTTTTTATTTATATCGTATTTATATCGTATGAAGGAAATTAATTATTTATAATAATCAATACTTTGGTTTTACCTTCATTAACTATGATAAAAAACTGACAGGTAGCAGAGTTGCCCTGTGCGTCGGAATAGATCTTAATGACGTTCGAAACTCCGACTGGATAACTGCCGGGGTCGCCATTCGAACTGACGAGTTCAACGCTGCCGCTGTTGTCGGTCACTATCAACGGCGGCCATGACACAGGTGCAAAGCTATCCCCAACACCAGCAGTGACTGTGAATCCTTGGATGGGACAGTTCACGATGACGGGGTCCTCCATGTCATCTAAATACAGACGCAAATGAACATTTCGATTAAAATAATTTGATATTTGAATACGTCCATCTATTTGAGAAACATTGGTGTGTTCCAAATGGGCCATGACGACTGATTAACAATTACCTTGACATTTTGCTTCTCGGATTTTATGTTGACTTCTAATGTTAAACTGCGTTTTTGATTACCCATTCAAGCCAACATTCTATACACTGGCAGTTTCAGATTTGGGAAAATGTGATAGATGGGATAGAGGGAAAGAAAGAAAGAAAAATGGGTTGGATACAATTGTTTGATTGGTTTAATGAATGGTTTAATTTCTTCGCACGGTGAAGAAGTGTTCTCAATGTCTATTTTTTTTTCCAATGTTCTCCATAAGTGTTCGATATAATTATTGTGATATTAATTTTGTTTTTCAATTTGAATCATCGAGTCAGAGGATGACATTAATCAAGTGGGCATTGCAACTATTAATGGTGTACTTTCAGATCAAGTATTTTGTACCCTCTTCAGAAGGAAAGACCGTGTAGTTTCGTAAATAGTTTCTCTTCAGCAAAATTCCGTGAAGGCAATCAGTGACTGTGCACTAGCAATTTTGGTTTCAGTTTGGGACAGAAACCTAATGGGACCAAACTATCCCGTTGTACCACATTTTATCATACATTCGTAAGAAGAGCAACCGGAATGCACAAATACATTATGGTTTTTATGATTTCACATAGGAGTCCTTTTATCATGAATCTGACACACCACGGTGTAATTTAAGTGTAAGACACTTGGTCGTTTCAATGTTACAGTAACTTATTCATCATATCACCAGTTGAGACGTACAATGACGTCTGCTGACCTAACTTGATGACCTATACTGTAGTTCTTCATCTGAACATGCACAGCTGCATAGTAAGCTGATATATTCAAGAGCTTCCTTACATAACACATACCAAATCTGTGTAAGCTTCTGTTTTTGAGATGTTGTGTGTACAAGGTTATCACTTTTTGACTACTGTTGACCCCAAATGACCTGACATCTACCAAAAACAATATGCTTCCAGTTCTCAGCATCGTACACCTACATACCAAATATGAGATTTGCACAAGTTTTCCATCTTGAAATATTGTGTTTACTATGTTTTTACTATTTGACAAATATTGACCCCAAATGATCTTTTACCTCCCCAAAAGCAATAATAAGGTACACTCGCATACCAAATATGAGATCTGTAAATGTTTTCCATCTGGAGATATTGTGCTTACAACCTTCTCATTCTTTACTCCTATTGACCTTCAAATGACTCTTGACCTCCACCAAAACAACAGGTTTCTTGTACCCAATAAGGCATATATGAACCAAATATGAGATCAGTATAACCTTCCTTTCTTTAAATATCGTGTTTACAATGTTTTCACTATGTGAGCCCTGTTATCCCCAAATGATCTTTGACCTCCATCAAAAACAATAGGCTTTTTGTACTCGATATTGTACACTAGCATACCACATATGACATCTGCACAAGTTTTCTTTCTTGAGATATCGTGTTTGCAATGTTACCCCTATTTGAACCGCGTTGACCCCAAATCTCCACCGCAAACAATAGGCTGCTTGTACTCAGTATAGTACACCCACATACCAAATATGAGATCTACACAAGCTTTCCTTCTTCAAGGTATGTGTCACACACCCACACACATACACGTACCCGGTTAGGGCGCTGATCGGGGACATGGACTTCCTCATGTAATCGTGGCTATCCCCACTTTGCAGATGATGCTACCATGTATCCACCAATCATACCAGAAAACGGGATTTTGTGCATTTTTTTACACCCATACACCCCTATCAGGCCAGTATCCAGGGGATTCGGACGAACCCCCTCCCCCCACACAAGATCTGGAGTTCCGCTCAGCCTATGATAGTAGGCCTACGTAAGCAACATATATAATGAGTGTTAGTTAGTTGGTCATGATTGTTGGGTAAAATGTTCCACTTGTGGTAAAATCGAACCCCCTCCCTGAAAAAGCTGCATACGGGCTTGCCTATCCACATAGAGTTGGTAATTGGGGGAAAAGTCAGATCAACCTGTAAAGTTCATACCTGATACCCTAAATTGCGTTATGTTAAAGTATCCAGAAACGGGGATATCTTCCTTTTTCTGTTTATTTCCAGGTACAAGCTCGAAGTTTTTGTGTGTGTCCCCGTTCTGCTCCCTTTCCAAACACACACACACACACTTACTTACACAGATACATACATCCCCATGCATGATTACAAAGGTTACGATTTCATGGAAACCAAAAACAAGTGATTTTCACGAGTCCTGCCTGGGAATACAAGCATCAAACGTTAGCCAAAGCAAATCGAAAAGCAAATAACCGCGCTACAAACAGATCCAGGCAAATTCACACACAACTAACCGCCAGGGGGCCCCTGTGCATCAAACCTTTTTTACACGTGTTTCTGAATGATTCCACGAAGCGAAATTGGGGCAATGCTAGGGTCGGAAAGTAGGGAGGGAGAATTAATATCATAATCGGCTCGGAATATATATATGTTGATATCAAACATGTTTGACACAATTCATCTGAGAGAGAGAATGACTATGCGGATGTATAACGATTGCTAGATAAAACTAATACTTCTTTTTAGAAAGCGCAATGACGCGAAGAATAAATTGAAGGGTAAGACAGACCTTAACATAATTAGACATTCCGTTAGATTGGATGATAAAAATTTAACAATTCATATCAAATGAGAGCCTTTTACAAAACTTGATACAGTAAGTTGTCTGTATTTCAGCGACCGGTTTGGCAGTATGTGAGAAAGATCTTGCTATAGTTGACCGAGTGAAGGGATGTGAAATACGATACAACGAAATCAATCCATCAGCATTACTATATTGTTCGATGACAACTTTTGTGAGCTACAAAATTCAAGAATTCACGCTATCGGTAAACGTCGAAACACCTTGAGTGATTTTGAGAGTTGGGTTATCCTTGCACTGAATCCGTCTCTCTGTCATAATTACTCACCAGGTCCAATTTCGCAAGTGGGTCCGCTGAATCCTGGGAGACACGTGCAAACGAAATATTTACTGAAGGCGGTGCACTGCCCTCCATTCCTACATGGAAGTCTGGCACAGCGATTGCTATCTGAACAAAGAAAACAAAGAAAAATATTAAATATTCATATCATCTGAGGGAATTGTGTGAAATTTCCAAAATGTTCAAAAGTAAATGCTTCCAGTGAAAAACTAGTTGAAAGAAAGCATTATCAAACTTGGTTGACTGTATTCTTGTAGTGATCATCTTTTGCACATCATTTGCTGATTTCGTGGTACCTCCTTGAACAAGACACAATTTCACCATGTTTAAAAGAGCGTTCATGTACATTGTATTATTTTGATCGAACACATTCTTATGTGAAAACTTGTTTGGTGCATCAACTGACTCTGGTATTTTGGGTGTAGGCTACCGAGCCTACCATGACAAATGAAGAACCTCACCAACGGCAACCGAATGCACATTACCTTAAAGACTTTTAGTTTCTACAACGTCACAACTACAACAATTTAGATATAAATTAATGTGAGATGAAGAAGCTAGCCTAGGGCTGTTTGTCGTGACCTACAAGGCCTGAATCGAATACAAACAACAATACAGTAAAATGTGTAAACAAAACTGACAGTAAAATCTGTACGTCAGGTCGTAACTGGATAAACATTAATCGATATTGTAATACAAAGTTAAATTTTTATCAAAAACTGTTTTTTTGTTTTTGCTGTTGTTGTTTGCTTAAAACCTTTGTTATTGACTATCCAGTTGCGGGAATTTTGGGAAAAAAGGACATGTCTAGTGTTTTGAAAACGCTTACTTTAGAGACTCTCGTTAATGTATTGATGTGCTATTGTTCGGGGACAAGTTCCTCTTTCAAGAAGAGATTCCTTTGGTTTTGAATACCACGGACTGATGAATGTTGTAACTGCACCAATAGGCATTTACCGAGAGGTGTTTATGTCAATGCCTTTTTTTTTCAAAATTTTATGTGTAACAAATGGAGCATACATCTTCACGCATTATTGCAATTTTTGTAGGTAGTAAATGCATATGTTGAAGCGCATTGCTTTTCAATATCTGCCTGGCACTATATCCCTCTTTCTACGTTTTTTTGGTGTTCACGCAAAAAAAATGCTCGGCAGACTGGCGGACTTTTTTATGATCGATTAATAAAACCGTCCAAACGATTCGTCAGATGTATGACCTTACTTACCGACTAATTGACACTGTTCACCCAGAAAACCCACAGGACACTCGCAGAAGGTACCAAGATCACCGGAGATACTACAGAAGGTGTTTCTGCAGGTGCCTCCGTTCAAACAGTTCACCCCGGTAACAGTGCATTCATCAAATTGAGGGACGGAACCTGGTAAAATAAGACAACATGTGCAGCATGTTTTAAGCAAAGGCTTTAGGTAATATGTGCAGTATCTCTCTCCGATAGGTCGGTCGATGTTCCCTAGCTGACAAATTTGTACATGAGTGCAATATCAGTGTCTATGTACAACTATTGACCACCGTTAACAGGCCGCTACTCGAGATGATCCCCTTGTTACACAACAGCTTGTTCACAAAAACAAAAACGACCGTGCAGTGACTTCAGCACTTCAGCAATTATTAGAGCAAGTTAAATCGCAGACGGACATTCAGCGTCTCCGTAGGAAATGACTTTGTCGATGACAGCCTAAACAGTCGAGCAGTTGACTCTAAAGACACTCTTGCTACGTTAAACTTTGTAAAATATAAGCACGAGATGAGAAAACCAGTCAACGAAATCTTTTGGCTGGAACTTGGCAACTGAAGGAGTATAGATGGGAAACACAACCCATGTTAAAGTAACGACGTCGTTTGTCATTCCACAATGTGCGCAATGTAAAATCAAAGGCGGCGTTATTGCTACAAAAACAGCTCTGTAATAAATTGACTTTTGCTCGATTCAGACGGTGGCAAAACAGGTTACTCCTCGTTCATGTCCCTGCAGCGATCGAAGCACTTGCCATAATAATGCCATGGTAACTATGTTAGCAATGAAATAGAATAACGAAACTTACCGACGGGGATTTGACAATTTGGTCCACCAAATTCAGGTGTGCATGCACAAGTGTATTGTGCCACGAAATTTAAGTTACTGGTGTCACTGTTGTAACTATTATAGCATGTCCCACCATTCGCGCATTGATTCAGTCTGCAGGAGTCTGCTGACGCAATGACATTAGCTGTGGAGACAATTTATAATGGCTGAGAAATAGCCCATATTTTCATCTTTTTGACTTAAATCGATCTGAAGGAGAAAGACAATTACGGCCAATCATTTCCCAACAATTATCTGAAGGCCTGTCTTTCTCACTGGAGATGGTATGCATATTAATTTTAGTGGCAATTAAGCTTACTTGTTGAGCATGAATGTATGCTATTGCTTGAAGAAGAAAAAAAGAACAAGAAAATTACTTCTTGTTCCCTTTCCTTCCTACACTGATGAAGTCAATTGCAATTTGCGGCAAAACATCAAAAATGGTAAAATACACTAAATTAAACAACATGGGAATAACAGCATGACACAGCAAGACACCATTGAGGAGCACAACAGTTTTGTAAAGTAAAACAGTATTGTGCAGCTCACAGCAGAATATAGTGTGGTAAATGAGAGCATTGTGTGACACACAACAGTATTATGTGGAACATTGCAGTAGCGTCTGGAGTAGGCCCACAGCAGTATCCTTTGCTGCACCACAGTATTGTGTGGAGCACACCAATATTGAAGGGAGCACACCAGTATTGTGCGACGTAAAACAGTTCAGTGTGGGGCATAGTAGTATTGCGTGGAGCACATTAGCATTGTGTGGAGCACCAGTATTATGTGGAGCGAAGCACTATCGTGTGGTGCACGATAGTATCGTGTGGCGCACACCAGAATTGTGTTGGTTTAAATTCATTGTAAATTAGCTGGGATAGACACTAATATCTGGCAAATTTGAAATATTCTATCCTGATGATACAGATAAAGAGATGGTCGTGACTTACATGTTAAATCCTGACAGAGTATTCCAGTGTATCCAGACCTACAAATACATTTGAATTCATTGTTATCTAGAGAGACACAGCAGCCATCGTTCTGACACGGAAACCCGATGCAAGGATTCGTTATGATCGGAAGACCTGAGATACAGCAAAGAAGAAAAAAAATATTTTCGAAAAGTAAATTACAGATTCTGTCCTTGGTCGTATATACTAAGTGACATGACATACGTGCTAGGAAAATTACAAGTGACCTCTGAATAACAAAATAAATATAAAAAAAAGTGGGTACACACAGAAACAATCGAATCACACAAAAACAAACAAACAAAATTTAAAGCGAATCATTATTCATTTATTTGAACAGAAACAAAATAAGGAGTGCTTCATAAACCGGTGAAAAAAAGGGTTGAATAGGCCTATATGGTGATGATTACCGCATTTATTAGAAATAGAAAACTCAAGAAAGGACTAAATACCTATAATAAAATCATGTTACTCACTGGTCTGACAGAGAACGCCGCCGAAGCCATTTTGACAATTACAAGTGTAGCCGAAGCAAGTCCCAGGGACCCTCTGGCATAGTCCTCCATTCTGACAAGGCGATGTGGTACAAGGATCGGGTATCACTGTGTAAGGTTCATGACAATAATAATGTTTCTTTTTTTTTCCCAGTCATGGGAGTGTGAAACAAAAAACTAGCTGAAATATGCGAATACATCACATCGCTATGAGAATACATCACATCGTCGTCGAAAGTAAACAGAAGAGGCTCGCTATTTTACCGGTAATTCACTGGCTTTTACATTAGGCAAATCTGCTCTATAGGTTTACAGTAGATGATCACTCTACATTTTTCTTCGTGTGGTAATCTCTTAATCACTTGAAGCTGGCTTTAACTAATTTAAGGATATTTTGAATTGGAATTTACGATATCTTTAATTTGAATTAAGGATATCTTGAGTAGGAACAGGGAATTAAGTACATCTTGAACAGGGATAAAAGAGAATCTCTAAACTCGAATTACAGATATTTAGAGCGGGAACTAAAGATACATCTCTAATTGGAATTGCAGATATCCCGAATAGGAATTAGATATATTTAAATGATTACAAGATATCTTCAGATGAGTGAAATAAATCTTAAGTATACTGTAGACAGGGAAAAAATTTATAAAAAATATCTCAAAAAATATCTTATTCCATGAGACTCTACCGCTGTTTTGTATCAATATATATCCACTTACACGAGTTATGCAAGAACATTATCTGTATCCGCTGACACTTTACCGCTGTTTTACATTAGTATATATATCCACTTACATGTTTCACAGTTGTAGCCGACAAAGCAACCGGTACATTGACAAGTGTATGTGGCACACGAGTCATCGGAGTTGAGACAAATTCCCCCGTTCTGACACGGAAACAGTGAACAAGGATCAAACACTAGACGAATGAAAGGTACAATTAGTGGCGTCACATAATGCAATAGAGAATGTGCAATGATGTGAACAATTGTGTCTTCAAATTTGCGTCTTCAAATTTTTGCAAATTCGTAATGCCCTGTAATTGTTACTGTTCTTATGACTTAAAAAGGGTTCAGTCTCTCAATGAGATTGTAATACGTAGTGTGATAGAGCATCATTCTCTAAGACCTAATCTCACTTTTTATCAATTATATTAAACGCACTTTCATACAATGTCTCACAGACTGCAAATTTAGAAACTTATGTTCACCGTGCAGAACGCACAAATGAATTGCGGTTTCGATGATTTTATTATAAGTAAAGAATCTAACATATTGCATAAGGTTCGGATCTGTGGCATGCATGTCTTTTTTTTGGGGGGGGGGGAGGGGTATTGTTACAGTCATTTACCAATTGCAATTGCAATGGAACAATTACTGAATATGACAATACTGACAATATGCCGACCTACGATGATTACTGGTGGGCGTTATGCCTTAACTGATCAGCTGGAAACTAAATAAGAGATATATGTTCAACCTCTATGTCTTTCACTTTCATTCGAACATGGATTTATAACCGTTATTGACTGGAGTGCCTCCACCGAGTGAAACAAGATTTCGTGGTACCCAGCTACACCTACCTATAAGTATGAGATCAGTGCAAGCTTCTCGTGATATATTGTGTTTGAAATGTCTGAAAAAATTGAACCAAATTCACAGTTAACGACCTCTGACTCCACAAAAGGCGAAGTAGTGCACCGATATTCTGCATACAAGCTCAATACAAGTCCAAACCTCCCTTCCTGAATTTTTCAAAGTTTTTAGTATTTGACCCCTCTTGACCCCAAATGATGGCACCCCCAACAAAGAAAATAGAATACCTACACTTGACAAGGTATTCCTACATAATGAATATCAGATCTGTTCAAGCTTCCGTTTTTGCGATGATACGTTCAAACTTTTTGCATAATTTGACCCCTGTTGAGGCCTCGGACCTTTGATCTCCCCAAAATAATAGGAGTTTTGCAATTAATGTGGTACACATACAAATTCAATATTAAATTAGGGTTGCCATCGAAACTAACGTACATAGTAGTACAAAAATGTTAGCTACCGGTTGTACCTCGGACTTGCAGTCTCAACCTGGCCGAATTATGGCATCGAAATAAACGACTGAAAGTTACCATTTTGACAGAATTGTCCAGACTGGCATCCGGTGCACAAGCAACTGTATGAATCACAACTTGTTGTGCTCGCAACGCAGAATGCTCCATTTGAACATTGGTTGTTTTGACATGGATCAACAGCTGTAAAAAAAAAAAATAATAAACAAGTTTATCAAAACTAAATTTCAAGTTTAAAATTATTCGGAGACTTACCTTTGTGAATCTTTATGCTCTGACTGCAGAAAACACTAACTCGTCATTTAATGACATATAATACAGTAAATTCAGAACATTTTTCTTGAACAATTATGTTAAAGAAGGTGGGGATCCCCTGTCCTTTAAAATGGAAATTTAATCTCTGTTGGTTCCTAACACCTGCCTATGCAACCAAGAATCATATGGAAAACTCAAGTGGTTGTTGACTTTGTAGAAAGAAGGAAATAGATGACTCATCACCGTTACGACAGACCCTTGATCTATGCAGTCATGCTGTGCAATATGCCAAATTATTCGAATTGAAGAAGAAAAAACCATCAATATTGCTTATGTAAATCCGGTTACATTCAAGAAAGGTGCGGCACTTCACCGACCACAACGCGATGCGACTTTCCTTGAAAGATGAGTTGCATGCAGATGTACGGAGTTGCGTCGGGTCGCGGTCGAATTACGTATTAGCCGGACACTGCACATGGGTGATGAGGCAATTTTCCGACTGCAACCTGTCGCTTGATTCACGGAATTTTATCGTACAAACCGTTGATGAATCTGAGTGCCATATTTGTTCATGAGAGTATCGAACAGCCGCCAACACTTCACGCCACTAACATTCGCTTTAAATTTGTCATTGCCTCATGGAGCAGAGCATGTTTAATTCCATCCTTAAATGACACAACTATATTGTATATTGTTTCTTCAACAAACTGGGAAATGTAAAACAACCTCCGTTTAATTCTTAAACCAACGCGAAAGCCTGTTGCCGCTTCTGGTCAGGAACATCCTCTGGCAGTGGTATACATCACCCACGTATAATAGGTAACCCTTTGAGGAAATCGATACCAAACGATTGCGAATTGCCTGTGAATCACATTTCATTCTCTTTACTTTTTTATTTTTTTAAGTTCGAAAAAGTGTATACTAAGCACAATGATCACATATATAGACACACAACAACTAATTTTATTTTCGACGTATGAGTCGAGACGGTTTTTGTTCACGTATACGTTTTGGGTGTTTGGGTCTTAAGGGGGGCGCTTCTCTTAATTAACTTAGGAGGATATCTACGCCGATTATATGGTGTCTGGATGAAGTTCCAAGCAAGAACTAGAAATTTGAATTTGCATGGCAAATTCGACGTAGACACGATCGGCCAGAGACAGGCTTGAAATAAAAACTGAAGTTGGGTAAATCGCTCTAATGATGCTTGCCGATAATTCTTAGTATCGTCCAGGAACCAGCTATAATCAGCCTATCCACTTCAGGTAGAGATGTCAAACATCGTAGAGAACATTGATAACTTCCAAACGCATTCAAGTGATAAATTATGTGAACGAAATAATTTTTGTTACCCCACGTCCAATGTTTTGTGAGAAAAGGAAATTGCCCGGTTATGATTTTGTGGTGCTTTTGAAAGTCCTAAACCGCTCAGGATATTGCCATACGCTTCATTGTTATGATTGTTATATGACTTAAGGTCAAGCTTGTTTGTGCGGTATCAATTAGCACTTGACCTACTTATGACTATTAACGACCTTCTGCCATGATTATAATCGCAAACCAATCAAATTAAAAGTCACATGAACAGTCAAACTTTACAATCAGATGTTCAAGACCAAGCCTCTAATTAACAAAAGACAAGATAACGTGCATAAAAATATTATTACTAAGTGATTCTCATATAAATTTAGACCTTTATAACCAAAATTGAGTTTTTTAACTAGCGTCTGTGGGTAACAGAAACTATTCTTACATAACTTTTTCAAGCACACTACCGGTATGTAAGCGTAAGGGGGGAAAAAATGGTCCATTCCAGCAAGACAGGCAAGAGTGCAATAAAACTTTATGACATAACCCACTTTTGTCTACTGACTTGGACCCTAGAATTTTTTCGTGTACTATGTTAAGCCTAGCAGTTGACCAGGTAACATCATTCTTGTCATATGATTTTCAAGGTCGCTGTATGTTTAGGCGTCTTACAGAAAAAGTCTGAAAAGGGAAGTGGTGGCCGGATGGTTGACCCCCTTCTCCCTAACCATACGCAGACATGATCTCACTCTGCACTTATATATATGGTATATGAGACTCTTTTTTTCATTTTCCCAGTTTGAATGACGATTGAAAATTCATGAAAATTTCAGAGCGAAAAATTGTGAGCCTACTGACGGTATTTAGCTATACTAATCGCTTCGGTGCCTTACTCTTTCATGGGCAGAACCATTTCACAAGTCCCTTTCTTTAAGATGATTGGGTACACTTTTATATTTTACGTTTGAACTTGCTTTGATTTTTGCTGTTGATGGTTCGTCAACTTATACTTTCACTTTTCTTGTTATGTGCAAGTTTGTCTCTTTTTGGCCCTAATCTGTGCTTAAATGTCTTACTGCTCTACCACAGATTTCAATTTCCCTTGTAGATCTAGTGAAGTTGTCTTGTGTTATTTTCTTTGAAAGTAAGCCTAAGCCTACTTTGCATAGGTCGCCTACTCATGCATTGCATTTGCAAGAATGAAGTAGCATATAATAGATACAGCAGATATTCCAGCACACATGTACAGGTTTAGGGAGAAATAGAAAATGAGGTTTTTTTTTTTTTCGATTCTTCTCTCACTTTGTGGTTGATGTTCAGTAAGCTAATCAAACACAAACTCAGCTATAGCGTCTAGGACTAGCAGGATGCGTAGGATATACCTCGCTGACGAATTAGGCCTATGAATCAAACAAAAGCAGTTTACGCTGAGCAAAATTCACTGGAATACATCCAAAAATGTTTGAGGTCTCAATAAACAGTGGTTTTGATAACCCTAGGTGAACTTTCAACGACATCTCCACGAAAGGTTACTCCGCGCGGCGATCGATAAAGCTATTTTACACTGATGTTAATACATGTACGTACGTTCTCAACACATACTGTATTAACATTGCGCTCTAGCACGAAATGCACAGTGTAAGTACGGAGAAACTTTTCGCAGTTTCTTTGGTCGCGAGCCTGGCCATATCAGGCTAGCTTCAGTAAGCTTAGGCAAATCTGCTATAATTGGATTGGTGTGGGGCTTAGTGCTCCAAATTGGATTTTTTTTTTTTTTGGAATAAAATCTATCGATTAGACATTGTATTAGGCTGTTAATTTTATATCTCAGTGCCGCCATAAACATACACCGATATTTAACCCAAAAATAATAAAAACAGTACATACTGTACCTTCTTCGGGACGATACCATATAAAAATCTTTGATATATAATGCGGACTAGACAGGGTTACAAATGACTCTAGTCAAAGGGACGTAATGTGGGCCCACGTGATCAATATAGTGAAAGTGACGTTGTTCTAGTCATGTCTTATCTATATACGAGTTCTATCACTCCACGCATGAATCCTTTTCAGGAAGCTACCAAACCTAGACTGCGAATGTAATTTGTTTGTAATCTTTGTATAAAATTCATAAACAATCTTCCCCTGTGTGAAATTTCGAGAAGTTTCATAGAGCCAGAATCTTGATTTATGGCTTGATTGCTGAAACATAATACTTGTATTGGTGCTTTATTCCCTTCGCTCACGAACATTTACGATTATTATAATGAATCGTGGGGGCGTGGCGACCGGAACTGTACTTGAGATTGTGTACTAATCCGCATGTCCGCCGACTGTGTGGTTAACGGATCTATTTTTTCTGCAAGGGTACGAATCTTGTGCCAACCGGCGCGGAAAACCCGAAGGGCGATTCCAGAGACGTAGCCTATGAGGCTACGTAATAACCTGCTGTGGGATTTTATTACCTTGTTCCTAGATGTACCGTAGGAGAAATATGTTATTTTTATGTTAGCCGTACGAAGTACGTTCAAAAGCGTCACCTAAACCATTTTTACAATACAATGCAAATTTGAAAGATAAAACCTGAGAAAAAATTAATGCAATTTACTTTCATACCGGTTGCGAGGGGGAATAATACTCACAAATCTCGCAACTGGCACCAGTAAAGCACTGAGGACATTCACAGAAGGACTGCGTACAGGATCCAGCGTACGGTCTACACTGGCCGCCATTCAAGCAGCCGTTAGTGGTACACGCGGTCTGAGCTGAAAAATGAATAATGAATACCAGATTGGGCACCATGGAGGAGTGGGCATAATGATGATAACAGTTGGAGATGTTCGGAGACGTATACAGTGTATATACACAGCGAATATATATATGGCTACACTAGGTGCGTGTAGATCGTATGGCAGGGACGCAACATGCCATGTGTTAAATTAAGTGGATCATTCTTCAAGAGGACGCTTCACTGTATCACTATGACGTCACATACAAAGCGTTTATAAAATATGTATCATCATAGCTCATCTGAGGACAATCATCCCCCGTAAAATATTTCAAAGATATACTTTCAAATATAAACGGTCTCGGGTTTCTTAAAACACAAACAGGCAACACTCACCTAATTGGCATCTCTCCCCGACGAAGCACCCTGGGCAAGAACACGAGAACTGATTTAGGTCCAGTGCAAGACAAACCCCTCCATTTTCACATGGGTTACTGTCACATGGTGAGGCTATAGAAAGATACAAAAAAGAAATACACCTTTATTATTCCGTGAAAGGGGGCGCTGAGCTGAAAACAGTTGGGAACGACTGTTCTGCACAAACGAGTTGGCAATGTAATGCTCAGGACAAATAGTTTACGGAGCCTAGATAAGTATCAATTGTCGCTGGGGTGGTGCAATATCAGATGATTTTTTTTCAACTATGCAGGTGTGGCGCTCTATAACTTTGTGACGCAAATGACTGAACTTACCTGCAATAACCGTTACATCGAACGAGCAGGTTGCCGTCAGGGGTACTGCGTCGCTAAAGACGTACGTCACAGTCGTTACCCCGAGGGGGAAGTAAAATCCTGGGAAAAAACTTGGATTGTTGGAAATGTACACGAAACCGGAATCATCCTGCGCTTGGGGCAACTGGAAATCGACGGCACTCCCCGAGTTTCCGGCTAGTACGGTAACGGTTTGATCCGATGGACAAACTAATATCTCAGGAGGTGCTCTATCCACTGCAGATGAAAAGGAGGATTATGATTAAAATTTGCAACACAATTTAGACATCATTATCAAGTTTTAAAGTCAGCATAATGTTGTCCACAGATTTCTGATGGGGGTGGCGAGGGGGTCGGTACGCGTAAAAGGGGCGCTATCTCGAAATGATTGCCGGGAATGTTCCTTGAGAAGAGGCGTTCAACCTCACGCCCAGAGGCGTTTGATAATCGAGACGCTAATTAATGAAAAATATGGTGCCTCTAAGAGACGATCCATTGCCCCACTTTCAAAAAGGTGTGACCTAATTCTGTCCTAGTTTGCTTACGACGAAAGAGTTTTGTAAGGAGGTGGAACTCATTTTCAGGAAGCTGTAGCTATTTCAGGGGTAAGGGACAATTTCTACCAGGAGTAGACCCACTCCCCCTTACACCACCTGGAGAACACTGCAAGTATGAATGTAAAAACCATCAAATGCCACATTGTTCATAGAGTCTATTCAGTCAAACGACGTCACGTGATTCTAATACCACATATAGGTATACGCCATGATATGTGTCACTTGCCGCGTATTGTTTCTCTTTTCTTTCGCCCATATTTGTAACAGTATATGGATCATGACGGCTTCATCTCCGGCCTTTTGGAGATCTTTACTTGACATGCACTTGTAACAATTTTTTTAGTTGTCAATAAATGTTGCATTTTTTCATTAAATATTACTATATTCCGATAGCAATTGCGTCATTTAATGACCACGTTACATTCAAAACTCAAATATATCGGGAAGAATATGGTATATATGTTTATATATATCATTCATATTTTTACCTTGACACACTCTCCGCGCAGTGTTACCTCCTGAATCCGTGCATATGCATGTGATGACGGTTGGTCTAGATTGAACGACATTCCCAGAGGGAGGATCACATGACACAGTCACCTGATCCTCATCCGTGCAAGGTATATTGGTATAAGAGAAGAAAAACTGATTCGTTCCAAAATTTAAAATGTTGAATGATGTTGGACAAGATCCGATTTCTGGTGGTGAATTAGCTGTTATCAAATACAACCGAACGGGAGAAAAAAAAACAATCTTAAAATATGTACTAGTCTATTAAGATACATATGAGAATATTTTCATTAATTCCGACTTGATCGTAACCTTTAGCCACTACCAACCGCCGACCAACACGGCGATATGCGGTTGATTCTCCGCTGGCACCCTCGTGCATCGCTTACATTAAGCTTCTCTCGCGCGTTAGGTTACGGTTAATACACGGTCCAGTGTCGATTCCCCTTTTGTTGCTAACCATCCATTACCAGGGCCCTACTCACGCGGATTAATCTATGGTGAGACCTTAAACTACACATTCGTGAGAAGCGAAGATCATTTTACTCTTTTATTTTTTTTTCTCTTATTTATTTTTTTTTCTCTTAACTGTGCTCATGACTTTGTCTTTTTGAGAATAGAAGCTTTCAAAAACTTTTAGATATTCACGAATGAAGGTAATGCTAGATGATCATTTTTATTTGATCATTGAATTCTGAGTAAAATGGCATCGTTCTTGAAGACACTACATCTCATAGTCATGTCTCTCGCATCATGCGACTTACCGTCTAGAGAGAGAAATCGTGGTACTTTATTTTGACCGATTTGGCTTTCTTTTTGACCTGTGAATCTAATGGACATTTCCTGACAAATTCACCCTCAGGCCATTGCATATGCCAAATAGGATTTTCACTGAAACTTTTGATACCCTTAAAGTTTAACGTCACCGAACTCGCAACACTTCATTCACATCTTTTTTGACGTGCTACAACTAATTCAAGGCTTTTCATCGCTAACGTTGTTTAATTACCTGGATAAATCAGCGGTCCTCCTTTGTACGATATATCAAAATCGATTACCAGTATTCATTTCTTTTGTCAGAAGTTGTAATCACTTAATTGACGTGAAATGTTCTTTCTTCATGTTAACTTGCAAAAAAAGAATGTTTTACCATTTCAGCAGAAGTCTGGTTAATGGCAATTGAGGATCAGCGGTCATTTTTTTTTTTTTTTTCAACGGTGTAGGCAGTGGTAATGATTGTAGCTGTCATAAATTACGATATGTTACTATAATGCAACCGTACAATGTGATGCTGTTATCAAAAGAACCATGTAAGGAATAACATGTTCCTCTTACCACGGACAAAGACATTGAATGTACACGTGCTCGTCTGTTCGGCCGTATCCGAACACGTACACGTGACTACTGTGTTCCCAAGATTAAAGTTGGAGTTGGATACGCGAGAACATTGGGCCAGGAACGTGCCTTGTTCGACATCGGTGCATATTGGGACTTGGAATTGAACGGCGGTTCCCAGCCGTACACTTGGGCTAACGACGTTGATATCCGTGGGACAGACTGGGGGAGATGGTGGTGAGTCGCCTGCGAGAACGGAACGTAAGAGAGTTAGTCGTTGGTTTGCCCTTTTATTCTTCTACAGTCTTGTGTCACATATTTTGCAATCGTTCGTGTGTGCGAAAATACAACCCAACATCAGCTATAGCTGAATTGTCTTGGAATGGTGGTAACAAGACTGTCCGAATACGAAATGATTGAGCAAAATGGCGACTATCAAAGAACTATTCACCGTAAACTATACAACTTGAAATGGAAGATAATTGACCGAGTGATCTTACAGTGTAAGCGTATAGTTAGATGAGCAAAAGAACCAATCATTAAAAAGAAATTAATCCTCTGTCGCTCTTTCTAAATGTAATATTCGCAGAAGCCAAACGAACTAACTAAAGTTGGAACTAATTAAAGTTTGGATATTTTGGGACAAACACACTCTGATAGTAAGTGCTACTTTGTCCGTGTGAAAAGACTTGCCTTGATCGAAGAGGATGTCCTACATATTAACTTTCTCTGGTTCGTATCTTCGCTTTCCTCAAAATATTGTCCGCAATATTGCCAGCTAGGCATTGAAATTGAGTATGGTTTGAAAATGTAATACAATGCAGTGATTGAGAAGTTCATAGATATATTAAAAAAAAAAAATCATTAATCCTATACCTGTGACAAACACATTAAATGTGCACTCTGCTAGTAGGTTTTCCGGCGTCCTTACATGCACATGCTGCTACGATGGGAGAGGATACCCTACACTCACAAAACGTAACGGTAAAATAAGAACTCCATAACTTTTAGGTAAAATTTTACACAAAGTTAATGTAAGTCTTACATTGTCTATGTAACAATTTTACTAAAATGTAGTAAAATTTACCAAAATTATGTAGAATTTACATATACTGTTTACCTAAATTATGTAAAATAAGAACTCCATATATTTTACATATAATTAATGTAAACAGTATATGTAAATTGTACACAATTTTGGTAAATTTTACTACATTTTAGTAAAATTGTTATATACACAACGTAAGGCTTACATTAACTGTGTGTAAAATTTTCCTAAAAATTATGGAGTTCTTACTTTACCGTTACGTTTTGTGAGTGTAAACATTTACACACTCTGATCCATACAGTGATATAAGGCTGAACAAATACATTGGGATTGCGCATGTTGCCAGAATAAAAAACAATGCAACCCCATTGCAATGATTGAGACGTTCATGTATTTATTTAAAATAAAAAAGATACGTTATTGGTCCTTTACCTGTGACAATCACGTTAAAAGTGCACCTGCTGGTGAGTTGCCCGGTATCGGTACATGTGCATACTACCACGGTGTTTCCGATATTGAAGTTGGAGTTGGCTCCTGGAGAACACTGAGCGATAATTGTACCGTCTTGATCATCGGGACATGTCGGCGGTTGGAAGAACACCGGGTTGAACCCATTCACGCTTGTACTGGCAGTGATGATATCACCTGGGCACACTGGGGTAGACGGAGGTTCATTTCCTGCCAAAAGATGTTGTAAAACATAAAAACCCATCGGTGAAATTAAAAAGGGTAAAAATGTTCTTTTCTAGTTCTTTGTGATAATGTTACACATTGTTCAACTATATTTTGTTTTAACAAAACTTTGAGCTTCCTTTATAAAGTGATCGCAACTTATACGATCGGCATTAAATAGCACCGTAATTTATGAGAAAGAAATATAATGTGATATTTCATTCTAGATAATATGATAATGTGATCTAAATGATTTATATGGAATATGTGAAATGTTCGATAAATACAATACGATCAAAGGTATGGTTCAGTGTTACTGGCAAGTTTCAGTGCATAACCACATAGCTCCTAGCCAATTATACTCAGATGTAAATCTAAGAAGTTTCTCAGAGAAGGGAAGAGAGAGAGAAGGGGGGGGGGGGAGGGAGATACGGAGAGGGACACAATTTGACGTTTTGGGGTTTTTTTTGACGAACAGTTTTTGCTGTTGTTTTTTTTTTTTTTTTTTGAGAAATTTTCGCATTTACCCTGAAATTTCATGGTTACTATCATTTAACTATTAAGCTATTTCTTATTCGTACTAAAACAACTGACGCAACTTCACTATGGTCTCCGTTACATTCCCTTTTGGCAGTGCTGGAGGCAAATTGTACACTCATCGCGAAAAATGAAATTACACATACAATTGTACAGATGTCATGAAAAAGAAACTAATGCCAAGAAGAAATCTCTCCTCGCACTTTATAGTGCAGCTGATCATGATGAACTGATAAAGGTGAGTAAAAAGTGTTACACACATGTCAGATTTTTTTTTTCTCAAGTTGTCAGTAAAACCGTATAAGGCGAATCAAAATTCATTGCTACACGCATATCCGTGAATTTTTAAACATGAATTGATATAAAATGAAACTTGAAAAAGCCTGACGAAATGTTTTATTGCGTGGTTCAGTGCTACAAATGGTCACGGAATGTATGTAATAAAAATTGTTAGCTTACCTCTGACGAAGACATTGAAATCACACCTGCTGGACAACTGTCCGATGTCTGTACACGTACATATCACCGCTGTATTCCCAAGATTGAAGATTGAGTTAGGTCCCCGGGAACATTCGGCGGGAATTACACCTTGTTCACTATCGGTACATATCGGTACTTGGAATGGCACGGCGACTCCACTATCCACGCTTGAACTTACCGTGCTTATATCGGACGGACAGACCGGGGTAGATGGTGGTGAATTTATCGCTGAAAATCAACGAAGCGATGGTATATTAAAAAAAAACCTCAACAGCAAACTCAATAGGAAGTTTTAATTTGACATGAAAATCATCATAGCTTCATGGGGACCTTATCCGATCTGTTTCTCTCTCTATGTACCGAAGTAATACAAATTCAATAACATTGGACCGATATTATACGATGTTCAATACTTTCGTTGTGTGTACATTTTCGATCTCGCCTGTAATTTGTGTTTTATGTTTGTGATTATTTTCACTCCTCGCTTGTTTTTCACTCTCATTTTTTCCTTTTTCTCGTCATTTTTGAATCATGTATCTGCTTCGGACAAGCATTGTTTTTTTTCAGATTCTCCACTCCCCCCCCCCCCCCTCCGGTTGTGTTTGCTTGGATTTACTATTTTCTTCTTGCTTTTTACTCTAACTTTTCTTCCTTTTACTTCAACTTTTTATAAAATTGTGGAATTTGATAAAAAGAGAGTACGGAAACGAAAGGAAATACTTATATCTCAGAATAAATACACTCTTTCACGCTTTTCTTGAGGTAACAACTTTTGCATCGGGAGTAGCTAGTCTTGGTAACAAAAACCATTTACAGGAATTTCGTTCATGGTAAAGTATTTTGATACATGAGTGCAGTTGAGGAAACCGACAACCCAAGTCACGTGCACTCATAATGTAACCCTCCGCGTGCATGTGGCCATTACGATGTGGATACCTCATGAAGTTACACAGATGCATAAGATATACAATACCCGCAAAGTAACTTCATTGTCATAAGAACACGCAGAGTGGCAATGGACTATAATACTAAACAATTTATTTTTTCGCTGACACTTTAAAATCATTCCAGCACGGTAACTTACAGTCGACCAATACTCGAAACTGGCACCTGCTCTCCAAACCACCGTTATCTACGCAGGAACATCTCACAGCTGTTGTCCCGAGGGGAAAAGAACTACCGGAGGGTGGATCGCAAGTGACGGGAAGAGCGCCTTCCTCAGTATCAAGACAAGTGAGACTGGCGTAGGTGACAGCCGCTGAAGTACTTCCGTCGATCACCGTAGATCTAAGAGGTTCTGTCGGACAGCCACTTATCAGCGGTATCGTATTGAGGACGATTGGATCTGCAGAAATCGAAAATTGGCAAAAAATGAAACAAAAATAGTCTTTCCAATCCGAGAAGGCTAATCAACTCGTACAGGGTGTAATATGAATAATTGGAATAATTACTAAAGAAAACTAGAATTATCGAAAGTTTTGAATTTCTCATGCGGAATTAGGCTTTTAATGTGACTAACACAATGCTACGATTTTGCGACAGCCCTGCACCGAAGCAAAAGTACCGTTAGGATCACTGATAATTTACCGTAGTATTTTACTATTGGTTACTGTGAAAGCGTTCAAAGACAATGCGTCGATCAGTGCGTCGATCGAGCGTATGCTTGAAGTACGAAAAAAAATGTAATCGCCGTGACATTAAGAGCTTAAGCCTTTACTGGGATTATTCAAAAGTAGATCAGATGTATAAAAACATACCACTGGAGCAAGTAGATGTAACACCATTTGAACCCGTGCAGGTGCAGCTGACAGAATCTACGTCATTGCTGACAACGTCACAGGGTGTCGGTGAACAGACAACCACTGGATCGAGGATACCTGCTCCAACCTCTGTACAGGTGGGGGACTTATAGAAAAACTTTCTGGTGGTTGACGACTCTTGGATGACGAGTAACGTATTCAAGCTGACTTGAGGACAAGGTCCGATCACTGCCTGGTTTGAAACAACTGCGGATGTAGAAATGCAAATGCCAATAAGCCAAATAATTACAAAAAAAAACTGCGCGTCCTTACGGCGTAACAATGTAGGCCGATACTAGAGACAAGACGGTAGAAAGGTAGAAAGTATTCCATAGTTTTTAGAGCTACGTTGGTATTACACAGCACATTCGGCACACAAGGGACGTGAGGGAACCTTCTCGGTGGCATATGCAAAAGTAGGCCTAAACTTAAAAAAAAAAAAAGATTGGGTAGATTTTAAAAGTATCGTAGGAATCATATCGATGATGTAATTATAAAAAAAATGTTAGAAAAAAAAAACATTTCACGGTACTAGAGTGATCTTAGCGGAGGAGGAAATTGGAGCGTTATTAAGGACTGGGCATGATCTCACCGTCAGCAATGACTAAAACTTGAAATTGGCAGCTATCGAATCCACTGAGGCCGTCTGCACAGGTACACTGAACGGTCGTAGGTCCGATGGGGAATGCGCCGCCAGACGGTCGCGAGCAGGTCACCAGGAGGTTACCGCCGTTGACATCGGTACAAACTGGGGTTGGATAGCTAACGATACCTGAAGTACTTCCAACTGGCACATTCACCGTTACAGCGGACACGGGGCAACCAGTGATAACCGGAGTGTCCGCTACCATCAGATCTGTTCATTTAACAAGAAAATAGGGCCGAGTGAGTCACTTCAAAAAGGAGGACAGATAGTCGTGACATACAAACCTAGTTCACACAGACTATCCATAATGTGCTCATATTATGTCTCGAGAGGACCCTTTTCTGCGTGATAGAACGTGAGACGATATCGAGTCATACCGTCATGGTCAGGGGTTTGTTCCTTCTATGAAACCTTTTCATGTATGATATCATATGATATTATTGGCTGACACACACATTACATGACCTTTTGCACTTTCTGCTTCCAAATCGAGTATGAGCATACCTCCTCAACAGATTTGTGATAAGAATGATCAGCAATCATTGCAAATTCAGTCAGAAAGTGTCCCAGCAGAAGGAATAAATCGTTACATTTTCGATATTATTTGCCTGAATTTGAAACTAGACCTAACGCAGACGACAGAGCGCCAAAGATACCCCACGTCACAAACGTAAACAGCTTTGCTGACGGGCCAGATTTAAGCCCCGGGACTTTTGCGAGTGGTTCCTCCAGGATTTGGTCAGGTATCACCCAAAGATTCCACGACGGGTAGGCCTACCCTAAGTACCAAGCTGACCCTCTATATCATGTCGACGTTCCACACATAAAATTCAGACTATTGGTGCTAAATGTCTCTCCCTATAGCCTTGAACATGGAATATTATTTGATCAAAGGTTTTCATTGTCTACCTGAACTCTGTCTAATGTCCAAAGGGAGGGAGGGGCATACGACACATAAATACTTATGAATATTACGTGTGGGACGTCAACATAAGAAAAATTAAAACATCGAGAGGACAGATGAATAAGTATACATTGTTACAATCGGACTGCAAATGATCAGGATTGTTGATGCGAGTGACAACCAAGAAACCTCGCAGAAAAGAGATGTTTCTGATAATTTTATACCTATGGGGAGAATATTACTCCAGATACATTACTATTATTATCATTATTATTATTATTATGATTATTACCTGATGCTGGGAATAGTAGTTACTGCTTCAAGTACTTACCGCTGAAACAAGCCGATGTTAGACCGTCTGAGTCCGTACATGTACAGATAATAAAGTCGACACTGCTGGGGACAATGTCATTTACGCCCGGAGTGCAAACCGCGACAGGATCCGGGTTGTCTTCGGCATCGGTACAACGAACATTGGAGTACAAAAATCTGCGAGTGTTTTCAGGTAAGTCCAAGACGAATAAGGTACTGTCGTCGGCTTGAGGACAAGGTCCAAGATTAGCTCGATTGCCTATATCTGCAGAGAGTCAAAACCGGTATACCTTTCATGCTGGTCGAAGATGAGTTGTCGTACAAGTAAGATACATATCTCTAAGTAAATGTACACAAATGGTGTCTTTCGAAAGTCAGGTGAAAAAACCATGCAACGGTTGCACTGAGGTAGAGGAAACTACAACTACACGAATTCATTGATAGGTGATTCTGTGAATTACACTAAACATTTATAATGTTACATTTCATTGCCCACATAGTACAAGTGAATTTCACGAACTTGCACCGGTGGGAAATGTGACGGGCTTTTTGCAACATCATATCCCTTGCTGATGGTCTGTAAATAGGTCCCTGTTACCCTGCCCACCGCATACTTCTTGTTAAACAACATTGTACAACTTACCGGGCACAGCAAAAATTAGAAGCGACGCCTCATTCTCATAGAATATCCCCGTGTCCTGAACAAATGAACACCTGAAATAAAGTAAAGATTTCTCTATTTAAAGGACAGTACAATTAAACGTACCACTGGTTATTTGTACCTGGATTTTTTTTATTCCGACATGTAAATTCTATGTACAGTTCTCCGATCACGTCCTTCTACTTGAGATACAGCGATAGGTACTTTGACCACCAATACTTTTTTGAAGTTGCTAGCTGATGACGAAAATACATTTACGACAAACGGAGGAGGTAAAGCCCGCTGAAACAGGAACATCATACCAGTTGAATCCATCGGTGCTTATCTAGTAAATGAATGAGCTGGGTTTTTTTCTCGAAATGTTTACCACACCTTGTCATCTGTACCGGTTTGTACCGCGAGAGTTCCAGTTTTTTTTACAGGGAGCGCCCCGGTTCTGTCCGAACCTCCTTGTTTCATACCCTACCCTCCCGATTTTAAAAATGTTCAATTAGTTTCATTCCTGAAAGTAGCCAAGAAAAGTAGTTCTAGATTTGTTCGAGCACCCGTTTTTTTTTTTTTTTTCTAAAATAGATTTATTGTTCACCATCTCACCGGGCAGTAACTGATACATGGCACAGTACTTTGCACCATTAGCTGAGTGCTTCGTTAGGCCGCATGCACATCGCATTTACACTAGCGTACTCTTCGGTTACTGCACCGACGCAGGAAGAAATTTAAAGAAAAAGATCGAGGGTAACTTGCCCTTGTACTGTACTCAATTCATACACAAGTTGCAGGGAATTACTGACCTCCCTATTTTTTTCCATTATTTCTCCATACGTTTTGTCTGCAAAATAAAGATCTCCCAAACGGGGGGGTCAACATTTTCAACCATATTTTCTTTTCTCAGAGTAAATGCAGTGATTTAATTGACTATTATTCATTTAAGTAAAAAAGATAGCGCTGATGTTGCACATCCAATGCCACACGTAGTGGAAGACCGAAAATGCGTTCATCTGGCGATCATTACACAGAAGATAACATAAATGAGGGACAAAAATAACCATTCGCACAAAGATTACGTTGTGCACTATTACGTGTTGCTATACGCCGCTATTGTTGTTCATTCGTATATTAAATTAATGTAAGTCTTCAACGTTTGGATCGTTGGGTCGACTGCAAGCCCACGAAAGCTGTCACTCACACTGAGCACAGGAATAGGACTACACGTGAGGTCGGACTTGACAGTCCTGATATTTTAGCGGTAGAAAAGTACAAGATTTATAATCTGAAGTTGGAAGCAGAACGTGGTAAAGTTTATGTACCCACGGAGGACTAATAAGAGCTAACTTAGTTAATTTGTGTGGGCGTAGTTTCAATAGCTTTTCTGCTGTTAGGCTAAGTTGTACATTATTAGTTTAAATCATTCAGGTCACTGTCGCAAGTTGAGGTGGCGTGCTTCAAGAATGTAGACTTTGGCTGCATTACATCGCCACCGTCTAATTTGTAATTCAATGGCAATGTGGTTTTCAGTGACAGATTTATAGGTATAACAGTATAACATAGGCCAACTCCGGACATTATCAGGAGTATTATCCTCGGTGGTTACAGATGAGCACTTCATTGATTTCTAACTTCAGTCTATCACCATGGAAACCAGGTCCCCACAAAACTGCTTTCCACTTTCAAAGAGACTCCAACCATAACTTCCCACACTCGGGATTTTGTGCATCGCTCTCTGCACTGTTAGTGCCTTATTGACGGTCATCGATTTGGATGGAAATTCTCTCGGTGATGGGAAGAACAAAATAATAACTCATACAAGAAATTATCATCCTGCTTTGTGGACCCATCAATTCGAAACCTATTCTGTGGATAACTAGTTCAACATGGTGTGACTATCGGTGACACATATAAACATAACAGTGAAATAAATAAAATCATAACAGTGATATAAACAAGACAGTGAAAAACATATTACATCCTTTTTTTTTTACAAAATAAAACTGTCACAGAGATGTCACTCTCTAGATTGCTTTATTTGCGACAAACACAGTGACAGAGACAGTGACAACACAGTTTGAAAAATAGCCAATACTACAACACTGGTATCAGTTTCACTGTTTTTATTTACTATTGAACGTCTAAGGTTTTAAGTTGTTTTCAATAATACATTCATCATGGCATGAATTATCAACCTCTCTACACCAGCTGATGGCACCATACCGAGAAATAAATTAAACAACAAAACTGAGACAATTATATTTTTATCAGTCATCTAATATGAAAAAGCAAAAACAAATTGCAGCATTTTGTATAATGTGAAATAAAAACTCGAAATGAGGGAAGGGACACCGCCTCAGCTTAGAAAGTTTCCCCAAGATCAGTTGTTTATGACCTGGGCAGGGTTGTAGGCTGGGATGCGGAGGATGTGCCAAGTGATAAAAAAAAAATACCTAAACGGGTCTAAGAATGCCAAAATCACCAAGTAAGACGGAAAAATGAAACCATCGCTTTAAAGATATTAAATTCCTGAAGAAATATTCACTTTAAATCCTGCAGAATCAAATGTAGCACCATTTCGCACCCAGCCAGGCACCCAGCCTGGCCCACCCTATGTGAGCAAAAATTTTCCAAAGGGGATGGGACCCCCTCCCGTCTCATCCTTTCCCCCAAGATCAGTCTTAAATACAAATTACTATAACCCAGGCAAAGTTGTGGGTTGAGGTGTGGGCTGTGCCATGTGAAAAAAAAAGCTGCAGTACCCAGAAAAGGTTTAAGAATGAATATTTCACCAAGTAAAACGAAAAAGTAAGAGAGTGCATCTATAGCCCACCCTACGCTGGCAAAAGGGGAGGGGCACCCCTTCCCTACTAAACATCCCCAGGACGGGGCGGGGCTTGCTGGCCTCAACCCCCCCCCCCCCCCATCTTCTGCTCAATTCTCGATCCGCCACTGGTTCTTTTGTGTGAACAAACCAGGGAACGCACAAATATAACTGTGTGTATATGAACATGTTAAAAAATAACGGGCAAAAACAGAGGCAAAATTGAGACATCTTTTAAATGTGATGAAAGATTTAAGGATCGCATTAGCAATTCAAGAAGTGATTCATGATGGATTTTTTTTAAACTATTGGTTGCGGTAGATTTCCGAACCTCATAGTGGAAGCAAGTTCCACATGTTAGGAACGAGGATGGACACGGTATGTTGGTAGGCGATAAAATGACAGAAGGGAATTGTAAGAATCTTATCCGAAACACGAGTTCTGTAACAGCGGTCATTCTCATTGTATATGGAAAAAAATCATCAAATACATTGGGAAGCTCCCCTGAAATCCATTGGTTAATGAGATTGCTAATGTTAAAACGATTGATATTAATATGGAAAGTTATTTCATTTCACTGATAAGTTTCCATATGACTTTGTTATTTATTAAAGATCATACTTAGTCCCCCCCCCCCGCTTCTGCAAAACATGGAGTGGTTGAAATCTACTCGGGTACGTAATTCCACAGAACGCATTGCAACAATTTGACGTAAGGGAGGATTAAAGCACTATAGACCTATAACAAATTAAGAATGTTATCCAAGATAAAAACGCTATACGGATTCAATACTCTACTAGCACAAGAAATCTCGTGTTGGATGTGATTTTTCCAAGTTCGAATCTGATTGATATAAACACCAACAAGTTTTAGATAACCGGAGAGAGGGACGAAGAGTGACATCAACCTGATAAAGCAAATCACCAGAATCCTGTTTTGAGTGAATATGAGATATTGATGTAGGCCAAATCTGTTAACCGAAAATTAAAATACTACTGTTTTGAGCTTAATGAAGTCCTTGACGGGGTATAGCTGCATATCTTTATCAACGTTGATAAAACAGTGCGGCTATAGATGCGAATGTTATGTGAAAATACCGTAAAACGTTACCCGGTGACTGGAACGTTCGTAGTTTTATCTGCTACAAATTTTATTTTACTTTTCTTTTTCTTACTACTACAACTTTTATTTTTTTTTTACTACTTCTATAACTTTTATTACTACAACTGGGAAGGAGAGGAGACTTCATACAGGGACAGGTGAAGAAAAAAAAATTGAATTTGTGAGAATTAAATTCGTTAGAGAGAAGCAATTTTGCCCTGTTTTGTACGTTTCAACAATCCACTGAGATTATTACGTCACGTCGAGTACGAACACATTTTGAAATCTCTATGGGTGCCAGTTCTCATCGCCTTTATGTGCTCTGTCCTGTTGTTCTCGGTCAGTCCACTTCAGTGAACTCTCTCATACTAATGTGGGTTATAGTGTCTTTCTTAGACAAAACTTCACAGATTTACGAAAAATTCTGTATAGTCCACCTGTTCAGCTACCATATATCCAGTAGACCTATTCTCGGTGCTTATTGTTAAAGATATGTGTAGTCTGAGAAGATTACATACTTCTATCCGATTTAGGCGGTCCTGGCTTCCTGTAAGTATCTTACGTATTCACTTCAGATTCCTTTTTATAACTCTTCCATTCTTTTCTTCTTTGCCAACTTGTCTTTTTGTTCTTCAAGAGAGTTGCAATTTTGCTCCCTAGTTACACTGCGGAGACTCCGGTCTTGCGCAGATGCTAGTAAAATACTGGTGTTTCTTACACTGAAGCTTTCAGAGATTTTGCAGGAAATAACTCGAATGTATCTATACTTCATAAAAAAAGACAGGTCGTTAACTGAAGACTAAGATTTAAATAAACTTTTTTAAATTGCTTCACAATCTGGTCATTTAATGTTATTGCAATCACCGAGACACGGTCGTATGATAATGAATATACTGCCCTCTGTAACCTTCTCCCCCCCCCTCCCTTGCTTCCTCTAAAGCAGGGCTCGGTAACCTCGCTAAACCAAGTCGGCGGGCCATGTCCACCCCCCCCCCCGTGTCAAGAATCCGACCCGCGGTCAAAAGCAGTCAAAATCGCGAACAAAAATGCATGTGCAATGCATGTGCAACACCGGCGAGGACGCCTAGCCACGTATGTCAGTAATACTTATTTTAACTACCAAATTGCCGTACACGTCTCGTGCTATTTCACCTATCCCTTTGGCCTTCCGCTAATTTCCCAAAATAGCAACTTAGGACGCCCCCCAGCCCCCCGAAAGATTGCTGACCCAGGCTGTTCTAAAGTTATTATGGTATGTACAGGGGGATCAGACAGACGGGCGGATACCTCCTTATGTTATAACAAGAATGGCGTCTTTCGTCACACATGGATAAGCTTGGGCTTCATATCACATATCTTGAAACACTCTCTTTCCAAACCAAACGTGCATGTGATAATAAAATTAGCCATTGCATGGGTTTTTATGTCTGTCGCAAAAAGGCGAGATATCGACAAAGTCACAGAAAAATTTAGCAGTTCACTTTAGTGTCTGGACAAACTGCAGAGACTTTCAAAAACGATTCATCATCATACTCATACATTCCCGCGATTGGTAAACACACACACAAGTTGGTGACAGATGCATTGATAATTCTTATTGGTATCCACTTGTGCGGATATTAATGTTTTTGAACTACATCAACTGTTACCCGAGCTGACAATTCAGACGATTTTATCCTATTGTTCCTCGCTGAGTCCAAACCTGAGTCCTTCCACAAGGAATCTTTTTAGTGATGTTATATTGGTAATTCGAATACACTAAGTAAGTTAGTAGGTTGAAATTCAACTTACTGCCACGATGTTTTCAGCAGCGACAGTCTGCATTTACAACAACATTTATCAATAAAATTTGGGATGCCCGTGCACTACGCCGGAATAAACGACAGTAAAAATTGAGAAATCACTGCGGAATTCTTCTGGTACATTAAAATCGATTCGCAAAAACATGGGCAGCCAAATTACTGGCAACTCTCTCGCCATGGAGACTAATCATGCCGCCTTCAAAACCTAATTGAATAAAAATAATAATTAATGAGATGGTGCTGATTTTGTTTCTTTCAAATTTGTTGGGATTCGGCTTGCCATAGACATGTCTACAGGTATGTTCATGATTTTACTTTAACAATCATATTGTCTTACCCCTTTTAGACACTTTTTTTTATAGAACGTTTGGTCAATTAGACATCCGAGTCACTACTGTTTCCTGTCATATGTATCCCCACCCTCTCTCCTACCCTACCCAATTTGATAGCAAACGTTTGTTGCCAAGCGTTATGAACCAGAATGCATAAATGCATTGTGGTTTCGATGGTTTCATTATGAGGATTTTTATAAATCTGATATATGATGACTGATATGTATCATGTCTCAACATGCACAACGACATATTACGGTTGCAGTAATGCAACACCTACACACAACATATGAGATCATAGCTTCAAACTTCGGTTCTTCAAATGTCATGTTCAGGTTGTCGCAATTTTAACCCTTTTGACTCCAAATGACCTTTGAACTCCAACAAAACCAATAGGGTACTTCTACGCAAAGCGATGCACCTCGCCTTTTTTGCACTTTTTTTTTTGTTAATTCTGGCTGGAGATTATGAAACAGAGTGCCAAGTATCCCCGGTCCACGAAACCTTAACCCTGGCCATGAATCTAACCTTGATTTAGAAACAAATGTAACCTTTTGTGAAACATTTCTTTTTTTCCCATCCAGCGAGTAAAAAGTACAGTAAGTGGCCCCCCACAAACTTCATAGGTGACAATCTTATCCTTTGATTCAAAGGGGAAAATTCATTTGGGAAGCCACCTACGCGTATAGAAAGATGTTTTGTATTGTATTATAAATATTAGCGAAAACCAATCGAGCAGAACCTGGTGAGCTGTCGTCGTCATTTTAATTGTGGTGATTCACCCATGCCGAACATACTTACAGGGTCCATGTTCGTCTACTGGCTAGCACCATCAGCACATTAAATGCTCTTTGTTAGAACACACCAACACAGGGTACGATTTCGTCATCATGTTGTAACCCACAAGCATATTAAATCTTATCGGACGGTAGGCAAAGATACATAGGCCTATATACGTTACGGATGTATTCCGATTAGTTGTGTGATTTGCACTGCCAGCAAATTGTATTCCAGGGAGTACTTTAAGATAAATAAGAAAAACACTGAGCGGATATTTTCTTGCATTGATGAGATGCTGAAAGATGGACTGATTGTGTAAATAGCAAACAAAATGGTCAACCGTGAACCTTTATGTAAAAAACTGAGAAGGATACCCCAAAATCGATTCTTTTACATCATTTGGTGAAAAGCTTGAAAGCAGATAGATACTACTAGAAAAAAAAAATGCGCTTTACATAAAAAAGGTGACCTATATACATTTATTTTACACTCAGTGTGACGACCTTGTCACTGCTATTCTTAGACTACAAAATGAAAAGAAGTGGGCGCGTTATGACGGTCCCACAACAATTATTTTATATTAGTTGGCAAAAATCTTGCAGGCAAGATTGCCAGGTACTAGAAAAGCAAACTGGCTTTTACCTCAAAAGCACTGAGTGACTCAATTACATTTTCTTTACACCCAGTGAGGCGTGACGAACTTAACTTGCCACTGCTATTCACAAACTACAAAAGTCACCGCGTTATAACGGCTTCACAAATGAGATTTTAAACCAACCTACGCAAATATTGTCGATCCTTGAACCCATATTTGGAATTTGTCTTCTTCTGGAGGTAATGTGCCGAAGAAACCTAAGCCCCTGGATTTGAGACTGCTGCCAATTACCGCCCAGGGAGGGGGGAGGGAGGCAGTTCTGTCTGAAAAGTCTAAATTTGTTCAAGATATCCATATGATAGATCATATTAATAAAAGGAACGCATTTCTGCACAAAATGGGTAAAGATTAGTCAACATGACAAGACCACTTCAAACTTTCTAAATGACATCGCATGTATAATCTAGATACTAGGGGTGAATTCTTCGGCCTCATTCATTGATTAATATGAAACCTTTGATACCATAAACCTTAAAACGACCACAAAAAACAACAACATGTGTATGGAACACGGGGTATGGCTTTCAGATGGTTTGAATGTTACCTCACTCATAGAAGGTATGTCCAATGTAATGGAAATGATTGCAGCTTCTGTAAAATTTTAATTTAGGTATTCCACAATGATAGATACCAGGACCCCAATATTTTTTTTTTCTTTTCTCTTTGGAAGATTCAGCAATGTTGGACTGTGTACTAACCAAAGAATAATGGGGCGGTAGTGTACAAATGCAAGCGATTCACTTGGGCGCAGCCCGAAGGTATTCTGTGATCGCGTTAACCCACGAGAGTGCATTATCCGCTGCTGATGCACAGTTCCAAGATTAACTCAACTTGTTCATTCGTTTATCCGTTCATGAGATTTTGAGGGAAAGACCAAAACGAGAACAAAATTTCGGTTCGTAAATAAACGCATTTTCATTAAAAACGAGTCCCCAGAAAAGGTAAACACGGTTAACGACACGTCAACAATGTTCGTGCGCGATAGAAGAAGTATCACTATTATTTTGTCTGAGACAGCAGACGACAAAACATGGTCAATCTAAGATTTTATTGTATTCATCCGCGGGAATTTTACTCTAAAATTGACCGTCTATTACCCAAAGGATGACACATGGTCACCTGTCTGTAATGGCCCAATAGGAGCTGAGAATATTTTCCGACTATCAACGAATTTTAGTTGATTGCTTAACCATCTATTATCATAATCCTCCTGAGGTTCATCGGCCCCTGTGAGATATTCAAAGTTACAAAACGCTTAGAAATGAGTGGCGTCAAGTACGTTACCTTCGGACAACAATGAAAAAGAAAGAAAAAAAGGTCTAGTATTCTGTGACATAAATACTGTCACACCTCAATTGTTCTACATGTTAAGGACATAGTGGTAATGAGTATAATACAATGCATGACACACATCGCACTAGACCCCGTGACATGATACATTTGTGTATGCTATGAATCTCATGTCCAAAAAAAAATGGTGGAGATATTGGGTAGATAAAAAAGTAAGTCCGTACCCGGCTATACCTCTCTGTAACGCGTTTATTTTACCACATTTTACTTACTGTATTCTATTACGTGATAAAGCTTTATCAAAGGGTACAGGTAAACTATTCGCCCTTCAAAAGACATCTGTCAGCGGAATAACATCAAAGCTCTTACGTCAGGAGCTTCCGGATTTATTTTGAATACGGAGGGTAGTCTTACTGCTTTCAATATCTCTACAAATCTTAGTATACTCATCATTTTTTTTTTTTACATTTATAACCACCAGGAAGGAATTTGGTTGTATAAGTACAATAATAAATTGATTCCAGAGCAGTAAGAATTATTCAAGATATTCAAAAATATCCAAATTTACATGCTGATATTGGCTCGCTGCCCAGTCTGAATTCTTGTAAACAAGTCTTGGAAGATTATTTATTTAATACCATAGTGTAAGACCTCATTTGTTTTCTTTCATCTTTCTTGTTATTTGCAGATTGTATATATTCACTTGTTGAATAGATGTAACTTTTGGCAGCTAGGGGGTACTTAAACATTTTCGCTTGACGGAAGAAGGGCGTATGAATCTTTTCTATCATTTTTCTCTCTTTTTTTGTCAATTTTCCGTACATATGGCCTGATGTTGACAAACTTTGCTTTAATCAGGTCCCCCTCCATTGAATGTTACAAACGAATTTTTGTGCATGTACTATTTAAGAAGATTTGCAAATATAATCTGCATTAAGGCTGTGAAACTTAAATACAAATAACAACATACATGTTATTTATTTGTATACTACTTATAATAGAGCAGTGAAAAATAGTAAGTAAAAATATCCCTTAATATTAATTAATTCAAAACCTATACATGAAAAATTTTCCCGTCATTTTATGAAATTGTCAGTCAATTCTAGAATGACTACGATAGTCACAAAGCTTATAACAATTCCTTCTTCACAATGGTTAGTTACTTTACACTCAATAATTTAATTTCATCGTGTTGTTCTCCCAATTTCTGATATTTTATTTGCATAATAAAGGTTGCACGTTCGTTCTAGTGCAATTATGCAAATAAAAAAAATAGGGACAGACTAACTTTGTTATATATTTTTTTATACCTTTCACGACATGCAAAGTTTGCAATTATACGCAGATGTCTCGTCTTAAGAATGATGGCTGAGCTACTTCAAAGGCTGAATTTTCCAAGTACTATACTGTAACTGAGTGTCACACTCCCTTCGAAACAGCAATGAACTGAATGCAGTCGAATTTACAAGTTATTCAGCAATTTTACTTTAACTTACATGCAAAACGTGTTTTCATGTGACCAAGCAACATTGAATGTGTAGATACTATTGCTTTTGTCTGTTTTCCTTAATCTAATTTGCATCATTTCTATGTATACGTGAAACTCCTCAATTGTGAATCAGTGAGGGTATAGTGTGTGTATATACCCTCCTTCTGAAAGAGGTATAGCCTGCGTAGCGACTATGTGGCTGTCGGCCCTGACAGCGATAATTTGGAAAAGAACATTCCATTCGGTACAAGGGGTGGACGTGGCTCTAAGCTGTTGCACCTCCGCCGGCAGCATTATTACAGGGTAATTCGACAGAGACAAGGTAAATACACTTCAAGTGAGAGTATTGGGATATGCAAATTTGCTATTGACTTTATTTGACAGAACCAATATCTCCCAACAATTTGCCACCACCAAAGCGTGAAAAAGCGAACCGTGGCCTACTAAATAATGCCAAAATAACTGGCAAGCAAAAGTGCATGCTGGCCACACGTAAAGTTGATCAAGAGATTTGCTTCACTTCATTCAAATAGATAAAGAGTTACTGCCATTCAATACTTGATCTGATTTTACATCATTATGCAAGAAACGCAGACGAAAACAAAATAGAAACAGGGCATCCGAGAACCAACCACACAAGAAAGCTCATACGTTATGATTCTGTCGAAACCGTTACCCACTGCCTTCAGGGTTACTAGGTAATTAAGGCAGTAATAGCAGTGGGGCGCCGCCACGTGGTGGGGTGGCAAGGCTCTCATTTTGACCCAAAAAGCAACATTTTATCTGTAGGGTGGGGTGATGTGTAAATAAACAGAAAAGTGTGCACAAAGGAATGCTTTTGGGGGCGCTGTTTAGGTAGGGGGGCTACTCGCAGTTCTTTACCCTTTGTCTTTTAATGTTGGATCAAATTATCGAGGATTACAGCCAGAAATTGCGAAGATGTGTTCTACATTTTACCACAAAGAGAGCATTTGGTGTTCTGGAAAAGGTATGAGGTCAGTGGCAGACCTCGTCTCCACAAAATACGATATCGTACATTTGCATTTCACTTTCCTGAATCCTTATGACGTCACAGGGGTGTTTAAATCAGTGATTCTCAACCTGGGGTCAGTGGAAACCCAGAGGGGGGGGGGGCGTGCAGCTTGCTTGTGGGTCCGCAAAGGACAGGGGCCATGGAAAAAATAAGGATGCGTATAGAAAAATTGGGGGTTCGCAAAAGCTAAAAGTTCTTTGAAAAATTCAGATGACAATCGTAGGCGCAAATATTAAATTATAAATCATGCAGCAACCCGTACTCTTTAAGTGGTACCCGTGGTACTCGTAGCTTGTCTCATTATTCCTAGACATAGAAGCAGACAAAGCCCCCTATGACTCACCGCCAGCAATTTGTTACAACAAACCAGACGTAAAAAACAAGTTGTGTTAGTCTATACTACGGACCAATCACATTCGATTTTGAGCTTCGTTGTTGCTAACGAAGTCGGGTTAGTAAGGCTCTTATACTCGCATTACCTGTACATATAGACGTTTTCTTTTCAGTTTCATCACCAACAAAATACATAAGCAAAGTACAAATACGTTTGCACATTTTTCATTAATTTTCTTTTGTTCGGTGCTTCTTCTCAATTTTTTGTCAGACAAGGACACAAATTCTTTTTTTTTTCGCACTTAACAGTAACTCAATAATACTAAACTTTACACTTGTATGTATAACACATACCTTGATGGGGAAAGTATATTTTCAAAAATAGTCAAACAGTGATAATATAGTTTTGCAACAATTTATCTTTTTAATTCAATTTTAATTTAAATTTCTTATAATTTGACTAAGACCATCCGTTTCCCATAATGCGTAAGTAAGTTGTAACTCAATCGAAATATTTTCTTTGCTCCGACAAAAAATATGGAACATCCTAAGGGGTCCGGGAAAAAAACAAAGTTGAGAGCCTAAGGTGAAAATAATAGATAGGCCTAATTTTAAATAACTTGGAACTTGAAAGGCAGTTTGTTAAAGTAGCTAAGTAACCACACCCGTGTGGATGCAGCCTGTGGCTGACACTATAACTTCACTGGCAGGCCTGGTGACTACGAATTCATTAATTGTAGGCCAAATTTGGTGCCTCTCTCACGAGGTCAGTTAGACGGGAAATTCTGTACATTACCCTTCGAAAAAACCAGACCTTACCGTGACCCGACCTGGGATCAAACTCCACACCTCCGGCTTTCTAGCTTCATTGCTTGAAATGCTACCAGCTTTATCCACTCGGCAATTGGGGTAAAAAGAATTGGAAAATAAAGGAAGCGTAAGAGAAAAAAAAAGAGATGACGAGGGGCATAAAGACGGGTCTGAATCTGTAGACTGATTATGGACCCAAAATTGCCTTAAAATGATCGACTTTCACTTTAAAGTTCGATAGCTTCCCCTCCTGGTCCATTGTCCATTTTTATCGTAGTGCAGAAAATGGCTAACAGTTACAACAGTTAACTTTAGAAAAGTTACCCAGTCTCGTTTGGTTATAGGCCTACACGCCAAACCATCGACAAATGCAACAAACTGCGCTCGGCGGAAAGTAAAAGTGGTTAACTAGACACCGATATTTTTGGAAGCGGGAACAATGCGCAGAACATGCGCTTCAAAAGATGCGCATAACATTAACGTCATATTGAGTCTAAGCTGACGTGACATGATATGTGTAAAATATCTCAAGTGGGAGAGGGGCTCCACCTCCCCTTAGGCCCCTTTCCCCCAGATCCCTCATTTCAGGGCCTATTAAAACACGCTGGCATCGACCCAGGGTAAATAATATGTGTTCTCGAATAATTTTCTTAAGTTTTTCTTACATCGAAAAACGGTTTCCATTGGGCTTGGGAATAATACAGCCAATACAAGCAAAGAGGTGTCTTCGGTTACCTTTAGCAGTACTACCGGTAAATCTTTCAATAACCACAACACAATCTGGTCCGTGCCGTTGAGGTTGTCAAAATTTGTCAGGTTATTTTGCAAAGAACTTTATTGTGTTTTTGACGGTCAAATATTTCGGTCAAAAAATATTTGAGGACAAACTCTGGAAGAAGACCACCTCATTAGGATCTTGGAGAGATGTAGTATATTGCTGCACCTCATTGAGAAAAAGAATCCCTTTTGTTTCAGTGGTGATGACAGTTCTTTTGAGATCAATATGGTCAAATTAGACAAACATTGTTAACAAGTCGTCAAAAAACGCAATATCCGAACTGATCTTGTGTGGTGTGCTGAGTAAACGAACCACGTTGAGGGATTTACTTTTCTTCTTCTTACGCACTGAAGGACACGTGTATTAAGGAGACCTTCCTCTGAGGGAAAAAAAACCGCTAATGCTTATCGATTAAAAGGTACCCTCAAGTCAGTGATTTCCAAACATTTGCCTCAAATCGTTTAAAACATGAATACAAATCGTGCATTTCAAAACTCAAAACTTCGCAGGACAATCCTGAGTCGAGATATAAAATCTTTAAACTTATTCACTCAAATTAAACGGTAATTGTAATGTAATTCTTGTATTAATTACCCCTACATGAAAACATTACTGTTCTGTGCAATTCATTTGTTGACATCCATTCTGACTTTAGTAGGCTTATTTTGGGGTTTTTTTTTTTCGAAAACAAAACTTATAGTAGGCACTGCCCTCCCTGTAAAAAAAAAAACAAAAGAATCATGAGTATCGTTACCACGGGTTCAAAAGAAACGCGGCCACTGATGGGTAACATTGAATTTTCTAATAATTAGCACGTGACGTTCAGTTTTTTTTTTTCTCAGCGACATTGTTCCTTAGCAAATCGGGACAATAAATACGACAGAGGTCAAACACAAGCAAACCAATGCTTGCTGAATATACATCTGTCTTAACTGTAAGCAATCTCTCCACTGACAACAGCAGGTACGTCCCTCGACCGTGTCCAGCAATGTATCTTATACGATATGTTATCTTCAGCCTTTTCACTTGCTGCATCACCGGGTCCTCCAACCAGGTAATTTCTTTTCATTTAACAAAGCATGTTATAATAACAAGTGTTTCAGCAGACCCTTGAGTAGGTGCGGAATTAACGTATGGCCGACTAGGCGTTGGTCAAAAAAGGGAAAGTACAACAGGAGTTGAGGCTATCAGTAAATCGCAATGGTTTCGCCCTATCTAATATTCAGACACACTACGAAAGAATCATTAGCTCCTATCGGCCCATTTCAGTCATGTGACCGTGCATTATCCCACAGACAATCCACGGTCGATTTACAAAAAGAAAAAAAAAATCAACGACCGTTTTTGTCGTCTGTTATTTTACACAAAACGAAGGTAGTAAAAACATTGTTGATATTGTTGTGAATATTGTTTATAATTTCTCGGGGTTCGTTTCCGATAAAAATGCAAATATTTGAAAACCCAAATTTTCTTCCCTTTTTTCCATGTGTTTCCTATCAAAATCTTGCTTGGTACGTATGTGTGAACAACGTTAATCAACTTGTGAACTTGCACATTAACTGTACGATAAATGTAGCGATTTCGTTTTTTAAACTCGGTTTTAATTCTATCGTTGGATGCCAGCGGTCTGCGTCTTCAAGTATCTCTTGCATCAACACCTGCATTATCCAACGGTTAATGCACGGTACAGTTTTGATTACCGTTTCCATCATATGCGACGTTAGATTATGATCAAATGAATCACCTATATGTCTACTGAAAGAATAGACAATTCAAAATATTTTATCTCAGAGACGAAAGGTTACTACCTCATGAATTTTAAGCAGCATAGCGTTTCAAGTTTCATGGTTAGTTGTACGGTATATTGTAAGGGACAGCAGATCGTAAAGGATAAACCTTGCGATTTGGCACAATCGAAAGAAACAATTCGGGACATTTATGCTTGATAAACTACGGTAATGGATCATAGGCTCTACGATAAACTGATGAACTTGTTAGTACATTGCGTGCACGGGATTGTTGGTGATGGGGCGGGCGCACAAGGAACAAACGAACAGCATACGAACATGCATCATGGCAGACTCACAGTCGAACAAATTTGAAAAAAAAAAGACGTTACCGTATCTCAATATTGCCGGTCACGGAAGAGTCGGGAGATATGTACGTAAGGGAAACTGGCGTTGTCTTGACGTCGGCGTTGCTCGTACCGACGGTGCTTCCGAAGACGCCGTTACCCACACAATTGTACGGTTCGAAATCACTGCTCAAAGCCAACGATTCGCCATTCGCTTCGATGAATATCCCGACGGGTTCATTATCGACATCACCAGCTCTCCGACCCTGACAGATTAACTCCCGAATGGACGACCCGTCACCTCTACGTGCTTCGATAGTCACTAAAAGAATCAGCCAAAAACAAAATCATATGGTTAGAGAAAATAAAAAAACTGGAAGGAACATGTTGGCTGACTATTAAATTTACCGAAATTAGCTGGTATCATTGACAATGCGAACATGGTTTTCGAGAAAGAAGTACCGTCCATCGGGTAAATTTACTTACATTTATGATTAGGCAAGAATCAATAATCATAGCTAAATTATGACGTATTTCAGTATTAAAAGGAGAAACCGAATCTATTACGTTAATTACAAAAAAAACAAAAACAGAAAACCCAATTTATTAATTTAACTCCGAACAGAAACCATGGTAGCATGGTAATGGCATACAACCATTGGTTCACACCCACTTTCCGAAGCAGATGCCACAAGTAAATTGTATTTCACAATCACATATAAGGAGGGAAAAGACGGTATGACACTTAAAGAAGGCATATCACTCGTTATGCAAGATTCCCACGTTACCTGTAATTTCACGCCCTGATCTGTAAATTCGTGAGGAGATCTGAATGTCGTAGGGACTGGCACTAGTTTGAGCTGGTAGAGATGTAACCGCCTGAAGGTCATCACATGAACCAGTTGACAAAATTGCTTGCGCGTCCGTCGATGAAGTCTGCAGCAGCACCGTCGTTGCACACAGCACAGCTAGAACAAAGGCATCATTAATTAGAGAAACCATGGTAAAAGTTTCTCTCTCTCTTTGTGTTTTCACCGGAAACACCGAGACGTTCGCAAGTAGATCTCTACTTGCCTATAGTACCGTTGGGGGTCTAACCTATTTCCATATAGGCCAGTTACTTATATACCGTCTTTTATCTAACGTATTCAAGCGTAACGTGTAATGTAAACCAATTGATTTATTGCCGAGAAATCCTATGCAGTGTAAGTGTGTACGAGACATGTGTGTATTTAAAGGGAAGCGAGTTTGCGAAGAATATAGAAAGCTTTAAACCCTCTCCCTCCACTTCATCACTATATGGTAAAGTGCATTGTTCCCGTCATACAACAAGTCGTGTAAAAGTCAAGTTGCTACTTCTTTCTTTTTTTAGCATTTGTTACATTACACCAAATCGAATAACTTGCTGTTTTTTCCCCCTTACTTCTGTTTGGTTCCTTTTTTTTTCTTGTGTTTTGTTACACCTTTGTACTCTTACTTTTTTTCATTGGGCGCTAGCTCGATAAAAAAAAAAACTTTGTTTCTCTGGTGTCCTGTCCATACCATCTTTCTACTATTTGTTAGGGTACGGACGAAATCAATAAAATGAAACAAGAGGCGAATCCATGGGGTTGTGTACCTAAGTCGCAATCAACCATTGATTTCAACTGAATCGATATTTATGAACAGCAGCAGTTGAAAGTAGACCTCAACTGATTCTACTTACAGCATTAGTATAAAGGAGTACTGTATATGTGTTAATCACTGCATGGGGTTGATTTGCAATAGACCATAGGTCACTGACAGTAAAACGTTTAGACCGGGTTTGTCAATGATGTTTTTGGCTTAATCACATGATAAGACGAACACCGTGCAACATACCGTACCGGCTGAATGAGCTCGCTAACTTCAATTCGTTCCCCCCCCCCCCCCCTGCTTCCGACAAACTGCAGTTTGGAAGTGATAAATTGGAACGTTATGGCAACCCGCTTACTATTAATAACACTAACGACACGTAAACGTCCTAAGTCGGTCAACAGTTATAGTATGCGCTTTCAACTGTTGTAACTAGTAGTAACAGTCCCACTGGCATGTACCCAATCAGATGGATAGAGATGATACCAGAATCATAATGATCTAAGCATCCTCTTTCATTTTATTTTCTTTTTGGAGCACTTTGCTTTTTTTTTTTGACGGGGGGAAGGTAACATGCCTAATCCTTTAACTTGCTTTACGTCAGGGGGGGGGGAAGAGTCAGCCCCAAGGTCCCCTTCCGTTCTGCTGTAGGTACTCATTTAAACATGTTCAACTTAAGAGGCATTACACGTTTTGTGGGGTTTGGTTTGTTGCGAGGTTTAACATCCCTAGGTCCGTGGGCCGCTGTATTTACTTAATCACAAGTGTATGGTATAATGACAGTAATCTTTTTTTCTTTTTTTTTTTTGCGTATATTTTTTTAATGATCTCATTTTATGAGGGTCCAAATTGCACCGAGTGCATTTCATTTGTGCAACTTTCCCCCTCTCAGCGGCCCTATCCCCCGTATGTCCACCCTCATCCCTCCAACCCCCCCCCCTCACAGTACCGCCGCCCTTGTCACTCATTTTATCTTCCAACTTACCAATGAAAAAGAGAACTGAAGAGAACGAAAAGTTCTCTAGCAATCGTCATTGTAACACGGGGACGGATACAGATAATGCCCCCCCCCTCCGCTAACCCCCACTCTAGCACCGAATGCAGTACCCATTTTTGTAAATATAATGAGGTTTTATTATAATTTAAAAAGGAAGAAGGAAAGGAGAAAGCAACCTATGTAAGGCAGACTTTCCCGCACTGTTACTCTAAAGTAATATTACTTACATTGCACCAAGACACAGATCAATCGTCTCACACCCCCCCCCCCCTTTCAGTTTTTTTTTTTCGATCCTTCCCAGATTACAATGTAACGCTCTTTTAAAACTGAAGCTCTGTCAGAGATCCGGTACAATAAACTTAATCTAGCAAACACAAGTATGCAAACATAGTAGCAGCGTGATAATACGTAGTAAAATGAAAAGGTTACCACACACAATATCACAGAAAGGTCAAATAATAACATGAAGTGGAGTGCTTTATAGTGCAAAAAACAGATTACCTTTAAATATAAAAAACAAATAACATTACAAACTCTTACACTTTATTATAAGTCCTTAAAACAATAGAATCTATCATAAACGTACACGTTTGTAGTGCTCGAAAAGACTAAAGGCTGTAAAATTACATCTTATCTAAGCATTGTAAGTGCTAAGTCACTCTATGATAGGAAGTTGATGATGCGGGATTTTCAGCGGGGTGGAGGTCTGGAGTGAGGGCGAAATTATTTTACGCGCACCGCGCGACAGGACTATCTAGGCGGAGCGCCACCATCGGTCGGACGGAGTGATAAAGCAAAGTTTTGGTTTTACAAATCCTGCAATTGTCGGAACGAGGCTTTCGGAGTGTCTTATGCTGCATATATTCAACCTTGAAATAGGGAATCTTATGTCTCCATCTAGTCAATTAATGAAAAAAGCATAAATATCTGAAAAATAGTATTGGTTCTATTTTCACTGTTGAATCGCGTTCTCTCGTTCAGCGTCCGCACGTGGTCCGAGCTAAGAAAAATCCGTGTCGCCTGTATATACTATCTAAGCGGAGCGCCACATCAGTTGGCGTGCAGCACCCAGGACAATGTTTGGTTTTGCAACCCACCCACCCCCCCCCGATGGTCGAGGGCGACCCTTCCCGAATGTCATAGGCTGCATGTGCCCAGCGTTAAAACGAATCTAATGTCTGCAGTTTCTCGATTAATGAGACAAAGTTAGTCTGTGAAAAAGCAGTCATAAATTGTTCTAGAATATTTTCATCTACTATTCCAGATCGATCGTTTGGTGGGAGCGCGTTGACCTTTTAAAAAATTTTTAAGTCGAAGCATGCAAAAAACCTTAGATCGTCTGCATATCTAAACGGAGGGACCTTTACTATTTGGCGCGGAGAGCACGAGATAAAAACACCTTTCAGATCACCAGAAATTGCATTTCCAGGCCCACTTTTCTCTTTTATTTGACGCCTCACCCCACCCCAAAGCAAATAAATGTAGCTTATGTGCGCTTGGAAGTAAATTTATTTTGTGGTCAAACTATGATGGGGGGGGGTGGCAGGTCTCCTTCATGTCCCCTTTTAGTCCTAACCTTAAAAATACTCAGATTCAAAGCTTCACTCACCTCCTGCTCCATGTACCCGCTGTCAGTAACTGTCCTACTGGGTGTTTCTAGTATTTCAATCGGGTACACTGGTACCCGATCGCTGATGTTAGGACGCGGTTCAGAAATTGTGATCCCCGTCCGCATTGAACTAAAGTACATTGTACGCGTAAAAAAAAATGGTATTACTTTTTCGCAATTACTTAAGACGACATGACATTGTATCAACGTGCAAACAAAATGCCGTCTTACGAATTCACAAAGGAATCGTACCCTATCGAAATCGAGTAATTCGACCGACGGTGTATTTCGGGTACTCAGGTCCGATTTTCGAACATAAGTTGCAGCGGCTGGAACAAGATAGTTACGACAGCACAGCTGCATGTTTATAGCGAGCATCTTTAGGTTTTAAATATCTCGTCCATGTGGCGTAAAATACATTCAGGAGATATTGTAATCAGTACATATCCCACTGCAGGATTCCTGCACGGTTCCTTCCAGGTTCCCTTCAGACTGGGCAGGAATCCTGTAAATTCTTTCTTTACCGCGTGTAAAGGGAAGACTATTGGAAAAATGAATGCACACTTCACCTTAACCTCCAGGAGTGTCACACAATTAAATTACCTTTCAAATAACTTTTTTCTTTTATTTTTTTGCATATTCGAGAAATCCGTCACTTCGACCTTAACAAAGTCTGGCACATGATAACAATTCTGCTATGATTTTTTTATTATTATATTTTTGGTTCAGTGCCGTTTGGCTTATATCCACCTATGGATCCGAACAGTGCAGATGTCACTTCGAACTCAGTTAAGTCGATGTTTGAACTAGGCTTGAATGTTTCACCGACAGTAGGAGGATGGATTGTCGCAACGCCGCAATATCTAACTCCTTTCTAGGCATATGAGTGGGGCACACACCACTAAAACTATAAAAAAAATACAATCATATGAAATACCATACAACGACTACTATACATCAGCAAGTAAAATACAATAGGCCTATGTGCCATATTTTTACCAAAAGAGAGATATAATGATAGATAATGCTTTCATGGAATTTGATAATTTTGAATGAATAGGCAACATTTAACTACCATCTCAGCATATGGAAGACCTCTCATTTACACTGTATAAAACTTACAAATATTTATACCTAGCTCATTGCAGTAGCACTGATTTGATACCGCCGCAGCAGAGCTGTGGTGGACCAATCAGGAAGCTCAAAATATGGTATTATCTGTCAGGTTCATTCAGGCAGGGCAGTTTTGCAGCCATAGCATAACGCAAAACTATATAGTTGGTGATTAGCCATTGATAGTATAACATTCTAAGATGTTAAAAATTAAAGGAACATTCTACTAAGTGACCTTCAATCTACATAACATGATCTTCGTGTGTTATAAAACAAATTCATGGGAAAACCCTTCTTACATTAAACTAAAAAATAATGCCTCCAAATTTCACGCTCATTTATCAAAACTGCAACAGACATGAAAACAGGGACACATTAACTACTAAACTATAATGATATCGTCACTCATCGCCAATAAAACTGTTGCGAGTGCTTTTAACTCACCTCCAAATAATAGATATTATCGACTTCGGTGATCATGTAATTTCATCATGTATGTAATCATCATGTAATTCCATTATCTGTGTAATCATCATATAATGATCATGTACATAATCATCTTTTTATTCGATCATCAAATAATAGATATTATCGGCTAACGTGATCATCATGTAATTTCATCATGTATGTTATCATCATGTATGTAACCATCATGTAATTCGATCATCAAATAATAGATATTATCGACTATCGTGATCATCATGTAATTCCATCATGTATGTAATCATCATGTTTGTAATCATTATATACATAATCAGCATGTAATTCGATCATCAAATAATAGATATTATCGACTATGGTGATCATCATGTAATTCCATTTCAAATGAAATCCAACGTCAAGATGTAATAATATCAAATACGTAAGTCATACCGTAAATGGACACAATTCAGTGAAGGCATGGAATGATATGGACGACGTAAAGACATGGAAGACGTGAAACCTATCCTATCCTACAAACCACTTGTTTCAAAATGCAGATGACCGCAGCGAGAAGGCAATAATTTTTATTGAACGATGTCAACGACAGCCACAGGAACATTCCAAACAACAAAACATTCCTCTCAAACAACATAACGCTACGAAATTGATAGAGAAATAATACTCAGTGTTATTAAATTCAAGAAGCAACTGAGGAAAAAGTTGAGGAAAATGACTAAAAACCGAAGAATTTAAAACGCTGGAATATTTTTCATTAAAGGCCAAAGCCAGCAAAAGCAGAAATCAGATCGAAAGATCGAGGCTGAAAAAATAAGAAAATTGTTAAAAAAAATATGAGCAGAGTTTTAATGAAACAAATTCCAAAATATTCTACACCTATAACTACACCTGCTGAAGGAAATCTCACGAAATGTATAATTAGTAACGATTGTGAATAAATTGATGAGCAAAGAGACCAAGTGAAACTCCTTGCCAGCGGCCTGTATTCATGTTACCAATATAACAATTGACTTAAATTTGGATGAAATATTTGAAATTTTTGATCGGCGTATTCAGAACGATCTACACATTTTTAAGCCACCTTGTGCACAAACGGTTCGGCTCCCAAAGCCGTAATGCTACCAATCCTGGAAGCTACACTGTCCCATCGTAAGCCTCTTACCAGCTTTAGCTAAAGCATTCGGTAAAGTATTCGTAGGAAATCATTCACAAAGGAAGAGGAAATAAATCAACAATTAGCCCCATCGCTAGGCAAACAGAAAGTACTCACTTAGACGTTACAACAACAACAAAATCTATAGACGCTGACGGGGTTTTCGATAATACGTCGAAGTTCAATTTCTCAGCAAACGTCCCTGGACTAATTTTCAAACAGATCGATAAAGGTGGAGTGCACTAGCCTTCTCTCGGATCCCTTCAACGGTTAAGTACAAATCAAGCCACAATACTACGCACTTTGCTGTAAACCGTCTATGTAAATTACATTACTGATAAAAGGCTAAATAGAACAACAACAAAACCAGCCAACTACAGACGACATCGCAATTTGGAACTCAATCACTTTACATTATTGTCAACTGGTGGAACGCCAGCAGAATGGAAAGCCCGTAAAAAGAAATTTGCCATCTTTCAGTATACACTTTTTTTTTCATAGTAATTAGACAAACAAGGAAAACTTTACATACACTTAGGAATGCTCAGGACGCCAAATTAATACATATGTACCTTGCATGTATTGGTGATAAGATGTGTCTTAAAGGCAATAACTCATCAACCCAATCTATATTTTTGGCTATCGGAAAGCAAAATTTTGAACTGGTTCTAAGTTACAGCATTCTTTGATTAACAGCAAATTCGAAAGATGCAGAGTGGCTCACATTGCACAGTGCACACACGGATCCATTGTTTTGATAACACATGTGGAGAAATTTTAGACAGGCTGAGGGAGGGACTAGAGGTAGGTGGTTGGGAGAATTGAAACTGTCTGGGGTGATGAGGTTTTGTCTTTAAGGTCTGTTTATCATTGTTTTATAATCAATGATCAGAAGTAGTCAACACTTGAGTCTTAATTGACGGTTTCAAGCTACACCGGAGTAACCTAGAGAACCGCGCGTAGTCACAAGGTGCTCACAAATAAACGCACATATTTTTCCAAATCGTTACAGACTGGCAGGATTCCCTGGCGAGAGGAGCGGTTTAAACACATCTCCTCGAAACGGGCTGCTTATAAGAATTAATGCAGAGAGTTTATACTCTTAATCTAACCTTCAAATATTCATTGTGTATCACTCCTTCACACACGCAGAGCGTACCTATACTTGTTTTCAACTGCGCACTGTGAAATCCGAAATCCTGTACACTGAAGAAAAACCAAGCGGCTTGCCAAAACTGGGTCCCATCTATTGTAAAGTTCATCTGAACACGTTTGATTTAGCAACGGTTGTATTTGATTAAGTCAACAACTCTCTCTGCGTGTCTTTTTTATTTCTCATTTTCTCTTTCTCTCTCTCGTTAAACACTTGCTCCCAGTTTAGGTGTTTGCCAAACTTTCACCTCTATGGGCCACTTTGTTTGTGGTACGGACAGTGGTTTTGTTATGGATATTACGCGATAACAGATTTCGAATAGATGTTTGTCCACGGCAGTTACTCGGGTTTGTCCGTGTGGGTTCTGTACTATAGGTTTAACATCAATTAGTGGTAATACGGCTATCGTGAAATGGGTTGTCCAAACTAGGTTAATATGATATTTTACATAGCCTTTTCACGCTAAGGATTGTGCAATGCATTGGCACAATCGAATACTTCGCATAATGTCTTAATGAATTTGAATATTCCGTTGTCAAATTCTTTTCTAAATTTTTGCGATAATTTTCTCACACTTTTCCATCAGGGATCTACTGGCAGTTACCTGTCCCTGTGGATCTTTTCGATTTTTTCAGAACGGTATGTCGCTTTTTGGACCATAGCGTTAAGTCACTTCATTTATGACGGGACTACATCATATCCCTTCTTAGAAAACGGTCACTCCGTAATGAAAACGTAAAACATATAACAAACTCGGTTTTTGGGGGGGTATTTGACTACTATCCACATCCAATTTTTTTTTCTTCTGTAACCACTGATTGTTCTTTTTCGAATAACATTCACGTAAACATTTGTCATAAAAACACCTTTTGGAGTACTGACAACTTTGACAACTTCATTGACAACTATTATTTACCATTACAACTATTATTTTACAAATTTCTCTTTTACAACCGCGTCATGAGCGCACATACACTAAAATGTGCAAATTTGTGACGTCCAGGGAGGGACTCACCTGATATGCCTTACGTTATCCTTCGTTCATTTTACCCTTATTTTAAGGACAATTGAGAAGTTAATATGCCCCGAGGGTTTCATTCAAAAGAAAAAAACATGACTTGTCTTCTTTCAAAATATTGGTAGGTTATCACTTACCAAAGGGAAACCCATTAATTAGGGAATTAAAAGATAAAATTTTAAGGCCAAACAAAAGAAATACTGACACCGTGCGATACTCTATATCATCTGTCTTGCGTTGTCATCAAACTTTGAAAATTCCTGACTTACGAGCCCGTCATGCAGAGAAACACCTAAAGAAACAACTAGATTATCATACAGAGAAGTCAAAACGCCGCGGCCAAAACGGCACCACACTCACACCAAACACGAACACCCACGAACAAGACCCATGCAAAAAATTACGACCATCCCGGCAGGACGCCATCCAACCAGCCGAAGCGCCCGGCGTCACCACCCCCACACCCCATTCAGGGTTTCACTCTACAACTACTACAACAGCTATGTCTTTCCTAGGGCGCACGTCACTCGGTCTTTAAAAGTAACCTCATTGTCTGTAAGCATCATCATGTTTTGTCATGAAACAGTAGGTCTCGCCAAAGCACATGTTTTTGTTTTCGAAATTCGCTCAGTCTGCAAATTGATGCTATCTGATCAAAAAACTCAATTGTTCAAACACTTCCCCAGAGTTGACAAATATCTGACGACACTGACGAAGGACAATCAGACATCACAATTCACAATGACAAGCTAAGAACTGGCTAATTAAAGTATGTGAACTACTTTAGTATTGTACACCGCGACACAAATGACAATGTTTATTTATGTTTGTTCATGACACCTCTTTCTACCAGGTCATAGAAATATTCCCAGAATTACAAACGAACGTGATCAAAGTAACGAACTGTGCCATCAAGTATTGTCAAAAACTACAATTGCTTTACGTAGCGGTTGAACGATTCCTGATGAGCAAAATTCTATTTTTGACAGATTTTAATAAAACCATCCTAACTCTTCGGCAGCGGTGTAATTATGCTTTTCTGTGTACTTTTCTGTGTATTGTACTTTACAAAAACAGTAAAATATTTACTGCGTAATAAATGTGTAGTAGTGCCTATACAGGAATGTTTATATAGTCGCTCAAGCGTAACGTGAACGTGTCTAACTTCATGCTTTCCTTTAAAGCCCAACACTCTTCTGCGAAAAAAGGGGTCATTATAGTTGTTAACCCATGGAATAGATCTACCAAACGTTCTTCATGGTAAGTCAGATAGGTGTCGCGTTACTTGTAAAGATACGATTTTCATTTTTCCCCGTTTCTAATTACAGAACCACCTCTAGCAGCCCCAGTTTCGTTACGCGATCACAGGGAACAAGAAGGTTTCTGTAACCGAATCCAAACAACGTCATGCCTCAAGCTAAGGTACTGACCCTCCCCACACGAGTAACCCCCCCCCCTTCCCATCCCTGGTATTTTGTCAAACCAAGGAGGCAATAAAAGCAATCGTGGCCTATATCATTCTTTTGCACCGTGACCGAGATTTCAAATAATTCGAAACACATATAGAGTCAGATATAAACGTTGCCAGTGACTTTCAGGTAAGTCAAGCATAGCGTTGTATTTTTGTGACCACTACTGTATCGACTTTGATCCTCAGTGGTTTTGCCAGATTTTCATCCTGACACAGAATGCGCACAATAGTCGACAAGTTCACAAGTAAGGGATGGTTGTTGCACTTCAGCAGGTGTTTCTGACTGTTTTATGAAAGTTCGTTTACCCACCTCCAATCCATAGGCCTATTCACGAGTGCAACAATCACTTATTGATACCAGACGTTCAAAAAAGTGCAACTTGTACTTTTTTATTCTTTTTTTTTTGTTATTGGTCTACACTGAAATAACAGCTGTTTTTATGTCCCTTCAGTAACTTTCGATAAGGCTTGTATACTCAAACACACACGTCGGTACACCGACTACTGGTGATATTGTGGGTTTCATATTATGCAAAACCGATCTTTCAGCGAAGTGAAAATTGGCCAGTACAAAGGAAGTGTATTTCTCACGCACCAGCCGATTACCATACTAACGTCAGCGCAACTACTTGGATTCTAACTCGACTTGAGAACACATTTTACGCTATTAAACTCCAACTCCACTTCATAATCAATTACGCTCAGAAAAAACTCAGTGTTTCTTTTTCTTTAAGATGTATTCATATTTTACTCACTCATCTAACGAGAAGCAAGACTCGTGAATATAGAGAGACCTTGGACCTTACGTGAGACAAATCTGCAGTTCTTTGTAGCTGTTAGGATACGTATGTTTAAAAAAAGGTTCATACATACAGCTGCTAAGAGGGCTAAGTCAAACCCAAATTAGGTACATATGTTTCATTGTATCTTGTTCTTTTGGCCACTCTTGGTAGGGCGGGCGAGCAATCAGTATTAAATCACAGAGAATCGACATATACCGATTTACAGTATCTTATACCGTTTTCTCTTGACATACCCTGATTTCATTTTATATACCGATTTAAATCGCCACATATCAATTTAAATACCCTGACACCATTTATATATAGGTATATAGATACTTTGACTTTCTCAAGTTTAATAAAATCTATGATATCGGGATTGATCTCTTTTAACACATAGCATTACAATGCACAAAAAAATCAACGGGTGCAACAACAAATGAAAGTACTTCAGACTAGGCAAGGACGCCTCGCTGCGTTCGTTTACCCGATAGTGTACTAATAGGGGTTCCGCGAAACCGAGAGACTGTAGATGTTAAGGGAGTATAATGCGAGGATAACTGATAACGAGTCTGCTGCCACTGATTTGTTGATGTTATTACGGCGGATATTGGGAAGGATTAAATTCAAGTGGGCGTGGCCAACCTCTTTGAACCCAGAGGCCAGATTGCCAGCTTTGAGCATCGTGGCGTCAGGCACAGTTCGCAAGTCCGCCCTCCACACTTCTAACTCAAGTGATAAGGACTTCGGTTTTTACAGGTAGCTGGGAGAGTTGGGTAGGGGGGTGAGTGGGTTTCAGATTACTAATAGGAACAACAGGTGTAGGTTCTGTTGTATAGAGTGCCACGACTTTTGTAGATGAAAGAGTCAATTAGCCAATCAGAGTGTGACGGCTGCACAGCATGTCAGTATAGGCTATTGTCACCTTCTACACGGTTAACTCAATCGGGCGCTTTTGCCCTCGGATCAAAACAAAGATGTTCTTTATTGAAGCATCATTGTGATTGGCCAACCCCTGAACTTCTTTTAAAAACGAAGAATTGATTGATCCTAACATTCCGTGCCACCGTCGTAGAGAAAATAAATTTCATCGAAGTGAAAATTTCCTTCCAATCATAATTTCCGTTCTCCACCCCGTTGAGGACAACATGAAAACTCACTTACTTTGTAGTTATACCTGATGAAAAGACCAAAATAGCTTCGTAATTTTTTTTTTGCTATATAATTTTTTTTTTAGCATGTTTAGGAATAATTCTCATGGATAACCAGCGACAATTTTTAGTACAAACCAAAGACACAGGATGAGGTACATCTGAACCGAGTATCGCGCTGACCAAATTGCTGGCTATTCGTCCTTGCTCGAAGGAACTGAAACGCTTCAACTCATCCACTAGGGGTCATGGAGGGGGTAGATGGGATAACTTCATTTTTAGAGAGTTTTGTTATACGTACACGCTATAGATTCCTCTAGGGTGGGTAGACGGGGAAGACACAGGGCTTTTGAGTGCCGACAGGACTTGGAGCCTCATCGGTCAGCGTGGGACCTACAAGAAAAAATTGGAGCTTTACAAGCCCCCCCCCCCCCTTTAACGGCATTTGCTACTAAGTGTTTTAAGCTGTAGTTACTTACCCAGGCTTGAAACAAGGATTTCGTGCCTGCCACTTGGATTATGCATCCTCTTTTCTTTCTCAGCACTAGGCAAATAATGGCGGGGGTAAACATACTTTTAGCCCCATGAGTCTTTATCGGGGCTGAGCCCCCCCCCCCCAAGTTCTGAACCACTGCCTGACTATTGACATGTACTTCCATAAAGTTTGACATTTTGATTTAAGAAGGTAATCATTTGGATGCGGAATCCTCTCATCAGAAACAGGAATAACTTGGAAAAACGAAAAATCAAACAGTCTTCCAGAACAGTCTTTGTGGGGGGGGGGGGGGTCAGGCTTGGTGTATGTGCTCAATAGATCACTTCCCGGGGAGTAGAGTTGACGTCAGGGTAGAAGTCTCTGATTTTGGTATCCAATAATCCAAGAAACCAGCAAAGTGAAACATAGAGTCTGTGACAATTTCTCAGATTTAGGTATATGTAACCTCTGACTAAGAGATGTCTACTGTGAAGTGGAGGAGATGAATTTCGTTTATCTTCAACACTACAGCTTTTAGTTTATGTGTCTGTTCCGTCATACGATCAAAAAAATCAACAAACAAACATGTCATCTTCGTAATGAAGCCAGTTAAGGATTCGTTGGAATAATCTCTTTTGTTTTTTTTTTCATTCTTTTTCGACGCCGGTGGAAAAATTCCTTGGAGAATGAGTTCCATTAATTTGCACTTAGAGATGGAGAAAAAGTATATTATTTTCATTTAGCCTTTCTTCTGAATATGCAAAGAGGAGGGTGATAACCATTGAGTGCCTCCACTTGGGTTGGTTGGTGTAACATGATGGGGACAACATTGGGTGCTGCACAGAGCACTGCTTACAGGCCTGTCACTGAAAGGTTAAAATGCAATAACGGGGAAAAAATGAAAAAAAAAATATATAGTTTAATATTTTCACACCTACTAATGACAATGTGCCTTGGGAGAGGAAAAAAGTAAGTACAAAAGGAAATGTTTTCAAAGGATCATGTCACATGTAAAATATGATACTGTTTTCACTGATATTGATTTTTTCTTTCAAACTCACCCCCCCCCCCTTATTTCCAGCCTTAACCGATACGCACACAGTTCATAGTGCGGACAATGAACGCAATGTTTGCATTGTATAGGTAAAGCAATGTAGGTCTCACGCATCAAACGAATGAAAAGGCAGAGAAAAAGAAGAACTTACAATACTCAACCTTTTCCCACAATTGTGTGTAGATAAACGTCAAATGAATTAACTGGTGACTGCTATTTGTATACATTTTTGCTACAAAACAGAAAATACAAGAAAATAAAACCAAAATATATTCACGCACACGCACACGCACACACACCCACACACACAAAAAAAACAACTTAACGATCGTTAGCATATCTTAATATATTTTCCTCACATGTCATTTCGAATGAACAAAGAGTTTTTCAGTGAACTGTCAAGTATATTTCACGGATTAATACTCGAAGAAGAGATGCGGACTTTTTTTTCTTCTCAAAATTAAAGGGATTACCGGTAGTTGGTGACTGCTATTCGTATACATTTTTTAACATCATTACGCAATACAAGAAAATAAAACCGAAATAAAACAAAATTCACACACACTATTTAACACTCGAAGATTGATTTCTTGTCCTGGCATATGATTGCTTGAGATTCAACCCTTGCTTGGTGTCACTCCTTTGTTTACATATCACTATCTTGACAGGCATCAAGATTTACTCTTTTTTTTAGAACGACCCAAAATAGTCATTAGATGAGGAGGGGGTTCCATATTTTTCTTTTTTTTTTCATTTTTTTTTTCATTTGAAGGCACTATCCACCAGGAAATACGTCTTTCATAATCTCATCGTCAGAGAAGGGAAATGCATCTCCTTAAACTTAGTAGTCTGTGGCATGTATCACGTTTGTAGCTTCTAAGTTTGAAACGGCTTCTTACGAATGAATTGGCTACAAAAAAACAGCCCTTATTCATCTAATGGCAATGATTTATATTAGATCTCTTTTCATAAAAGTGGCAGCTCATGGTTAAAAGAATGAGAATATTATGGGTGATGCTTAAAAACGTCCTGGTAGTTCCCACAGCGAACTGAAAATTGGTCATTGACGAAACCCTCAGCTCACCAGGTGCACACACTCGTGATTCTTTCGTTAAATTAAGGGAGATTTAAATACTGACTTACCAGCCAAAGGCCGGTCTGCAGTAACTTTAAAAGTCAAACAAAAGTGGTGGCGTTTTTTAGGAAAGACTATTTTTTTTGCATTGGCCTCATGGAATTCATGCACTATACGAGTTACCATTTTTTAAAGTCTGAAATAAAGCCACAAACTGAAGCGAATTTCCGCTATATTGGGGCTCCTGTTTTTCTTGGGCGTTGGTGTGTGGCGATCGACCACGCGTACTCATGTGAGCGTATTATTTTCGTTTGGGGTGTGAGGCGGTGACGGCGGTCGCTTCCACGGTTTAGGTGGCGTTATACAGGGGTGGATGTAACCTTTTCGCGGAGGGGGGTCTTGCTCGTGGTTGTTGTTTTTGCTTGCTTTTGGTGCCGTTCGGCCGCAGCGCTTTGGTTCCACTTAAAAAAAAAAATATCAATTTTGATAACTCTTTCCAATTATCGATTTTGTTCACTAAGGCATTCTGAATTTTAGATGTCTTACTTATTTTGAGCAATACAGCTATTTATATTAATGTGTTCTCTAAAACAGAGGCGGCGTCAGGTCCCGGAAAGCAGGAGACAAAGTGAGTAGGAGATTGCGCGGTGCTACGAGGGAGAGAGGGGGGGAATGGGTGAATTGGTAAGTGGTGGAACATCGGACATTTCTGTCTCCTTTGTAGCGGATATGTGGCTTTCTTTGTATAATAGCACATATAGTCTTAGCCAATTCTAACTTTCGTCAATTCTAACATTCGCAGACACCTTGACACCCTTCATAGTTCGCCTCCAATGACATTTTTTTTCAGCAAATTTCGTCTTCTCCGCATACAGATAACTAGGAATGTGGTTGCAAAATCCCAACCACCTGGCTATAGATTTACAGTTCCTCTGCACGTAGTGTCATGCGAGGAGATAGGATCGGGGATTCTTACATGGCTATGGGACTCTTGTCTGCAAGAGTTGTTCATACTTTGGGAGAGTTCGAAAAGAATGTATACATATGGAAGAACTATGAGTAATGTTAATCTTGGCACATTCAGGGGTCTAAGATAGGTACACTGAAAAAACGTTAAGTGCTATTTCTTCAGCTCTACTGAGGTGCTGATATTTTTGGGCTCCATAAGAGCTATAACTAGCTCCTGACGTGCTAACTTGCATGCTGTCACTCACGGTGCTGCGACCACACAAGAAGCAACCAGCTCTTGCTAGGTGCAGCTCCTAACATAGAGAATCTTATTGGTTGTTCAGTTCGACGTGCTTGCGCAATGGATATATGGCCAAAACGGAAATATCCTTGAACGTGATTTGAGACACACGCGAACTTTGGTGCAGATCACATGTGCTGCCTGCGCGTTGGTGCAGGGGTACGTACGTGCGTACACTGGTGAGATATCTAGCCTACCTCATCTGCGTGGTCAATCATCAATTCTCTCTCGTGAGTTCTGTCGCATTATAATTTATAGGCCTACTTAAGATGCATCGGTAGGCGATGTAAAAGGCGATGTTAAAGGGATAAAATAACCAACCTTTGTTTAGTTAGTTAGGCCTATTGATTGCCCGACCCCTTCATCCGTTGTTTAATTAGGCCATAGACTAGGCCAACGTAACACTACTCACTAGCGCGACCGTAAGACATAACTTACAAGGCGCCAAGGAAGTTAGGCTAGTGGGACTAAGGCTATGCCTATTGTGTGACTTTTAGCCACTATATTAACGTCAATCAATGCACGGGAAGTTTTATGGTTTCTATGAGTGACTCATCCCAATACAAAATTAAGTAGGCAATGGCCATATATGGCAATAGGTAAAAGCTAGGCAATTTAAAGATGGCTTCCGTTTTGTTATTAGGCCAAAGGCTTGACTTGCCCAAGCTCAGTTGTCATATGTTCAGTGGCGGCGCTACGGGGGGGGGGGCATGAGGGGCATTCCCCCAAGATTGTTTCCTTGTCCTCATTTGCCCCCCCCCCCCCGTTGCTCTCACCCTTCCCAATCAGATCTTGTACTCATCCAAAATTAATTTCATCACAAAACTATGTATTGGCTTCGGACTGAATAAGAACGGCTTCAGGGGAACCATGATTGATTAAATGCCTAATTTATGTTACACAGGGCTGCCAGTTTTCATATCATGTCCGTAGACACTCCAACTGAGAATTGAACTGACAAAGAACAATGGTAAGTACTGCACATTTTTATAGAATAAAGTGACTGGAATGGAAGTGTATGTAGCCTATGTGTGTGTGTGTACTCGGTGGCACCGCGTAAATGTGAAATGGTACTCCCAAAGAAAAAAGTTGGGAACCTTGGAGTACGGTCAACCGAAAAAATAAATAATATAAAAATAAATAATATACCTCTCTTGGGACTTAATTTTCCACCCAGAGATATGCTAAAACCTCAGAGCTTCCGGGGGCTTCGCCCCCTGGACCCCCACCCGCACGGCCTCGCTCGGTTTCGCGCTGCGCGCGAAAATCTTTGCCCCCCATTTTCCTCTGCCCTCAGTTTGCCCCCCCAAGTCTGACATTCTGGAGCCCCACTGCATATGTTTGTTAAGCCCGGGTCACACTAGCGCGATTCAATACGCCATTCAACTTTCAACAAAATTAGTGCATATTGAGTTGATCTCAAAGTTGTTCAGAATAAAAAAACGTCCCAATATCTCTAATTTCTTACACAGTATGCATTTTATCTTTTCTTATTTCTTCGTGAATACATTGGATTACAGAAGCTGAAGACGAAAGTACCATTTGAGCTTCTATCATCGATGAAGACATGTGTGCTGCCATCTTTATCCTCCCTGTGCATGACGAAATGCGTCTTGCTGATTGTAATCGAAAGTTTCGATAGTTCAGGGGTGTTGAAACGCATGTCACTGCTGGCGTCTCTTCACTGCTGGCGTCTCTTCCAAACATACTTATCGTTGCTGTCCAGACGTTCTTCTACTCCGAAAGCATTAGCTGTTGAAAACAGTTTCCCATGCATGTTTTGACCTCCGAACTTCCTAAGGGGAATGAACAGGAATGGTCTCCATGCTCGACGCTGTGCCGGGTAGCACGGTCAGCATTGGCCAAATATTTTGCAGCAATATGCGACACCAGGAACGCGCGGGGTGGTTTAGGAGCGTACACTAGCAATGTATGACGTTTTGCGCCAAATTATGCCGATGGAGAAGTACAACCAATGCAATATTCTAACAGAAGAGGGTCTTGTCTTTCTATTGCTAGGTCTTACAACTCCTTCCACGGTCAGCATTTGCGTAATTCTGAGATGGTGCCTACCCCCTCCCCATCCGATTTCTGCCTCCCCCTCCGGCACACAATGCCATATGTAAAAGCATATGGCATTACCTATACCATGGCCTATACCATTCCTCACTTATAAATTCTGTTGCAAGTGAAGAAGTACCTTTATAGTACCACCACACTCCGGTTACAACTGGCGCTCGATATTTTTGGTCCAATAGATCAAAAGAAGGCATTGTTTGTTTTTAATCATTGTACCTGTTTAGGAACTTGTGAATTATTGACATTTGGACTTAATAACATTTTTTTCAGTACTCCTTTAGCTTAAGCTACTGCATTAGTGTTCATTGTACTAATTGTGACTGTAATTGTACATACACATATTGTTTGTTTTTTGGCAACATTGATTAGTAGTATCATTATCGAGGAGATCAGTACTCAAACAACAAAAGAGCTGCAAAGCCTGTTCGGTGAATATGGTGACATCAAATATTTGATCTTAGGGTTAGATTCGGTCACGAATACGCCTTCTGGCGCTGCGACTGCTGAATTCAGTGATGCAAAGTCTGCTAATGCAGCGGTGGAGGGCTTGTCCGAGTTAGAATCTTCAGGAGAAGGGTTGGTAGTCTACTTCCTGTCTGTAAAGTTTGGCCTGCGTGGGGAACGCGTTCCCCGCGCAGGCCAGACTGCCCTGTTTCCCTGTCCGCGCACTTCTGCAGTTTTTTGTGAAATCCGCGCACTTCTGCAGTTTTTAGTGAAATCCGCGCACTTTTTTTAACGATATTAAGGAGCTTTAGATTTCACGACGCGTAGACCTGCGACGCGGCAGTCAACCGGGCAGCTAATGTCGTAGCGCCAACTCGTAGTCCTGCTAAATATGTGCTACAGATTTGTATAACGGAGAAAACAGTTAGTCATGTGTCCAGTCACATGATTATACACGATTATTGTGCAATGTTGCCGAGCAACGCAGACTACAAGGGAACACAACTTGTGAAATAATGCCTAACCTTCATCAAGTTCGTGAAGCAATTACCTTCAATCATTTAACAGGTTTATTAGATGACGATGAATTTATGTTGCTTTACGACGCCAACGAACCGTCAAACCCCCAATTTCGATATAACGATTACGAGTCGTTTGATTTGGACGATTACAACGATGATGAATGCAATGCATACTTCAGGTTAGTGAAGCAACCATAAACAAGCCTAGGCTTAGATGCTTCTGTGCAGTAGGAGTTCAAATTCTGGTACTTGGTACACTAGCAAATCTTCGTTTTTTAAGTTTTACTGTTTTATTAGGCAAAGGTTGTATTTTCACTTACTAAACAGTAGAAAGCTAACCTCTGCAACGTTGACACAAAATTCCAATTTTGGTAAATTCTGATTAGATCTCTGAGAGAAGCTTTTAATAAAAAATTTCCGCTGTTTTCATTACTAAAGTTGCATATGTAAACATTATACCATTGCTGTTTTTCTTTTATTCTTTTAGCTAGCCTAGAGTCATTTGTCATGTTGTGTAAACACAACACTAGAAGTTGCTCCCTTGTTTCCTTCTGTGCATATTTTGACTCCCTTAGAAACTGCTGCTGGTCTTGTGCTGGAATGATGTACAGTACCATGCCTTGGATTGTTATCGATTAAATGGCAAATGTTTGCATCCTTTGGGGTTGTAATAATGGAGTAGTTATTTATCTTCCATTAAGCCATGAAGTATGCACATATGAGTCATTAACCATCATTGGACACAAGTACATGGAAAAGGTTCTTCAGCTACTCTATGCAGGAATACTGTGAAGAAATGCGCAACTCTTCGACGATTTTGTAATACTTTGTTATTGTCACTGCTGTCGGTGTTACCTATTTGTACACCACACTCCTTGTAGAGAAATACAGGTGGAAGTGCAGGCCTTTACAATTTGTACCAGGTGATGCCCACTAATGAAACTGAGGTGGCTAATGAATGAATTTTCAAACTGTGGTTCCTTACTGTTGTTAATGCAGTATGGATGAAAATGAAAATGCGATGGTGTAGTTACCACTATGTATATAGCCAGCTGTTTCAAATTACTCATTCTCAGCATTCTTGAAAGCATAGAAAGATACCATATGCTCTACAGTCAGGATATATAGTATAGCTAAGCAGCTGGCCTATGCCTAGCCCTGATATCCTTCACTTTTACTTGCAGACTTTGTAACATAGATAAGGTTAAGTGTGTGAACACCATCCTGGGGTGGTCTAAGGTATCCCCTTCCTCTTTGATGGAAAAGAGTCCTCCCAGTCTGCCACATAGCTTTACATTTTCTAATCAGCTAGGTCATTTGACGAAATTTAGTTGGAAGGAATAATATGGTCCACTGCTTGTTGTTTTACTCTTTGTAGGTTCACAAAAGACGATCTTTACCGATTAAAAGGAGCACTACAAATCCCTGACATTATCAAGTGTACGAATGGCTGCCGGGTGAATGGATTGGAGGCCACATGCATTTTGCTCTCAAGATTTGCATATCCGTGCAGGTATATTTTAAAAACGTATGTAGTGGTGATGCTAGGGGAGTACATAGCACTCCCTCTCATCAGGATTTTTTTTAGATTTTGTTTGGGAGCCATACATTTCAGGTACAATAAAATATTTAATCCCTGACAGTGATCAGTTTCCCTGATGGTTTACATGTTTTTGCACTCAAAGATGGCAGGTTCTTCAACAGGAACACATAGTTTTTGGTGTGCTTTGTGCACTGTGGAGTGTGATTATACAGAAAAATTTTACAAGCTCCCCTCCCTTCCTCTAGTAACTTTTAATCATAGCTACACAGTTTTTTGTAACTGTGTGCATGGAAATCAAATCGCATATTGTGCTCATGTATTTGTCGCACCCAGTATGGAAAGAGAATAATGGCTGGATGTTTGACCTTTTCATTGTTCTTGGAAGGACTGGGTTGATACATTACAATGTCTGTTATAGCATATGATCATTAAAACTGTAGGTCTACTGTCATATTTGTCATTTGCCATACATGCACTTTCAAACTTGTTCCAACATTACTGATACAACTGAATAACATTTTGGTTATCCAAGGTTGTTAAATTTATTTTTGAAAGTTATTAACGAATTGCCAAGTCAATGTGCTTAATGTTTATAATATAAATAAATGTGCTTAATTTTTTAAGCATGGACAATTTTGCATGCGTAAAAATCTTAAGCAAGGTTTTTTGTTCTGTGGCCTATGGTGTGGAAAGTAGCTTGCTTAAAAGACCCACAATTCTTGTTTTACTAGTGACTTAAGTTTTTCAGCCTATCTTTCTCTTACAGGTATGGTGATATGGTGAAGACATTTGCCAGGGTCGTACCACAGCTCTGTCTCATAGCAAACCACATGCTTAGTTCAGTATATGCCAATCACAAGCATCTTGTGGAAACATTGGACAGGACCTGGCTTTCTGCAGATCATCTTATGAGGTATTCCACAGCTGTGCATGCAAAGGGAGCTGCACTGAAGAACTGTTGGGCGTTTGTGGATGGAACAGTCCGCCCAATTTGCAGACCACAGGAAAACCAGAGAGTAGATTACAATGGACACAAGCGAGTCCATGCTTTAAAATATCAATCTGTTACAGCTGCTAATGGTCTGGTTTCCCATCTGTTTGGGCCTGTAGAGGGAAGGCGGCATGATTGCTTTCTATTGCGGGAATCTGGCCTTTTAACTCAATTGGAACAGAGGTCATATGATAGTCAGGGGAACGTTTTATGTATTTATGGTGACCCTGCGTATCCATTGAGAGCCCACTTACAAGGCCCATTCAAAGGTAATAACTTATCCAATGAACAGAAACTCTACAATCAATCAATGAGTCGTGTGAGAGTTTCAGTTGAGTGGGTGTTTGGAGATATAATTAATTTCTTTAAATCAACTGATTTCAAAAAAGGTCAAAAATTGGGTCTTTCAGCATGTGGTAAAATGTACATAGTTTCAGGCATTCTTACCAATGCACACACTTGCTTACATGGTAATTCAACATCACGCTTTTTTGAACTGGAAGTCCCCACATTAGAGCAATATTTTCAAGGGTAAGGTGGGTGGGTTATTGTTTCTGAAATGCATTATTTTCATCACATTTGTGTTGCCTGCATAGGTTTTTTTCATGTCGTGACCGTTCTCATGATGCCATGATCACATTTAAAATTTCCACTTGAGTCACTTCCTTGCCCAATTCCACAATTTGATGATAGACAATAATATCCTATGCTACAATCTGAATTACAGTGTATGAGAATCCAGGATAAATGCAAAGTATTCCAACAATTGATACTTACACTCTTATATGTTCTAAGACACTGGAGAATCCCTCTAAAATAGAAAACATCAATTACTATAAGAAACAAAAGAATTTTAAATTGAAGGTATTTATTGTATGTACAACCATAGCAGATCATATTTATACATGTATGTTTACATCTTTCAAATCTATGTGGTGTCACTTAATAGCCATATACACTCATTAGTCCTCATATCCTGCACGTGTCGATTATGCTGAACTGCCCTTGACAACTTGAAAGTACTTTTCACAGAATGACTATGAATTAAATGCTTTAGGTATACAAAAGTATTCGTTAACAATGAACACCATAAATAAATGAACATAACCAGAATGCACAAATGCATTGTGGTTTTGATGATCTGAGCATTTTTTTCCTGAATCTGACATTATAGTATTAGTCTGCGTCAAAGGCAACCTATGCTTTATATGAAATATGAGATCTGTACAAGCTTCCTTTCATGAGATCATGTCTACAAGGTTTTCACACATTGACCCTTGCTGACACTGAATGAACTTTGACCTCCACTGAAGATCAAATGCTTCTTTTACTCTAATATGGATGATGTTATTTTAAGGTAAAAATGCCAGAGAGCAATGGAAAGTAGATTCTGCAAGGAAAGGTCATTCAAATTTCAACAACAGCACCAGGATTCTTTCACTCATTAAAACAAATCTACTAAACACTATACCACATCTTACTGTTCCTTACTGTCCTTTATTGTTTTCATAAACATCATCATCATGCTCTGCATTTGCTGCTGCTGTTGCATGATTTGTTGCTGCATTTGCTGCTGTTGCTGCAGAAATTGCTGTTGCATCTGCTGATGCTGCTCTTGAAAGAAAATAAATTTTCTATCCCTTTCAATTTCTGCCAACCTTTCCCTTTCTTCCTCCCTATCTTTCCTCTCTGCTTCCGTTCTTCTCATCAAAAGCTCTTCCTTCCTTAGTTCTCTTTCAAGTTCCATCTTTTTTTGTAAAAACACAACAGCTCCCTCTGTTCCTTTTTCTTGGCAACTGATTTTCTTGATCTTCAAAATGCCTATGATAAACCAGAATAAAAAAAATGCATTAAGGCTTCAAAGAATTCATTACACAATACTTAGACTGTTATCCATGCTTCCTGTCTTAAGGTATGGTGTGCAGACAATTTTCAGTTTTTAACGTCCGGAACACCTGAGATGACAATTGACCGCCACCAAAAATAATAAATTCATGTACTTAATATGGCATATCAAACAAAGATCAAAGCAACAAGTTTTATCCAAGCTTCCTGCCTTGAGATATTCTGAAGACAACATTTTAGCACTCGACCTCGGCTGACCTTTGACGAAAAAACAATTATTGACTTCTCAAACCTGACAATATGATAAGATCTAGCTAAGAGTGAAGTAAGAAAGCCTAAGCTAGCTAGTGACCATCCTCATCAAGTTAATTCATAATCCAGTCAGAGCATACAGATCATTACTCTATTGTTGACTTATATGGTCAGTGATTTTATAACTAACTAGTCCCAATATTATTTTCAAACTATAAATGAAATGAAAGCAATCTTAGTTAATTTACTCGCCATTACTCTCCTTTCTGGTGGAAGCTGATTTACGCAAAAAGTTGAAAGCAAAAGGATGAACAAACCACTACATGAAATTGATTTGCATGCTCACCAACATGTTCAATTTCAAGTATTTTATAAGTCTCTAACCTCTTTCTTGACTCCACAAATGACTCACATGCCCTCTTTTGCATCTCCTGGCCATCAAGGCGCTTCTGCTCCTCCTCACTGGAGTTTTTTGGGACAACCAGGTCCAAATCTTCCTCTTGGTTGCCAAGATCTTCCAGAAGACACCTAAGCTCTTTCTGAGCTGTCGTTTCTTCAGGGCTAATGCCCGAAGCGCTCCTCTCTTGGGCATTACTTCTTTTAACTTTATTTTGCAGGCTGTTGTACCTGTGATAAGAATGAAAATAATAAAATATGTATACGCAGATATCCAAAAACGATCAAAATTGATACAATTTGTCCTTACAAATTGTGACTTTTTAAATTGCAGCAGCAATGTGGGCTGTGAACAGAATCCATATTCAAATTTGCTTTCTTTTTTGGATTTTAAACAATGTCTCTTGGCACACAAAATTTTGTTCCTTTTTTGTACTCCCATAAACTGTACACTCGTATTTTATCTTACCCCTCTTGCTATAGCATAGATCTCTAGAAAGTGTCTGTGGCCTCTGATACCCTATAAATATACTGTGACGCACACCCTACACAGTAGCTTGACATCTCTGAAGTTAAAAAAGAAAATTGTAAGACAAAACAAAGTTAAAGATAAGAAATTACAGTAGTTGCATAAATCCGCATATTGGTTAGCTAGAATGAAGTTCTTTCAATGCTGATTTGGCTTAGTTGAAACTCTAAGCTGGCACAACATTTCTTTCCTAGTGACCTGCCTCTATTTGTTTATCGTGAGACATTTTGGCCGATTAACCAGGGAGTTGCTGTTTAAATAGCAACTCCCTGAATTAACTTAATACTGATAGAGATACAGTATGGACCATGCAGCCATTTGCAGAAAAGCATAGAGAGTTTTGATTGGCTTGGTCTTTAGGACCTGGAACTGAGCATGGAGTTGCTATCTGAACTGAGTAACACAGAATTTCTTGACCCCATTCAACATTTTCCTCGTGACACCTGTATGTGAGAGGCAGAAATATATTTAGGTACTGTAAGCTGATTTAAGCAGCTGATTTAAACTTCATACCACACAATACATACCTGTCTCTTGCAACCCTTTGGTCCACCTTAAAGGCACTGGACTGCCTCATCAATTCTGTGGCCACTCCTGACCACACCTTACCCCTCTCCACGCTGCCCTTTCGAAGTGGAAAGGGTTTTGCAAAGCTACTTCTTTGCAAAGAGCAATGTCCTTGTCCTCGTTCCATTTCATGCATGCTCTGAAATGAGAATTTTAAAGTATATTACAAGGTTTCTTTGGATGAAAGTCCACAGGGGCTTAATGCAGGGGGTTAAAAATATGAAAGGTAACCCTGAAATAGCTGTCAAGTGAGCTCTCGGTACATGTGCTCAAGAGCAAACACCAAGGAAGTCCTTACTCCTTGGAAAATGCCCTCAGTGTGAATAGTCAAAGTCTTACATTGTAGTCAAACTGTAAAAACCATGTAAACACAAGATCTCCAGAAGAGTAACTGTGACTGATGTCATACTTAGTGTGTGGGTTGCTTATATTACGTAGATGATTCCTTTTGTTTTTGGTCGAGGTCAAAGATGATTTGAGGTCATCAGAGGTCAAATTGTGAAAACCTTGTAAACACAGTATCTCCAGAAGGATAACTGTGACTGATGTCATACTTAATGTGTGGATTGTATTTAGTCAGTGATTTTAGTGGAAGTTAAAGGTCATGTGAGGTCACCGAAGGTCAAACTGTGAAAATCTTGTTAACACATTATCTCTAAGAGGGTAACTGTGACTGATGTCATACTTAGTGTGTTGCTTGGTCATACTAATTAGATGATCCCTATCATCTTTGGTGAGGGTGAAAGGTCATTTGAGGTCACCAGAGGTCAAACTGTAAAAACCTGAAAACATAGAATCTCCAGAAGAGTAACCATGACTGATGTAATACTTGGTGTGTGGGTTGGTAATAATGAGCAGAAGATCTGCATTGTTTTGAGTAATGTCGTTGGTCATTTGAGGTCACCAGAGGTCAAATTGCAAAAATGTGTAAACACACTATCTCCAGGATTCTAACCTTGACTGATGTCTTACTTGATGTGTAGATTGTATATACTAAGTAGAAGACTTCTTTTGTTTGTGGTGGTCAAAGGTCGTTTGAGGTCACCCGAGGTCAAACCTTGCTAACACATTAACTCCAGAAGGGTAATGTTGACTGATGTCATACTTGATGTGTGGTTTGGCCATACTGGGTAGGTGATCCCTATTGCTTCTGGTGGACGTCAAATGTCACGGTCACTTCAGGTCACCAAAATAATGGTCATTTTGGGTCAAAGGCTTGTGGTGTATCAAGAGAAATAACTGCAGTTGATCTTATACTTGTCATGTGGATAATGCATGTTTGTTATATTATAACCATGTAGCAAGGAATCACAAAGCCTTTTGGCTTGCTGGTATATTTTTATATTTGTGTAGTTTTATTAGGAGCCTCGGATAAGATTAGCCATGGCTAGCCGAGCTACACTCTTGAAACAAAGTTGAAATAAAAAAAGAATAAAGTAAACGCTATAACTTAGGCTGCAGAAGGAGTAACGTTAGACCTATGTAAACAAGAACATCCATTCGTTTGGTCGCATTTCACGTACAACTGCGCGCGTCTCCCGCACACGCAAATCTCGTTGAATGGGAAGCTGTGTAGGGATGAATTTTGGAGCGCTCGTGTGATGTCTTACGTCAGTGATATTATTTAATACATTCCTTTTCATGTACACCGAAGTGTTTACTACCGACTGAAGGCGAAAAACAATTTCATAAAGAAAGGTGTACATAGGGACCTGGATGGATTCCCACGTCATGTTTTTTACATAGTAAACAATAGGGGTGATTTTTTTACCGCGCGCAGTTTAAACACAACAGACTAGATTGACATAACACATGCATGGCTGGAAACGTGAATACAAGAGAAACTTTGTTCTTCATAACAATCAAAAGTATTGCTGCCAGTTGGCATTGTTGCACAAGTTACAGGAAACAAAAACACGGGTAAGACTGTAACAAATAAATTGAGATTTACAGTACAGGGCAGACTGTAGTTTGTGCATTCAGAACTACATTTTGTCACTATTGCATCGGAATTTGAAGAAATACCCATGCTATGGTGGTTGTATGCAGACATTTAATGATGCTTACACTCTAAAGAAGCATCTTGATAAAAGACATGGCAATAAAGTATAAGCTATTGAAGATCAAAATAAAGAATTTGACAATGGAGATAATCATGGTGATGATGAAAGTGATATTGATGACCGTGCTGATGGCATTGATTACATACAAGTTAATGAACAGCATGGTATGTGGAATGAATTAACTGAAGATGAGGTCACTAAGAGAATAGCAGTACTTATCTCTAAAATAAAGGCTACAAGCAGTACAGTACAGTCAGGAATCAACATGGTTGTTGAAGAGTCTGCCTCAATTATGTCAGATATTGTTGAAATGTTGAAATCAAAGACCACTCAGTTTGCTCTTCAAAAGGGCATAGATGCAACAGACAATGAGTTTGATGCACTGATGCAAACGTTTGAAACATTTCAACATGTTTACCAAAGTTGGACACTGATTACAAGCAGAGAAAATACTTTGTCAAAAGTGGTAAATTTATAAGCCCTGAAAATAAACCAATTGGATTTTTCCCTAGAAAGAATCCTGTAACTGGTCATGTTGATCAAGTAATGAAACACATAACTTTTCAATATATACCTTTCCAGCAGTTATTGACAGCTATTCTTCAAAGTAGGCATTACATGGGTGCCATATCTGCATATAACCGTTCTGATGATGGCTTACTCGGGGCCAGGATGGTACATTATGTAAGACGCGTGAAGTTTTTTCTCAGGCAAATTGACTGAATATTGCTCTTTTGAGTTGATGAAGGTGAGGTTGCAAATCCTCTTTGTTCCAAAGCAGGATTACACAAAGTTGGGGTTATTTACATGACCTTGATGGATATCCCACCTAAGTTCAGATCTTCACTTAGTAATTATTTCCTTGTTGCAATCTACAACTCTGGTGATGCTAGGGTTAGGGAATGTGCAATTAATTTGGTGAATTAATTCCAAATTCTGTGGGCTTTTTTTTCCTCGCACACAGATATTAAGAAAGTGAACACATCACTACCTTGAAACCCAGTTACGTTTGTTCACTTGTATAGAACTTTTTTCTCAGTGTTTTTATTACCCACAGTGACAAAATTGAGATGTGTTTTGACATTTTATTGTCCAGTAAAGTTGTGGAGGATTTTGTATGTTCCATTGTAACTTATTTTTCTTACACAAGAAGTGATGTATGATCAATCAGAACAAGTGTGTAGCTGGGAGCACCAGCATATTATATCCCTCTAAACTGCATTTTGATGGTGAATTACAAAATTGTGTTGGTTCTAGTCTTCTCTCCTCATCCATAAAAAATGGCATTTGTGATGCTGAATTTCCCTCACTCTTGGAAAAACACAGTTTATTTTAATGCAAGATACTCTCATTCCAAATAATGTTTCAAAGGAAAGAATATTCCTAGGAAAGATATTTACTTTTTTAAATCTCGCAAATAATATGTCCACTCAGGGTGCACAATTTTTCAAGTAATGAAATATTAAAAAAGCTACATAACGACTGCAGCTATCTTTGTCTGGTACCATACCAGCTCACTTTTGTATTTAATGATTTATTTCCAAAACATATCACAGATTGTTACTTGCAGTATTTAAGTGAGTCCAAAAATAATTTCTGTTTTCGTAGTTCAAACATTTTAGAATGTGATTTATTTTTCTTTCAGATTTGTACCAACATTCCTCAGTATATCTAGAAAAATGAATTACCAACAAACAACCATACATACTTATCCTTGGTGACAGAGTGAAGCCACAGGGGATCTTTGTCATTGCAGAGAGGAAGGCACTGCAGCAGTCTTCACCCTTAAAAGGGATTGAAGTCTGTTTTAAGTTATTTTATGTTTTCGATCTACACTATCCTTGGCAGTCGGCATCTACGTGGGAAGTTTTGCAGAAGGTTATTTACGACCTTAGAAGACTACCTACCCATACCCGAAGACTACCTACCCATACCTCTAGTTAGGAGACTGCAAATGTGGCATTATAACCAATCCTGGGATGACTATATAGCCAAGAGTTAATGCTTTTACTTCATCTACCTGTGTGCTGCAAAATATATATGTTCAATTATGGAAGAATATATAGATTTCCATTTCTCAATAAGTTACAAGTTCAGTTTGTTTCATGTTAGGGCGCAGGTCGGAGATTGAGAGAAGAGAGTGAACGGGTGGAATGAGAACAAGGCATTCTGATTTATTCCACAACTCTTACTTTTTACTCAATCTACAACTCATTTAGAATCTCAGCTGATCCTTTACTTTTAAGGGGCTCATTGAGTTGATATCAGTAAAGATTGCGGTGATTTTGAAGTATACAAACACACGACAATACTCACAATTAGCATAATTAATCAAGTTTCACATCCAATAGTTATATAAAAACTGTCAATTTTTTCGAATTTTTGACCGTTACTTGCTCTGATTTTGTGCATGTGAATGTACTGATGTGAAAATGTCTGGTCACAAAGTTTCAAAAACCAAATTTAATCGTTGGTTACTCACTCATTAATGTTCCAACGTATGTAAAACTTTGGGATCCTTTTAGTTTGACTGTTTGTCATTAGTATGTGAAGGAAACTTGACCGGTTTAGAAAAATTGAGTGAATTTCACAAAACAACTCAAGGAGCCTCTTTAAGATACAGGCACTGTGTTGTCTTCATGTTTGTTGAACCAGTTAAATATTATGGAATGATTTCAAGGAAATAGTTGCCAATTTATTTCATTTATGAAAGCTCTTTCATAGAATGTGCAGCTGTTACATTTCTTTCATATTCTTTACGCATTAATTAAAAAAATTACTGCCATTTAATAAATGTATTCATCTTCCATAACCGGTTATCATCCTTCCAGTGTGCGACTTTCTATGTAATTATGTGCTAAATAAGCTAGTCTTATAGAAATTCTTGCCACTGTTTTGCAGGAGAGAGCATTAATCTCCATTTTGAGAGAAGAGGAAAGTTTGAATAAGGAGGTATTTCTCATTGTCATCTTAACGCTAACCTCATGTATTACTTTGTGAAGACTGTTACTGGAAGTGTAAGCACCAAAGGTATAAAAAACTGAGAACTGAAACTGTGATCTTTCGTCTAGTCACAAAACAAGGTTTACACTTTCAGGAATGAAAGGTGCAACAATTAAATGCTTACTGGGTTGAGTGAATTCCCTGGGTAATATGTCTTCCTCAAACCTAAAACAAGGAGCTTTGTTTTTAGTTTAATTTTAACTTGTTTACTATTGACAGGTTTTCGAATTTTCAAGAAAATCAGACGAATGATAGGTCATAGCTGTTACTCATTTAGATGCAGTGCAGTCTTCTACAACATAGCCGTAAAGTCATTATTTGAAGTTACCAACAAAAAAAAAATTGTGATTTAAACTAAATTGTCTTCAAGTGGCATGACATTGCATGTTAATGGTAGCAATAAATTTACAAAACGAGACATGAATCGTTTCTCATTCTTCAAAGTGTTGCTACATTTATAAGTTCCCAACTTGTGTGTCTGGCGTCGCATGAATTTCTTTAGACCAAACCAGCTGTGGATTGCTTAGAAAAATATCCCTGACAACTTCTCTGTAGGAATTATTGGTACGGACATGGAATACTAGTTCAAATGACACGGAAGGGGTTAAATGGTCGTCGTCATTCCTGGTTACTTCTAGATCCGCAATTCTTGGTCAACTTGACCACAAATGTGTCGATTTGACATGTTCCTGGTTGCTTACTAACACGAACGCAGTGGTCATTTTAAACAGGAAAATTGGTTGATAAAGTAACCACGAATTCCTGGTTAAAGTGACCAGAAATGTGTTGGATAACCCGTGACCATAATCCTGGTTCAAATTTGACATTTCCCTGGTTAAATTTAACCACTGTTTTTAGAGTGTATATTATCCGTGATTCGGTACGGTTCACCAATGAAACAGTGGGGCTGATAATCGATCACAGCTCATTGACCAAACATGATGGCGTGCTTCATAAACCTGCAGGCTTGGGACTCAACAACATTCGAGATAGGTTAGTGCTGTCGTGCAAACCACGACTGACATCTCCATGTGCGTCACGACGGTTACGGTACTGAATATGGAATTTACTGAAGTAGATGATGGGAATGGTTGGATTTTGACTTATTATATGTACGATTGTTATATAATACCGCATTTGATGACTATAAAATGTTCATAAAAGCACTGAAATATCACCGGCAGTTGCACCGCCTAAGGCTTCCACCAAACTGGCTGGGTTTTCGGTTTCAAAATAGTAGGCCGTTAACGTTAGGCCTAAACAACAGTTAGCCTATGCATGAAACCTAGGCTAAAACGATCTAACGATCAGGCGAATAGAAATGGAAAAAAGGTGAAGGTTGACTGCACATCGGTTATGCGTAACATAAAATATATTTCAGATGTTTACAAGAAAGTCGTAGCCGGCTTTTAGGCCGTAGTTTAAGTAACTTAGTACGCTCGGATCGTATTGACATGAATTTGTAGCAGCTCAGAAAGAGCTTGTAGATAGGGTATAATATTTTACTACGGGGTGAATTAAGGTCTTACTTAATTGCACATACATACCGATAAACCTAGAAAATGTTTGTCAACAGTTTTTAATTTATATTTATAGGTGAAGATGTTCCAGGGGGAGACGGTGATGTTGCTGCCACACATAATAATAAGGTTGTGGATGACAAGGCAAATACAAATGGTGAGTATTATCAAAGTTTATAGGAAAGAATATTTACTATAGAAATGTGATAAAGGTTCGCCAATCGAAGTCCGTTTATATAAATGTATATATGTATATAGTAAACTTGCTTACATAAAGTAATTTTACCGCCGAACCACTCTCTTTCTCTCTTTCGCTCTTTCTCTGTCGCAGCATTTTGAGTTGCTAATGAAAAGCGAGCAAACATCGCAACCAATGGGCCAAAGAAAGAGGCAGATATCTGGACATGCATATAAGCTCGGGATTTGTCTCATATCCTTTAAGCAATACAGAAAAGACTAACAAAAGAAATGTTTTCTAGAGGCAATAATTCAACAAAGAAAAACACATGAAGGTGCACAATTGTGCTAATGATTTCATTAGCAGTGAAGATCAAAGAGCTTTGGAAGCTGTAAAAGTTTTAATAGAAATCGAGAGCAGGTAAGTGTATCATCCTTCACCAACAAGTTATTAACAAATTGTTTAATGTAATTAAAGAATTAGACACATACTAGATTGTTTATTTATGACATTGTATTTCATGATATTATATCATTTATGTTGCGGTATGTGTTACCATACGATATGCATTAGTTATATTATCTCATTTTATTTTCTAGAAATATAAGCGACGATGATTCCAAGGTGAAACGTCAGCGGGTGAGTATTCAAGAAGACCAAGAGGTGACAGTGGTCCGAGACTGGTGCAAATACTTCTGAAATGTCTGGGAGCGGAACTCCAGACGCTCCACCTCCCAGTGCAAAATTTTAAAAAATAGAACTAGGTACAGAAAACACCTCCCAAGATGAAATATTGGAAGGAGCTCCTTTCGATGACGATTCTGACAGCCAAGCCCAGACAGGTGAAAAAGCACAGCCCGGGAAGTGGATATCAGGCACCACTGAAAACCAGAAAGCCAAAAGGCTTTGTGATTCCTTGCCACATGGTTATATTATAACAATATGACTAACCCACACACCAGGTACGACATCAGACACAGTTACCGTTCTTGAGATATCGTGTTTCCAAGGTTTTCACATTTTGACCTCTGGTGACCTCAAATGACCTTTGACCTCCACTTAAAACAATAGGGATCATCTACTCAATATGACCAACTCACACACCCAGTATGACATCAGTCACAGTTACCATTCTTGAGATATCGTGTTTACAAGGTTTTCACAGTTTGACCTCTGGTGACCTCAAATGACCTTTGACCTCCACCAAAAGCAATAGGGATCACCTACTTAATATGATCAACCCACACAGTAAGTATGACATCAGTCACAGTTACCCTTCTGGAGATATTATGTTTACAAGGTTTTTCCAGTTTGACCTCCGTTGACCTCAAATGACCTTTGACCTCCACTAAAACAATAGGGACCATCTACTCAATATGACTAACCCACACACTAGGTATGACATCAGACACAGTTACCGTTATTGAGATATCGTGTTTACAAGGTTTTCACATTTTGACCTCTGTTGACCTCAAATGACCTTTGACCTCCACCAAAAGCAATAGGGATCATCTACTTAATATGATCAACCCACACAGTGAGTATGACATCAGTCACAGTTACCCTTCGGGAGATATTGTGTTTACAAGGTTTTTCCAGTTTGACCTCCGTCGACCTCAAATGACCTTTGACCGCCACCAAAAACAATAGGGACCATCTACTCAATATGACTAACCCACACACTATGTATGACATCAGACACAATTACCGTTCTTGAGATATCGTGTTTGCAAGGTTTTCACATTTTGACCTCTGTTGACCTCAAATGACCTTTGACCTCCACTAAAAACAATAGGGATCATCTACTCAATATGAACAACCCACACACCACGTATGACATCAGTCATGGTTACCCTTCTTGAGATATCGTGTTTACAAGAAGTGTCACATACACACATACACACACACACATCACCATCGCATAGATTCCTTCTGCCTTCGGCAAGGAATCAAAAATTCTTTTCGTCTAAATCTCAATATCAAGATATAACTGTTCTACATTATATTACAGACCAAATCGTTGTAAGACTACAAACTTCTGTGACACCTAACACATCTACGAAAAAGAAATTTCTAGTTTATATTAAAAAAACCCACTATGGAGTTGATTGGAGAAAACGACACTTGGATACTACGATGCAAAGTCTGTCACGTGTATCTCAGCAATCCTACTGCTTCATCATCACTGAAGCACAAACCAACAGGAGTCAGCAACAGGGCTTACCTTGTCACAAGAGGACTACTTAAAAGTATTTTCAAGGAAATTGCCCACAATGGCGCAGGATAAAGCACAGGATGCTGACCCATTTATCTGGCTCATCAAAAGCACACCATAGTTCAGCTCAATAAGCAAAAGAGCAAGAGGTAATTCTAAACCGCCAAAAGGTGGCAATAAGGAATCAGCTAAGGACTGCTACTGGAGCAGTCCAATCAAAATGTGCTGTAAGCCATTATGAAATCCGGATAGCTGGATTACATCAGGCAGGGGCAGATATAGCGGATTGTGGACATCAATAAACAAACAACGACATATCTGCAAACACCCCTGCCTAATACTCGTTTGCCACCACACTATTACGTGAGTGCAGACAAATCTACAAACCACAGAATATCCAATCAAGTAACCATGGTTTGTCCGGTTCTTGAAGGAAAGAAGACTGCCATTCCATAAGACATGACTCCAGTCTCTACAAAGTCTGACGGAAGTGATGACTTAGAGAAGTCCTACAAGATTTGTGTTGTAATAAGAAATGGATATTTTACAGTTTGAGAAATGGTGGGAATGTCAATGGGATCCAGGTCACTGGCTTTACAAAGTTTTCTCCTATTTAAAAGATACTACCTTTGTGGATCCCTTGTTGGAAGAGATTCTCTCTTTCACCAAATATTCCGGCATGGTAAAATGCATGCAATTGCTGAGGAAACTGCTACGGAGTTAGAACTTCCCTTTCGAGTTACTAATGCATATGCACGTCAGAGGTTTATGAGCAGTAGCTATCTTAGTCTCCAGCGACTCGAAATAAGCTATGAGGCATACGTTGAAACCTTCAGAGATCATCACAACGATGATTCTGCTACAGGTGTATTTGAGTGGGCATGAGCCCACTCACTGAGACTGCTTCGGCCTTTGGGCTAAGATTGCAGTTGCTAATAAATGTAGGGAGCAAGGTGAGATTAGTGTAAATACTGTAGACCCTACACTGAAGGCAATACTTTGGCAAGGATTACGTGATGAGGGAATGAGAAATGCTCTGCGTCATAAGTATGAATCTACGCTATTCAACCACGTACTTAGAAAAGTGCGTAGGGTATAGAACAGGAAAGTAGGGAGACCCGAGCACATATGTCGGAGAGGGGGGGGGGAGCAATAAGCAAATGCTGAAATTGCAGCAACAAACAGAAGTACCAAAACAAACACATGATGAAAAATCTATGCCCTCTCAAAGATTACAGAACGGCTAGACTAGTTGATAAAGTAAAAACAGATCAAAAAGAGAGAAATTCCAAAGACAAATCAGTGGACCACCAGGGAAGACAACCCCTCATGAAAAGTTCTTTCTCCTGCTATAGATGTGGACAGGACGGACATATTGCTAGGGGTTGTAGGAATGAACCAACCCCCGAGTGGACAACCAGGCAGTTAAACGGGAAAGGCATCCTGCAAAGGGGACAAGCAGTAATGTGCCAAGAAATAAATGGTCCCTGTAGGAGCAAAGTAGACCAAAACATATTGCAGGCAATTGTGGGTGATGCTTTTCAGAGTCCTGCGATTGTGAATGATGTGAATTGCACTTGCCTATTGGATACGGGATCACAAGTAACCACTATATGTCGATTTTTTTTTATGGAAAATCACCTTCCCAACGTGCCTGTATCACCACTGCACGATCTACTTTTCACTGAGGGTGCAAGAGGACAGGATGCAAGGTATGTGGGGTACATGGATCTGGACATAGGGTTCCCTTCACAGATTAATGTCGTAGGCCCACATTCAACTTCAAGTGATAATATGGCAGAGTCTCAAGCACAAATTTCTAGCTTTAAGACAGAATTGCCCCCACACTTTTTTGGTTCTGGAAATGAAGGTTTTATGCAATGGTGCAGAAGAATGGAGGTTGCATTAGATGCTTCCCCCAACAGTGGAGGTGCAGATTTAGCTAAGCTCTTACCATCCCGACTTGGTGGAGCGGCTTTTAGTTTCTGGGATAGCTTGCCCCCTCATGTAAAGGCTGATTATACAGCTACAAAAAACGAACGAAGGAGGTCTTTGGTCAAAGACAATTCATTGTGAACTTTCAATCGTTTGTTAATGCTAAACCAAGGTACCCCGGCGAGGCCCTTGTAGTTTATGCCGCGAAGTTAACGCGACTTGTGGCTGAAGCCTTCCCTGAATATGATTGTAGAGCTAAGGAAGAAGAAACTTACCGTAGATTTTTGGCTGGTCTTGATGTAAATTTAGTGCACAAATGCCATGAGCATGGGGCACAGAATTTGAGAGACGCCATGAGAATAGCCATGCAAGTTGAACGGGCGTTAGAGGCAAGCAAATTACATGGTCCTACACCAAATGTATGTATTCCCCCTTCCCATTACTATTCGGTAGGTGGTCAAACAGGGTATTCGCCCTATGTTAGCGTTCCATCGCCTGGTATGGTTACCTCGGTAACAAGTAGTAATGAGAATACATATGCAAAGGATATTGCAGAGTTAAAGGAACAGGTTAATAAGTTAACAGAATTGATGGAACGATCTCCGATCGTATTGAGAGAAATTTCTTGCTAATCTATTGATTATCAAAGATTGGTAACGAGAGATTACTACCTATCAGAGATTTCTAATGTCACGTGCAACTACAAGATGCTTACTCACGATACGTGAGAGAGCTTGTAGACCGAATCAACGACACCAAGAGAGTTTAAAGGTGTTACCCTGTCTCAATTAAACGATATGGAATGTCACTTTAATATTAAGTTTAATAAGTTAACAGAATTCATGGAACGATCGATAAATTATCGAGAATTTAACAGGGGACGTAGTCCTTCAAGGCGTCATGAGTATGATAGGGGTCGTAGCTCATCCTCTCGTGATAATAGTAGATTTAGGCCAAGGTTCTGGAAGTCAGATTCTCCAGAACGTAGACCCATGCATGGTGAGGAATCACGATGGAGATCCCCAAGGAGAGACTATAGGTATCGGTCTCCCAGTCCCCACCCCAGAGGGTCCAGGGACAATACACCGGACAGGCGTAGTGTCAGTCCTAGGAGGGTCACCTTAGAGGATAAAGCTCCTCTACCTCGGAACAGGCCTGAAACAACAAATTTAAACGAAGTGTAGCTGAGGATGCGGGAAATCGTCAGCTACGGATAAAATTGTCCCCCTAGATGAATGTGTGGCTAGTACAGACACAATTTGACAAGTGATAGATCATTACCATATATTGATGTTAAGGTTAATGGGGTTACCGTTAAGGCATTGGTGGACACTGGTGCAACAGAGTGTTATTGACGATGATTTTCGTAATGGACATTCAGCTCTAAGAGAGTTACCTATTGAAAAGACGCATTTAACGCTCTATTCCCCCACGGGAAGTATTATGCCAGTGTTGGGTTATGTCAAAACTTTATGTGTCCACAGGTAATAACACATATTAAAGCAAATTTGTAGTGGTTAAGGGTGTGCGTCAAAATTTAATTATTGGATGCAATTTCATGGCTGAATTTAATGTTAGTGTGAACTTGGGGAGAGACACAGGTTATTTTTCAAGATGGTGAAGAAATTCCTTTCATTTCTGAAGCCAAACCAATATCTCGTGTTTGCAATATGTACATCAAAGAACCTGTTGACATTTGTCCAAACTCAGAGTGTATTATACCATTGTCGGTTGACCGATGCTTACCCGACAACACAGATATCATATTTGAGCCTCTAGATGTCAAGGAATGTATTGGTGTTACACCTGCTAGAGTTGTAACCACAGTGAGGAATGGAAAAGCATGTGTTTTGGTAATGAATGTTTCAGATTCTGATAATCATTTGCCAGAAGGGACCAGATTGGGCCATGGGTATATAATTACACGTAACCCGGAAGACCTATACTCATTAGAAGATGATGATGAATCTGAAGTGGGGTCTCCTTACTCTGTACAAAGTAGTGACAACCCCTTACAGTTTAACTTACCTGAATCAAACCTCACAGAGGATGAATTGTGTCAAGCAAATGCCTTATTGGAAGAATTTAGTAATGTCTTTAGCAAGGGTAAAACTGACTTTGGTAGAACAGATGTGGTCTCCCATGCTATTAAGACGTGGGATACTCCCCCCATCAAGCAGAAAGCATATAGGTCTAGCCCTACAATTAGGGAGGAAATACAAAGCAATGTGATAGCATGCTAGATAATGGCCTCATTGAAGAGAGTTTCAGTCGTAATGGTCAAAAAGAAAGACGGCACTTTCAGATTTTGTGTAGATTACCGTAAACTAAACAGTGTCACAGTAAAAGATTCTCACCCCTTGCCTAGGACAGGTGACACCATTGATGCTTTGTCAGGTAATTCATTATTTACCACAATGGATTTATCGAGTGGTTTCTGGCAAGTAGAAATGAATCGTGAGGACAAAGAAAAGACTGCTTTCACAACTGGTGATAGCTTGTATCAATTCAAGGTTATGCCTATGGGCCTAACTAACTCTTCTTCAACATTTCAAAGGCTGATGGAAGTTGTTTTACATGGGTTACATTGGACAAAGGCCCTTGTTTATATAGATAATGTAATTGTCTTTGGTACGAATTTTGAAGACAAAATGGACAATTTGCGTAATGTATTTACGAGACTACCTAAGGCAAATCTCAAACTTAAGCGCCTTCAATGGCGTCTTGGAGATGGCATTTGCCCTCGTGCTATATGTTCAAAGTGGGAGAACGTTCCACCACATGTGTTTTGGCAGTGTGACTTTGTGGCACTCCTCTGGGAATGGTGTCAAGTCCTGACTAATCGCCTTTCGTTTTGCAACACATGGGCGGTCAGCAAGGATTACATTTTATATGGTCTCTCTCTCCCGTTGTGTAGCACAAGCCTAAGAATTCGCGAAATACTTACTTTGTAGCATTGTATTTAGGGGAGAAGGGCGGCCTGCGGACGTCGTCTTGGAATCGGTAAGGGCGGAGGTTACGTTGAGGGTTCAGTCCGACTTCGAACGTTTGTCTAGGTCGACGTTTGGCAGGCGGTGGGGTCCACTTGCTTCGGTGCGAGCAGACCAAGTGGTATTAAACTTGTAATTTTTGGGAGGTCCTGTACATATGTATATACTGATCAACGTGGTTCTATCATTGTAACGAATGGTTAGTGTTTTTGCCTTTCCTGTGCCGTTTTTGTGCACTTAAGAAGTACGAACATAATTTTCTGTTTCATTTGGTAGAGTGTAAATTGTTCACGTTTTGCTTTTCCTGAGCCGGTTTGAGTTTTGTCTCTGTGCCGTTTTCATGCACTTAAAAAGTACTTGCTATTTACTGCAGAATAGCACAACAACGTGGCGGCCAACCGACCACCATAAACCTGGTATCATGCATGCAGCAATTGTACACATTTCCACTGTTCTGGTAACTTGCCATTACACGTACTTTTTACGTGACCCGGCCTGCGAGAACAAGAACACGTCGGCCAAACGGCATTACACGTATCGCTGAACGACTCAATGTGCATGGCAGCAAAGGGTACAATAATCATCCAAATGAGCAATTTGCAGTTGAAGGCCTGTCTGAAATTCCACAAGATCTTACCTAGAGGACTTGTTTGCGCCGAGAACAAAAACTATTACAACAGATTATAGAACTTTCGGCCATTTCGTCCACAAATAAGGCTAGAAACTTTTATTGAAGAGAAGCAGTGGCAAACAAGGGGGACATCCTATGTTCCGACAACTCTATGTTTCGACAGCCTTTAATTCCGACGTCTGTATGTTCCGCCTACCCTATATTTCGTCGTTTCAATATTCCGACATCTCTATGTTTCGACGTCTCTATATTCCGACAAAAGTTAACTTTGGCGCCGAAAGAGTACTTTGGAGGCGAAGAAAATGTACATTTGGCGCCGAAGTACACTTCTTATCGCAGCCAAAGTCAATCATTTGTCGAAGTATAGAGAAGTCGGAATATAGAGTTGTCGGTATTTTATAGAGATGTCGAAATATAGACACGAAAATGAAGTCTCTACATTCCGACGTCTCTATGTTCCGATAAAAAATGAACTTTGGTGCCGATTTGTCGGAACATAGAGATGTCGGAAAGTAGAGATGTAACCGTAAACAAGACACCTGGACCCAACCACCAACATTGCTGCGAAAGCAATACGTAATATGTAACATGTGGCAGAATATGAGTCGAACGGAGTGCAAATTTTGTCCGGTGTGACGGTACGAAACGTCCGCCGTAGAAAAAGCCCCCCCCCCCCGACCTTTGTACTAGTACAGAACGTTCTCCGGAAGAAAGATACTGACAACCTCACGGGGGTGTAAGGAAAACGAAGACCAAAGACGGAAGAACGAAAACCGAAGACGGAAGACTGAAGCTCATACACAGACGCATTTACAGTTAATGTTAGAAGCATAGCCAAGCTCCCTGCCTCGGTGAAATCTATGCGTTCCAACTATCAATACCACGAAGCTAGTCGCAGTTCCGCACACACAGGAGCTAGGCCCCATAGTTCTCTCAAAAGTTATTTGTCTTCGTTTTCAAAAAAATATGTAGCGTTATTGCAGTGGCGGAGCTAGGGAATTCGGTCAGAGGGAACGATCAAGATTGGACATGTATGGACGTACTGAAGTTGATATATACACTATGCCCCAATTGGAATAAAACATTACAAGGACCCTGAGTCCGTCGGGAGGTGGAACGCCCCCCCCCCCCGAACTATATGGACACAACTGTTGCCCGCTTCCTGTCCCATATGTTTTTATACCTTTCAATTTGACTTGTGCCTCTCCGGGGTTCTTTTCGTGACGCGTTTTCGGTTTGAACATCATGACTTACAAAGGTGCCTTTGTTCACTGGATTTCTTGTAATACTCTCTTAGTTGTCAGTTGAATTTTGTCGGTGATTCACTCAGAATATTTGTAAATAAAATCTATAACTGCACGATAAGTTTTATCGAATTTTCATGAATGTAAAGGGTCTAAAAGTCTGGTCTTCGCTTTGAAAATCTAAGTTATTACAGTGGGGAAACCAGTGAGTTCTGACAGAGGGTGTGGGAATGGCCTGTATGGACGTACGAATGTTAATATCTACCCTATGCCCCAATTCGAATAAAACAACACGAGGACGCTTACAGGCGATTTGAGTCTGACGGGAAGGGGAACGCCCCCTCTTCCGGACTACATGGACCCACAACCATTGCCCGCTTCATTTCCCATGTTTTTATACCTTTAAATTTGACTTGCGGTTCTTTGTGCTTCGGTTTGTGACACGTATTCGGTTTAAATATCATGACATACAAATGTAGCTTTGATCACTACATTTCTTGTGATACTCTCTTAGTTGTCGATTAAATTTTATCGGTAAACCAGTCAGAATATTTGCAAGTAAAGTCTCCATATGCACGATAAGTTTCAGCGAGTTTCCATGAATGCAAAGGGTCTACATGTCTTCGTTTTGAAACTTATTCCATGTGGCGTAGCTAAGGAATTCAGTCAAGATTGCAATAATAGCATTTATAGGTGTTCGGAAGTAGAAATACACCCTATGTCTCAATTCGTGAAAAATATAAAAGGATGCCGACAGGTCATTGAAGTCCGTATACGGGATGGGGGAGAAGAGCTATGAACACCCCAAACTGTCGGGACCTTCATTCACTTTCCGCTCCCCTTCCCATAAGTTTTCATATGTTTTAGTTTGATTTGCCCCCACCAGAGGTTCGGTTGTGACACGTCTTCGTTTTAAATATCCCGATCTCCAAATGTAGCTTTGACCGATACTTTTCTTGCGATACTGCCTGCGTTATTGGTTTAATTTTGTCGGTAATTCACTCAGAATGTTTGCTAATAAAGTCATCAATTGTACGGTAGGTTTTATCAAATTTGCATGGGGGTACAAAAGTCTGGTCTTCGTTTTGAAAAACAAGATTTATTGTAGTGGCGAAACCAGTCGGTTATGTGAGAGGGGGCGGGTGTGGCTTGTTTGGACGTACTAAAGTACCCCAATTCGAATAAAACCGAACAAGGACGCTTACAGGCGATTTGAGTCTGTCGGGAGGGGGGGAGGAACGCCCTCCGGACTGTATGGACGCACAACCAGTGCCTGCCTCCTTTCACATAACTTTTTATACGCTTCAATTTGTCTGCGGCCCTCCGTGGTTCGGTTTGTGACACCGTTTTCGTTTTGAAGATCATGACATACAAATGTAGCTTTGATCACTACACTTCTTGTGATACTCTCTTCGTAATCAGTTAAATTTTGTCGATAATTCACCCAGAATATTTGTGGATGAAGTCTACAATTGCACGATAAGTTTCATCGAATTTGCATGAATGCTAAGGGTGTAAAAGTCTGGTCTTCGTTTTGAAAATCTAGAGTAACTTAAGTGGGGAAACCATTGAGTTCGGTGAGAGGGGGCAGGAATGGCCTGTGCTACTTGCGATGACACGTCAGGAATCTGCATCAATCCCGGAGACGGCAGTGCGAGGACTGTAATTACGCAACAGATCGCATGCAGACCTCCATCGTCACCGCGATCGTGGCGAAATGCCGCTTCGCAAACAACGCCGGGGACGATGCCCTCTACATTGACGTTTCTGAGACGCCTGAGACTCTTTGATTTAGACATCGACGGTGCAGAAACTGCAGATACAGCTCTTCAGAAAGATTTTAGGAGGTATGAGTAGAAATTGCAAAATGGACTGGTGTTAAGAAAAAACACGAACCTTCTCAGTTCATGACGGCAGAGTTCTGGAAGATGACATAACTCAATCGGAAGGACAATAGAGGAACTGATTAACGAAGAAAAACTGTTCCTGTAAATATGAAAAGAATGCGGGACGCATTTTCTGCACGAAGGAGGATGTAGAGGGCGCCCTGGTGTATATAGTATAAAATAAAAAAGCCAGTTCAGAGCCGATGTCTATTTTTTATTTTGGTCTTCGTTTCCTGTTTGACTCCCCTCGCTAGCGCTTCCTCCCTGAAAAATCACGTACTCAGTGCAGTTAATTCCAGGGTGTGGGGTAGTAACAGTACCGAGTTGGAGCCGGGATTTTGGATCCTAGGTTACCATGTCTTTCCATGCATTTGAAAGAAGGCAGTCTGGAAGCAGAAGAATTTTTTGTAACCTATGTTGCATGTTATATCGGAGTCCACATCTGTTTTGGTACACCCTTGCAGAATGACAGAACTTTTTATTTATTAATTTTGCAAATGCGCTTTGAAATACTTTGGTTTTCTTTTGGTTTCCTTTATTACTTCTTGCCTATTATGTAGATTTTTTTTCAATTTCCTCTTGTTTTGTTCACTACTCGCATCATTTTCAACCTCAGTTTGTACTTTTTCCATTCTTGCTATCTGCCTTCCACCTTTTGATCTAGCGTTTTTGGCCATGACCTGTACATCGTCCGGTTCTGTGAGGCTCCCTACAATCCCATACTCTCAAGAACACAGTTACCAGAAGCATGTGTAGTTTTATGAACCTGCTCACTTTCCTTGAACTATTGAGAAAGCTGGAAATTAGATACGCCCGTAGTCCATCCTCCAGGATGGAGGAAATACATTTTACAGTGTAAAGAAGTAAGCAGAACAAAAGTGGATACATACTTAGTTGCTGTCGGAAGAAATAAGGAGCATTTATTTCGCAGACTCTTTTAGTATAACAACAGTCACCACAAACATTAAGTGTAACCTAAACCACCAGTGTTTTCCAAATACATTGTCACTAGGAGTGTGGCCTGCAGATTGTCCGATTAAGTTGGCTCTCTTGTTAGCTCATACCAGCTAGCTGGTGTGAGCTATTGTAATGGTGCGGTGTCACTCTATTTATCTGTTCACAATTGTTCTAAATGCTTCTCCTCCGCCATGCTTTCATGGATTTCTTTGAAATTCGGACATAATGTTCCCTAGGTGGTGGGCTATTCGGGGTGTTCAGGAATTTGTGGTCCAAGGTCCCATCTGGGCCCTGTGGCCCATTTTATGAAATTCTACAAAATGCTTCTCCTCCTACAGATATTGTTGTACAGTGTTGATGGTTTGTCATAATAATACTCTGTTAGTGGGTACCTTCGGGGTGTTCAGGAATTTTTGGTCCAAGGTCCCATGTGGGCCCAGTGACCCATTATGTGAAATTCTGTTTGAAATGTTGCTTCTCACACAGGCATCCATTGATTTATGGTTAACTTTGACACAATAATCCCTGGGTGGTGCTTCATGTGGGGTGTACAAAAAATTTTCAGTCTAAGGTCCCAATGTGGACCCTATGGTCCATTTTGTGAAATTCTACAAAATGCTTCTCCTCCTACAGATCATATTGTACAATGTTGATGGTTTGTCACAATGATGCTCAACTATTGGTCCCTTCAGGGTGCTCAAGAATTGGTAGTTCAAGACCGCCATGTGGGCCCAATGGCCCATTTTATGGAATTCTGCAAATTACCTCTTTTTCTAATGTTAAAGTGTCCCTTTAAACTGTCCTACACATCTTAAATATCCCTATCGTGCATGAATGATAATTAAGTAATTGGACAGTGTCAGTTGTTATGCTAACTGAATCTCTGTATTGCCCTCAGGTATGTTGACCAGTATTTGGACTGAAAGGGGCACTTTGGATTGTTTCATGAACTTACGTTAGTCTAAAAGATCAAACTTCTGCAATGTTGGGGCTCTAGTTCATGGAATTCTGAAAATTGTGCAGTCCTACAGATTTTCGTGTACAGTGTTGATGATTTGGTATAATGATACTCAGTGGTACCTATAATTTGACATAATGATACATAAATGGTACCTTCAGGATGTTGAGGTATGAGCCTCTGCACCAATTGGTGCTCTAGTTTCAAATCGGGAAAAAGCTTAAAAATGTCTGAAATGTAGTAAACTGCAATGGGATTCACATGGCTACTTCAGGGTCCTGTTTCCTGCCTGCACTAAGAGATTCCTTTATTTGGACCTACAATGACATTCGCTAGTTGCGCATTCATATTTTTGTCCCATCCGATGCAATAAATTTTGATTCAGACACACTACACTAAAAGAAGTCCACGCATGTTACGACACTTGGGTTGTGACTACACATACTTGTATGCTGCCCACTTCAGACAAATTACTGCTCATATCATGTGTCCCTGTAAGTTGCTTTCAAAACCCAGGTAGAGTATACAGTATTCTTCATCGTGCATCTCTCTTTAGCAACTCAAAATACAGGAGTCTACAACAATTCACTCAGGTTCATGTTTGCTACGAAGATGAAATTGATATCTGAAGCTGATCAATTGTGGTGTGGAAACTGCATGTAAATCTGCAGACTATATAAATTGTACTTGCCTAATTAGTGGATTTTAACGACTCAACTTAACCTCTTGGTTTAATGTAGCAGCAGCACCTTCCGCGATGCCGCCTACATCCTCTTTTGCCTCTTTTGTATGTTAATTGATCTAATAGTTCTCAAGATATGCTGGAAATACAAATTGTGGGGCAAAATTGGCTTTTTTTCTCCAAAAAATCAGCACATTTCACTCTTTACAGGTAAGTTTTTGCAAAATTTTGGGGCAAAATTGACTTTTTTCTCAAACATCAGCACATATTGCCCTCATGCAAAACCTTACCAAGTTTCAACTTAATCGCTCATATGCTTTTCAAACATTTCTTAAAACCACAATTTGGACAGGTCCGGACACACACACATTGGCACGAACACGTTTTCATTTATACCACTCAACATGACTCACCTGTACCCATGGTCACTCTACCATGGGGGACTCCTGGGGTGTCGCTACTCATTCACTCCAAGCGTTTCCATATACCCCTAGCCAAGTGACTACAATCTCTCTCATCTAGCCCTATAGGGCGATGAGATAAAAACAAAAACAGCGGCCTGCTGTGGACCACACTTCCGGCCAGCATAGTCGACGGGATGGGCCTAGCTTACCAGTTCATTAAAAAATAGCCCGATGTAGGGCCCCCGCACTCGATCGAGAGACGTCCCCCACAGACTACGGACACCGGTAATGTAGCCGTGGGTCCTCATGGGAATGCAGCTATGAGGAGCACTGTTGCTAGGTAGGAAGGGAAAACGGCGGCATGAAAATTCTCCCCAATAACGAACAACGTAGGCAAACGGCATGCTGCTGCCAACAGCACTATAAACACATTTGGTCAGAAAAACAAAGCAGCTTGGAAGCAAAACGCACAAGGCCGAATCCCTCACTACTCAGGTCCTGATACACTACCCCTTCTTTTGACCAACTCCGTCTTCCCTGACCATAAAAAGGTAAACACGGTCCTCTCGAATCGACCCAAGACAGCGTCTGGAGCAACCAAACCAGTGCCGGGTACCACAAGAGAGGGTAAATGAAACGATTGATAACAGTAACCTTCCGTAACTAACCTCTTTTTTTTTTTTGGTTCCAGGTACGTGATTCTGGCGAACCATAACCAAACCATATACCATTAATTTTTAATGCGACGTCCACCCATGCTGTCGCGAAGAGTAGTTGGTTCCATTACCACCAAAGCCAATTTTGCCCCAAAATTGGTATTTCCAGCATATCTCGAGAACTATTAGATCAATTAACTCAACGTTTTGTAAGTACTTAGCTGAGAACATTGTTCAACATAATATTACTCTAATGGTAAAGCCATTTAATGCTAAATTTGGCAAGGACTTACTTACTTACTTACAATATCTTGGAAAGTAAGCAACATGTGATCACGACGGTGATCACCACATGTTAGTCTTTCATTTGACAGTGATGTTTTATTGTAAAAACCGTTTGAGGTTTTGTCTTTACTTTGTGACGTTCATCTTTTGCTTGTGGGGTTTGTCTTGTCCTTATGAGATATGTCTTTCCTTTTGAAGTCTCGTACGCTTTCATCGCTCCAGTTTCTTATTTTGAGGGCGTTATGAAGAGCTAAGATCTCTTTGTCCTCTTTGTCCTCTTTGGATTGGCTTTGGACAAGTTCAAATGTCATTGCTTTTCGCACTGCAAACATACTTCACATAATCTTCAATCATGGTTTTGCGAAGTACAAAATGTAGGTTACTTTAATTTTCTTCCAACCTTACTATCAGTATGTGCCTTGATTACTACAGTTTCCCATCGTGAAATACCTTTGCGTGTGCCATCTGATGAACAAGTGTATCATACAAAGAAAGCGGAGTGCTATGCATACGCCCGCAGTCTTGTTTTGGTTATTTTTGTTGATAGATGCTCGGGCAATCTTTCGACGACTACTACCTTGTCGGCTGCTGCAGGGAATTTGTTATTGAGCGCAAGGCGATTAACAAAGCCATACAATTTTTCACGTGGAGTCTGCCATTTGTTCATGCCATACCGTAGCTCGGATCCTGACCGGCACAGAGCGAAGAAGCTTACGTGAATAAATACTTCCTTTTCCATGGTTTCATTAAGACGTATTTTGGGATCAAGTCAGCCCAATGTTGCTTAAAACTTCCCAGTGAGAGTTTGTAAATCATTTAGCCATTTCTTCCCAACGAGTATCACAGCCAGACCTCTTCTCTCAATCCATACTTTGGTATGTTAGGCCTAACAGCTTTTCCTCTTACGTTTTATTTTGTGTTTTTGAATGGTGTGTGTGGTTGCTCAGGGGTGTCATCAGTATGGTTTGTTTGTGTTGATTTTGTATCGGTTGTCGTCTGCTGCTTTCTGTTAGTGCAATTCGAAGGCGTTTGTGTATGTCTGTAAGTATCGACTGCATCATCTTGTCCTGGTTTAGTAGAATACCATGTGTCGTCATTACTTGACATTGCAAACTTAATTACAACCCTACCTATTGAATTAAAAAGTCAGTGGATTTCCCATATTCTTGTGCAATTTAAGTAATTGCAGTTTGTGAAATTCCTGATTTCTATGATCTAAAATGCTCCGGAACCAAAAAATGTACTTTGCTGGTGACATTTCCTTCATGAAATTGCTCCCGAGCCTGAGTATTTAATATTCCAAACAGCTCTGGTACGAACTGCATTCTACGCAAGAATTGATATTAGCCACACGCATCGTGTTCGTGCAGCATGTCAAAGAGGCAATAATGCTCATTGGAGCCAGTCACTGGATAAACATGCCCGATAGAATTCAACTGGATACCTGTCTGCATCTATATATCTACGGGGAACACATGCTTCGAACGATTTAATAATCTACAAGGGGATACAATACGTCACCATCAGGGATGTTACTGTCTTCATCCAGTTCAATATTCTGGGTCAGTTCACATTCAGCCAGATACCACAAGGACCCCGCCTTATGGACACCGGATCGATTTTGCTTGCAACAAGCACAATTTAGGGTCTTCCCTTCGTTGTTAGAGATGACAGCGCATCGTCCAAGACTGGCAAACTAAATAGCTTCTTTCAATGGTATTTTCATATTTTCAAGCGTTGTTTTAGATATCATTTTACATTATCCTTCATGTGACAGTTGTTTCAGATAGAAAGGTAGGTGCTCGCATTGATAAGACCTGAAGTTGCTGTTTCTAGCCAAATTAATCTTAGTGATACACTGTTTGCTTTCACTCAATACAAAAGGACTCTCGTCATGAAATTTTCTCTGTACGTGCAAAGGACAGTCAACACCCCTAACAGATTTACGTAGTAAAAATTGAATTCACTGGATCAACACATACACCATGTTTGGTTTTTATCAATTGTGTGTAAAATTTATGAAGCAGAATAGGGAGTTAAATTAGCAATTCACATCTGTGACACCAGTCCGAATCGATCCAGTGATGCGTCATGTTGTGAAAAATCAATGAAACACTTTATCGTGATTTTGCTTGTTATGTACACCATAATCGTTCAATCGATTGCCGATTTCTCCTTATTGGAATTGCCGTGACTTCTCATACGATTTGCGGATAGCCGTTGGGCGTCGTCAACTACATGAACTCCCGGTACGCTGATACGGTACGCCTTTAAAGTGGTGTCTGGTATTCAAGTAACTACGCTTAATGACTATTATGCCTGACTTGCAGGTTAATCTGAGTAAAAACGTGTACTATCACATACAAAAGAAACCCCCAAAATTCAAATTTTTGATACATGTGACATTTGTTCATGTATAACAGTGACACTGTGGCACCCATTCCATTGTGCCGTACATGGTGCACTATAATATGTTAGTCATTTTAAGCAGTTTCAACGGTAGTAATAACAATGAGAAGTGAAAAAGAATATGGTCATGCCGTGAATCGAATCCCGGCCTCCCCATCCTACCCTGACTTATACACCTAACAACAGCGTCCGACAGTATTTTGACAGGAAAATTTAAGCAACCTGTGGGAAAATTAAGTAGATTACAAGACTGAAGATTGCAAATGTTACCAGCGTCATGCAATGAAAAAAACCCGTCTTTAACGTTTTACCATTATTTTAATAATGAATCAACTGTTGTGAACGTGGGGAGCTACTTCAGAATATCTTATAACAGGGTTGTAAAACGTGCGAACTATGTGCAGGAAGGCAATACAAAACATTAACCATTGTCTGCGCAAGATGTTGCAACTTCTAGACTCAAGTGGGACGAATGCCCGTCCAGGAGGATTACTGGTAATTTGATAGTTTCACGCTTAATGTTTGGGAGGAATTTGCACACCCGTTTGGGCTTCGACTGATGCACCATTCCTCCGGTGCCCCCTCTAAGGGATTATATCTGAATCGCGTGTTTCAGTCTTTCCCCCAAGCGGAAGGCCGCTTTCATTACAGTTAGATTTCATTACAGTTAGAAAGTCTTGTGGGTTCTTTAAGAATTTGGTCACCATCCTTTACATCCCCCTACTGCGAAATGAACTGAAAAAAAACTCGTCAAACCACTTCCAGTTTTTGTGCGGTTAGTACGGCACGTTCCATGCCTAAGGCTTCACCAGCTCTTTCAGAAATATTTGGGTGGCGACAAGAAAGACTCGTACCCAATGTGGCCCGGGGGAATGCCCGCTTCATACGGCGGTGCCTCCACTGTACAACAGTTAAAACATGTATATTCATCGGCTACTGCCCTCAAGTGCACTCGGTCGTCGGCTGCATTCTTAAGTGTCTATTTACATTGCAATGCTGTGTTGTTCTCTAAAATGTGCCATCGTGTCACCGATAGCAGTGCATGATTTCATTGATTCCCTGCCGAAGGCGGGCAAGGAATCTTTGCGATGGTGATTTGGTGTGTGTGTGTATGTGTGTGAGACAAAATCTCGTGAACGCTCTAGCTTTTGAAGGGAAAGTGCAAGGTAGGTCAAAGTTGATGTGTTGATAGAACATATGAAGATCTCGGCTGGGATTGTTTTCGGTGAAGGTCAAAGGTCATCTGAGGTCACCATCAGGCAGAATGTGTACAAACTATGTTTGCAGTATCTCAGAAAGACAGGTTGGATCATTTTCAAACTAGGGTGGTATGTACTGCCCTTTAAGTAACTGAGATTGTGAGGGTGTTCTTGTAGGTCAAAGGTCATCTGGGGTCATCAGAAGTCGCAACGTGAAAAGTTTGTGAAAAGTCAGTGTGTGGGTAGGACATTTACCGGTCTTGACTGGGATCGATTTTGGTGGATGCCAGAGGTCATCTGCAGGCAGACTATAGACAAAACATGTTTGCAGTACCTCATGAACCGCAGATTGCACAAACTTTATCCTTCGAGGGTATGTAGGACTTTCTAAGTAAATAAGATGAGGGTGATCAGGGGTCATGTGGGGTCATCAGAGTTCATAACATGAAAAAAAAACTTGTAATCACGCTATTTACGAAGAGTAGATAATTTCTCTATTTGCAAAGGGGAGGCAATTTCGCACTTGCTGATGTTGTTTCACCTTTCTGTCTTTTCCTATGGGTAGCAGGTATTTGGGCTCCCTTCCAAGCAAAGACTGGCAATGCTTGCCCATTTAGGAAGTTCCAATTTGGAAACTTTTACCTGTCTGTTACAGTAGGTTATATAAAGTGTAGTTGTTGTACTAATTTCACAAGTCTTTTTTATCTAAAAGCCCAATTTGGTTGATTAAGTTCAGCATGTACAATACACCTTAGTATCATGCTTTTTTATTTGTTACTCTTGTTTTGACGGTTAAAAGTGCTCACTTAGTTTTGAAAACCATAATTGGCTTTTAATTCCATCTGAGACATTTTTGTCTGAAAATAGTGATTGACCTCTTTTGAAAATGGTGGGAAAAGATTGACCTGCCTATCTTTCCCAGAGGAATCATTATCTGATGGGGTAGATGGAGGAAGTTATGTAGTTTATATAATTGGCAATCATTTCAACTGTCATATGAGTATATCTCCTGTTCCTGCAAAATTTGTACTGTACCTAGGCTACCACCGTGCAGGCTGGAGAATTCTTGGCCTCCAGTGTTAGCTTACATTACATGCGTACAGTAGGTACTGGAAAACCGCTTCATCTGGTAGCCTGTGGTTACTAGGGTAAATTGCAACTTTGAAAAATTAATGGCGGTGCATGTACAGTATTCAGGAATCACTAAGCTTCTTGGCTTTCTTGTAATGACTTGTGATTGCAGATTAATTCACACAGATTGCTCAGAACTTAATTGGGGCACGTATTGCACAATGCCTGCTATCATTTTTCTTCTCCACAAACTTGAAAATGTAGTAGCAGGACGCAATGTGTGAAAGTGGTTCATACAGTAGATTATAGTGAAGTCAAGGACTCCTTGACAAACTATACAGTATGTACGTGCTCCTTGATAAAGAAGTTACAAACGTATGTGTTATGAAGAATATACATGAAAATACATGCTATTAGGCACTCCCTAATAAAGTATGCATCATGTACTCCTTGTCAAAGAAATTATAAATGTATAGTGCTTTACGAAAGAACATGAATAAACACGGGAATGACAAATATACTATTTGGCAACAGACATATGTGTGGTAATTGCGTTTAAAAATATTGACAGAAAAAGCCTTCAACTGCACTTTGACTCTAAGAACTGACAATAATATTAATAGTTAATGTAGTAGGTAAGAACAATACGTGGAGACCACTTTCTTTTCTAACACTGTATATCCTCTAATGACGTTGATAAAAACTGGACTCGGTCTATTACTTAGAGTGCCAGACCAATACTGACAGTTATATTGACCTAACTGAACAGTGTCCGTACTTGCCTTACTTGGTTCCACTTGTTTTGCATTCATTTTTGCATACATTTGATCTTTTCTGTACATCCCCAGTCTTTGCATTTTTGTAAGTCAATTTTTCTCTGTGTATCGTTATTAATGCCTAAGTATTGTGCCATAAATTACAATGAAATCATGTGTATATGGTTAGCAGAGATAGAGCTGTGTCATTACTTTTGAATGTAATACATGTACACTTAGGCATTCAAAAAGACATGCATTAATGAAAACAACATAAGTCAGAGACAGGTTTCCGTACTGCAGAAGAGAAGACATTTGAAATGTGATCCATGTTGCTACTTATATATGGTATGTATATTTACTAAATGTTTACGTAAAGAAATGTCAAAAGGAAAAGGAAGGATACTATGAAAATCGTAAGAATGGAGATTTCTTGCACTGGGCTATGTGTTCATTTGGCAAGACATTTGAAATTGCATAGTTGGCAAAATAAATATAACAACCAAATAGGGAACCAACAAGGCATTGTTGAAAGTGAAAAGTAGGTATACATGAATAAATGAATACAACAAATATTTTATGAACACAATATTTAAATATTCTTTGATAAGGAATTGTAAAAGCTCCCATGAGGATAGATATTCATTTGCTCCCATGAGGACAATATTCATTTGTCTGATGTCAACTTTGGAATATACCATTTTCCAATGCAGAATGTCATAGTCTGTACGTACTGTACATGTCAGCAGCAAATGCATCAAAAATAGGTGTAATCATATTCCTTCAGTCTCTAACCAGCAATAAAGAATATCTACATTCAGCACTACCCGCCATAGTATCAGCTGAAGGAATAATGGAATGTACACACATCTACAACTAGACAATTGCTAGTCTGATATTTTCAAAAATCTTAACCAATATAACCCTCAATACGTTTCTCCGAAATGCCTAAAAAGACAAGATCTATAGTCATAACTTTCCATCGATGAAGTCCACTTGATTCTCTAACGTAGAGTTATTCAGAAAGTCAGAGCTTTAATCATCAAAGCATTTGGCGAACTATTTTTGTTATATCCACAGAGCTGTGATGCATACACACAGAAGACCTATAATTTTTTAAAAACTGTGCTGAATGTTGTGAAAATGGCTGCATTAATATGAAGGAATGATTATTGCTACATTTTTTCATAAAACAATTTCTGAATTTAGTAAAGAATGAGAAATTTGCTTTGCTTCAGGTTTGCTCATATCAAATGAATCAAAGAGCCATAGGCTTTCCCAAAATTAACATTTAGTTACTTCAATATTGTTATATATATATCTTTGTGTGGAAGTTTACCACCAAAGACCACTGTGGATAAAAATACGCATCAACATAACAATAAGCAGACAATAACTCACCATTACCACAAATACACCACAGCTATGTCCATCAAATTGCCTGCCTTGATGACGTGCCACTTGAAGGGTCTTGGAAGCTGTCAGCTTATCTTTTGTTGTGATATAGTTACAAATATTGAAAGGAAGTTTCAAACATCCTGAAGATACCACTGCGTATCATTATACCAAATCATTAACACTGTAGAAGAAAATCTGTAGGACTGCACAATTTTCAGAATTTCATAAACTAGAGCCCCAACAGTGCAGAATTTTGATGTTTGTCAATAAATGAAAGTTGAGAAAATTTTTATGGGTAAATAAAATGCTTATAATTACCCTCCAATAATTATGAAAACTGTCAGTTTTTCTTTATATGTTGTGATGGCTGTGGGTATATCAATTGGTTACTAATGTGGAAAAGTGAACGGACACAAAAAGGTTATTTGAGGTCTCTAGTAGGTGATTGTTATTGTTTTTGGGTGGAGATCAAAGGGTCATGAGAGGTCAAACTGCTCTCAAACTTGTCATGTGGATAATTCATGTTTGTTACAATATAACCATGTTGCAAGGATTCACAAAGCCTTTTGGCTTTCTGGTGTTTTTCATTTTGACATGGTCCCTTCCTTCTCCACTGAGTTGCTTTTGTTGGTAAGTGATTGTGTGTGTATGAAAAAAGTAGATATTGGCAAGGAATCACTAAGTCATTTGACTTAGTGCATTGGGAATCATACAGCATAAACGGATAGATTAACGATGCAGTGTTATGTTGTATTTGGCACTTGTTTGTGATTGGGGGGGGCATGAAATTTACTCCTCCATGAAGTACTATGAAATTTAATTTTCATCTGGGGCAGAAATATTTTGGGGGGCATCGCCCCGGAAGTACGGAGTTATAGGCAATGATCAAAAGACCTTTTCATCTTTTTCATTGCTTTTTTCTGTAAGTAAACAGTTGGTGATTTTTGGTAAAGATTTTAACAAATGTGTTAAAGCTTAGCAGGGTTCGTTTGTATAGTCTCCCATTTCATTGGTCCCCATCAACATGATTCATCATAATATTCAACCTTTCATTATTCCGTCTCATTGGTCCCCAACTCATTAGTCACGACTTCTAGAATGACATCATATTCGTGCTAGAATATACACGTCAGTAGCAAGAACTGTCATTTACAACTTACATTACAGGCTGCTCAATGACTGAGGTGCCAAACTAAGTATATACCTGAATCACAGAATTCAAGTTGCAAGGAAAACGAAAAAAGGTTTAAATGTTGCTGTTATAACTCCAAGTTGTAACATTTTGAAAAGTCATTTGGTACGGACCATTAAGCAGTGGGAAAAAGGAAGGTAAAGTATTGTATACTCGGGGGTAGCTCTGCTGAAAATCTGCCCTTGTGAACTTTTCCGAGTGCTTAAACACCAAAATAAGAAATCTCAGGGAAAAACTCAAATTTGGTACGGCTTTTGACATGATTTCTTGCTATGAGTTCAAGCAAACGCATTGCTTAGGGAAATCTTTACATTTTGAGGTATTGTGGCATAGGGCCCATAGTACCTCGGGCCAAAAGGGCCATATCCACACTCTTACCAGACCATGAAAGGAGATTTGGTGAGCATTAAGATCAGACTTATTTCCTTCCCACGAGGTCAACGACCTCTCCGAAAGAGGCCCCTCTTTTTAGACAATTTTCCGTGAGACCAAGTTTGGACCCCTGCCACATCTTTATTTACACATCGATATGGTAATGCTTTAAGCCTGCTTATAATCAAGTGACCAAATAATACTGAGGTATAATATTAAAGCCCTCTGGACCATTGGTATTGGGACCATAGAGACCCCAAAACAAAGCCTGAAAGAACACTTTTTGAAAGTGAAAAATTGCATTTTCGGGGACCCACAGAACAAATATTGGGCTAGCTAATGCTACCCTGTAACCAGATTATGTTGCCACCAGACATACATATACCAAATTTGGACTTTGTACCGTATAACCTCCTACTTAATCGCTTTGCGATTACAGATGTTTTCTTCAGTAACAAACGGTCCCCATCCTTATTTGCAATCCTGTCAGAAACCCTGCCTCCTTTTATGAGACCCTTTTTATATACCCAGTCTAGCGGCAGAAAGCTCCTTGATGACTGTCCAAGATTCTGGTCGTTTCGTGGCACCTGAATCACGCAGGGAAACTATGTTCATGCGGTACAGTTTGGATGGACGTCTACGTTTCTTTTTCTGACAAGCATGACGTCGCCCCGTTGTTGGTGGGGGCTGCCCGGTCCGGTTTGCTCTGAAACAGACAATATCAATTGTTTTGATTGTTACTTGAAAGTAGTCAATCATGTCCATAGTCAAGGGGGCATCAGGGATGGGGACAGACATTATTCTCTCACATACGCAAAATTTTGATATGATGCCGATTTGGGCACAACTGCATGCATACCCCACGAGATTCAAGCTCTCTTTTTGAACGGGCGACGGTGCTATCCCTGTAGGGTTCTAAAGGAAAGTTACTTGTTTATAATACTGCAATTCTAGTCTGACGGTGTATTGTCGTAGCCTCATAAAACTTTATCCAAGAAATGGACAACAGTGAGTCTTTCTCAAATTCCGACTGCGTATCCCCGTAGTTAGCTAACGGATAGTTACCTTTTTATTCTAGTCCGAATCCTCGTAGCCTCATGCAACTTTTTTAGGTGTGTATACCAGAGATGTGAGTACGTCGACTCCACAGCCGCGTAGCCACGAAGGTATATCTACAGAGTGGCAGGGTATTCTATAATTTCTCCGAAGACTAAAGTTTTTGCTATATGATGACAATTGTTGAAAGGACCGTGCATACGAGCTATCAGTGACCGCCTATACACGGCCATTTACTGATGACAAAGTTAGGTCTGGCCGATTGACGTATTGTTATGGCCTAGCCCACCTGGGAAAAAAAAATATCAAGCCAATCGTTAATCAGGTCCTAATGCCTAGGCGAATCCAGCGTAGGCCTGAGCTATTTTTTGTGCTCAATATCACATTCGTAACGATATGAGCAATTCCTCAATAAAGGGGTACAGTTAGCATGTGTGTTTTGCTTTGATGATATTTTAAGGGATATCGTTGTGGTTGGGGATTTTATAGTTTCACCGTACTTGGAGGACTACAGAGAGATAACGAAAACAGTTTTGTCAGTGTCCAAGTGTTACATTTTTTGGTTTCGATGATAATTGTAACCTTTGTCATCATGCATATGTGTGTGTGTAAAGAGCCGTCCACACTATGCGACTCGATGCGACGCAACAACTTGCGACGAGATTATTCAGACGCGTCTCATAGTGTGGAAGCCTTTGCAACTAGTTGTAAGCCGTCGCGCATCACAGTCGCGTGCAACCGGCCACAATGGCGAACTTCTGGACGGAAGAACGAGAAGACGAGCTTTCGGCAGGTGAACATTGCAAATGCACATGTGGCCCAGTATGGGTACTTTGTAATTTGTATAGTATAGGCTACTGGATTAGGACCAATGGCAAACTGTACTACTCAGTACAGAGGCTTTTGAAGTTGTGCTTGTCTGTATTCGCCTAGAGGTTGAATGAAAAAGGATGAACAGCTTTAGAGCCATGTCTATGCTGCAGGCTGTACAGTTTACATACGTTGACTACTAAATAGTCACAGTTGGGCAAAAGGTGTACAGCAAAGACTTGTGTTCGGCGCCAGTACTGTACTGTATCAAGGGCATGGATCCATCTAAGTGGAGGAGGGGGGTGGAATTTCACAGTTTGTGAATCGCTGCCCCCTCCCCTTTTTAGGAAAATTTCTTTCATTTTGCTTGCTTAAGTGAATCAGAACTGCTGTACATTTCGTGTAGTGACCCCCTTCCCTTTGAAGAAAAATTGGAAGGTGTCTATGTTAAATGGTGCGATATTTGAGTGAAATTTAGCTTTTAATATGTAGTGTCAATTCGTAATCACAGTTTTAGTTTTATCATTTTTGAAAAAGCCTGGGGGGCTGGGTCCCCCATGATCCACGCCCTAATTATAAGCCAGAGGTGTGCGGGGAGGGGGATGTGTCAGGCCTGATTTTTAAGGAGAAAAAAGTATTGTCCTCCGGACAACCTACTTCGGCAATTGGGTTGTCCGAACTAATTTTTTATTGTCCGAATAAACAATGAATAACGAAGAACAAACAATGTTTTTTTTTCCACTCGTTTCCAACTTTATTCATCTTTCCTAGGACCATGGGGCTCCTGATTGGGCCTCCTGGCTCTCTGGGCTTTATTGTTCCATAGAGTTATGGCTGGCAATGGGTCGTAGCTGCTGATGTCACGACTCTGCAGGCTCATCCTCATCAGAGACGTCAGGGTGTCTGTCTGGAGGCAGCTTCTCCAGTCCGTCTTCACCAGCTTCATCAAGCTGAACCCCCTCTCACACTCCACTGATGTTGTTGGGAGTGACAAGAGGAGGTCAACCAGGCACATGAAGTTTGGACACCGTTCCCCCATTCTGTTGAAGACGTCCTCCCATTTTGCCTTGCTTACTGGTGTGCTGCTGTAGAAATATAAAAGAGGAGAAAAAATGATAAGAATCTTGAATATGTTGGTCGATATGTACATGTTTACTAATTGACTTGTTCATCCACTCACTTTTTGAGGTCGATGAGGTCGCAGTTGTAACCTGCCTCTTCCAAGATAGATTGGAACTCGTCTACCAGTGTACTTATCTCTTTGTCTCCAAAATCTGAAAAGAAAACCCGCTTCTTCATTGGTGGGCCATGATTTGAAGTCAATCAGGGTATCTGCATCCTCAGTCTCAGCACGGAGCTCATTGGTGAAGCGGGCCTCCATGCAGGCAGCAATGCCCTCTACGCACTCCAGCAGTTGTGCTCGAACTGGTGGTTCCCCACTGAGGTCCATACCCTTGTAGCTGGTAGGGGACAGCTGAAACTTCCTGCTGTTTGTGCCAGGCCTGTAGTTAACAATTGAAAATAAGGATCATGGTTCATGCCACCTAGTGGACAGCTTCCTCAGAGATGTGACTGTGTCTTCAATCAGCTTAGGCACCTCCCCTATGGTCAGCTGACGGTCCTGAAGACTCAGCGACAGCCTGAACAGTACTATGAGGATGTCAGCCAGAAAATGGGAGAACTCAATCATCTCCCTGGACTGGAGAATCTTCAGAAAGCCCCTTGACTTTCCCTTGCTATCGTTGCTAGTTTGGGGGTGATCCTTGATCTTTAGATATAACACAAAGTTGCTTCCTTCATTTCTCAGTAAAAATAACTCCCTAACTTGAATATGTTCCAACAATTCACCTCCAGGAGATGTTGCACGATCACCTCGTACCCACCGAGGAGGTTGGTGAGTGAGTTCTGGGTGTGGTTGACCCACCTGGTGCCCCCGGTCCTCAGCGGTATGAAGCGCTGGATGTGAAGGGCCTTTGCTGTCAGATTCAATAATCCACGATTCAGGGTGCTGTAAAGTTAATGAATCAATGTATGTTGTGGGAGTTGGGTTTATGAAGGAATGCTTGTGCAAACCATTAGGACACAGATTGTTGCCTATGTGGTCTTCCTAGCTGTCACAGTCACCATCATTGTCCATGTCTTTTTTTTTTTGCCAAATTTGATAAATAAAACAGTGCCACTGGAGTGTTGTTGTGTTCAATTCGCAACTATGTGAAGTCGCATTGTGAAAGACAAAGACACTGATATTTAACGGGTCGACTGGAGGCCTGATGTTAGTTTGAAGTGAAATATAGAAGACCATTGGCCTGTATGTGACAAACCTGTAGATCTGCTCCAAGAATGTGTCTAGCTTGGCATACAGTGGACTCTTCTTCACAGCGTCCTTGATAGCTAACTCCCGTCTGTGGGCGACACAGTGTACGACCCTCATCTTTGCTTGGTTCTCCTTCAGCCTGGTTGCCACGCCTGCCCTCACACCCTGCATCACTGAAGCCCCGTCACTGGGAAATCCCACTCTCTTGCCAAAAACATCTTCAGGCTTCAGGCCTGTTTGCTGTTGGAGCGAGTTGAGTAGTGCGCCATAGATGTTCTCCGCATTTGCTCAGGGAAGCGTTTCAACGGATAGGAACTCGGTGTCCACTGATGCATTGATGGAGAACCTAATGTAAAAATAATGAACATAGCCTAGAGAGTGGTGGATTTGAAATGCATTGACTTGGTATGTGCATAGGCATGGCCGGGTGGGGTTGTGGCAAAGGGGGCAGTGGCATTGGTCCCCTACTGAAAAGGCCTCAAAATTAGAACTAGCTTGGCCCATTCAGATAGCAAAATCCAGATGCCAGTGTATATGCAAAAATAAAAGTTGGTCTCAAAACGATAGTCTTGTACCACAACGCATAAATCTGCGATAAAGAATCTTCGTCAAAAAATTAAAAATGGCCGCCAAATTGACCTCAGATGACCTCGAAATTTCATTCAGATCCGACAAACTTTGAATTATCGCATAAATTATGCTAATTAGGTCACTTAATTAGTTCGTCTACCCATGATAATGAACATATGTACTAAGTAACAACTCCATAGCTCTAACGGTTCAACCACAATCCTGCTAACGAGCTTCTTGTAGAATTTTCACTAATTATGCTAATTAGCACACTTACTTAAGAGCATTCAATGTGAAAATCAAATCATATACAGTAACACGGGGTTCTGCTGCAGTAGGTGCCAAACTTTCACTATAAATAGGACTATTCTAGGCAGAGTGAAAGCTGCTAAACTCACCTCACATATACAATATACAATCAGTTGCTCCAGAACAGCAGCATCTGTGGCTTCATCGCAGATAACAGATATGAACTTGTTGTACCCTCTTCTCAGTTCTCTTTCTATCTCACCGATTGCCATAGTGAACTCCCGACACTTGATGTGGGTGCGATAGGTGTTCCCTATGTCAATTCCCTTGGCTTCATCTAGCTCGCAGTGCCAAAGTCTGTGAACGGCCTGTTCTTCGATGCTCGATGCTCTGCTCGTTCAACTTCTGCTTGAGTGGACCCTGGTGCTGCCTCCAGGGCCTGCTGCTTCTCGTAGGCGCGGATGTGGCCTTTACTCACAAGGTGGCATTGGATACTTTCTAGCCTGTTTGAGTTGCACCCCTTCACAAATATTTGGTCAGGCGGTCTAAAGGTCTCACAAGCACGGCAGAACATTAACCTTTTTCTCCTCATCATACCTGAGCCATTTCTTGTAATTGGGATTTTCCAGCCAAGAGTCTTGGAATTTTCTGACCCTTTTCTCCTCGTAGTTCTTCTTACTTTCTGCTCTGGCCTTTTCACGTTTTCTAGGTAAAGCCCACATTTTAGAACTGTTTTTAGTGATTTTTTATCTTAACTTCGGGTCTTTACTCTCTGAAGTCAACTACTGTGTCTACCGCGCGCAGTCATAGTTAAACGCCGGGACCCTGGGAGAGAACCAGGGACTGTACAGGGTACAGATTGGACCAAACAAAACTGTCCTCTCTTATTAACAGTTCTAGGCATTTCTCCCAAGGGACAGTTTTTCAGATTATTCATTTCAGATTTTGTTACAATTCCATAACAGAATTTGCTTCGAACTTCGCCAAAATGGCATTATTACTGAGATAACTGGGAATTTCATTCATTCATAAGTTCAGTACACTGCGCTAGCTGCTGTGTCATTGAATGTAATTAGGCATACGCGCCAGAATTTCCCGCTGCTCAACATGCAGATAGAGGGAACGTTAGCGAGCACTGGCCTTCCCGCTAGCCGCCGGCACTGGGCAGAAAGTACCATCATTGTTCACTGCTGTTATTCCCCTTTTCGCGGCACTCACGGGAAATGTACTGAATGAATAATTGTACTGTGCAATGCTGGAACTAATTACTATGTTTACATCCATGGTCAGAACGAACCAAAATCCATGCAAATCTCTCTTTTCTGTGTGATTCCCAAATCATATCATAAGTAATAACGTAAGATCATCGCACTTCGATGATTGGGCGGGAAACGGCGCTCAAGTCAGCGCTGCTATTTTTTTTCGTAGTGTAAATAAGGAAGGGAAACAATCTCTGCACATGCGCGTTTGTGTTTTATTTTATCTGTAAGCTGATTTGTTTACAGCTACGTACACAGTGAGTTGTACGGGACTTTCCAGCTCTGAGAGGGCAGGTAGTCTACACAAACTGCACTCGCCGCACAACACATACGTGCTTGTCGTGTTATGCCAGCTACATGTATAGGAAAATGTGAATGTGAAGACACGTACTAGTGGGTCTACAAACATCGGCGTGACAGCCAGCTGCGCTACGAACATATATCGATAATCAATTTGGTTTCGTTGATCCTGCGTTTTGAAGTTGAAAATTGAGTTTTGGAATTGAAGTTTGGAGGTGTTAAAAATCAGCCCTGTGTGTTAAGCTAAATGTAAGTTTACTTAAAAAGTGTTAATACTGATCTCGAAAATTATTCCACTCTATCACAGTACTAGTAGTAAAAAAGAGTACTTGTAAACATGAAGCCTAGTACATACAGCAAGCAGGTTGATAAAACTTTTGCATGCAAATGCGTCAGAGGTCTACTCTACCTTGCTGTGTCATTGGTGTAAGGAAGTGTTCTTTATATAGGCCTATGTCAAGAAGATTACAGTTGATTACAGCAGATTCTTCTGCTTTGCAGGGTCATCCAGTTGTGATCACGGAGGAACTTAATTTGTGACTGTTCCTTTCGGTTTACAGCATTTTGTACATTGTACTTTCCAATTGTCTACTTCAGTAAGGGTCCCAAGCAGTACACGCATAGCCCTGGCAGCCAATGAGGTCTGTTATGCACCACCCCCCCCCCTTCCCGATGGTTCTCAGTATTAGAAGGACATGACCCCATTTTCAAATAATTTACTGTGTGAAAAATGAAAGTCGATGGATGATTTCTCAACATTTTGGGACATCCCCTGGGATCACTGTCCATCCCCCACATGAAATGAAATAAATCAGTCCCATTCTTTTCAGTTAAATTACATGTGTTTCTGTTTATTGAATCTTAATGAGTCAAATACTTATGCACAATTCCTTGTTATTTTGATAGTTGAAGATGTTACTAAGAAGCTGAGATCATTGAGAACACAGTACACCAGGCTAAAAAAACCACCTGCCAGTGAAACTGCAGCAAAGGAAACAACAAAAAGACAAGACTGCTTGTTGAAACAACTGCAATTCCTTGCTCCACACATTAAGAATCGGTCGACAAAGGGTGATGGGTTTGCCATTAAGATGAGAAATGCAAATTTTCCAAAAAAAGTTTTGTTACTTTTACAGGAAAGTTAAAAATTTGGGATATTTGTAGAAGTTGGGTTTTTGATTCGTCTCCCACTGCCATGGAACAGAACCAATGTCTGAGTTGAAATAAGCTTTCATGTAATTTCGACGTTCCTTGGCCCTGACAGTAGGATTGTTATTTGATGGAATGGAGGCTTGCTTCAGTGTTGGATCTTTTCACCAATCGCCGGGTATCACTTCATGGGTGATTTCCACCTCCTTATCAAGCAGTTGGTCACAGTAGTGCCAGGGAGCAGACTCACGTAGGAAATTGTGAAGTGCACAAGATGCAAGCACTACATTCTCAACTTTGTTTGGTGGTAAATAGATGTTCTTGAGAAACACCCGAAATCTGTTAGCCAGAATGCCAAAGGCATTTTTCCACCACCCTTCTAGCTCTTGATAGTCTATAGTTGTAAACCCGCTCGTCAACATCCAAATTTCTGAAAGGATACGGTTTCAAGAGGTCTTCTCTTGTGGCTGTGGGGGTGGTACATTAGCTGTTTTTGTCTTTAATGACTGGTCTAGTGAGCATCCTGCAAAAACTCCTCCATCTGAAATCCTCCCATTACAGCCAACATCACAGTAGAGGCTAAATGTATGCTGGTAGTTGAAAAGGCGTGATCCTGAGTTTGCAGGTTGAATTATGTTCACGTTTCCCATCAAGTGCTCCAATGCAGTTTGGAAAATTCCATCTTGCTTCAAATCCGTCGGCCACAGCTTTCCATTCTTCCATGCTTGTTGGACACTGGAAAAAGCAAACAGCTGGTTAAGTGGCCATTTTGAGCCATCTGAACTGGGATGAGAGGCTTTAAATATTCTTGGACATTTTGGGCCTCTTCCATGATAATCCCCCTCCCCACACTTCAAAATTGGCGTTAGGGTCCCTGTTGTTGCTCCACTACGGTGTTACCCCTGAACGTCACTAGGGACCTTAAGCCAGGCCACTGGATTCAGTGTCAGTGGTGCAGTTCCTCCTGCACCACTTGGCCATTCTACTTTACATCCTGCCAACGTGCAAAAACCTTGCTACATGCCTGCAAAGATAATTGTATAACAGAAATATCAACTATATGTTGGGGAGTTATAGTCCCTTATATTGCTTTTCTTTTCCAGTTTCATAGCCTTGAAGAAGATAGTGAAGATGAGCACATCATTGACACGCCAGAATTAGCCAACTTTACCCGACCGCCATCAACTGTGAGCCTCGATTTGGAATCTAACACAGATGTTGATGGTGAAGTGGAGGACAAAACAACAAAGAACCCACGACTAGGGCGGTAAAACGGAGGAAGACCTTGAAAGAAGTTGAAGTCATTGGCAGACAGTTGCAGTTCAAATACTTTCTCAGACAAGCCGGATGAGATGGAGGCTATCGGGCATCACATTATCACGCAATTGCGAAAGATAAGTCAAAAGGACCAGCGTACTCTTTGCATCGTGCAGAATCAAATACGGCAAGTTATTTTTAATGGGTTAATGGGAACATTTAACTCGGGTCCAGTGATACCTCAGCATAGCACAGTTGTGATACCTGTAGAAACTTGGAACCCAACTCCTGGTGTAGTACCACTGCATGCAACCCAGAGTTTTCGGAACCAGGGCTGGATGCCATCTGTTGGGCAGATAATGTACTTAAGGTAGGGAGTGCTTAGCCGTGTGCTTTCAGGAATGAGACCTGTTATTGTCAGGCAAAAGGAAGCAAGTCTAGTATATAATGAAACACTGCATGTTGGAATGTACTATTTACTGGCATGCATTTCATGACTTGCCTTTGTGATGAGTGTCCAGTCACTAGTGGAAAGGTACCAAGTGTTATAGGGACTGTTAATAGTGGGCCCCATCCCCATGCCATTGACAATAAGGGAATGTAATGACATGTTGGTACATGAAGTGTATTGTCAAGGTGAAAGCGGCAAGTTTATAATGCAATAATTGGATTGTTTGCATCCACTTGCTGACCAAATCAGCAGCCCTAGGGAAGGTGTGGAATATCTTATAAATCTCCATTATCAATGTTCCTAGTTTGTCTGGATTGCCTGCTTGCGTGAGCTGTTTTAAGCCATGGTGCAAGGAGTGGTACGTGTGATTTCAATGTATTGCTGCACAAAAATACTTTATGATGTTGCTTGAAAGCATGATAGGAGGAATCATTGTTGGAAATGTTTGGTGGTGAGAGGATGCATTACCAATAAAGGGAATGCATCCTCTCACTTAGTGATGCTGAAGCCAGATTAAATGATGAGAGATTGTACTTACATTAACTGTTTATTATTGTAGCTGAATGTGTCCTAACTCCTCCCATATGAGACTTGGGTACCTGTGACGCATGTGGTTAAAACAATTCTGCCATTAGTGTAGATTGTTCGACTGTTTGGTTTGTGGTCTTGAGCATTCATGGTATCCCACTGGTGTTCAAAGTTTTTCCTGGTATTGATGTTTGCTTGACTGTTACCATTTCCTGGGAATCTGTACACTAGTACAAAGCACATCCAAGGGCGAAGTTGTGGAGTGTTCGTGAAGTTAGATCCATGACCACTGTTGTGTTGCTGGAGTCGGCGCATTATACATGCAGTTTCACCAACATATGGAAAGTTGCGATGGGAGTGGCTCACCAGCATGTAAGCGAAACCAATGCTACTGTCAGGTAATTGTTGCATTCGAATGGTAGGTGGATAGGGGTCATGGTTATGCTGAATAGAAGCTGATGGGGTTCTATTGTATGAAAATGCCCACTGAGATCAGGACGGTGCCGTCACACAGAATGCACCACTCCACTTGTGTTGCAAGCACTATCCAGCTCGCATGTGTCATTTGCAATCTGTGAAATGTAAAGTTTGCAAGCATCATAGCCGTTTCCAAGAGGCCAATTAGTGTAAAGATTAGGGGCAATAAGCAAGTTAGGTAAAAGTATGTAAACAGGACACACTCACAGACATACTGCCATTATGAGATTGGAAGTGGAATGTCATGGTGTCATGACACAGTCGCAGACCCCCTGCTGCAAATGAGATTAGAAGTGGAAAATGGGCCATTGAAAAGCCTCGGTGTGCTGTCTCTGCATTCACTACTTAGCGTATACTTAATAGGCCTAGGCTATGTGCACCTGGCACCAGGCAGTGTCGTGCACAGGTAACACTAACAAGTATCAACTGTTCCTGTCCTAGTACTCCCGCGTGCACACTGTGCGTCCTGACTCCTCAGATCAGATACGCTGCGGTGTGCATGGTGTCAAAGTAGCCTAGCCTAGGGTCTAAACGTTACTCAGTAGCTGTTACGCCTCAAAATCATGAAGTCAAGCCTAAACACGGCCCCACTGGGCATATTCCCTACTATTGATGCTTTATATACACTTCACGAAACTTACAAATAAAAGTTAATAAGGCCTTAACCTGGGCTGATCCAGAAACACGACGTTTCTCTGTCAGTGTCGAGTGTCATTATAATACGTGGCTGTACGACGTACGTACTTGACCACAGCTCAGGATCACGTATCGAAAAAACGACTGTGGGCAAGTCCGGTTTGTTGTGTTTACTGTCGAAACGGTCACCATGGAAGTGTGACGTCATGACTTCAAAGACATTTCGATTAAATGTTTGTTTTCGCCGAAAATAATGGTCTTCCGTAATAATTTTCATCGTTTCCCATCCCTTTGAAGATATTCGGACGCATTCCATGCATAAAAACGTAAACTGGGTGGCTGCATCACAGATAACTGGACGTCCCAAATCATGACCGCCCGAATCTGTATGAAACTATTTCAATGTGTTCCGTCAAAGCTTTCGATGTGTGTAGCGCCACCTTCGGTGGGTTCCGGGAACATTGCGTCCAGGAACAGGTGATTCAGAGTTCTGCAGAAAGACCTGCTTGTTCGTAATCATCACTTTTTACATAGTTCAGGTACATTGTTTTTTTTAAACAAGAAGTTCCAGTTTGAGTTGACTTTTAGATGATGGCCATGATGGGAAAGTCTATTCAAGTTAGATAATAGTTACATGCAGTGATTATGGATCAATGATTCACTTCTTGATTGCATTCAAATTCCATAGGTTACTACTATATGTTGTCTGTTCATACTTTCCATGTACCATACAGAAAATGATTTAAAAGTTGTCAGCAATTGAACCAGTGAAAATCTAAAAGTTTTTTTTGTCTTCTGCAAATGATATTATGATTTAATTCACCTACCTTGAAAGAGAGGGTTACACACTGTCTACGTGTCTGCATCGACCAGTTTTCCTGTCAACCATGTTGATAAAATTTAACAGTGCCATGCGTAATTCTGAACTTTCAGCTCACATCACTACACTGAAATAAAAATCAGATTTGGGTGATCATGCATGAGTGAGGCAAGAAGCATCAATGGGGGGGGGGAAGGTTTGGGGGTGGCACCCTTTCCTGACAGAATTTTTGTAAGTTTACATGAAATGATGCAAAAATATCAAGTCATATTAACTAACATTCTGGCTTCTTTCTTAACAAACTCAAACATTTTTAAAAATTGTGGTATTGTGATAGTAAATCTGAAGAAATAGTCTACAGATGTTAAAGGAATAGTGTCCTGATAAAGGGGACTCCAAAGCTTTTTCAAGGTATGGTTGATTACGTGTGGCGTAGCCAGAACTTTGGAACAGATGGTACTGGGGGTAACAAAGCATAGCAGGGGCACATTTTCTGAATTCTCTGTGTATATTGTAAAATGCTGTTTGTAGAATAGACATCGTACCCTTATGTATATTCATTATGCTAGTATGTAGAACGATCGGTAAAATCGTAAAGTCTTGCTTTTATTAAGTTCATACGTACGAGTGAGCCCTACAGACGTGAGAACCCTCCATACGTGCTCGTACGTGCGTGCGGATGGTCGTACGTGCGTGTTTCGGTACGTACGTACGTGCCTTACAAGCCTTACGTATATGTGGGAAGTTACAATGGAGTAACAGGATATACGTACGGGAAGGCGAGTACGTACGTGGCGGGGATGCTACGAGTGCAGTACGTACGAGGCCTTACGTATGCGATAACAACTACAACTACAGAGTTACTGAAATGGAAACCTTGTATCCTGAACTTAGGAGAGACCACCCGGAGGCCAGGAGTACGCCCCAAAACATGGGCAAGTACATGAATGATTCCAGCTTGGAGCAGCGAATGGTACACCCCAAGAAAAACGAAAATGATGATACGGAACCATGGCAGAGGAGAATGCCACTTACCCCCCTCCTGGGAAGGGGCGAACGAAATGACGAGGACCATGAGGATCGACGGAATGTTAGACATTCCGTGCGCAGGGACGATGATAATTACCTCTATAACGAGAGAATTCGGAAACCCATAATGTTACCGGAAAAATTTGACGGATCGAAACAGGCTTGGGAGGACTATCATGTTCACTTTGAACACATCTCAACTATAAACCAATGGGAGCTAATGGAAAAAGTTAGTTTCTTAGGAGCTAGCTTGCACGGGGAAGCACAACGGGTGTTTTCTGACCTGTCACCCGACCAAAGAATGAATTACGGAGCAGTTGTGGCTGCAATGAATAGGCGGTTTGGAACAGGTCAACAGGGACTTATATGCCGGGTGCAGCTACAAAATCGTACTCAGGATAGTAACGAGACCGTAGTAGAACTAGGTCAATCGATCAAAAGGCTGGCAAGTAAGGCGTACAGTGGAACAAGCCAGGAATTTCTGATCGACGTGTTCAGGAATGCCCTTAGGGACCCGGAGTTAAAGAGGCACGTATATCAGGCCCGCCTGACGACACTGGAAGAAGCGGTGTGTGTCGCGGCTGAAATGGAGGAATATTTGAAAGCCGAGAGGCAGAGAACGAACAAAAGAAGGGAAAACATTCGATCGGTGAATACTACAGCACACACTGATGCTACGAGCGAGCTTGGTGACCTTAAAGAGGAGATATGGAAGCTTGTTCGTGGCGAGGTGTCGAAGGCTGTCGAGGAATTAAAGAAGGACGACAGAAAGAAGGAAAGACGTCCAAAGAGAAGCCACGATAGAAAGGCCCAAGTGGAATGTTGGAATTGCCATGAACTTGGCCACTATTCTAGTGAATGCCCTAAACCTAAAATTGAAGAGGAAGCGGATAAGAACGCAAAAGTAGAAAATGCAACCACTTGGATTAATCCGAACAAGCTTAAAACTGTCGGATTTTGAAGTTGATCAGGATGTCGTCGTTGCGGAGGTAGACGTGGATGGAGTGCTTGGATTGGATTTCCTAGAGAAATATGGAGCTTCCTGGAATTGGGAAGCACGATGTTTAGAGCTTGGGGGAACCAGAGTACCCTTCACATTAGAGGAAGGGGAGCCCAGGTCTAGGCAAGTAAAGTTGATCTCAGATGAAATCGTACCGGCAGGACATGAATCTACCTTGTTGGGACGAATTTCTGGAGCCAGGGGAGTGGAGACATGGGGAGCATTGTCCCCTCTTTCCAAATTCGAAGAAAGAATCGGACTTGCTGTCGGGAGTACCCTGGTGGATGTCCGCAGGGGGACAGTGGCGATCCGAGTTTTCAATCTCACGAAACAGGATATACCCCTGTATAGGGAGACACACGCTGCCATGTTTGACCCTGCTGTCGAGGTCCACGAGAAACTGGAATCCGGGCATGGGCCGAAGGAGAGATTGGCAATGGTGGTCGAGCAGGGGGGCCACGGGAAAGCGATAGCGGACCACCTAATGGACCTCATTGGTACACTGCCACCACACCTTACGGACGAGGAACGGAAAAAATGTGGAGGAGTTGCTTAAACGGTATCACTGCGTTTTTGCTAAAAGCGACGATGAATTCGGACGCACAAACCTCGTAAAGCATTCTATAGATACTGGAGATTCCCCACCCCTGCGCCAGAGACCCAGGAGACTTCCAACGCAGAAGAGGGATGAGGTGGAGACTCAAATCGAAAAACTGCTACAGAAAGGAATAGTGGAACCTTCGATCAGCCCTTGGGCCTCCCCCATTGTACTTGTCCGGAAAAAGGATGGATCGAGCCGTCTGTGCGTGGATTATAGGAAGTTTAATGCCAGCACTATCAAGGACGCATACCCCATACCACGAATCGATGACAACATCGACGCACTGTCAGGATCAAAGTGGTTCAGCACCCTCGACCTCGCTAGTGGCTACTGGCAGGTATCAATGAACCCTAAGGACAAGGAAAAGACCGTTTTCGTAACTCAGAGCGGGCTTTATGAGTTTACAGTTATGCCATTCGGACTCTGCTTAATGGAACGAGTATTGATGGGACTGCAGTGGAACATAGCGGTCATCTATCTAGACGATATAATCGTATTCGGGAAAACTTCTGAAGAGCATACGGAGAGGCTAGGAATGGTGCTCGATCGGCTCCGTGATGCGGGCCTTAAGCTAAAGCCTAGAAAATGCAGTCTCTTCCAGGAGGAAGTCAGCTTTCTAGGTCATATAGTATCAGCAGAAGGAGTGCGACCAGACCCCGGAAAAGCGGACTGTGTGAGGAGTTGGCCCCGCCCACTCACCACCACGGATGTACGGAGTTTTGTGGGACTCGCTTCGTATTACCGCAAGTTCATCCAGGGATTCGCCGACATCGCCAAGCCTCTATACAAATTAACGGAAGGAAGGGGCACCAAGGAAGTAGTAAAGTGGAACGAAGATTGCGAACAGGCCTTCGCAACCTTGAAGGAAAAGCTAACAACCGCACCTATATTGTGCTACCCTAATCCCGAGGGAAGGTTCATACTTAATACGGATGGAAGTAATGTAGGCATTGGATCTGTACTCTCACAAGAACAAGATGGGGTCGAAAAAATCATTGCGTATGCAAGCAGGACCCTTAGTAAACAGGAGCGGAACTATTGCGTAACCAGGCGAGAATTATTGGCTGTTGTGACGTATGTCAGGCACTTCAAGCACTACCTTTACGGACAACGCTTCTTGTTGCGTACAGACCATGGATCCCTTCGCTGGCTTTGTAATTTTAAGGACCCGGAAGGAAAGACAGCCAGATGGTTGCAAGTTCTCGGGACTTACGACTTCGAAATTGAGCACCGACCTGGAACAAAACATGGAAATGCTGACGCCCTCTCTCGACTACCCTGTCGACAGTGCGGTGTGAACAATGAGCACAGTAATGACGTCACGTTTACAGAAGAGGAGCAATTCTTTCTCAAGGACTCCACAAATTCGAAGTCGGAAACTGAGGCTTACGCCGTGGACAGCAACGTTGCTACTGAATCGCAACGGGAACCTGTTTTTTTATTAACATTAGATCACCGAGACCACGTGATTGAGGAAAATCCAGAGAGTATGAGAAAGGGACATATGGCCGACGAGACTCTCGGTCGACTACTACGCTGGATTGAGGAGAGTAAACCTTAGAGCAAACTGGGACATCGTATCAGCGTATGGTGCGGATTTAAAATTCTTCTGGAGTCGCTGGGATCAATTGGAGGAAGTTAATGGGGTCCTCTACCTTAGGTGGGAGACAGACGACCCCATGGGAAATCAACGGAAATTTCCGGTCCCGAAGGCATTGAAAGGAAAAGTCCTAGAACAGTTGGATAACGTCCCTACGGCTGGACACTAGGGATGACTAAGACGTGGTCTAGGGCGAAAAAGGCGAGCGTCTACTGGAGGGGGATGCGACGCGACGTAAGGGCGCATTGCAAAACATGCGTCCCTTGCCAAGCAAAGAAATCACCCGGGAAAAGGACAAGAGCCCCAATGGAGACTTACGTGGTAGGGTTACCCATGGAGAGGGTTGAAATTGATGTCGCTGGACCCTTCCCGGTAACTAACAGGAAACAGGTTTATCCTTGTAATAACTGATTGTTTCACAAAGTGGACGGAAGCGTACGCATTACCGGACCACACAGCGCAGACTGTCCCACAACATCAGTGGAAGACTTTGCAGATTTGGAGTTCCCCGTGAACTACATTCGGACCAAGGAAGGGATTTCGAATGTAACGTTTTCCAGGAAGTCTGTAAACTTCTCGGAATCAGGAAAACTAGGACAACGGCATTTCGTCCTCAATCGGATGGACAAGTGGAACGCTTTAACAGGACAATGGAGTCTATGTTAAGCATGTTTGTGGATGAGACTCAAAGGGATTGGGACGAATGGCTACCATATGTAACTATGGCGTACAGGGCCAGCGAACATGATTCGACCGGGCTATCACCCAACATTATGATGCTCGGTCGGGAACTATTCATGCCCCTCGATATTATTTTTGGAACCCCACCTCAGACTCAGGATGAATGCACCCAGTTGGATGAAACTGCCTATGCAACAACGTTGAAGGAAAAAATGGCTTAGGACTTTCGAGATTGCTAGGCAGCAACTCGGAAAGTCTGTTGTCCGTCAGAAACGGAACTACGACCGAAAGAGTAGTGAATGCTACTTCCAGCCTGGACAGGGAGTGTGGTTCTTTAACCCAACGAGAAAGTTGAAGAGGCCGCCTAAGCTGCAGAAACCATGGGACGGTCCCTGGATTGTGACGTCACGAATAAGTGACGTCATCTACAGGATACAGAAATTGTGAAATTACTCAGAAAAAAAAAGAAAAAAGAAAGAAGGATGATGAAGTTACCAGGGAGTAGAAACTAAGTTGGATAGCTCTCTTGCGTGACTCCTCATAAGCAACCTGGCATACCTGTCGCAAAGAATAAAAGTTAAAAAGAGTTAGATATACTATAATTATGGACAAAAATGGAGACGAATTCTGAAGATCAGAAAATGGGTTTCTCTTGTACGAAATGTAAAAGTGTTTGCAGAACCAAGGTAGAACTGGAAAGGCACAAAAGCCGCTTACACGCTTCTGTGCAATTTTCGTGCGGAAAGTCAGGGTGCCCCAACAAATTCGCTAAACGAAGATATCTGCGGGACCACCAACGGAGGATGCACCCAACTTTCACATTAAAACCGGATTTGGAACAAGGAAGGCTCCCCCTCCCCCTCCACAACGGACTGCTCTGACAACGAGGAGACAGAGCTGAGTTCTACTGGAACAGTTGACTTAAAGGAGCAGCAAGAACAAGAAAAATATGGGGCTCGGTATGTTGCAATGGAGGCAGGAACCGTCTTCAACATGTGGGGAGATCAGTGGAAGGTACTGCGGACCAGTGGACTGCTGTGCTACCGTGTCACAGCAGCTCCCCAACTTACCTCTACAGGAACCATGACAGAGGACCTGAAACTGACGGTTAACCTCTCCGAGGTGTTACGAGATGCTCACCAATAGGCGTTGCTTCCCAACATTTCCTAGGATTTGAAATCGACAGACAGACAGAACAGAAGAAAAAAAAATCTTGTTGTTGTGGACACAAGAAATTATCTCGTGGACAATAATGTTCTACTGGACACTATCTTTAACTCATTATGGACACTTCTTTTCTCAGATACATGTGTTTTATTTTTGTAATGGAATGTGTTCATGGTTTACGTTGTTTACCCTTATTTTCGTATGGGAACAGTATTTTTTCATGGACACAGAGTGAGTACTCAGTCCAACTTTCAATAATCTTTCGCGTATAGTGTGGGTGAATCAAAGCTTTAATGTTGATCTCATATGGTAAAGTGTTGAAAAGGCACATTCTTTTGTTTTAAGTAGTGCAGTAGTGGTTAATTTCATTTCCTAATGTAGACTGCCAACGGTCGGATAAATCGTTCCGATTGTAAAAGACCAAAACTTGGGTTAATTACCGTGATTTGACTTGATTTCCAAATTGTTTGAAGTAGTGTGCTTATGTAATGAAGTTATGTTATTTTATAAATGTTAGAGTACTTGAGAGATCGTCTACTATCACTGGTGCGTTGACTTGTGGTAGTCTATTCGCTTGTGTATGTAGCCGTTGCAAGTGCCTATATGTACTTTCTCATGCTGTTAACACAGGGACGTGTTAATTCTTTTGAAGGGGCTTTGTAGAATAGACATCGTATTAAACCCTTATGTATATTCATTTTGCTAGTATGTAGAACGATCGGTAAAATCGTAACGTCTTGCTTTTATTAAGTTCATACGTACGAGTGAACCCTACAGACGTGAGAACCGTCCATACGTGCTCGTACGTGCGTGCGGATGGTCGTACGTGCGTGCTTCGGGGCGTGCATACGTACGTGCGTGCGCGCCTCCGTACGTAAGTACGTACGTGCATACATGCGTGCGTGGAGTCGACGCGAGCTGCGTGTTAGTTCTGTCGTTGCCTTGTGATGTTTACTAGTGGACTGTCAGTTTCGTTGTGATTTGCCTGTATTGCTAATAAGTTGGCCACGCCCACGAGTAGGGAGTGATACCCAACGATATCACTTGCATTTCATAGACAACCCACCTGTAGCCAATAGAAATAGGGGATGGATTATTTTGCTTGCTATTTCGTATTATTTACTTATTTATTTGGTATAAATACCTGTGTATTCTTGCCATTTTGTTGTGTCTTATTTCCAAGAGTTAAGTTCTGGCCTTAACGGATTTCCAATCACTTTCACCCGCCTCGGCACGCTACAATATATAAGACTAATGTAAAACTATACTTCAAAATTTTCCACATCGGGAACCTGGGGGCACAGCTTTGTTGTGGGGAGGGGGCACAGCCCCTTAGCTACGCTACTGGTGATAATCTCCGCCTTCATTCTTCCGTTTATTAACAACGTTTATTACCATTCATTACTATGGATTTTAAAAGCGGCATCGCGTGATAAGAAAAGCATTTCTAGAAGGCTTCTCATCCCACCCCTACAAACATTTACAGCTTAAATACATTTTTGAGTCGTTTGAATGTAATGAATCCAGTCTTGCCAATGTATATCTGCGCATCGATCTAGTCTTTCAGACCTGACCTATTTTGTAGTCAAATTAACGCGTTTTTAGAACGAAGTAGCTGGTAGCTATTAGCAATGGAATAAACATGGAGCATGAGTACGGGTATTTACCTTCAGCCAAGTACCTTAACGTGATTGCAAGGCCCTTAGCGGGGCTGGTGCAGGCCCTAAAGGTAGTGTTGGAACGTTGTATGTATGGAGTTACCCATTCAGTAAGCTTCTTGAATTGCTCCAGAAACATTTTAGAGAAGTCTTTGAAGGACTCGCGGTCCTCACCAGCAAGTTCAACCATAAGGTTGTTGAAATACCCCTGTTCGTCGTGCCTCCTTAACCATGGCCGAACCCACCATCTCCTTCCTTTCATTCGTCTTACCCGTTCACGCTCCCTTCTGCGTTTTCTACGGATGAGCCATGATTGAAAGTCAAATATCGCTTCTTCGATCTGCGACAAGTTGCATAGTGTGGACACCTTGCTCTTAAAACTAGTAAGTCGTCAGTCGCTCACTGCGACAGTCTCGTCGCAGTGAATCGCGTCGCATAGTGTGTGTGTGTGCATCTGTGACACTTGCTTAGATACGCTGCAACTCAATAGGGGAAAGTCAGAAGAAAGTCAAAATTGGTATGTAGGTTTGGTATATGAGGTGTGCCCTATTGTTTTTGGTGGAGGTCTAAGGTCATCATGGGGGAACTGGGGGTAAAAGTCTGAAAATCTTGTTATGCTATGGATGCTTATATGTTCCATCAGTCCAGCGCATCATGGAAGTACTGCTTGAGATGCAACACTGCCGTCGTGGAGTGCGGACGTGTTTCGTCGCGCTCCTCCGCGGCTGCTGCTCTACTACTACGTACGTGTCACTGTTTCCAGGAGTTTGTTTTGTGGTTGGGTCCCGTTTTCTTTGTGACGTTATTTGATTTTCTGGGTCGTGCGACTTAATCGTTGCTATGCCCCGAGGTCGGGATAGCACGATTCTTAAGTTGCATTTTGAGTCGGTGCGAATGTTACACTGTCACACTGTCACAAGTTTTTTCTTTGTTGAGGAAAAGGGGATTAGCCCTTAAAGAAGTACAGATGTTGCAGGCACTTGCAGCCCGCAACACGTATGACCTAAAGTTCAGGTCGGATGCTGCTCGTCGTCAGAGTTTACCTAGCCTTAATGGGCTGGAAGGGCTCACTGTTACCCCATATGATCGCTCTGTGGTGGTAACAGTTTCGTACCTGAACTTTGAGGTGGATCAGGCCCTGGGTACGAGGGTTCTGGGTCAGTACGGAACGGTCTCGGATATGCGGTGGGGTCACCTACAGTGAAGGTGATTTAAAGGGCATTTACGGTACCGGCGAGGGATATACCGTCCTTCCTCTTCATAGGGGATGTTGGGCCATCGCAGGAACCCTCGCAGTCAGGCCCAGAACCAATGGAAGAATCGAGGTCCCCTTCACATGATGAAGTAGCCCAACAGATTTTAGAGGAATTTAAGGCCTCTAAGCAATGTGATGTTGGCTCTCCATCACTCATGACCCTAAACGTTAATGGCCTGAGGGACAGTCGGAAGCGATCCCGAATTTTTTCAGTTTTGTAAATCACATGGAGTGGACTTCGTTTTTCTGCAGGAGACTCATATTGCAAATCAGGACAAGGTCTTCTCCTGGTCTTACGAATGGGGTGGGGGATTGCATGCTTCATTTGGTTCCACGTCCTTGTGTGGCTCTATTATTTTAGTTTCACCAATATGGACTTCCGTGGTTGGAAAAGTTGATCGTCATCATGAAGGCTGGTGCTTCTGCCTGTGTAATATTTGTGCACCCAATCGGCCTTCAGACAGGATGAACTTTCTCACTACCCTACCTTCCTTTGTTCCTGGCTGTGCCCCTTTTATCCCCCTGTTATCCTCGCGCGCATCGTCATGACATCCCGGCTTTTCCATGTTCACCTGGCACCGCCTTAATGGCTCGGATGCCTCAAGGTTGGACCGGGTGTACTCTCTCCTCCTGCTCTGTCACCAAGTTGCTGTGAAATTGTGACGTGTCCAAGTTCCGACCATGACGCAGTTACTGTCTCCTTCCAACACCCGTTTCATGGCCAGTAGGGAGGGGGTTCTGGAAAGTGAACACAAGATGTACTATCGGAAGATGACCATAACTTACAGTTCAAGGCCAGTTACGAAGGGTGGCGAACATTGAAGCCGCTTTTCATCGGGTTTGGAGTGGTGGGACGATGTGAAGTCCTGCATCAAAGAGTTTACAGTCGAATACTGTGTAGCAAGAGCTCGTCGAAGAAGGGAGGAGTTCCTCCGCGCTTCACGCAATCCAGCAGTTTCTTGACCAGAAACTACACTACCCTCTCGACATCGTAGAAGTACTGCAGCGAATGTCGATGAGGGCCTTCAACAGTCCCTGTAAAATGTTGTCTGGACCCCTTCCGAAGATCAGAAGGAGGATCTTGGTTCTCCCTTAGCAGTCGACGGTCTCTGGACGGCAGTGGCGAAGATGAAAGCCGGGAAAGCCCCTGGGTCTGACGGTATTCCGGTGGAATTTTACAAACGCTTCTGTTGGACCCGATCTGCGTGACGTATTCGTCTCCGCCTCCCTTACTGGCTCATTGAGTCCTTCACAGGACACTGCACAGGTGTGATAACTATGTTGCCCAAGTCAGGGGATCCCCTTGAACTGAAAAACAAGCGGCCAATCACCCTGTTGAACGTGACTACAAGATCCTGGCAAAAGCCTTATGCAACAGGCTGGGCACAGTTGTGCGGGGACGCAGTGTTCAGCAGAACCTCTCGTTGATGCGGGACTTCGTTGAATATCTTATGGACCGTGACCTTCCATGTGCGCTTGTCTCCCTCGGTTTCCCACGGTTTCCTCCTCAAGGTGTTGACAAAGTTTAATTTAAACCCAGCCTTTGTTGAATGGGTTACTTTACTGTATAAGAATGTAAATGGTTGTGTTATTGTAAATGGTTTTTCATCGGATACCTTCAGAGTCCAGTGCGGGGTGCGGCAGGGGTGTCCACTGTCACCGCTCCTCTATGTATTGTTCAGTGAATCCCTTGTAAGAGCGTTTCAAGTAGACCCTTTGTTCCGACCGTTTAGCATACCCGGTGGAGCTGAGGTCAAGTGCTTGCAGTACGCTGATGACCTAGCTTCCTTTCAAAGAGCAACAGGTGCCAGACTGAACCCAGCAAAGACCAAAGGCCTTCGTCTAGGGTAAGTGGCGATATAAACAACTGCCCTTCGCGGCATCGTGGGTGGATGTCGCATTGAAAGTTATTAGGAAAAGGAACCACATCGCCATACACCAGGATTGGTTCTTGTACCAAAGCTCACTTACGAGCATTTACATTTAACACCAGGCTTGCGTATAAAGGTCAGCTTGGCTGCTCAGGCACGTCAAATTCTTATCGTTTGAATTATATATGTGCTTTTAGTGTTCTTAAATTACTCCCATGGCAATGTGGAATGCAGCTCTCCCCTTTGTTGCCAGGAGGCAATTCCGAAAAGTCATACTCAATTCAGAAATAAATCATTTTATACTTTGAATTTAGGTTCAAGAGTGTCTGCATTTTATTGTTTAAATTACAATTATTATTATTATTAAATAGTTTCTGAGTAAAATATGACATTGGTAAAACATTTTGAAATTATTCCCAGGTAAGCTTTTGGTACCACAAGTGAATTAGGTTCACTAGAGAGTTGCTATTTGACGAGCACTGAATTGGCAGACCAACAGTCAAACGCTGCAACCCCCTGCCCCTGCACTGGCCTGAAGTCAAGAATGATGTGTGTTTGTATACTGTAGAAGTAGTATTCCTTTCTGGGAAAGACATAGAAGATACTAAGTAACAGCGTTTGCTCTTCTTTCCTTTGTTGTGTCGGTAACAAGTCTTTGTGATGTAAAACACAGTGGCTAATGGTCTCAAAATGATGAATAAAACTGAAATGTCCTCGACTATTCATTTTATATTGATGGTTAACAAATTTTTGGACTGCCTGAATGTTTCGACAACCACAGAATCGATGCGAAAAAGAAACGATGATATCAGACCATATAGTGATGTAAATGATGCACGATTTTTGGTGAGTGTCATTCATCATCATATCTGTTGTTCTGCTGTTTTCATTATTAGATTTGAGAGTATCTGCTGAGTCTCATGAAATAGTATGTACCTGTATTGTCTTCCTGTGAAGTAAAGGTAAGAGTGAACAAAAGTTTGCGTTTGCCTTCAACTATGTATGTACACACAGAACTGTCAGTGCTGTGGCCACGGGAAGTATGGGGTACTTGCTCCCCATTTTTGGTTTCGATGATAATCGTAACCTTTGTAATCATGCATATGTGTGTGTGTGTATGTCCGTGACGCCCTACCTTGTAAACACGATATCTCAAGAAGGGAAGCTTGGACAGATCTCATATTTGGAATGTAGGTGTACCCTATTGAGAAGAACCCGATTGCTTATTCCTCTGAAATAGATCATCGAAACCACAATGCATTTCTGCATTCTGGTTCTGAGAAAAAATTTTAATTTTTTGGCACAAGTTTCTTACTACCACGGAGCAACTTGTAACTGCCAACTTCGATGTTTGAGTTTCTAATTGTTTAAGTCTTGAACTCCCTATTCTCCCTGTGTCTCCTATTTGTAGTGGCTTGAAGATGAATTCTTGGGGTTTCTAAGGGAAGTGGACCCAGGAGTGTGAAGAGAAAGAGGGCCTCACAGCAAAGCAGAAGCAGGCATTGCATCTAGGTAGAGCCACCCTGGCTGGATGTCACTTGGCAGGTAAATCACGCCACTAATACAGTACATTGAGTAAGAAAGACAAATGTAAAAATGATCCAACAGTATATACTGTACTCCAAAGTCCACTCTTGTAAAAGAAGTAAGATCTTTTCTTATGTTATTGTCGGTGATGTCATAGAAATGCTGAATTACAAGTTTCTTGTACCTCGTCAAATAGCAACTCCCTGGTTCTATTTAAAACATCGCACCGGAGCTTCTATGATCGGAATAGTAAAGTAGTAGTTAAGGGGTAAATTACTACAGTATCATAGAGGTAGCTATTCTGAAGCATCTATATTGCGATAAATGGTAGCTCCAAGCAGATAACTGCTTCAGTATTTGACTCCTAAAAGCTCATTACTTCTGGCATAAGTACTCAAATTTGACCAATTTGAGAATGAATAACTTCCAAGACATTTTAGTATGTATAATTTCTCCCTAATGTCTACCAAATTTTCTAGACACAAATATTCACCACAGCATTTAATGAAAGACTATTCCCTTTTCTTTTCCACAGTCAAGCCACAGTGACAAGCTCAACCAAGATCCTATTGAGGAGGCCATCATTTTCTTAGGAATATTGTTGCAGGTACTAATGCCAGAGGTTCAATATGGGCAAACGTCAGGAGGGGAACCATCAAAAGGCTTGACGCGTCAGCTGTTGATCCTTATCAGCGTAAAGGTTCTATAATGATGTGGAGTTGTGGAAGCTGTGGATGCATTTAATTAGAAGTACAGCTTTTGAACAAACATTGAAGAAACTTTAAATACTGTGAATCAATCTCTTTATTCGACATATCACTACTATAAGAACCGCATACTCATCACGTTCCCTCGTAGGCATGTTTCACCCAAAGCGAAAGAAAGTACTTCCACCCTTGAGATCTCTGGCGCCCCACCTTTTGGGATGCGGGCTGAGTTTGTGGAACGTCGGTTCAGGTGCTTTTAAACTACTGTAGATGCCAGGAAGAAAAGTTTGGCAAGTGCAGATGGGATTATCCCTCATAGATAGTGCGTATGATATGATACACAGGAATGCATTGACTTGACAAAGCAGTTAATCTTATGGATTTCACAGTTGTTAGATGTGATTTAACAAATTGTTCTGAATTGTGCCACATTTGATAGTTCGTAGATTTCATCAATATTTGACAAGCATACCTACATTGGGTAAGCATACCTTCTGATTTGTAAACATGTCTTCTCTTCAATATACCCAGTTTGGCTAACTCTCTCATTTCCTGTAGTGCTGTATTCCTCTTAAAGGCCAGTCATCATTTTGAGCAGGTACCAGATGATCTAGATTTGCTATGAGATATTTCAGCAAAGAAGTGGAGGAAGTCTAATTTTGATCTCTTTTGAAGTTGCCAATGAAGTTGGTGTCTATTGTCTATTTGAGTGATGTTTTTCACTAGTCATCTGACACCAACAAGAAACAGTAATGCAATAGACACTGAGAGTGAAGGCTAATGTGTTGGGCACAGTGGAACAAGTTCCTAAAATTTGCACATACTGTGTTCTTTGTTTTCTTTTGATGTGTATACATTATTGCATGTCACTTAGGCCAGGTGGTGTCCACAACCGGATGCGAACCCCTCACTTTTGAGGAGAAGCTGTGATTTCTTGTACTTATTGAATATGACGTAAAAAGTGGCAGAAATCATCGTTGCAAGGATAGTTGCATGTCTGGATTTCAGTTGCAGCTCTCAGTCAGTGATTGATTTTCATTGTTGATTTTCACTTTTGCAACAGTTTTATTGATGAGCAGCTATTACTTGTGCTGTTAGCGTTACACTTCTCTTTAGGGAGGAGGGGGGTGGAGGGGATATGATAAAAAGATCAGTATTGTGGACAGATCTCATATTTGGTATGTAGGTGTACAAGAACGCTGTTATTTTAATTTAGGTCAACGGTCACTTCAGGTCAACAAGGGTCAAACTGAAAACATTGTACATAAACTTCGTCAATATACCTGGCATACATAGCATGGCAGCCAACATAGCAGGTACACTTAGAAAGGTAGTCGCTCAGGTAGAGTGCAACTGAACTGCAAACATACTTAAACCTTCCTACAATGGCCTGTGCTTCATTGCCCAATGGATGGTTGCAATATACATGCTGTAGTTAGAAGTATGAAATTGGAATAGTCCGCGATTCAAACTGTGTACACAAAAGCTGTGCACCTTGCAGGGCACATCAAACACAAATTAGCATTTTAGTAGAAAGACTTGGCGACAATGCAACATCAAAATAAGTAACAAAACATTCTGGTTTGCAGTATTTTTTGGTGGGGGGAAACCTTATGGGCATAATGATGACTGTACATTCTGTCTCTGAGAAAGTAATCATGACCAGTCTCAGAGTATTTCAGGCAAAAGTTCTCAGTTGCTGTGGTTATTTCAAATTCAGGTCATTTGTTCAATAACGTCCCAAATAAAGATGCCTTTTGCCATTATGCCATGAATTGTTCATTCTTTTTTTAAGGCACCTTTTAAGGTTTGCTTTGTGTGTGTGGTGTGTGTGTGTAATTAAGTAATGAAGGAAATTGCCCACAATTTTTGTACAATACCTGTCTGATTCATTTATTCTGGGGAAAAGACATACTTGTCCAGTGGAATGCTATGTGAAAAATTATGAAGCGTTTAGTGATCACATCATGAGAACCAATTACAGCTACGCAAAATTAATATGTGTGATGCTGTCCTAGTTGCTTTTTCTTTAAAGGTATACATGAAAAAACTGCTAGGGGACATTCGACAATTGCTGATGACTTAATTATACGACTATTGTTGTTGAAAAAGTTGGAAGTTCAACTGAAGGTCCTTTAGCAATATCCTGACCAGGGCTAGAGTTATTTTAGCCACTCTATACTTTGCTAGCACTGACCAGGGAAATAGCAAGCCCTAGAGAGACAATGCCTGTCCAAGTAAAAGACTCTTCATGTGAATCGTACTGTACAAGGTCTTTACCTTCCACTATATCTTGAATTTCCAAATGCATATGAAAATACTTTACACATGCTTTCGATATCAATCGACGAACACAATTACTAAAGCCACAACCCCACCCCTCCCCAATCCGGACAGAGAGACTTAAACAACAGTCGGGTGCCACCCTCGTAAATATAATTGCCTCAAATGACAATTATGATTAATGGTTACTTTGGTATCTTCACTGATCACAACCACATTTTTTACAAAGACTTCAAAATATGACTTACACATGGCCATGGTCATTTTGCCTTTGTTCAACTCTTTTCTTAAACTTTTGCGGGTGTGTAAATACACTTTAATGAAAGATTCACACCTGATTTTGATGAAACATTTGAACACTTCTGTGCGCACTTTTGAACTGCCTTCTGAGGCTAAATTAGTACAAACAGAATTCCACCTATTGATCAACTTCTGGTCACCTTCCATTTTCTTGCAGGCAGTTTATATTTTTATTTTTCACTTGGACAGTTGCCGTGACAATTTCTTCCATCAATTTAAAATGAAAAAAAAAACATCATCATTGACTTTAAAAAGCCCTCCCCTGCTTTGTACATCAATCCATTTAGTGGTGTTATCAAAGATTTAGCATCATTGTTCTTGTTTTCACACCAAGAGGATAAAATATTTACAAACTGGGCAGCAACATCGTTTGCCATTAATTTGAATGGCACATAGTCTGCACAGTATCGAAGAGCCTGCTCTTCATTTTCATCCATAACTTGGGGACACACATCGAGAATCTCCGAAGGCATATGTGTCTCGAAAAGGGTGGTAAGAAGTGAAGAAAACATCTTAGGTGAAATATGTTCAAGTAAGAATACTTCCTCTTCCGCTTGCCTCTCAATTTGTACTTTCCAAAGTTTCTTTTGCAGATCGGTACAGATGGAACTGGTGCCCAATACTTCCCTTCAATTTATCAGTCCATGCAGATCCTCGAATTGTCTTTACAAGGTTCCAAAGAGTATCTACATTCTTTCGCGCAAAATTATCAGAGACAGTGGTGCCTAAAAGTGATCTGGCACTTCCTGCAAGCTCTTTGACAGCCCTTGCCAAAGGAGTGTCTAAAGAAAACAGTTCATTTCGAAAAACGTCTTCAACTGCTGCAGCTAAAAGGTCTGGTGCAACCATGGTAGCATCTGCCTTTCTGTAAGTAGTTGATGGGTGCTTCATTTTCCCTGTTAAATGTTGAAAAAGAATGTAGTTATGCAATAGCTGATCCTGATAAGTAGGATAGTCATTGGATTCAATAGGCTTTTTTTTTGTCTTTTTGAAAATTGTTAAAGCTTTGCGTAGAAAAGTACTAAGATTTTCAGTTCATAAAGTCATAAAGAGCAGATATACTGGTCCCACTTTCAAAACTTTAGATGTATTAAGTGGTAAATTCATTCCTGAACATCTACTCTCACTTACAGTAATCACTTTTGTGACCAACAGCAGGAAGTTGCTACTTGCATACAAGTCAGGGGGGGTAGTAATTCCATGATACACTATTGTGTTATAGGGAAATACTCATTACGCAATCAGTCTCATCAATGAGGTATATTCTGCAAGGAAGGCTCATGTACCTGTTTTTCGTGAAACTGTTGCTTCGGTTTGATGCCTGTCATTATCACTTCCATGCACTTCCTCTGCAGCTTGCTGCCTATCAGAACGAGAAGTCTCTGAAATACGAAATGATATACTCAATGAGACCAGGGATTTGCAACTCCATGATGAGATGCATTCACTTGTGACTAATACTTATCATACATGTTTCAATTCTAGTTTGCATGCTTCCACTCTGAGTGAAAACATTCCCAGACGAAACTATGAATGTTCAGCTATGTTTCACTTGCATCAAGCATGGCTGTGCCCTACCAACATTGGTACTGCCACAATAGTAACCAGCTTTTCCACTCAAACTGCCACAAAGTATCTGGTGAGCAGGCTCCCTCTTGGAAGAGAAATCCTGAAAGACCTGGAATCACTACATCCATTGTTACAGATGGCTGGGCAGGGGGTTCGAGCTATTAAAAGAATTGCCAGGAAAATTCCACAGGGTCATCTGCCTGGAAGAGATTGGTAGACTTACAAATCAGATCCCAGAGAGGCTGATTCAGAGAGGCTGATTCAGAGCAGTACCTGCATATTCATCTTTACTGGAAGAAGGTGCTAGAACAGAAGAACGTTACAGGATCAGCAAAAAAATACACAGTCCTATCCACAGTCCTATGGCAATGCAGAAGTTGAGCATTCCCTGTCAGGAAATAAGAAAGCTGTCACCAGTGAGTGCACTATGCTGTCAGATGAGTCATGAAAAAGGAGCACAGAGGAGGTTGTCTAAGTCAGAGAGAGAAGCAGGAACTTTATGGAAAGCGAAAGAGAGTGCTTGATGGCTACTTTGCTACTCTTGTGTACGTAACTGAGTGACAGTTGAACCCCTGCTGTGACCATTTTTTGTGAACTCACATATGCATCAGGTTTCAAAAATGCTCTTATTTGTATCTGAGGATGTGTCCAAGTTATTCACCAGTCAACTGCTTGTTGTGTTGCTCAGTATGCCTATGTTCAGAACGACACTATTCTACACTCAACTGTATTCAAATAGTATGATTGTCATTTACCAGGGTTCCCACAAGTACTTGGAAGGTTTGCAGCCTTCCAAAATAAGAGATAAATGTTTGCCTTTTATCACTGTTTCATTTAGGGGCTGTGTAACCAAGAACAGAACTGTCCTGTATGCACAGGAACTACAGTGATTACAGTGATTACAGACCAAAACACTCCTGAAAGTCAGCACATGTCCTACTTTTCTCCTACTTTTCATTTAAAAACTCCTACTTCTGCTTGAAAGCCTGTGGGCGTGTTGGAGTTTGGTCTGCCTCAGAAAGTGAGAGCAGACGAAGGGGAAAATGCTCATGTGTGCGCGCTTTCATGTTGAGTCGTGGATCAGGCTATAGTCCTTTCACCACTGGACGTAGTGTTGATCACCAGCGGATTGAACGGTTGTGGAAGTACATGTTTTTACAGTGAGCATAATTCATTTTTGAGTTTACACCTTGCAACAAAACAAGTACACTCGGTACAATGTGTGGAAGCGCATGAGGCATGTCGTTTTCTTTCAGGGGATACGATGTCTAATTTTTAACTAATTGAAGACACTTTGGTTCCTGGCATAGCTTCACGGGGTTTATATATATAGAGAAAAATCTAATTTTCAGATTTACACCGGTGTTTATTCTGTTAAAAGGAACAATTAGCAATGACCAGTCAGCATCTCAACCATCCCTACCTTCTAAAGCAAACATTGCCTAAGCCAGTAAGCCTATAAGGTACACCTAGCCAGAATGAATGTTTGGGTTATTCACTGCACTTTGTCTACGGGTGGACCGTTGTTACTGCTAGTTACTACCATGGACTATGGAGCTAAAACGAATGGAATAAAAGCAGGGTCATCGTGACATGAAGCTGTTGTTCACACTCTGAATAACCCCTTTCCAAATCCATTCAGTACCTTTAATCTTACCTGACAATTGATGCCAATTCATGTGCCCCTTGCCCAAAACTTCGATTGTATGAAAAGAACGTCTGTTATTTTGTAATATATGCGCAGTCTTCAATTACCTTCATATCTATCAACCCACTTACAGAAAATTAGGATTTTTTGGTCTAGCGGTACCATCTATTTCCTATCTTTCCGGGTACCTCCTGACAAAGAATCTGAACTTTTAAAGTTACATCCTTCCTTAGTTTTGTAAAATTGATGGCACATGTGAGGACACTCGGCCATTTCTTCTAATATTACTTTAAAATTATGAGGAAACCAATGGTATGGCTGTGCTAGGAAATCCTGGATTATAGTCTCCACGGAAAAAGAAACCCCCAGGAGAAATCTACTCAAAAGTTGGGTCACATGCTCACAAAGGACAATCCACACATCCAAGTTTGACGTTTCAATTTCATGCGCTCATTGTTCTGTTCTATGTTTTTCGTATTGATAAGGTTAACAAGAGGGAAAGAAGAGAGACTCGTTCTCAATACGGTGTGTAGTGCGTCGCTTGTTCACTTGTTCAACGAGGTCTCAACCCTCTGTGACATTTTTGTCTTGGGAATTTATTTTGCATCACCCTCACCCCTTTTCTGGAGGATTTGCATACGTACGGAAATAGCATGTATGACCAGGAACGTGTGAGGATACCGAGGGGAATGCGACTCACGGAAGAGCAGCATCATCAAATAAATCGTCATTTTACACTGACAGTGAACGAACTGCAACAAAGTTGACCAATCAGATATTATACAGCATGATGACAACTTAGCGCATGCTCCCAGAGAGTAAATGGTATTCAGCGGTATCAACGGTTTTAGTGTTGTTGCCATAACTAATTTGGGATGAAAGAACGGTTGTCATTTTTGAAAGTTCTTGTTTCTTCCTATATCTATAGCAGCTATGTAGCCCATCAAAGTTTGAAACCAATAAATAAAATGAAGTATTTTTTCTCTTCTTCGTTTCAATATGAACTTTTCTTTTACAACTTTCCAGATCCTGGAGAACCAAGGATTGCCCCTGCCATAGTCTTACAGAACAAATCCACATCTTAGAAGTGTACGCTATTGGATAAGGGGCTGAAAAACAAATCAATCTGCTTCTCGAATCCAAACGATGGTATTTCATCTGCCCCCGTTGCAAACGTTAGCACATGATGCAGATTGACGTCGCCAGAGGGTGACAAGTTCAACTATACATCTCCAGTTGTTGAAAAAATACTACCGTAAGCAAGTATGCAAATGTCATTAATATCAATTAGTAATCATTGTCTCTTCCGCACGAGTAATTTGGAGATATAGAAGAGTGTGCTGAAATTTCAAAATTATCTGGTGGTGCCACGCAATGTTAGCATTGTGTGTGCATCAGTGGGCTCAAATTCCTGCATGTGGGCATGCCTACTACGATGTGTCAACAGAAATCTCAAAACGCGTCGTACGGTTCTCATTCAATTTATTATCTCATCGCCGTGTAAACGAGATGTTGTAGTTACTTGGCTATTGGACCTATGTATTTTACTGTACAGCCATTGGAGAACGGCTACCATGGAAACGCTTGGAGTGGATGAGTAGCGACACCCCTCGGGGTATCCCATGGTAGAGTCACCATGGGTACAGCCGGGTCCTTTTGGGTGGTACAATGAAAACGTCGGTGTCGTGTGTGTGTCTGTGTGCGTCTGCACCGGTCCAATTTTTTTTTCCAGAATATCCTGAAAAGTATATGAGCGTTCAAGTTTAAACTTTGCAAGGTTTCGCATGATGCTAAATTGTCCAAGATGTATTGGTTGTGTGATAAAGTGAGTCAAAATTTTATGATTTCTTAGGAAAAGGAAACTTTTGCCCCAAAATTGGTTTTTCCAGTATATATTTTGAGAAGTATTCGAGCATTTAATGCAAAATTGGCATCGAGAACTATTGGACCAATGAACTTGAAGATCTTTGGGGACTAATATCATGTTGAATAATGTTCTCAGGTAATGGTAAATCCAGTGAAATCTCAAGGCGCTTCCTACGAACACAAAAATGAAAATAAAGACACCACAAATGGCCCTTGTGGGTAATGCATTTGAACATTACTGTCAAGTCACTAAGCCTAACATATGGAATAACCAAATGTATAGCGTGGTATGCACAGATAGTAGTGGTACCAGGCTAGTCTCTACTAACCATAATTTTATTGCTTGAAGATTATTTGGCTCTATGTCATCTGTTTTGCATTTTACTCAAACTATGAATAGTCATATCTCAATACGGTTAAAGATGTAAAGAAAATTCCAACGAATTTTCACCCCGATTAAGAGCTGTGGTTGCAATTATATTTTTTACTCTTTTGGAGAATCCTTCAAAAAGCGTGGTCATGCACGAGCACTGGAATTGGACTGATGTGAGTGAATGTACCCCAAACCTGTTATCTGGCTTCTTATGTTCACCGCAGAGTTTGACATGATGTCGCAATTTTGTTTGACCAATCAGGTTATCACGTTTTGCATTTATGCATGATTTCATGTTGGTCGGATTGGGTTGATGTCTGTAAATGTCACAGTGTTTGTAATGTATAACAAATCTACGTGGTCGGTTCCTGGGGTTATAAATGCGGAATTCATGCAAGGTAAACATTGATAAATCCAAACGAAAGCTCATACTTCAAGCTCTTGAGGACGTCAAATGACCTTTGACCTCCATGTAAAAAACAATTAAGATTTACTCACGTGACGTTTGATCTCCATACATGCCAAACATCTACTCACCAAGTGCTACCAATGATAAGAGGTTCCAACAACATTGCATTGTTGAGATATCTCCCTCACCAGGTTTTCATATTTCATGCCCCGGTGACCTCAAATGACCTTGACCTCCATGAAAAACTTTGATGTTCGAGCACCTTTCCCTTTTGGAGATATCGTGTTTACAAGACAGGACGTCACACACATACACATTGGCACGGACACGTTTTCATTTATACCACCCAACCCATGGGGTATAGTTACTCATCCACTCGCAGCGTTTACATGGCAACTGTTCTCCTACGGATGTACAGTACAATATGTAGCTCGTCTAGCCAAGTGACTACAATATCTCATCTTGGCCCCTATAGAAGCAGTAATTTAAGTGCAATACATTTTCAGAAAACTTTCGTGGATGTGACCAAACATTGGTCGTTAATAACTATAATATAATCATACCAACCAGTCGCTATTTAGGATAAAGGGGTTATTCTGTGTAGCATATCGAAAATGTGGGGCACTTAACTTTGCGCACATTGAAAGGTGACAAAAACTTGTGAGAGAAGACATATAAGATATTACTGCAAGGAAATAGTTTGTGAGAAACATTTTACTCTGAGAGTATTTTATGTCACTAAAGAAATGGCAATGACAATATCAACACAAAATTCACAATTTTTGGCAACTTGTCATATAGCAAGATGTCCAATTCAAATCTTGCCATGTCTCTTCTCAATACAGTAAACAAGCTAGTCAACTTTGAATAAGAAGGAACTGAGGTAAACATGATTGATATGTCCCTAATGTTATCATCATACAGCTAGCAGAATTGTCCATGTAAAAGGTAAGCTCTGTCCATTTTGTGGTGCAGCAGTACAGAACGGACATACTTTTGAATGGCGGCATGAGTCCCTGGCACAGTCCAACCCCACGGCATACTGTACACAAACAAAAGTATAACAGCATATTGAACATGAGAAGCTGTTTCCACAATGGATTTACAATAGCAAACTCTGCATCAGCAGTCAATGGATTATCTGCTAGCAATGGAATAGATACATGTTACTTTCACTTGTTCGCGGTTTTGTTTGTCCTGTGCCGGTTTGAGTTGCAGGTAATTTTCTGTCTATGAATAGGCTTCTAATCTTCAATTCCTGTTGCACAGCCTTGCGACTAGACTTACAAAAGAGTGAAAAACACAAACACTTCATCCCAGTCGATAAATGGACTGTTTGTGTTTTGCTGCTCAAAATCATCATGACGCTACTCAGATTTCTTGGAAAATCTGTGTTTCAGCTCTTGAATTGTAGTGGCCTTATCCGGTCTACCTACTCTTGTAATATTATTAGATGGCCTTAGCTGCTTTTCAAAGCTTTCAAGGCGTTATGCTGCCTCTCACTGCTTTGACAGTAGAAACCATCATAGTTCACTAAATCTAGGATCGCCTACTGGTCCCGACTTTCTTGAAGCTTTCTTCACAACTGCCTGGGATCTCTTAACATCCAGTGTAACATGCATGGACAAGTTGTTCCAGGTCAGGAAGGACTGTTGTGTTGTGGACATCTTGCGAGGCCCCATGAGCAGGAGATCCTAGTTTGAGCCAGAGTTTCAATGTTATTTATCCTTTCGTGGATATGACCTGGCGCTTGCCAGCTCTTCCGTATCCTTCTTTCCTTTGGATAGTATTTGCTTGATGCTTTTCAAAGTGCTATACATCAAAGTTGTGCTTGATGTCGCCATACTCTTCCCTATGACGATCTGTAGCGACAACGTCCTGTCCAGACATCTCTTAAAGTCCACTTTTTCCATTGTCACCGAACTTGTGGCATCAGTAACTTGGACCGGTTTTGTGTCGACGATTTCCCCTGAAGTCGGGTTCGTATATGTGTAGGAACAGTACTTGGCACTGAATCCTGGTGGATCGTTCCTCTTATCACCACCGAGCCAAGCAAATGTCCCCTGAAGTGTGCTAGCCAAATTCCGTTGACTTACAAGATCTCCCGCAAAGTCTTGTAAAATGGTGACTTACTGATGAACTTAGCGGCTGAGAGAACCCTTAAAATTTCTATTACTTCGCACAGCATGTAAAATCAGACATGGTGAGCTGCTGGTGAACACCCAAAATCAGAAGTCACAAGGAAATGCCAGTCCATTTAATCAGTGGAATACTTGCAAACACTGAATAATGGTGGCTGATATCTGCTTGAAGCTGGTGAAATATCAACAAACACATCTTACTGACCTCTGATCGGGAAATCACTACTAGTCGTATTAAATTGACACTAATTTTGTAGACCAAAGGGGTTGACAACTGTCCACATAATCTATCTTTCCTTTCTATCTATCCTTTCAGGCGTGGATGTGGTTCTATGTGTGCATGCGTGTTTTATGTGTGTGTGGGCTTGTAAACACGATATTTCAAGAAGCGAGATTTGCTAACTGGTGGCTATAACACCATTTATGAGTAGTACAAAGTATTTAATGTTGGCAATTTAATTTATGTCTGTGTGTCTGCCTGTCTATTTGTCAATGGGATATGCATCAGTTTTGGATTCAAGGTCCCTAGGGGCATTTCAATTAAAAATTTCGAGATATCTCAGTAACTGGATCCTTGCTTGAACCTCAAATTAAGTGTGTAGATAGTCCATACTGAGTAGATGATCCATATCATTTTGCAAGGAGGTCAATGGTCATGAGGTGCATGTCTCAGCTACTGAATGTTACTGGATATCGTGTTTGAACTCCAAGAGTCGTTTATTGGTTTCGATCATAATCGTAACCTTTGTAATCATGCATACGTGTGTATGTGTGTATCCGTGACGCCGTACCTTGTAAACACGATATCTCAAGAAGGAAAGCTTCGACAGATCTCATATTTGGTATGTAGGGGAACCATATTGAACCCCGTTGGTTTTAGTGGAGGTCATTTGGGGTCAACAAGGGTCAAATTCTGAAAACCTTGCCAGCACCATCTCAGGAAGGAAAGCTTGTAGAGATCTCATATTTGGTATGTGGGTGTACCACACTTAGAAGCCTCCAGAAGAGTAACTGTGACTGATGTCATACTGATGTTGTATATAGTAAATAGAAGTCTCTTGTTTTTGGTGGAGGGTCAAAGGTCATTTGAGGTCACTTTGATGTGTGGGTTGGCCATACTGGGTCATTTTGGGACATGTATTTCTTACTGTCGTGCCTTTCACTTACAGTAGGGGAAGAGACTAGACTACGATTTTGAAGTAAACTTTGATCCAAGTTGCTTGAAAATGTGCTTTATGTCGCTTACGACAAACCATCAATTCAACAACTCCAAGAATTTGAGACCAAGCTCAATCCTATTGACTCATTGCATGCACTGCACCCTCCTAGACTTTGGCAAAGGTCATTTGCAGTCAACAGGATCACATTCAATAATTAGTTGTACTTCATTGAGTATAGGACCCAACTGGTCTTTAATGGAGTCAAGGGTCAAAGTGGGAACAGGTACAGTAGATATGATCTCAAGAAAGGAAGCTTGTGTAGATCTCACATTTCATATAAAGCATACGTACCTTAATGTGATACATACCAATGCTGTTACATGAGATTCAGAAAAAATTCTCTTAAACAGATCATCGAAACCACAATGGATTTCTGCATTTTGGGTTTTTTTTTTTCCTTCCAGGCTTTTTTTGAAGTTACATCAGGGTAAAACAGTTTCTTAGGTACAACCACAAGGATTTCTTGTGTTTGTCAGGTTTATGAGGTAGCAAGGTATATTTAATGCTGTTTGCAAACTGCATTGACAAGGAGCTGGAATGATACCTCCCTGCTAGCCAAGGATAAGTGTAATACAATTGAAAGAGAACTTTGACATCTCTGCAGGAAGCTAAAGCTGTCTCTGCCTCACGAAGCGTCAAAAGAACCATTGGTAAAGGCGATCAGACCAAGTTTGTGACGCAGCTACTGTGACGCAGAACTAGAAAGCCAAAAGGCTTAGTGATTCATATATATATATATGTATATATAGTAACAAACATGAATCATCCACATGACAAGCATGAGATTCCACACAGTTATCCTACTTACAACAATAAGGATCACTTATCCTATATGGCCATGAACATGCTAAATATGACCATAACCTTTGACCTCCACACACATTTGGAAACTCCCAAACGGATACGATGTTGCAAGGGAACAAATTGTAATTGTTGCGTCTAATAACTTGATAAAAGCGTAAACATTTTTTTTTTGGCGTGACTCCTTCCCAATGGCTGATGTGTCCTTGACAATTACCAAAAACTGATAACCTTATTAAACCAGAATCTAGCAAGACTTGCCACTTTGCTTTTAGTGTACTTGAAAGCATGCTAGCATAAAAGCATTTGGAACAAATTGTGGACAGATAAATAGAGTGACGCTGCGCGGTAACAAAATTGGAAAAGTATGGAAGACAAGCAGAAAAGGTATATAGAAATAAACATAATTTTGGAAGTGTCGTTTTCGTTAAACATATATGTATCACCGGTTTTTAAAATTGTTGGTGCTGTTTTATTTGAGTTTGATGTTGTAACACACTACAAAAAAAAATGTTATTTACAATATAATGAAATCATACAAAATAAGGCAACTTATTACGAATATTTAAATCAAGATGGTGTCATAACATTGTGGTTCTTGGTCACACATATGGAAATACTTGCTGAGACATCAGTTATAAGTATTCGTTAAAGGGAAATAGGTCGTTTGTTTTGAAGAAGACATCCATGTGGTTTTCATTTTTAAAGATGATCTCCAATCAATATTGGTCTTGCATGGGGGTGCTGTGGGGGCAGCGAGGAAGAAGTATTGAGGTAGATGTTAAATGGTACAAAGGAAATAATATCTTAAACATGTGATGGTAAAACAAGTCGAGTGACTTTGTTGCTGCACACATGAATGTTTGCCACAAATGGGTGTTTTTTTTCCAAAAATTCGGTGAATGGCAGTCCTATGTCCTCAAATATTGTCGCTGGAACTTCGATTTCTCTTATCTTCCAGTATGATCGTATATATTTCTCTGTACAAAAGAAAAAAATTTGTGTAACTAGAGCCAATACAATTGTAACTTCATCTGGTTTATACTGTGGTTTATACCTGTGGTTTGCGTATCACCAGTGGTACATTTGGACTGAGTCTTGGTGACCCCATATGACCTTTGGCCCCCACCAAAAACAATAGGGTTCTTCTTCTCAATATGGGCATCTATGTATTTAGAACTGTCGGAGTTTATCTTCTTGAGATATCGTGTTAACAAGCAATGTGTCACAGACACAATACATACATGAACACACGCACATACGTGCACACGCCATCATGCATGCATAGGTTTCTTATCATTGAAACCAAAAAGGCTACACAAGTCACGTAGGATCGTGGATCAAAATTTGTCGAAAACTTTACACAGACCACTTATCAAGCATCATTATGCCATACTGTCAACTGTACTTGTGGGTCAAAATGGAGCCACCTCACGTCTTGGACCCAAACTTTCTGCACACTTTATGAACTAGAATGTAACAATGCATTGAGGTTTCAGAATACATTAAGATTCTTCGTCTTTCTATGACATATCTACGTACCATGTATGGCACACATTTGTGCTCCTTACCTCAAGATATCGTGTTAACAAGATTTTCAGGATATGCCCCCCGGTGACCCTAGATGACTTTTGACCTCCACCAAAACAACAGGGTTCTTCCCTACCATAACGTATCCACATACTAATTAAGACATTATCCGAGCTTCCTACTTCAAAATGTGGTGTTAACAAGGTTTCCAGGGTTTAACACTTAGTGACCCCGGATGACCTTTGACATTGATCCATGCTTCCTATCCCAAGAAAAGTTTCTGTGCATACCATTATCCGAGTATCATTGTGACAAACTATTAACATTGTACACTTTCATTAAATGGGCTATAGGGCCCACGTGGAATCTTGGACGAAGTGCAATAAATGTAGGAATTTCCATATTTTGGTCATTATGCGGACAAAAATATCTATTATTTGCCATACAATCTAAGCCATCATACCACTTTTGGGAATTTCTGTGGTACGCGAGGATTTACTGGTATGTCCCAATCAGAAGTGCTTTCCCACATTTCTTGCTTAAGAATTTTATCTTTCATTGTCCGAGGTGATACAGAACTCAACGTGTCAAAAACACTTGCTGGCTTACTGAAGATTTTTCACTTGGACCATATTTTATTTTCTTAGGAGCCACCTATCTATTCAAAATAAACATGTTCTCCTCTGACATCTAAGTTAAACCTAAGGCTCCGTCCGATGGCAATTTTCTCTTGGGTTAGTCTGACCTGTGTTGCCCTGTGCCTTAGTTGAGTTTGACAGCCATTTTCTAGCTTCCATGCGTGCGTTTTGACCATAACTCATTATCTCAAAAACTGATATTTGGAGGAAAACATTATTGTAATTCACAAATCTTGTTTCTTGGTGTAACTTGAGTATTAATTGATATATTTTATGTCTAATATTTTCTTACCCTTCCTTATGTGCTCCCATAATGTTGAATTCTCCAGAAAATGTTGATACCGCATCAACCTCTTCAATCTGTAAAAGAAATAAAAATCGGACTGTATATTGTCTAATAAACGCCCTGGGGTGTGCATTTTTGAAAAGTGGGGCGTTTATATACTGCTAAAGCCTATGCTAGTATCTTCAAACGTGTTCAGAGTTTGTTATTTGTATAGGTTAAGGTAACTTGCAGGGCATCTGTAATTCCCAACTTTCCTGCAGTGTTGCCATTTTGCTGTAACTGTGTCTGTTATAGTCCCTTTGTTTTAAATAAAAACCAAGACAACTTCGATTTCTCCCTAAATGACCACTGTGCAAATGTTTTTCTTTCAAAAAGTAACAAGGGGCGTTTATTAGAGAATATACTGTATATCATGTTCATTTAAACATGTCAATAGCCATGGATCATTATGACAGGCAGATAACTTTAACATTAAGCGAAGGACGGGTTTATATCAGAAAACGGGTCATGTGACTCTTGTTGGGTCTTAACACTAAAATTTTTGTACATTCTAATGGAGTATCATTATGTACTACAATGCAAAAATGCATTGAGGTTTCGATGATTCCAAATAATGCCATGATTACCTATTTCTTTCAGTCACTGGTCAAATACTAACTGTTGTCAAAATAGTTATGTGCTCATATGTGGTCATGGGAAATTTTGCTTTTTGACATGTGGGATGACCCAGATAAAGATCTTGGGAACTCTTGGGCAATTTTCTGAACAAAAAATTTTGTTCTAAAGTATTAAAAGTTTGCATAAAATGGACCATAAGGTGTCCAAATATGGAAGAAGTCTTGACGTGTTTGGATGAATGGGTTTCATTGTATGAAATTACTAGCAATGGTTGAACATGAAACACTTCGACTTCTACTTTTTCGATGGTGACCTTTTGGTTTTCATGAGTTTTGTTGATTTTATTTGCGTGACTGTCCCACAGCTTCACACATATTCTTTTTGAAGTAGGTGCATCTTCAATATAAACATCCCGTCTACACCAAGTAAACCTAAGGAAAAAAAAAACAGGATCGAAGAAAGCTTTACAAGTTTAATTTCTAATTGCAGAAATGTTAGCGCCTGGAGTGAGTGGTGAATTTCAAATCAAATACTGAAAAAGCATTTGCAAATAGTCACCAAATTGTTCAAAGTCGGAATGTGACCTAGAATTAATTTTTGTACAAGTTGAGTGGCATATAATTGAGGGAAACTGCCCAAGTTCAAATGGTTGTCCTGGTCTGGATTAAGATAGATATACAGTAGATAACTTGAAACAGACAGATAGAGAGACGAATACATAACGACAGACAGACAGGACAGAGTGACAGTGGCAAATCATAAAAGCTAAATCAGCGTCTAGCTGGTTTAAGCTTATAAACAATTAATCTTACCTGAGCAACAGTGCCTTGGATGGAAACCCTTCTTTTTTGGGAGAGGATGTTGCTTCTGGTGCCGTGCACAGAGGAGCATGGAAACATTGTTGAAGTTTTTCTGCATCTAGTGGGAACGAAGATCCTGTCTGAAATATCTGCAAACAAAATAGATGAAATTTGTTAACTTTATACGAGAACACCAATGGTGCAGTAGCTTAAACTGATTCAAAATAGTGACACTTTCACAAAATTTGAAAAAGATCTATGAAATTGCTAATTCCAAAGCAAGAGATGCATTGAGGTTTGAAACATATTAATATGTGCAAGGAAGTAAGAGTTTCTAAAGAGATAGATGTTTTTGGCCAATTTTATATTAACTATATTGTTGAACATCTTTGGTGTAAGAGGGTGGGGGCATCGCGTCATACTCCCCTCAACTCCCCCATATACTGTACATATAAGACATGCATAGTTCAAAACTGAGCGTATTTTGGGGACATGCTTACATGGCCTACACAGGGCCAACACGGGACCTTGGACTAACAAAAATTCTAGAAAACTAAACACTGACCATTTACCAAGCGTTACTATGATATGCTGTCAGCTCTGTTTAATATAACTGGAGGAAGGGTTATCCATTTTACCATATTTCACGAATGGACGCAAGAGTCCGTGTTGGGTCTTGGACTGAAAATTTTGGACAACATGAAGATACCACTATCCAAGTATCTTTATGAAAAACCATCAACATTGTACCAAAGATTATGTAGGAGGAAAACCATTTTGCAGATTTTACATAAAATTGGCTACAAAACCTACATTTGACCTTGGAGCAAAACTTCCAGAATATCATAAACATGCCATTAACCAAGTACTTTTGTGACACGCTGTCAACTTTATTTGACATTAAATGGAGGAGGGTTTGGTTATCCATTTTGCAATATTTCACAAAGTGGACCTACAGTACATCCAATCTCGGACATTGAAGCCAAGATTCCTGAACTCCCTGAAGAGACCACTAATAGAGTATCAGTGTGACAAACCATGAACATGTAGGACAAGCGTTTTGCAGAATTTCACTAAATGGGCCATAGGGTCCACATAGGATCTGAACCAAAAATTCCTAAACATCGTAAATGGCCTACTACCCAAGGATAATTGTGTCCAAGTTTCAAAAGAATCCATCAAGCATGTGGGAGGAAGAGTGGACAGATAGAGATGCATGATTACAAAAAGCTCACACTAGCATGCTGGTATAGCTAATAAAATGAAAACGATTTCATTTTGTCGTCTTTTATGTAAAAAATGTCAAAGGGCTTAACAATTTTTATCCCTGGTCACTATATAGTGCACATCCTTTGCTTTGTACCTGTCACACTGAAATACAGACAGTGTATCACTAGACAAGTTGTCTTGCAAAGTACCCACTTTAATACTTGCTTGAAGAGAGGCAATTTAGATAAAGCATCTTGCTGATGTATTACAAGAATATATATTGAAGAAGTTGTACAGTTAAATGAAGTGAATAAGATTCAATAGTTTATATGTCAGTTTTACAATGTCTTGTGGGCAATGATGGTTGAACCCAACAGTGATTTTCAAAAATTTGACTTTTTCAGAACCTTTGTCTCAATGAGTTTCTGAATGCTTTTTAAATAATTGTTTGGTTTAATTTGGTAAACATAACTGTCCTCTTAGTTATTTTTAACATTTTGACCATCATAGTGTGATACCCATATTATGAATATTTCTAACCTATATTACTAACCTTTGAAGAACCAGCCACCAATTCCAGGTAAGTACCGTTCTCATTATTTGTCAACGAATACTTCTGAACGAGCACAAGTCTCATTTCTTATCTTGCAATATCTCCTTCCACCTTTACATGGATCCTCCCCTCTACAACATCTCCTTCTTTTGTCATGGCGTTAAAGAAAAAAGCATTTCCATGCTTAATGGTCTGTGTGATCTGTGTAGATCTGTTATGAGGGAGTTGTGGTAAGAATAGCTTGGTGCAACGTTTGAAAAACACGGGGGCGGAGTGCGAATTTGTTCCCCCCCCCTGCTAAAAATCGCCCTGAAATTGTGTGACAGGGGCGAAAAGAATTGAAAATTTCAGCAAAATTGGTCTTGTAAAGTCCCAAGAATTTGTGATTTAGCTTTGTACCAGATCTATAACTGGTATTGTGGAGGCGAACTGGTTGGGGAGACATTGCCATGGGGGTCAAACGATTGTAAACCAGGGCGTACCTCAAACGGAGTTGAATATATAGATAGGCCTAACTGAAGCTTGACGAGAAATGAATATGCCGAATATCTTGAAAAGAATAGGATTAGGCATAGTAGATGTCTATTCAGTTCAGTTTGAGTTGGGGGAGGAAGAAACGAACACCCTTTCACTTTCTATTAATGGTTGATGGGATACACCTTTCATAATTATTTCTGTGACATTTTTGTTCAGATTTTGTAGCAATTTTGTCAATATAGCCAACAATTTTCATTTAGAGGCTTAGCATATGGAATTATGTGGCCTATCCCCTCTAGGCCAGGGCCTATTCGTAAAGGCCCTGTTGAGGATTTGAGGCATAGGTTACGCCTACACAATTTCACAAGTCCTTACCGAGTTATAAGAACTTATAGGCTACAAATCTGGGCCTGTTTTGCAATTAAAAACATTATCTGTCTTTACTTTCAACAATTACAACAAATTTTTCCTCATTTGAAATTTAATTTACATATCCTAGGCCTAGGAGAGGAAATAAACGTTTTCAGGGAAGGAATTTTTTGTTGGGGAGGAAAGTAACGAGTCCCCTCCTCCCCCTTTTGAAAATAGGGTAGGTAACGTTAGGTTTTCATTTGTATCATTTTTGTTTGTTTAAGGTAGGTAACTAGGCCAGTTTAAGTGGATTGTATCATCAAAATTTTCTTACGCGAAATATATAAAGATAAGTAGTCTAAGCCTACGTTTAGACATTTTCGTTCTGTGAAACGTTCATATATTAATAATGGAAGGCTAGTGTGGCCAATATTTTCGGTGCACAATTGCTTGAAAGTTGGAGGTTAACGTTAGTATCAAAATTCAAAAGGGGCTAGGCCTACAAGTTTTACTTACCAGTACCAGGTTACTGCTAGAGACAAATCGTCCTAAATAAGTGATAGCGTTAGATTTCGACTAAATCTCTGAAATTACTTTTCAAAGAGAATAGAACTGAAGGCTTGTATCGAATAGTGTCATATATCTTGTGGTATCGGAAGCAGAAAGCGGTGTGTTCGATAATTTTAGACACCGGAAATTCCATGTACAGCAAACTATGCAAATCACGGTGAAAGGTTATTTCCCATGAGGCGATTCCATTTGGCTAAAATATGTTTTACAACTTTTCAAAATATCAAGCTACATGTGAATATTTGTTAGGGGTATATGGGTATAATGTTTTTGTCAATTATAGTATCGATGATTTTTTTTTAGCTCACACACATTGTGTGAGCTTATAGAACCAGGCAGATGTCGTCAACTTTCTGGAAATGTTTCAGTTTTCATTTTTGAAGTGTTTTGACTGAAACTTTGGTCATAGATTCTTTGTCAAAATGGATATTTTTTGTACTATTTAGAAATGAAATATTCAAAACGGAAGTTGAATTATTTGCGATTTTCGTGTTATTTTGTCACTTGTCTCTTAAATTTCTGTAGAATAACTTTCTTGGTTAACCTTCAAAAGTTAATGATTCATGCATTTTAAGGAGAACTTCGTTTTTTCCCTATAGTTTGTAATAGTTATGTTTAGGATGTCTTTTGAGGTGTTTGTAAATTGAAATCCAAGAAGAGGCTCTTTGCAAGAATTTAAAGACGGATTTGCATTACCATATGTATGTCTCTTACCTGGTTTTAAGCAAAAGTCCTAGTTGGTGGTTACTCTTTGATTAACATTAGAGTTAAACCAGAATGATCTGTTGAAGAGAAATTAGCATTAGTATCCCCATCCCCTGTGACTATTAGCCAATATGATTGAGCTTAGTCTCAAATTCTTGGAGTTGTTGGTTTGTCGTAACACTTATAAATGGTGAAACATTCTCCACACTACTTTTAAGTTGAATGTACAACGTTCTAGTGTACAATATGCCATCGTGTTCCCGATGACCTAATATAAGTGTATACTAAGTGTAAGGCACAACAGTTACAAATACATGTATTGGCTGGCCTCTTTCACAGTATGTATGTTTATATGTTAGGCTACAGAGAAGGTCCCAAGTCTTGTTGAGCTCCATCTGTTCAAGGTTTTCACAATTTGACCCCTCTTGACTCCAAATGACCTTTGACCTCTACCAAAAACAGTGAGTTCCTCTACTCAATTTGTACACCTACATACCAAATATGAGATCTCTACAAGCTTCCTTTCTTGAGATATCGTGATTACAAGGTTTCCACAATTTGACCCCTGTTGACCGCAAATGACCTTTGACTTCACCAAAAACGATAGGATTCTTCTCAATATGGTTCACCCACACACCAAATATGACATCTGTCCAATCTTCCCTTCTTGAGATGTTGTGTTTACAAGGTATGGCGTTACGGACATACACACGCACACACATACACACGTGTGCATGATTACAAAGGTTAAAGACAAAGCTAGATCTTAGGAATATTGAAATTGTCTGGGATAAAAGATTTCTTCTGTAAAAGCAACAAGTAGTTATCCCAATAAACTTTAAAGAAGAGGGTATTTTGTTTACTTACAAATTTGTTGCATATTACATGTCCCTACCCTCCCAACATTTTTGAAATCGAAGTAGGGATATGGAATTTAAGAAGTAGGAATTGTACGATCAGCGCGAAACACGAATCCTGTACCGGGTGGGGTCCAGGGGCAAAGCCCCCGAAAGCTCCTGGCTTTTAGGAGCTTAAGGGGGGCCTTTGTCGAGGGATGAATTTATGGGGAGGCCAGCACCAGTATACTTGTGACAGGGTCCTTTTAACGCAAATGCAACAATGAAAACTGGATTCTACTCACCATAAAGTTCTTGAACTGCTGCTGCATCATGCCTTATTCATATGGTTCAAAAATGCACGAGAAAGGTTACATAGTTTACTGTAACTGTAGGCAGTTCCTACACTTAAAGGACAATAACAATTCTTCCAGCGACTGCAGGAACTTTAAAATTCAATCAGTACACCATTGCCAGATGAAGGCACTGAACAGTTTCTCCACTACATATTGTAACTTGTGCATTGCCACACTACAGTATGTAGATTGTTCTGTGGGCCCAAAATGTACGATCAGTTTGCTAAAAACTATTAACTGTGGACAATTCTCTGCCTGAACCCAGTCCAGAATTCAGATAATTAAGAATTTCATTCCGCATGCTTTCTTGGTGGGTCACACTTTCAAATTCTTCATGGTTTTCATACCAATATATGTAGCAGATTTGCACTGTCTCAGCAAAGCATCCGACTGGTTGACCTGATGGCATGTGACACCATTGGCTAACATGTACTGCTTCTGTACAAGGAGATCACTGAGAGTTTCAGTTGACATGCTGGACCTGTGGGCTGTTTTAGTCTTTGTAACAAAACTGAAGATCCTTTCACAGTCTACATTACTATGAAACATTACTAATATGGCTTTCATCAGTTTCGGTAGCAGAACATACTTTGTTCTTGCTGCTATCTTTCAACTGCACGATCAGTAGAAAAGACTTCATCTGTAAGATCATCTATCTGGTATTGGATGAACTCCTGCTGCATTTGGTTGAGTTTTTCACTTGAATTCAGTCCAAGACATGTAAAGCGATCAACAAAGAATTGAACTGATGTGAATTTGGCTTCAGCCCTCTTACTGACTTGTGCAACTTCAGCATGTAATAATACTGGATCTGAGTAGGGAAACTTGTAGTAAGGTAAATCATGGAGGTTTTCCTTGTATTTTAAAAGTGAGACTGCTGCTGCAATAAGGTCTGTCGTAAGATATGTACACATGGTTCCTCCTTTTGAAGTAATATGTTTGCTGTATCAAAGAGGGAGATTTTCCTTGAGGAATATGCAACAGAGATGATCAAGGGCATTAACAACCCTTTCAACCCTGTGTGACAGTGTATATTCCTTTTTGGGAGGTCGCATGGTTGAACTAAGTGTTTTGGACGGTATACTTTTTAAGTGTATAGAAAACGGCACAGAAACAACAAATACAAACTCAAACCGGCTCAGGAAAAGCAAAACGCGAACTATTTACACACTACCAAATGAAACAGAAAATTATGTTCCTTACGGTAATAGAACCACACAAATACAGTCTATGTACATATGAACAGGAACCCCAAAAAATTACAACTTCAATACCAACCGGTCCGCCCGCACCGAAGCAATTGGACCCCACCGTCTGCCAAACGTCGACCTAGACAAACGAACGAAGTCGGACTCAACCCTCAACCTAATCTCCGCCTTCACCGATGCCAACACGACGTCCGCAGGCCGCCCCTCACCCCTAAAAACAACATTACAACGGTCTCTCCATACGGCCAGCTTTTTGGAGGCCGATATAAAGGTAAGTATCTCGCGAACACTTGTGTTGCACAATGGGGGAGAGAGACCATACAAAACGTAGTCCCGGCTGACCGTCCATGTGTTACAAAACGTGAGGCGATCAGTCAGGACTTGAAACCATTCCCATAGGAGGGCCACAAAGTCACACTGCCAAAACACATGTGGAACACTCTCCCATCTTGTACATCCATTGCGGGGGCAAATGCCATCTCCAAGACGCCACCGGTGGCGCTTGAGGTTGGTTACAATGGCATCATGCGCAATGCGCCACAACAGGTCTCGCCGGCGAAAGTCAAGTGACCTGCTGTGAACTACACTCCACACTTCCGGCCCCGAAGCATAGTCGTTTGGATAGACGTGGCCCACCAATTCATCAAAAATAGCCCGATATTGGGTCCCCGCACTGGATTGCGAGACGTCCCCCACGGACAATATAATACGGAGAGTGTCCCTCATGTGGCCGTAGGCCTTCGTGGGCCTCCAGCTGTGGGGAGCACTGTTGCTAAATAGGGAGGGGAAAAAACGGCGGAAAGAAAGCCCTCCCCAATATCGAACAAAATAGGCAAACGGCATGTTGCTGTCAACAGCACTATAAACACACTTGGTCAGGAGAAAACGGAGCTTGGAAGGGAAATGTACAAGGCCCAATCCCCCACTCCTAAGGTCCTGATATACCACCCTTCTTTTGACCAACTCCGTCTTCCCTGACCATAAACTAAACACGGCCCTCTCGAGTCGAGCCAGGACACCATCTGGAGCAACCAGAACAGTGCCCGGGTACCACAAGAGAGGGTAAACGAAACGATTGATAACAGTAACCTTCCCCAACAGGCTAATGTAGCGATCCCTGAAGTCCTTCAACCTAGCCTCCACCAGGTCCACTTTCTCGTTCCAGGTAAGTGACTCCGGCGAACCATAACCAAACCATATACCATTAATTTTTAATGCACCATCCACCCACGATGCCGCGAAGGGCAGTTGCCTATATCGCCACCCACCTAGACGAAGTCCTTTGGTCTTGGTTGGGTTCAGTCTGGCACCTGTTGCTCTTTGAAAGGTAGCCAGTGTGCCAGTAAGGGCCCTGAAGGAGGCCAGGTCAGAGACTACGCAAGTGACGTCATCAGCGTACTGAAGGCACTTGACCTCAGATCCACCAGGAATATTGAATGGTCGGAACAAAGGGTCGACTTCAAAGGCTCTTACAAGGGATTCACTAAACAAAACATAAAGGAGAGGTGAGAGGGGACACCCCTGTCGTACCCCACGCTGGACTCGGAAGGTGTCCGATGAAAAGCCGTTCACAATAACACAACCGTTTACATTATTATACAGTAAATTTTAACCCATGCAACAAAAGCTGGGTTTAAATTAAACTTCGCCAACACTTTTAGGAGAAAACCGTGATCAACCATGTCAAAGGCCTTCTCCTGATCGAGGGAGACAAGCGCACATGGGAGGTCACGGTCAATAACATATTCAAGTAAGTCCCGCATCAACCAGAGGTTCTGATGAACACAGCGTTCCCGCACCGCACATGTCTGAAAAGGTCCAACAAGATCCGGCATAACTGTGCCTAGCCTGTTACAAAGGGCTTTTGCCAGGATCTTGTAGTCCACGTTCAACAGGGTGATTGGCCGCTTGTTTTTCGGTTCAAGGGGATCCCCTGACTTTGGCAACAACGTTATCACACCTGTGCGCTGCGAAGGGCTCAATGAGCCAGTAAGGAAGGCGGAGACGAATACATCACGCAGATCGGGACCAACGGTACTCCAGAAGCGTTTATAAAATTCAACCGGAATACCGTCGGACCCAGGGGCTTTACCGGATTTCATCTTCGCCACCGCCCTCCAGAGCTCGTCGACTGTCAACGGAGAACCAAGTTCGTGGTTCTCATCATCGGAAGGGGCCCAAACAAAATTATCTAACAGGGACTGTTGAAGGCCCTCATCGACATCTGCTGCAGTATAAAGCTGCTCATAGAAGTTCTTAAATACCTCTACGATGTCGAGAGGGTCCTTCTGTACCCCACCATGGACGTCACGGACTGCCTTTATGCGCCGATCAATGGCGTACTTCGTGACGTCTCGGTAAAACTTAATACTTGGTCTTTCCTCCGCCTCCACGCAACGCACTCGAGCGCGGACACGAGCCCCGTGTAGTTTTTGATCAAGATACCGCTGGATTGCGTGAAGCGCGGAGGAGTCCCAGTTCCTCTCCCTAGAGCAGAGCGAGAGGAACTCTTCCCTTCTTCGACGAGCCCTTGCTACACAGTATTCGACTGTAAACTGTTTGATGCGGGACTTCACATCGTCCCACCACTCCAAACCCGATGAAAAGGCCGGCCTCAATGTTCGCCACCCCCCGTACCTGGCCTTAAACTGTTATAGTCATCCTCCGTCAGAACATCAGTGTTCATTTTCCATGACCCTCTCCCTATTGGCCATGACACTGGGGGCCGAAAGGAGACAGTAACTGCATCATGGTCCGAAATTGGACATGTCACGATTTCACAGCACCTCGGAGACAGGGTAGGTGGAGAGTACACCCGGTCCAACCTTGAGGCATCCGAGCCATCAGGGCGGTGCCAAGTGAACATGGGTAGCCCGGGGTGTTGTACCCTCCAAACGTCAACCATGTCGTGATTCTTTATAAATATGTCCAATTCCGCCATGCCGACATCACAGCTCGACGATGCGCACGAAGACATTCGGTCGAACCGTGTGTCAGGGACACAGTTAAAGTCTCCAGCCAGGATGCAAGGGGTAGAGCCAGGAACGAAGGCAGGTAGGGTAGTGAAAAAGTTCCTCCTATCTGAAGGCCGATTGGGTGCATAAATATTACACAGGCAGAAGCTCCCACACGGATGTTTGATGGTGATGCATACCAACCGGCCTTCATGATCACGATCAACTTTTCCAACCAGGGAAGTCCATCTTGGTGAAACTAAATAATAGAGCCAAAGGAAGCATGCAAACCCCCACCCCATTCATAGGACCAGGAGTAGACATCGTCCTCATTTACAATGTGAGTCTCCTGGAGGAAAACGAAGTCCACTCCTAGTGCTTTACAAAATTGAAAAATTCGGGATCGCTTCCGACTGTCCCTCAAGCCATTTACATTTAGGGTCATGAGGGACAGGGGACCCGACATGTTGGAGTGGGGAATGTGTATCTACCCATCTGTCCCTGACTTGGCCTTCTTATTACCCAAATTTGAAGCGGATGGCTCAGGAGGATGGACTCCCTGATCTAAAGCATCGCCTGAAGCCGACCTTTTCAACTTTGTTTCGGGTGACGCCCCCTCACATAAGTCAAACCAGCTCTCCCCGGGTGGTGGGTCCTTTGGTGGGGGTTCTGAGACAGGTCCCCCAGGATCTGACATGGTAGAATCGGACTCCGAATCTGATGACAGTTGGAGGTCATCGTCAATAGTTAACGCTCCAGTCTCCCCGGGTGGTGGTGGGGAGGGTGATGGAGAGCCTGCCTCAGGGGAGCCATCATCACATTGCTTGGAGGCCTTGAATTCCTCCAAAACCTGATGAGCTACCTCATCAAGTGAAGGGGAACCCTGTTCCTCCATTGGTTCAGGCCCTGACTGCGAGGGATCCGGAGAGGGACCCTGTGAGGGATCCTGCGTTGGCCCACCGTCCGCACTGGCACGGGCAGAGTAAGATGTTGGGCAGGAGCCAGACACATGTCCCTCCCCTCCACACAGATTACACCGCACCTGGTTGGGACACTCAGCCTTGTCATGTCCAAGTTGTAGGCACTTGCCACAGCGTCTATTCGGACAAGTCTTGGCCTCGTGCCCCTCTTCTCCGCACTTGAAGCAGGTGCGGGGCTGCCCAAAGTATCTGATGTGGGCCTTAGATCCCCCTATGAAGAGAAAGGATGGAATATCCCTCTTCAGTACCATACGGAACTGTCTCTTTCCGTTCAATATGCCCTTTAAATCACCTTCACTGTAGGTGACCCACCGCATATCCGAGACAGTTCCGTACTGACCCAGAACCCTCGCAACCAGGGCCTGATCGACCTCAAAGTTCAGGTACAGGACTGTTACCACCACAGAGCGATCATATGGGGTAACAGTGAGCCCTTCTAGCCCAGTAAGGCAAGATACACCCTGACGTCGGGCAGCATCCGACCTGAACTTTAAGTCATACGTGTTGCGGGCAGCAAGTGCCTGCAACATCTGTATTTCCTTCAGGGCTAATCCCCTTTTCTTAAACAACGAAAAAACTTGAGGGGGTGTGACATTCACACCCGACTCAAAATGTAACTTAACAATCGTGCTATCCCGACCTCCGGGCATAGCAACGATAAAGTGGCACTAGGCCACGCAAACAAGGAACAGAAAATCAAAAGTGTAACAAAGAAAACGGGACCCAACCACAGAAACAAACCCAGACAAACTGAAAACAGTGGCGCGAAAGTGGCAGTAACAGTACAAGTAGAGCGACAGCAGAGGAGCGAGACGAAACACGTCTGCACTCCACGACGGCCAACTTGCAACTTCGAGTGTAGTGTTTTGGACGGTTTGTCAGAGAAAGACTGTGGGTTGCTATGCTTACTGGCTGTTTTAGAACTGCCAGACTGATTTAGTGATGATGAGTCCCATTTGCTAGTAGATGTATCCTTACTTGATGAAGCACTGGAAGCCCTTTGTCTAGGGTTTGTCTGCTTAAAGATATTTTGAGCTGTGTTGAATGAAGCAAACTTATGAGAAGATGGAATAGTTTGGGCTCCACACTTTCTGATCCTGCTTAACTGGCGGCTGAAAGGATGTTTCAACGGGGGCAAGATGACGCTTCTGGCCTGTTTGACTTATCTTTCCATGTTCTGCTTTGCCTTTGTGAAAAGCAGAAGAACTAGAAGGAATTTGAGCTGAAGGCGGCAGTGTCTTTTTGTATCTGGTGTCCTTTTTGGCCTTGGCAGTTTTGTTAGTTGAAGTAAGCTTGTAATGCTGGCCACTGTGATAACAACCTTCCAATACAGATGCCCAGTGAGCATCTTGTGCAAGGCTTGAAAATCTTTCAACTCCGCTTTTCTCTTACTACTTTTGTCAAGGTGAAAGTAAATGTCTATCAAAAGTTCCTCTGGATTGACAGGCAAAGTCCTGCAGGCTTTCTCTGCAGCCAAGTGCATGAGATGACAGGCACATCCTATGATATATATATTTTCATTTATATTCTTCAAACCTGCTAAACCTGACTTTGTCCCTTCCATAACATTAGCATTATCAGCACCAAATGATAGGACATTTGACCACTTTAAGGATTTCTGGACATTTCCTCATCCAAAGCCTGAAATATTTTCAGAGCAGTAGACTCTCTGCATTCAGCCATAGTTAGCAGAACAGTAGTGACTAGCCCAAGCCTCTCATCAAAATATCTCACAACCAATGGGTATAACTTGACATTTTCCAGATCACTGCTACCGTCAGTAGCTAAGCTGAATGGATTTTCTTTCAATACTTCATGTAAATATCCCTGAACATTATCTGACTGTCTGGGAACATTCACGGAAAAGAGGACCTGCATGATCTGCTGCAGCTAGTTGCATATTTTGCTCAATTAAAAAGTTGGTGAAACTCACCTCTGCCTTGATGACTGCCAGATCCTTATTAAACCGAGCAAAGGAAGTCAATTTGGGTGTGCTCGAAAGGGACTGGGCGGGTCTGCATGTGTGATTGGCAGCCCACATGCTTTCGCACATCCCCAATTCCGCCATGACCTACCGAGAAATCAACCGCACACACTGTACACCTGCCATGAAACTCCGACTTTCGCGAAGCTATAACGCAAGGATAATCCTTTGTATATCTCGGTAGAAACTTCTGATATACTAATATGTGGTTAGATTATTTAGAAAGTTACGACAGCTCCACGTTCATGAGTCTAGCCTACACATTGCCCATCACGTGTCCTATTTATGAAGTCCTTCCACATACTGACATAGGCTATACAGAATTTGACAGGAACCTGAAAAATTCCTCAAGACTGAACAACTGTGCAATCGACATATGACCGGAACACAACAGCAAAGCTTAAATGCACCTACAAAGTTTCCGTTTTCTTCTTCTGTTCATTTTCAGCACTTACGTGATTTGAGAGTACGCATACGTACGCTATGCGGAGACAGTTGGGCTACTCACTGTACCGCGGCGGCCATACGGTACGCACATACAGCAGCAGTAGTGAGCGTATGTGTCAATCGGACCTCGCCTTCAGCAAAGACAGTGTAGTGCCGCAAGGCGCGCCTTACGGCGCTATACTGTCTTTGGCTTTCAGTACGTAGTTAATATCGTCATGCGATATCCTATCCTGTACGAAACGGTAGCATACGGGGCCTAGGCCTTGCCGCTTGACGAGTGCATGATTCCGTGTGTGCGTGATACACGTAGTATGAAATACCCATAATGCTGAGTTGCTGACTGGAAGAAAGCAGTGTTATGTGTGCGCGGGAAAATAACAGAGCAAAGCGGAATGGCGGGAATTTTCCGCTCAAAGCGGGAGGGTTGGGAGCTCTGTTAATGGTTGTGACAAATTACTGTCAGTTACTGCAGCCTAATGAAGTTTAGTGGTGTTGGCATTGGTGTTTTTATAGGCAGCGATTTAAAGCCAAGCAGTGTCCTGTAATTGCTTCAAGAGCTAGAAGGATTCTTTAATTAACAAAGACTTTAATTGTATCATTGAAGAAAAATGTGTTGCATTACACAAGCAACTGGTATGTTAGGTGTCACTATTCAGTTTGCAAGTGACTACATATCACATCATAGATAGGTTTTCATGGGTCAGGGTGTAGAAAAAGCGTAACCGTTACAGTAGGTGTATAACCAGGAACAAATTTGTGACTTGGGTGATCAGAATGTAAGAGTCACCCAATATACAAGCAATATATCCTATTACTGACTCATGATTAATGTTAGATGTGTGCTTCCAATCAGCTGTTTTGTCGTCACGTGATTAATCAGTCTCCGTCCAATAAAGCTCTGTACACACTGACAACATTTTCGGTAACATTTTCGGAAACATCTCGGTAACACACATGGACAACAAAACTTTGGCCCTGTACACACACGACAACAGTTCGATAACATGTTGGGCAAATTGTTACTGGATGTTTCCGAAAAAAAAATGAGAAAATTAGGACTTTGGAGGGAAGATTCTGGAGGGAATTACATAAAAATAGAAGATTCGAAAGGAAGACGTATTGTTGGGGCCTCTGCAACAATATTAAGTACCCTGGTTGAAAGACGGCAAAGAAGACGTAAAAAGGAGAAAAGAGTGTGGAGAAGGCCGTGGATATATTTGAGAGAGCAGCATGGGGCCTATCACTGCCTCCTGAAGGAATTAAGATTGGGGGACAAACCCTCATACAAGGAGCTCCTACGCAAAGTGGAGCCTCTGATAACGAAGCAAGATACCCATCTGAGGGACTCCATTCCTGCTGCTGAAAGGCTGGCATTACTCTACGGTTCCTTGCATCAGGTTAGCGGTTCAAAACTTGACAGAATAAACTATATACCTATCCCAGTGTTCTCCACAAGTTGCTTTGCAAGGTGGGCCCCATCCCACATTTTTGTATCTTGGTATTTTACCAGCCTACTTTGGAAGTTGCCACCCCATTGTTGAAAAAAAGTTGAAACCACTGGGCTGGGATGGTTTGGAGCTGAGCAGTATCTGCATTCCCCCAGAGTCAAAAGTGAAGGGACTTAAAATTCTCTTCAGGTGATTCATACACAAATCTCCAGTATCTGTACTGGATACCGAAGACAACTATATCAGTGATTGTTCCAGAGGTTTGCGAGGCAATATTTCAAGTACTTGTGGATGAGTACCTTCAGGTGAGTTCCATGAAAAGATACATGTACTGTAAAGTCCCGCGAGAGCTACCACTACCAAACAATGTTGTTCATCTATGCATGAGCCAAATGGCTTGATATTACATACGAATACATACTCTAAAAAGATCCTGGTTTAATCCTGGTCAATTTAACCAGAATGGGTTCAACAGTTTTCCTGGTTAAAAGAAATCTTCCTTAAATTTAACCAGGAAAATGTTAAACTCTTATCAGGATTTCTAACCATTCGTTAATTTAAGAAGGAAAATGTTAATTTTGACCCGCATTTCCCGATTATTTTAACCAGGAAATGTATGGAAAAACTATTGATACCGATCCTGGTTAAACTTAACCAGGATGTTTTTATAGTGTACGAATACCGTTTGTCCGAAAATGGAAGGTCAGTTCGATGACCTGATTTCCTTAAGTTACCCAGGAATGAAGAAAACAAATAGCATATATATATACCAACCAAAGTTTATTTTTCTTAAAAATACAAAGAATCACACCACTTGGGGTTTCTACTGCTATACATAGTATGCCAACATAACACTGACCACCTTTGATGTACTGGTGGTATGATGAATACGTAATAGGCCAAGGTGAAATATGACTTTTACAGTAACAGGAGAGAATGTGATGAGAATATGATATGAGTTCTATTTCTAACATCCCCGAACAAAGTGGGTAGGCACACAATTTACTTGTAATGTAATTATATAACTATAAAACTATAGTTCAGCCACATAAATGTCTGGTCAGCAATATGTGTTTTGCCACATCTCGAATTGTTCATTCTCCATGTTAACAAAGTAGAATACATGTAAATACAGGTTTGATTGGCATTCTACGTTTGTATTCCCAAAAGTCTTACAGCGGTGCATAAGTCATTTGTGAGTCAGTACTAGATAGCGAGGGTGATGGAGAGGTAAAAGGAGGAGACGGAGAGGGGGTGGGCCTTCTTGGAAAGGAGACGGTGTACGAAATGTCTCCTGCATATTTTGAGGTCTGACAACATGTGGTTCAAATGGTCTCATGGGAACACTTTGAACCATGCTCCTAGCAGGAGGGGATGACAGCGCTGAGCTATTAGCCAGACCACTGGTGTACAGACACTTGGCCCCCCCCCCCCCATCTGGGGAGGAATCACCATCTGTGGCAGCATTTGCACGGGCATAGTACTCTCAAAAATGACGGTCTGAATTTTGTGTTTCACAAATTTCTTCAGTCCTGCATCGGAAATGGTTTTCAATTCTGAAGCTACATATTGTCCAAAGATGTCGTCAGCACATTCCGTCTTTTCAACCTGGACCTCAATTGTAATCCTTTCTAAAGCCACCGTCGCTCTGTCAAGGAGCTTACTTTCACTTTCTTCTAGTTTTCGCTTTTTACACATTCGTTTGCCTTCAGTAGGTTTCTTTGTAGAATTTCGAATTTCAGGGAGGTGGTCATCAATCCCCTCCACAGATCCATCAGCAATATCGTCCACTGCCACAACTTCCTCTGCCTCATTAGCCTAGAGCAAAAAGAATTTTCTATTTATTGTTTCAGGTACCTCAATCAGCAGAAGAATGGGAAGAGAAAGCAAAAGAATTCGCGACACGATGGCAGTTCTACAATTGCATTGGGGCCATAGATGGAAAACATCTCGTAATACAGGCCCCAGCCAATAGTGGTTCGTATTACTTCAATTATAAAGGGACTTTTAGTATAGTTCTGCTGGCACTCGTTGACGCGGATTACAAATTCACATATGTAGACGTTGGGCAAAATGGACGAGCTTCAGATGGTGGTGTGTACAAGACCTCAACCCTTGCAAAGGCCTTAGAAACCGGAGAACTTAACATTACATCAAAGTGCCAACTACCTGGAACGGACCAGCTGGTGCCATACGTATTTGTAGGAGACGACGCCTTCCCTTTGAATAATGGTATGATGAAGCCATTCAAAAAATGCCCACTGACCAAGGAGCAGAGGATTTTTAACTATCGCCTCAGCAGAGCCAGACGCATTTCTGAAAATGCTTTCGGGATACTCGCCAATCGTTTCAGGGTTTTTATGAAACCCCTTGCGCTAGAGCCAAAAAAAGTGGAGAGCGTGGTCTTGGCAAGTATCACACCTACATAATTTTCTTCGAGAGAAAGCCACTTGTCGCCGCTCGTACAGCCCAAGTGGAAGCTTTGATCATGAAGACACTGATGCCGGAATTTTCACTGATGGTAGCTGGAGGCCAGAACCACTTGCACCTGGAGCTATCGCGCAGGAACCAGAACCAAAGGGGCTAATTGATATTACAGGTGGCTTGCGCGGGAGGCAGTTAGACATAAGGAAAAGAATCAGAGATGTCTTGTGTGAACATTTCAACTCAGAAGCTGGTGCAGTCCCTTGGCAGGACAAAATGATGGAAACTGGAATTGAATGGAAATACACTAACCTGTGACTGACTGGTCAGATTTGATCTAGTTGCTGTGCGCTTTCCGGCAACTTCCTCCAAAAAATGAAGTTGGTCATAATGAACCCAGTTGACTTTTGGTACGTCACCAGTACCTGCTCCGCTGCTCATTGCCGCCAACACCTTGTTTTTCTCTCGGTTGTGCTGTGCCCGAAGGGACTTCATCTTCTTTGTTACTTCATCAACTGAAAGGGAAAAACAAGTTATTCTTCTTTTTAAAAGTTACTCCATTTATATATGTGAAACTTAACAACTAAACTTCAGCCTAGTCTGCATTTTACCCTAGGTACTGTACGAGTCATAAGAGTTGAAGTATACAAAGTAGAAAATGAATATGACTACCATAAAGAAAATAGAGAAATACCAAAAATTGTACCACCTCCAGAGTTCTCTCTACAAGGCTTTTTGCTAGGGTGTCGCACCCTCCCTTTTTGTACCTTGGCATTTTCCCAGCCTACTTTGGAAGTATAGCCACTTTATTGTTGAAAAAATACCTGAAACTATTTGTGTCGGATGGTTTGGAGCAGTACCTTTTTCATCTTTGTGTTTGGTCTTGTTTGTTGATATGAATCTGCAAATTTGTTATTTGCATGGCCAGTCAACTATCTTATATTCTATACGTAGACATTTTTATCCACCAAATGGTGTCATAATGCACTTGTCAAAATTTTGCAAGTCCCACCTCCTATACCCCCGTCAAGGTGCGTCATTGTTGAGTAATTGTCAAATAACATATGACCCACAGGTGTGTCACTTTATCTCGATGGTCAGTCACTGATGTGACTCTCATATGTGTTGGCTCTTGGTGGCTCATTTGACACAAATTGTCCGTCAGTGAAATGACTGTAGTTTGCGTCAATTTACATGAGTTGCATGACACACCAGGCAATTACTGTACTGGGGTGGGATATACTATTGACAAGTGCATAACAGCAAGCTGCTGCGTAATCTGACCAAGGTTTTAACAGCAAGGAAAAGGTCTTCATTCAGTTCTCCAAGAACTTATCAGTTGTTTCGTCTGTAAATTGTCCAGCTGGAAATGAGGTCAGCTGAGTATGAGACTGACTGACATATGAATAATATAATAGTAAACTCACCTCTTGTTTCAAATTTTGTCGCTATCCGACAAGCAGACACAGCTTTCCCAAACACCAATAAGTTCCTCAACTTCACTCAGCAACCATTCCTTGCTGGTGGCTGCCATTTTGCCTATATCACCTGACTTCTGGTAGATCATGTGATATATAGACCCATTTCTGATTGGAGAAAACTCGGTAACAAAATTGATCTTGTATTTATTTCGGTAACATTTGGACAACATGTTACCGAATGTTTGAAACCAACGAGTACTGATTCCTCCATTATCTCTCTGAATCCTCACGAATCCTGCGGAATATGGCTACTTTTACAGATCCCCCATTAAATGGCCTAAGTATCATACATATGAAACTGCTCAATTTGTGACAGTCCTTCTGTATTAGTGCAGATAATAGGTACAGGAATGGTATCTCAGTTTAATTGGGGCGTGAAAAAGAATTTGGGGGTTCCCTATTACTATAGATATATCAGTCACTAAGGTGTCTGTACTGTTACAGGCGAGAAGATAGAGAGCCCAGCAAATTTTCACGTGTTTGCAGCTGTCATTTTGTAAATGGAAAGAAGAATGGCCCAGAACTATACAAAAGAAATTCTGACAAACTTTCCAGAAATTTTGCTGCTAACAAAAAGGTTAAGAAAGATGACAGTGATGGAGTGTATGATAAAAGTGACAAAAACAAGGAAAACAATGTGGACTATTTGTTGTTAAGAGCACAACTAGACAATAGTCTGCAAGAACTTGATCTGTTGAAGAGGCAACAAAAATATCACATGCTGCACTATTCATTCACATCTCTCACTAATGATGTCATTCGCATCGAAAGTGGTCTTCCAAACAGAAACATGTTTCTCATAGTTGTTAATTATGTTAGAAGATTTAAAGAATCCATTGCTTACTTTGTTGGCTGGAAAGTAGATAGCATTATGCTAGAAGACCAGGTACTTATGACACTGATGGAACTTCGTCAGAGCTTTTCCAACCTGGTGACCTATTTCTTGCAACAAAATGTTGTACCTGAAGGAGTCTCTGTTAACATTCCACCATTTCTCAATCATGGTAAGTTCAGTGAATGTGAGGTGAAGGTCACCAAAAACATTGCAAAGTGTAGAATACATGTTGAGAGAGCAAATGGTAGGCTTTAAGATTTTCAGATGTTGAGTTTCATGCCACCCTTCCTAAAATGTTACGCTGAAAAGATTGTAAGACTTTGTGCAGCCCTGGTAAACTGGAATAGGATTTCCTTTGAGCATAAGGTAGGATTAATCAGTTAGATCAGTGATGTAGCAAATAAAACCAAATTATTTGAGTATCAGATTGCTTGCAATGGGAAAAATTCATCAGTCCTGACCTGAAATATTAAGTCACCATTAATTTTCCCAGGTCTTTCCGTGAAATTAAATGGGGTACAACATATAGTCATATTTCTTTGAGTGTAAGGACACTTGACTTCAATGACTGCGTTTTCTCCAACCAGGCCATCAGGGCTAGCACCCAAAATTCCCGAAGATGTCAACCACGAACCTGAATCCGTCACAGGTAAACCTGTTGCTTTTACAAAACCCTTAATGCCTTCAGCCTCATTGATCACACCCCAGTTAAGTGATTGAAACGCCAGAGAGGTCATACTCCCCAAAGAGCCTCTCCATGAGTGACGGAGTTGCTCTCTTTGAATTCTATCTTTGACCTATTGTTGCTCTCTGAACAGTGCGCTGTTGTTCCTCAGTTAATTTCATCTTTACTAACAATTTTTCAACTTGCAAGTCTCTGTTTACAAATGCTGTTGACATAATTATCTCTTCCACAGTTTGTATGGGAAGTTTTGTTTTGTCTGGCTCTTCAACCAATCCTTATCTTCTTGAGTGAGGGGTTTGTAATGCTTAGGGGGAGGGTACAATTGTTCCACAGTAGTTACTTGGTCCGACGACTGCTTAAGCTTCTTCCATTGACATTCTACATCAGTTCTACTTAATGTGTGGATGGCACATATAGTTAATAATCGTGGGCGTTCACAGTTTGATGATGAGATTTTCTTGTCATCTAAGTGTACCTGCCATTAAAGAGAAGAAAAGAAATGCAGGTCTATCAGAATTAATTTGGGGAAATAATGTACACATTAACGTGAACAGTTTGAACATTTATTTTCACCTTATAGTCACTGGGTTCAGGAAAGTAGAGAACGTAAGTTTTCCAGCCTTGGGAAGTTTAACTGGTCAAGCTGTTGAGCACCACACCTGCATACTGCTATCATATGACAACCATACTGCCAGTCTGTATTATCAGAGGGGTTATCCATACTGTAAGATACTGTATAGACTGCAGTTTGGTCAGTTCAGCCCAACACTTATGTCATTCAAAAAGAGACAATTGTCTACTTTTCTATTGAGTATTTGTATCTCTTTTTTGTTTCATACTTTACTAATCACTGTGTATTTCTTTTAATTAGACAGAATAAAATCTTATTGATCTAATAAAAACACATACTTCTCATGTACACTTATCATAGAATACTAATACAGGATAACTGGGAAATGGGAAAGAGCCAGATGGGAGTATAGATGCATTCCCCAACCATCTGCAAGTTGCTTCCTTCATAGTGTAATCATTACTTCTATTTGAGTGTTAGAGTTGCCAAAAATGTCCTTAGGTAGGATGTTTTCGTTACTGGCTATGAGTTTCCAATTCGTGCTGAAAGTGACGTCATCAATACCTTTGTCGCTCAAAATAGAACCCCCCGTATAAATTTCAGTGACAGTTTTAAGTTCATTGTTCGCTAAAAATAATGAAGACGAAAACGAGATTTGAATACAACATTTGGACGTAATACGAGCAAGAAATTTTCGAGTTAGTTTTACTTCCCTTTGTAAGTTAATGTTTACAACCGTAACAACGTAAACCTTCGAAGCCCACATATGCCACACCAGCGTGTTAGCTCTGACCCCCATACATTGCTCGTGACGCAATATGTCACTATTTGGTACGGCGTATGAGTATTTTATACAATATTGAAATATTTTATAACACTGAAGTAATAGCCAAGAATAAAGATTCTGGCACCGTTACCGTGCAATTTAAGGTATGTAAATGAAAGACTACTGCATGCACTGATATGCACATAACGCGACATACTGTATAACCCGCTGCAATACTACTATATTACTACATAATCTGAGCGTCGTTTACCATCGAAAGCTAAGCTAAGTTATAAACAAACTGTAATTTACTTACTGGGACCTCATGATCGAGTAAAAGTTTAGGTTAGTACTGTAGTAGTACTAACAAGTAGGTAGTAGGCGACAGTGTATTTGTATAGACCCGAGCTATCGTAGCAAAACAAAACAGTAACGTTGTCAACACCTGGAAGCTGAAAGCCTAGGAGTATAGAATTGTTATAGTCGGCTAGGGCTAGACCAATAAAACGTTGAATTTGATACTTTGTTGTGTGATTTACCAGGCCTGGGTATTGCGCATAGTGGGCTAGCCTAGGTTATGGGCTATCATGATGTGTCTGTATGTTGCTGTGTTTGTATACTAGTATAATGTGTGTTTATAATGCCTACCTTGTAAACACGATGTATCAAGGAGGGCAAGTTCAACAGTTCTTGTATTTGGTAAATAGGTGTACCACATGGAATTCAAGGAGATTTGTTTTCATGGAAATCAAACGTCAAATGATTTCCATTGAATATGCAGTGTTCCGCTCAATTGATCTCACTCCTCACTTACCTACCTTATCACAACTAATGCACTCTAACTACCATGTTTAGAACGATTTCTGTAACCTTTACCATTAACCCTAACAATTATATTCAAATATGCACTGCAGACATAGTCATCACTTTAGACTAATATAAAATTGAAATATTATTTCTCCTATCAATTTATTTTACATCAAAAAGGAAAATGTTTTTGTCTCATAGGATGAAGCCCTAAGGCAGGTTAATGTGAAGGGCTATCCCACCTGTGTGAGAAACATCTTCATCACGGACGAATCTGATGAAATTGAAGTTGCTATTTGGCATTCAAATGCTGAATCAAATGCAGCTCTCAAAGACTATGTCAAAATTACTAATGTAGTCATCAACTAGCCAAACAATTACCATCCAAACACCTTTGTGGCAACAACCCCTACTTCCAGCATATCAGGGAGTATATTGAATAGATTGCCAAATCATGCCTAAGTTCTTCCCCCCCCCCCTTTCATATATAACCGACACAATTTTAAAACCATATTTCAGGTTATTACATGCACACGCTGACAGTTTGTACAAGATTTAAAATTCATTTCAGAGTATCTGCTTTTATCCATATTTTATCACATCCCTCTCAATAGTAAACAGCTGTCATATATATTAACACAACTTCTCTTTTGTTTTCCTTACTATATACAGAAATTCCACCAAAGCACACAAGGCAATTGACTGTTCTTGCATACACCATCGAAGGTGGAAAACTTTGTCTCCTTTGCTCCAGTGACGATGACGCTACTCAAGACTATACTGCAACTCAAGAAATCATGAGAGAGATTGTGGAGCTAACGAGTACAGCATTGCTTACTGAAATAGAAAACAGTTTGGAACAAAAGTTACCCCTGGCAGTAACTGTCATTTTGAAGCAGAGGGAAATAACTGGTCTGCCATCCATATCGGATGAAGTGCTGATATGTCAAGTACTTCAGACAAATATATCTTCTTGCACAGATCTTTCAAAATGCCCATAGTTGCCACGAAATTGTTGGTATACATCGACATAAGTCCTACCTCTTAAAAGCACAGCTCTGTCATTTAAACAACTTTCTATCTGCAGAAAAAGTCCCACCTATGACGCAATGGGACATACATCTATATCCGGGGTCGACAGTTCCAAAATATGCATGCACTAGTGAAAAGCGCAATACAAAAGGTTATATTATATTTTACATGTTTATATCTCATATACTTCAGTTTTGTTTAACTTTTCCTACATCAGTAAAACTCTAGTACGGCATGTGTATGTAAGTGTCTTTGTGTGTGTATACATCTCAAGAAGGGAAAGTTTCGCAGTTCTCATATTTGATATGTGGGTATGCCAAATTGAGTGGAAGAAGCCTATTGTTTTTCATGGAGATCAAAGGTCATTTTAGGTCAAAATGGGTGAACTCCGAAAACCTTGTAAATATGTTGTCTCAAGAAGGGAAGGTTGCGCAGATCTCATATTTAGTATGTATCTGTTCCGCATTGAGTAAAAGACGCCTAGTGTGTCCTTTGGGGTCAACAGAAGTCAAATTGTGAAAAACTTGTAAAACAATATATATCTCAAGAAGGGAAGGTTGGGCATATTTCCGATGTAGTATGTAGACCAGGGGTGTAAACAACCTTTTTGAATCAAAGGGCCACATTGTCAACTCCTTCTCTTTATACTAACTCTCTGTACAGTAAAAAAAATGTTGCGGCCCAGACAGTTTGATTAGTAAGAGAATAGGAAGTATGCTTGCAGACATGTCTATGGCAAGCCGAACGCCAAAAAATGTCAACTAGCGCAGGAATGCCGCTGTAGCTCACACCATTGAACTGAGGGTTGTAGCCCTATGTTCTGACACACTTTTTATATGTTACAACACATTCATTACATCAGGCACCATTTTGGGTCCCAGCTATGATGCTCGGCGTAGTAATGAAGCATCGATCAGCCGCTGCTGTCTGAATTTAAGTGTACATGTCGAAACGTAAGTGTGTCAGAACATAGGGGTGTCGACACTTAGGGCAGTCACTGAACTAAGTAGAGGTTATCTTTGATTGTGGCATTGCAAAATGAAAGTACAGTACTTGGAAGGTGAAAAAATTTTGCATGCAAAAAGTATCTAGGTGACATCAAGCCTATGACATTATCATATGCCAGTGTAGTATATTAATTTCAACATGTGACCTTGAAAAATGGTATTAAGTGTACCAGCTATGGTCTGTAGAGAAGGATGCAAGGGATAAATACAGTAGATCCTGTCAGAGCTGGCTTTGGCTAGACTAAATTGTTGTAAAATTACAATGTAAAATGGCATGGTTTGTACGTTTTACCGTTGTACCATTTTTTCTTGCTGTTCTCTGTACATGTTCAAACTACTATGGGCAGTAATAAAATAATCCAAGTCAATGGACACATTCTAAAAACACTGCAGTGTTCATGATGCAACAAATCAATTCTGTTTATCAACCTATCTTAAGAGTTTACAATGATCACTAAGCCACATGCTTCACTAACTTAATTTGCATGTCAATTTAATAGTATCGGAATGTGTTATCGATAAGTGAGAGTTCAGTTGGACTTGATGACCTTCAGGGCAGATAGGCTGGCAAATTCGATTATTGTTTACTAGAGTGACCACAGAATAGCTCTCCAGCTAAACCCATTCAATTAGAGTGCCGTGTGCAAAGAGGCAACCAAAAACAAGATTTTCCTCCAAAAATTACATTGCAGCTCACCTATATATTAAGCCACTTAAAATGTAATTAGGTGGAAAAAATACGTCTATCCCAAAAAACACACTGAAAAAATTTCAGACAAATATCTACAAAAATACGTCACATAATATGTAGCACCGTAGTGAGTGAAAGATTTTATTACTATTCCCCCTTTCGTTTGTTTTTCTTATTCTGGGGTTTGAGGGCTGCATGATGCCTCTCCGTGGACCGCATTTGGCCTGCGAGCCGCTGGTTGGCCACTCCTGATGTAGATGTACCATTTCGTACGTACGTTCAATGACATTGCCTTTCCAGTGAATAATTCCAGGAGTAGAGAATATGGTTTCTCAGGACTGAGTTGAATTACCATAATGTCGTGTAGGAGCATTTTCATCTAATCATTAGACTTCTTCTTTAAACTTTAAGACTGCACAACTATTTAAAACCTTGTTGACTCATTAAGAACAAATTTGACACCTCCACAGCTCTTACAGTATTATATTCTTATTCATGTATTCACTCAGGATAAGAATACCGTTCAGCACATATTCATTACATCATTTTCTTTTAAACATTTCAATCTTGTCTGCATCAATAAACGTCCAGTGCTAAACAGAATAAATACCTCTTAGTGCTAATCATTTTCATTAGCAGCAGTTGATATACACCCCAAAGTCGAACAACCCTTACAGAGGCCCACACTCATAGTGTGTGTAACAAGTGCACTACCATCCCCGACCCCGTCTCATAGGACACTGACTACAGAACAGCTGAGAACTCATAGCCAGGTGGTTATATAGTGCCTTGTTTAAAACATTTTAAAAAATCTCTTTGTCAACAGAACAGCACTTTAGGGAGAATGCAGTAGCAAACTGGCTCTGGTCGGAAAGTGGGAAAACGCTATTACCTGCAAGTCATGTTTTAAAATTAATCAAACTAGGAAAACATCAATTGAATTATTCTTTTGTTAGAATTTACAGAGACTCATCCACTACAGATGAATGCCGATGCTATGAATTCCACATTCAAGCAGGGGTGTTGTTAGTTTAAGCTCCCTTCAACAAGTCAGTCATTTTATAATTCGCGGGTAAAATTACGTGCATCACCACATGTAAAGTTAGCAAAGCCATACACAATTCAATGTACGAGTTGACCGTAACTCGGTACAGCCTAGGACTCACCGTAACTTCATAGGTTTTTTCCTTCATACTTGCGTGGACCTTTCCCCTCAGGATCCAAAGATAGTATGACATTGTACATGATCAGATTTAAAGTGGTTTTCGCCTCTTTTAAGTGATTTGGGTTCATCAGAGAAAAACGAAGAGAGGGACGTTATGGAAATACCAGCCATGTTTACGTTACAGTAACGTATACCGTCCTTCTACGAACCACTTTCGCGAATGCTGTTTAGAGCCAACCGAACCAGTTGCTAGGTGACGTGACGTCATGACTTCGGTACTCTATAGCCAGTTCATAATCTTCAGAATTGCACATTCAGTATGTTCTCCTGCCATTTCCACGCTGATATGAATTAAACAAGTAAAAGCAGCTCCACAAGAAATCCCAAAATTCATTTGCTTGGATGGACAATTGTGTTAGATTGGTAATAATTGTATTTGGTCATTTTCAAACGTGAGTGACACGACTTGAAGGTTAGGAATAGATCATAACCACCGTATAAGGGACAATGTAGGACTGGCAAGTGCCATTACAAGTTGGATTAGGATTAAAAAATGGTGCGTGAGTGACACGACAAATTTTGGACATGGGTTTCTGACCATTATCGGTTATGGTTGGGTTCGTGTCAAAGTAATTCTCCAACAGTACCATGAGTTCTAGCACATGTAGGTAGATAGTGTACCTATCCAACGTATATAGTCAATCAATTACTCCCTCTCTGTGCAAATGGTCCCACCCTACGTGCCGTGAGTGACACGACAAGTGCAAAAATACAACAATTATCTCAACAATCCAAGTATTTTTGGCATTATGTACAAGAGTGAAATAACATCAACAAAAAACAAACTGCCTTATATAACAACTGCCCTCTTCAAAGCTTATGTAGGTCACCCCGACGATTCACTCTTGGTTCACTGTCACATTTGCCCACCACCTCACATCCCCTATACACACCACACTGCATCATTGTCACACTCTAGCTTCCACCACTCTCGTTTTGGGATGAGGCACTTCACTTGAAGGAGGTGTTGTGTGGTACTGGCATTGACAACTCCAACATGCTGCTTGTTGTCATACAGAAATTTGACCCATTCTCCTTGTCTGTATGTGGCAGTTTTAGTTAATGTTTCCTGTAAGGAAGGAGAATTCTGCAAAATTACTCGCATCAGCTGACACAGTCTGGCAACTAATGATGTATGGCTCCACTTTCTAGAAGTGATGGCCCCAGGAGTGGACTGGATTAACCCTGCCGTCGTTATATTCCAAGCATTGTCCAAATGGGACTTGGCGTTTCAATTTCTTCTTTAGTGCAGTGAATCAAGGTGATTCCCCTGCACACTTCAGCAAATTCTTGAGAAGTTTGGGGATCAACTCTTCGAGTGTTGGTCTTCTCTTGAACTCTACGCTTGCAGGTCCCTCCTAAGCCATCAACCTCCCCCTTGCCATGGGACGTTGCACTGAAATTCCACTCAACAACTCCATCCATCAAAGTCATTGAACAGAGCGTGAACTCCTGCTTGATGTGTTGGGCTGCACCATCACGCTGAAATATCTTGTGTTAAATCTGCAATTCAGGGTGACTCTTTTTCAAATGATTCAAAAACTTTATTCAAGAAGACATGAACAGCATATTTGTTGTGATTCATGTAGTCAGAGACAACAATTGGCCCACTTCTGATGTCCTTTTGGTGAACCATTGCGAAGTAGAGGGTACAAGACAGATGATCACAGTGTTCACCTTGCTACTTGATCCTGTGGGACAAACTGGTAATTCTCACTGAAGTCAAAGTGGAATAATGCTGTGTTTGCAGATACAGTAGGTAAGCTTTCGTCTGTTTGAAAGACGAAGACTGAGCACGTTTAACAAAGACATGGCCCAGGAAGAATCCAAGTTTGAGGTTGATGGCCTCAATGACATCGGAAATGCACCCGGACTTTAACTCGAGCAAGACGACCCTCGTCATTGATCATCCACTGTTGGTAATTGATTTGCTCTGCCAATTCATCAGTGAATTCCTCATTACAAAATTTTTTCCACAGTTTCAAATTACCAGAATTTGCACAAGACTGTATCATACGGATTTGCTGTTTTCATCACACACAGCAGTCTAATCAACGATGTCTGATCTTGTGGACAGTCCACCACAGAAACAAGTAGAATGCTGACTTTGAAGTGGACTTTGTTACATAACTTGATAACAAAATGTCCCCCAATTTCACTGTACAACTGTAGATTTCAAGGGCAAGATATGATGCAAATTACAAACACAAACTTAACCATCAGATATACTTATTATCACCAGACGTTTCCATTAACAATGGGTAAGTTGGAAAATAAATAGGGCAGTTTCAATCATAAGTCCTGATTTCTGTATAATATGATATCGTGAGTGACACGACATTGTGAGTGACACGACAGAACTTTAACTGTTGAAAACTTTGAAACTTTGAACTTTGAAAACTTTAAAGTCATCATTTATTCCAAATATGACTTCTGAGAATATGTAATGCTATTCAGGAGTTGAATACAATACTAAAGGTTGTATCTTGCCAACAAATACTCTTCAAATACAAATGTTATATCAAGATATGCAATATGTGTATTTTAATGCAAAAATCATTTGTAACATTAACGTACCCTTGTACTACAAGACATTGTGAATTATTTTACGTCATTTTAATGGAAAAATGTAGTGTAAGATATCTAGTTTCAAAAAATATTGAAGCCTACTTATTTCTTGCAAGTTTTAATTTTCACCCTCATGTCCACTTACACATAGCACACAAAAACAAGTGCACAGTGTCTACTCTCCTATATCGGTAGCTGATCTGAGTAAGTCTAGGAATAGACTAAACGTTCATATACATGGGTATTCATGAAGTATTCTACATCAGAATAGCGCAATCAAACATGGCCTACTTCTGCGAAATCTGCTTCCGGCTCTAACTGGTTAGTAATGATTTGAAATGACGTGTTTGTGCCACAATATGGTTCCAGTCAGAATTTCAAACTATTTCAAAGATCTAACTCAATCATCATTGTCAAATAAAGTTAATAATTGTTGTGTCAGTTGCTAGGCATTTACATATTAACAAAGAATTCACAATTCACTGTATGAACGTAAATCTTTGTTGACATAACTTCAATAATGTTCAAGTATCCTGCATGCAGTTACTCTAACTCATCAGTTCCTGATTTGTTTTCCTGTGCAAAGGCATGTCATTTGTAATACACTGCTGTATTGACTAAATATTACGCAACTGCTCAAGGATATCAACATTTTGGATATTATGTTCCTTTTTTCACATTCAGAAGCATTACATATCAATGCATATGCAAACCACAGCCAACAGACTCATTTGCGCAGTATTGAGATACAACAGCATTGCTGCTCTAGTCCAGTATTGTCTGTATTGAAAGAGCTGCATTGTTTATGTAAGCTGATCAATCTGTCCCCTACTCAGTCCTGTTTGTGGAAGATAACATTCATTTTGGAGAAATACAATTGATTCCTTTCAACAATGGGAAAGCAGCGATGTTGAAAGTTGCACAAGGACAAAGTCATGATCTGAGAAGTAGGCATCAATAATATTCATGTTAATGTTAAATTTTGTGCTGGCATTGAAGTAGACATGCCGATGTTAAGCGTTTTTGTCAATCGTGTGACCTGTGCCAGCGCACAACACCAAAAGGCCGCATACCTACGGTACCGTTAGGATCCCCACCTGTCATTGAAGAACCATTCGGTAGAGTCGCCGCTGATTTAATCGGACCAATTATCCCGTAATCCGAGCGCGGTCATAGATATGCCCTTGTAGTCGTCAACTATGCTACACGCTACCCAGAAGCCGTACCCATGAAGTTGATTGAGGCAGAACAAGTCGCTGAGCAGCTCGTCAATATCTTTTCTCGTGTAGGACTCCTGCGTGAAATTTTAACAGATCAAGGCCCTCAATTTACAAGCAACGTAATGAAGGACGTTACGAGGCTACTCTCCATTCGACAGTTGGTCACTACCCCTTACAATCCAAAGTGTAACGGAGTAGTTGAACGTTTCAATGCCACCTTAAAAATTAATGCTCAAAAAATTATGTGATGAAAGACCAAGAGATTGGGACAGATACTTAGGACCACTCTTGTTTGCTTATAGGGAAAACCCCCAAGACAGTACTGGCTTTTCACCTTTTGAATTACTTCTAGGAAGAACCGTAAGAGGTCCAATGCAAATATTGCAAGAACTATGGACTGGTGAAGTCCGGGAGCAAGAAACCCAAAATACCTGTCAGTACGTGATGGATCTCAAAGAAAGGCTCCAAGATACGTGTAAATTGGCCCGTGAAGAACTTTTGAAATCTCAACAAAAATATAAGAGATATTACGATGCAAAATCCAAACCAAGAAAATTATTGGTGGGTGACGAAGTATTCTTATTGCAACCCACTTCAAACAACAGACCAGGCTACGCAGATCAAGAATCAGCTGCAGACTTGTTACTGACGATGAGCGTGCCAGGCACTGAGGAGGCCTTATCTTTAGATGAAACAGACTGGACAATTAAAAAAGATATTGGTCTACCTCCCATAGAACCTAAAGAAACAAATTGCCAATGTAAGTATCAATCCTGAATTGCCACAAGACCTTAATGCGGAGGTAAAGTGTTTAATCAATCAGTATGCTGACGTATTTACGGATGTTCCTGGTAAAACCAGTGTAGGCGAGCATGATATCGTGCTCTCAGATAACCAGCCAGTAAGGAAACGACCCTACCCAGCCCCACATTCTCTAAAATTGGAAGTCCAAAAAGAAATAGACGAAATGACAGCCCATATGGTAGCCCACTCGTCATAGTGAAAAAACCGGATGGCACAAAACGGTACTGTGTTGTCGACTATCGTGCACTTAATGCAAAAACCGTCTTCGATGCGGAGCCCATTCCCGATATTTCTGAGATATTTGCCAACCTAGCGTCAGACCGTTATTTTACAAAATTAGATTTAACAAAATGGTACTGGCAAATCCGATCAAGGCTGAAGCCAAACCTCTTACCGCTTTTATCAGTTTCAAACGATGCCTTTCGGCTTGGTTAATTCTGCAGCCACTTTTAGCCGAGTTATGCGTAAACTTCTGAAAGGATTGCGCAACGTCAGTAACTACAAATCGCACAGCGAAACCGTCAAAGTGCTTCATTGCGTTTGAAAAAGTAGAATTTCTTGGTCATGTCATCTCGTGAGGCCACTCAAGCCCAAAACCTGGGAAATTAGAGGCGATACAAAATGCCCCTCCTCCCGAAACGAAGCCACAATTGCGGTCATTTCTCGGACTAGCCGGTTACTATAGATCGTATATACCAAACTACGCAGCGATAGCGGTTCCCCTAACCGATAAAACCCGAGAAGGTGGACCTAACAAAAAACCTTGGGAAGAACCTCCTACACTTGAGTAAACAATTCATTTTAAGAACCGACGCAAGTGATATTGGCATGGGTGCGGTTTTACTACAACAAACCGACGATATTAAGTTCCCAGTCGCATACATAAGCACGAAATTTACACAAACTCAGTAGAACTATTCTGCTATTCAAAAAGAGTGCTTTGCAGTAATCTGGGCAGTATAAAAATTTGAGCCCTACCTTTACGGTAATGAATTCGTTTTAGAGACAGACCACCAACCGTTAAAATGTTTCAAAGTCAAAAGTTTGCTAATGCAGAGTTATGCGTTGGGCCCTTATTTTACAGCCTTTTAGGTACAGGGTACAGGTAAAGCGGAAGATAACATAGGGGCTGACTATCTGAGTAGAAGGATCCTGAGATGTTACAAAGGGGGTGTTAAAAAGGGGGTGACAGTTTGGTTCGATAGAAAGCACCAGTGGAACTAGGATACTTGTACGCAAACACGAAATGAAGACATGACGACAAGTGATTAATTTAAAAAAGAAGAGAATAATTAATATCGGGTGTAGCTTACGTTAACTAACATATAAATACTTTCAGTGGTGAAAACACACTTAAACACACGCACCCCTTCTTAAACTGTTATTCATTATGAATAAAAGTTCTTTCCTCCTTTTGGTTTCCAGGGCTTTACAGTTCCAATATATTCAGTTTGTTAATCCGTTCAGTTCACCTCGAGATCAAAGCCCGCGAAATGTTGCAAATGAAAATGTTTGGTTGAACAGCATTCCCGTTTTCACTTTACTAAGAAAATAATTGAAAAACGTTGCATAAAAGCTTCTGGTTCCAGTTGTTGACAACAAATGAAAAAGGAAATCCTTGGCCCTCTCAGTAGCCGAGGTAACTTAAAGATGCACTCTCGGCTGATACAAAATTCAAATCGCCACAGCGGAAGTAAACCGTGAATTTTTGTAATTTTGTATGATGTCAACTTTGAAATTCAGCTAATTAAGTTCCATTATCTTGCCTATAAAAGCGCTAAAATTGTTTTAAAAGTTTTATTGCATGGAAATTTACATTTTTGGTTGATGGTAGAAATCTTTCTGGCAACGTTTCTCCGGTCTTTTTTTTTTTCATTGAATCCGAACCAATCGAACAACGTATCAATCGATATACGTTCTGCAAGCGCAACATATTCTCGCACACATGTATGCAGTGGATCGGACTGTATACTGTGCATGTCATATAGTACCCGTCGTTGGATTTAGTAAACACTTTCACATTCAAGAACCTAAAGTTACGTCAGTTGTAGGAATGCCTTTCACCGACCTGAGTAATGTCAGTGCTACTGATCTCGAGCTGGAGGGGAGCAGGCTTGGGTTTGCTGCTGAATCTTCCAGCTGTGTTTGTAAGTCTTCCTGCCAGCGGAAAATTTCAAGACGAGGAAGTTGCCCCTGTAAGAGCAGTGACTTGTACTGCAACCACCATTGCAAGTGTGGAAACAAGAAGAGGAAATGTATGAACTAGCCGCCTCCAGTAAGTTCACTTATCTGGTAAAGGATTACAACTTGTGTTACGCCAAAGCTCCTAAATCACACTATAATTGCGATGCTGGTTAACCCTAACCAAATTTCATCAAATATAAAAGTTTGAAATAGCCAGATTACTTCACAGAATTGAAAACAACATGTGAATCAACACATGCATCTGCCTAGCTCAGTAACTATTGCAAAGCATTGCATTTTCACCAGTAGGCCTAGGCCTAACTTAGTTTTCCATAGATCTTGAATTAGAAAATCCCCAAAATGCTCTTCAAAATTTAACTTTTGAATTATTCACTGTCCTAGCCTTAACAAGCTTTACCGAACTGTGCCAAAGTTGGGTTCTATTGTAAGTTGCTTGCCCACCGTGAATGGCAATATGCCTTTGATTAGAGGTGGTGTGTGTTACTTTCCAGCTTCCGCCGGATAGTTTCCGCTCGTAATCTTCTGCCTCCAAATATCAGACCAAAAGTAATCTTCCAAAGTAAGATTGAACTTTAAGTGAGTAAGGACCCTAATGTCAGGCCTAGCCTACATGTGTTGTGTTTCTTTTCCTTTTTTCACCTCAGTGGACTTTCTGTGACCTGTATAACTTGGAATGATTGTGAGAAATGTTGTGTCATTATCAGACTTCCTGTTGCTTCTATGGCATTAAGTAGGGCTCTGAGCCATCCTACAGTAGCTCATAAGAAATTTTGTTTATTGCGATGTTCATCACTTCAAATAATATTTCAATGAAGTCTGTTTTGAACTTTCTAAATATGTTTAACCTAGGCCCACAAAATGGAGGCAAACAGTGATTAGAAAACAATTTCAAAACACCATTTTGGTACAGCCATCAAAAGCATACAAGTGCCAAGACTGCAGTAGCTGCATCATTGACCCTTGGTCAATACATGCAGTGAATTTCTAAGTTTTGTTCACAAAGTTTAAAGTTTGAAAAAATCTTCTTTCCACATCCTTATTCTACACCCCCGAGAGTAGTGCTTTCCACCCCCACAAATCAGGGGTGAATAACAAGTTTTTACAAGGTGTCAAGTATGCTATGTATTATTGCTAGTAGTCCAACCCTTAGGTCTGTATGCCCTGTTACGTCCCGTTTTACGTCCCCGGTTACTTTCTCATAAGAAGTTTTCATGGTTGTGCAAGGTTGACCGACAGAGCGTAACGCCTTGTTTGGTTAAATTATGGCACTTTAAAAAATATGACAGTCGTGTTGGAGATTTTTCAATACCATCTGATGTGAAGCTCTACGTTGTTACATGTTGGGCAGAAAGTTGTTACATTTTGGACCAAGTTGTTACATTTTAGTCAATTGTTACAAAATCTAGATTGTACAATGTATTACCTGGAATGAGAAAGTGGACCTGGTGGAGGCTAGGTTGGAGGACTTCAGGGATCGCTACATTAGCCTGTTGGGGAAGGTTACTGTTATCAATCGTTTCGTTTACCCTCTCTTGTGGTACCCGGGCACTGTTCTGGTTGCTCCAGATGGTGTCCTGGCTCGACTCGAGAGGGCCGTGTTTAGTTAGGGAAGACGGAGTTGGTCAAAAGAAGGGTAGTGTATCAGGACCTTAGGAGTGGGGGATTGGGCCTTGTGCATTTTCCTTCCAAGCTCCGTTTTCTCCTGACCAAATGTGTTTATAGTGCTGTTGACAGCAACATGCCGTTTGCCTATTTTGTTCGTTATTGGGGAGGGCTTTCTTTCGCCGTTTTTTCCCCTCCCTTTTTAGCAACAGTGCTCCCCACAGCTGGAGGCCCACGAAGGCCTACGACCACATGAGGGACACTCTCCGTATTATGTCATCCGCGGGGGACGTCTCGCAATCCAGTGCGGGGACCCAATATCGGGCTATTTATGATGAATTGGTCGGCCAGGTCCATCCAACCGACTATGCTTCGGGGCCGGAAGTGTGGAGTGCAGTTCACAGCAGGTCACTTGACTTTCGCCGGCGAGACCTGTTGTGGCGAATTGCACATGACGCCATTGTAATCAACCTCAAGCGCCATCGGTGGCGTCTTGGAGATGGCATTTGCCCCCGCAATGGATGTACAAGATGGGAGAGTGTTCCACATGTGTTTTGGCATTGTGACTTTGTGGCCCTCCTTTGGGATTGGTTTCAAGTCCTGACTGATCGCCTCACGTTTTGTAACACATGGACGGTCAGCCGGGACTACGTTTTGTATGGTCTCTCTCCCCCATTGTGCAACACAAGTGTTCGCGAGATACTTACCTTTGTATCCGCCTCCATAAAGCTGGCCGTATGGAGAGACCGTTGTAATATTGTATTTAGGGGTGAGGGGCAGCCTGCGGACGTCATCTTGGCATCGTTGAAGGCGGAGGTTAGGTTGAGGGTTGAGTCAGACTTCGTTCGTTACTCTAGGTCGACGTTTGGCAGACGGTGGGGTCCAATTGCTTCGGTGCGGGCGGGCCGGTTGCTGTTGAAGTTGTAATTTTTGTGGTTCTTGTAGATATACTGTATTTGTGTGGTTCTATTACTGTAAGGAACATAATTTTCTGTTTCATTTGGTAGTGTGTAAATAGTTCGCGTTTTTTGCTTTTCCTGAGCCGGTTTGTGTTTGTATTTGTTTTGTTTCTGTGCCGTTTTTACGCACTTAAAAAGCAATCACGCATTGGTCAACTAGCAGTGCGTAGTTCCTTCAATAGAACTAGTTGCACACGATAACAAATACCTCGTACCAGACGACACGTACGTGTGCTAACACCGCCGAACGGCAACTTGCATTCCAAGGAACGAGCTACAGAAAGATGTCTGTCAGTTTTGTGACGAATATGAGATTTCCTTTTCATAAATTTATAATGTATCTTATGCATAAAACTTCGATAAATAATAATCCCTCTGAAATATTTGGCCGCAGTGTCCCGGTGTTTGCATAGCCTAAACTGGACGCTTTTTTTTTTGCATTAAGCTTCCTTTAGGAGAAACAGGGTGCATCGGCAAAGTTAACTTAAAGGCACAATGGGGGTTGATTTATTTTAAAGGTGTAATACAGGCTAGGCCAAATGTTTCAGGCCAAGTCTAAAACGGGAGTAAAAAAGTTTTTCAAAAATGAAAATGGGTCCTTTCTGAGAGTCCCACCACAGATTAAGGAGGTAAAGGGAGGGGAGGGGGTTCAGGGTGAAAGGTAGGTTAGTAATGTAGGCTAAGTCTTAATGTTTGAGGTGGTGGCAGCACAGCCAAAACTTGACATTAGAATCCTTTTATGAGGACCACTTTGTATGGCCAAATTTTATGGCCGCTGTGGGTTGGTTTTATGCCGATGAAAGCATGAATAATGTACTGCCCTGTATTCCGACACCCTTGTTACCACAATCAGTATATTCATCTTCGATCAAGTTGTCAGAACATAGTACTAGGGGTTTTGTGTTGGAATAGAATGGAATTTTCAGGATATAGGAGTGTCTGAATTTAGGGTTGTTGCTAGAATTTAGGGCTCTAACCAACAGGGCTCTAACCAGGGCCAACTTTTAAGGAAAAGAAGATGATTCTATTGTGAGACCCCCCTTTTCTGTTTAAGTGTTTTCTAGAAAGAAGGAGGGGGAGGGGAGAGAGGAGATCCCAATAAAATTGGTATTGAAATATGCCAAAAGCTTGAAGGACCTTTATTTAACTTACCAACTGTCACTGAGAACCGTTGAATCTTCTTTGTTGTCAGAACAAACAAACTATGGCGCTGTATATAAAACTGCGATCATTTAAACGTGTATCCCTTGGAGAGGTCAACTCACTTAGTAGTAATGATTCGAGAGTCGCATCAGCCGCACTTTCAAAAGGTGCCATTGCAATGAGAAAGTACAGAGAAAATCTCAAGAAAAATCAAGCACTGTATAAGGCAGCGAAAGAGGTGGAAAAAATCAGGAGTAGAATTAGGAAAGAGAATGCAACAGATGAACAGAAGCGTATGGCAAAGGATTTAGCAAAAGAGAGGATGCGAAGAATGCGAGAAAAAAGGAAATGTGTAGGAACTTCAGAAATAGTTTCTATCCAGAATGATGTGAGACCAACTACAAACAAAAAACATACACCACGTACAACAAACTTAAAGAAGAAGACACCAGTTGACATACCTTCCTCTCCAGGGCTTTTCCAGTGACCATGCTCGTTGTCAAGCAGTGTTTCGGGCAAAACAAGGAATGCCGAAAAGTCCACGTAGATTTGGGGAAGTTATTGACCACTTGATTGAGCATGCCACACCAAGACGACAAGCTGCAATAAAGTTGAAAAAAAAAATGGTTACCCCAACAGCCAGAAAGCAATTGTCATTGATATTCAAGTGCCTCAGAGAAATCAAGTCACCACTCAACCCCGCAGAAACTTTCTTAGAAATGTTGTATCTCGACTTAGTCCCATACTCAGCTGCCGCGACTTAGTCCTTGGCATATCCTTTGATGAGGTGAAGATATTCACACAACCAGAGGCTGACGACACCAGGAAGAAGCGGTCTGATTAGTACAATAGATTCTGTGCAGTCATTTTTAAAGCGTCCAGACAACACAAGAGGATTCCTCAAATGAGCCAAATTAAGCTTTTCCAGAAATGGAAAGCAGAAAATCCTGAGACAAAATTGTCATTTGTTAAATTCACAGAGGTCAGGAGGGATCTGTTAGTGAAAACACAAGGGTCCAGAACACTTGTACAATGTTTGTGTGACTACTGCACTAATGTCGACCAGAAGTTGAAAGCACTCTACACCATCTCTGCCAAGAACCATTTATCCTTGGAAGGATTTAAAGACGGCATGATGTGATCAGTGGCACCCTTTGCCCCCATGATGAGCAAAAATATGCAAAGCTAAACTGCATTGACCGTAAGTGTAGAGAATGTGGCATTCGAATACTGACAAATTTCAGCCATTGGTAGATGCACTGGGCAACAATGTGGTGAGCTGGTATGCCTGGGAGTACAAGGAATCTTTGCTAACAAAGGGAAAGAAGAGGGTTCTGGTTAAAAGGGTTGGCACAATAGAGCAGTTGCTGGCAGACTTCATGCGGGAACTACAGCCATATGCGGCACATCTTTTCCATGCCCATTGGCAACATGACCAATACAACATCACCAACAGCATCCCTCAAAACACTGTTATCATGGTGATGGATTTTTCTGAAAACTTGTCAGGAGGAGATCCAGTCTGCCCACTGGTATGAGGCGCCGTATGTGACAAAATGTTATGCCAAATACAGTGATTACACATTCAGATATATATAATTTATAACCCGAAATATATAGTTTACTGGCATAACTCACATATGTATGTTACATGTAATCTATTTACATTTTCCATAATCTTTATATATTGTGATTATCCATATACACTTATCACTCTCGAGTATAATGCACAATTTTGTTATATGCGGCATTCCGTATGATTTTGTCACTCTCGGCGAGATTAGAGAATTATATATTACTACCACGCGAACGACACGCGAATAGGCGGAGCTGTAGTGAATACTGAATTACAAGGGTGAAGCAAAATCGGAAACAGAGGTGGGACTATGAATAGAGATGAAGTAGAAAAACACATGGTGCAGTAACATACACAGTTAACTATTTTCTAGGCTGCTTGCCCCCACTCACCCCTTGGTCACTGTAGGCTGGCAATTACTGAAAGTGTTGGTTCAGTGTCCGACATGTGAGTCACACCATCCTTGGTCAATGACCCACCAATGACTGACAATGTCAGAGGGTAGGGGTAGTGGGTTGCATCAATCAATTGATAAGAACATTAGTAGGCCCGTAGTGCTACCCTGGGGCAACCCAGGTCTCATTTCACCCAACGAGGTCCAGGGTTTGGGCTTGGCTACCCAAGGGGAATCATATTTGGTCTGGCTTTAAAATCATCTCCTGTCATGAATGTAAGTAAAATCATTTCTATTTAATTGTTTACTTCTTCTGAAGTATTTCTACTGTACATGCATATACAGCCCACATTATATCTCTTTGCAATATATTTGGCATAACATTTTGTCACATAAGGCGCCTCATACACTGGGCCAAGAATGTAGTGACTATTCATCCAATAGTTGCCATGTATCGCTGCCCTGAACATGATGTCCCTATCAGAGATACCTTGACTTTTTAACTGCAGATAACTTACAGGATGCCAATGCAGTTCAGGAGCTTGCAGCGCAAGCCATAGGCCATCTACAAGGACAGCGTGGGCTAGACATTCATAGAATTGTGCAGTTCACAGATGGTGCAGCTTCCCGGTACAAATCAAAGACCACATTTTGTGACATTTCATATTGTGTGACTGATTTTAATGCTACTGTGGAGACATTTTTTCGGATCTAGGCACGGCAAGGGACCATGTGATGGAGAGGGGGGTGTCGTGAAGTCAGCAGCATCAAGAGCCATTCGGAATGGTCAGTATATTATTTCAGATGCTGTATCATTCTACGACTTCTGTCAAAAAGAATGATTAAAATCACTCCACTGCTCAGGGGATAGGATTTGTGACATCACAACCTTTACAAGGACATTTTTCTTAGTGGAAAACATAGTCCATGCAAGACGAGAGAAAGGCAGAACCATAAGTGGTACTCGGGTACTAGATTCAGTGAGAGGTGGGCACCTGTCTCCAGGTAGACTGCAAGTGAGACGTCTCACATGTTTCTGCCCCAATTGTGAAGAAGGCCAAAGTAGGTGTCAGAACTGTGAATATGTCTTACCACACAAGGAAGAAGTGTCCTGTAAAGCTATAAAAGGTGAGAATTTCATCATTTTTTTCACAAGTAGTGTTTTTTTCCATACTTAATTTCAACCTTTATTGAAAGGGATTTTAAAAAATCCCCACCACAACTTTTGATGGATGCGTTTGAGTAGAATAAATATTTATATGCAGTATTCATTTTACCTGTTAGCAGAAAGTACACAGCCTGCAGTTGATACACAGCACGAGGAAACAGATGAGGTACACTTAAATCAGGATTCACTTCAAGTTTTTATGGTCATTCTATGGGGAAATAACTGCTCAGTGGTTCTCATTGAATACATTATTTTCTGTTATAGTATGTTTGAAGAAAGCTTATCATAGCATTCACCTTTTTATGCAGATAACATCCAGCACATTGAGACAAATACTGATGTGACTTCTCCAAACCAGACGTCAGTTCCAGAAACAGTTCTTCCATCTTTGATAGGTATGTTGGAGGCAACTGACAATGTCGATAAGTACAGAACAATTGAAAAAAGCTCCAGGGAATGATTGAGTGTTAGACCCCCTAATTCTGCACCTAGTGAATTAGGATTCATTGCCAAGAACAATAAAATAGGAGAGAAAATTAGGTGGTGGAGTGAGATGATTCCTTCTGCAATGTTGATAAATAGTCCCCTTTTGACTGCGAAAAGATTTTATGAAATGTTGCCTTTAGTCTTTGTGAGCGCCTTCTGCTTGTCTTCCTGTAAAAGTAAAAAGTTACAGTATGTACAATTCATTTAGTTAATAAAATTGTTGGCAAAGTGGATACTGTTAAGATCTTTGAAACTGCAGGGAGAAAATCTTTTGAGACATAAGATATTTTGTAGTTTAAACTGGTTTAAACTGAGCATGAGCGTAAAAAAATTGTTTATTTATTGAAGTATTTTCCTGTTCCATAACAGTTGAAAGTTCTCTACCAAGGAAACGTGGTGATAGGCTTCTTGTCCAGTACAACAGATTTCGCTATCCAGGCATTGTCACTCAAACTGTTGGTGCAGAGACAGAAGTTGACTGCATGGTACAAAGTGGTAGATACTGGAAGTGGCCTGTTCGTAGGGATCTGATTTGGTATACTCAAGATTACGTTGTTCGGATCATTTCAGAGCCTGTTCCAGCAACTCAAACTAGAGTAGTTCTGCAATTTTGTGACTTAGAAAAAGATTAAATTTAATGTTGATTTGTTGAACTTGATCATTGATGTTATTATCTGTTGTGAATTTTAACTTTAAAAATTACATCAAGATGAAGAATCAACCGATGTTTACACTGGGTGAAAGTGTTCCTCCAAGAAGGTCCTGATTTGCAAATTGGATTACATTTATTGTGTTGTAACTAACAGAATATTGATTTGAACATTTCCTCTCAATTTATTAGACTTACAAAGTTCTGCTACTTCTAACTGAAAGCTAAAAGTCAACCATATGTTCATCTTCATGAACTTCCTGTGTTGTGTATGTCAATATTCGCCCGTTATGCACCTCAGTGCCTGTGTAATGGTCCATTAACAGTTAAACTAATATCCTAAAATTACAAGTAATAGTATGCAATTGACTTAGCTAGAGGGAAATGCATTGCGTCTTCTGTTCTACAAACTCTGCCATCAGTTGTATCCATTTATTGTCAAAATTAGTACTAAAATTGTAATGAGTCAAAACCCATAGGTATGTTTTCATAAGCACTGAATGCAACCTGTCATTTGCAGTTAAGCAACTTTAAACAAAACTTAACTAGATGAAGTGGGAGGAATATCAAGTCTGAGTATAAATATGTATGTCAATGTTCGACCGTTATACCTTCAATCAAAATTAACAATGATTGATTTACATTTAATAAGCTCCAGTTAGTACATCAACATGTTGGTTCTTGTTATTATAACAGTGTTAATGACTTTTTAAAAATTGCATTTATTGCATCTTGCCAAAACTTGTGTGCTAACATCTCATTGAACTGAAGTGTTCAGATACATATGTATTTTCACAGTGTCATTGCTTCTGCCATGTGTATGTCAATGTTCAACCGTTATGACTTGTGATATTTGCCACATATATGTGTATTTTTTCTCATATACCTAAGCTTACCTGATTCTCAAAAGCGCTAAGATTCAAGTCAGTTCTAATTTTGGAGGAAATCTAATTCAAAGGTGTTGGTTTACTGTGGAAAGGCCTACATACAAACAACTGCTTTAAACCCCCAAATAGCAGTTAATGTCCCCTTCATTCAATAAAGGCACATTCCATCCTTCAACAACTGCACATGTATGAATACGAAATAAAGAAACCATGATGGAACACAATCTTGTCTGTCAGGTGCAAGTGTCTGAAGTTAACCTTTCATGACATTCACATGCCACTATATTTAAGGGGTTTTTTCCTTCTAAAGTGAAGACTTCAAGTAACTACTACTACAGACACACAGGTCAAAAGTGCTCGTGATTGCAATAACTCATAGTCATAAGTGATGACCACTAGGCTACCAAAATGTGGCTGATGCAAGTCCAATGCCAACAACTTGCATGCCTGTGAATATGGTACACACTGAGTGTTTTCGTTTGACTAAAAGTCAAATGATGTTAAGTGGCGTCAACTAAGGTCATCATATGCATTTCACATTTCCATTACCCTACCTTCTTAAAATGTTTTGTTGTAGAGATAAAAATAAAACATCACTTTCCGACCACATGACCCTTTCATATTAATGAGATGAATGTTTCAGTATTTTCTCCACCTACCAATTTACGTTACCTTGAAACTGTGTCACCAAGTTACAGCACCGCAAAAAGATTCACTTTTTTCCATCTGGTGGTCCAAAATGACCTTTCACCCCCACCAAAAAAATTAGGGCACATCTACTTACTGTAATACCATACACGTAGTACGTACACACCAACTTTAACAAACATTCACCGCTCAGTTATCGAGTTGTCTGTCACACACACATATACATGCCACAGTGACTGCAAAGGTTCCTTCATTAATGCAAGGAAGTAAAAAAAAAAACCCATTGCACTCACCAGTAACTTCCAACATTAACATTTTTGAGTTCCAGTGACATGTTACTGCACTTACAGTAATACCATACCCTTTCAATTTGACTCAAACAGGTGCCACAGTATTCAGTGACTCGAGTTTACAGAGAGAAAAGTATGTTCACACATCAGAATAACATGTTATAACTCTAGCCTAAATTTATTGCTGAATGCCTCCTTGAACCTTACAGAGTGATTGGCTTTGGATGCCCACTTCCAATGAATTTGAAAGCAATGTTTGTGTAAGTACCTTTTAAAAGTATTTCTGGATCCTACACATCAATACAGTCCAAGCATTAAAAACAAATCTCTAATTTAACATTGGTCATGTGAATACAAACATATAAAATCTCTTCAAGTAGGCAGTACTGTACACTAAAATAGCACATGATGAAGTTACTTCGATGTCTCTCCAAATCGAGATTTGTGTTTTGCCAAAAGTGTTTCCATACTCGGTCTCGGTACATTGGCAATGTTAGGCTGGATTTCTCTTGGATCAGATGGTGTCCTTACAGCTCTTTGCGACAAGTGCCCAGGTGTGGTCTCCCTCATATGAAAAATTGATCGGAACAAGTGTGGCAGATAACCGTAGTCCTTTTCAACTTTAACCCTTTGTGGTGCCCACTTACTTGATCATATGGCCTATCAAGATGGTAGTTGTGATCTATTGCCGCCAGAAGCATGCGAGCTGTATAGCCTTCATATGAATAAGCACACCTTTTTGTGGCATACATCAACATATGGGCAATTCCATGGTAACGGAATGACATTGTGACTCACGACGACGTAGTACCAAAAGAAGCATGCAACCCCCACCCCATTCATAGGACCAAGAGTGTCTCCTGGATTAAAAGGAAGTCCAGTCCTAGTGCTTTACAAAATTGGAAAATTCGGGATCGCTTCGGACTGTCCTTCAAGCCATTTACATTTAGGGTCATGAGGGACAGGGGACCAGACATGTAGTGGGGAATGTGTATCTACCCATCTGTCCCTGACTTGGCCTTCTTATTACCCAAATTTAAAGACGATGGTTCAGGAGGATGGACTCCCTGATTTAAAGCATCGCCTGAAGCCGACCTTTTCAACTTTGTTTCGGGTGTCGCCCCCTCACATAAGTCAAACCAGCTCTCCCCGGGTGGTGGGTCCTTTGGTGGGGGTTCTGAGGCAGGTCCCCCAGGATCTGACTCCGAATCTGATGACAGCTGGAGGTCATCCTCAACAGTTACCCTCCCCACCACCACCCGGGGAGACTGGAGCGGTGGGGAGGGTGTGATGGCGATTTCTATAGCCTTGGCGAATTTCTAATAACCCTGGGCCTAGACTTGTTACATTAAAAGGCTGACGTTATAACAAACAACACAAAGTCTTGAATTCTCGTTTCTTTAGGTGTATTGTACGCGACTGTTGTCGTAAACCTTCTTGACGTCAATACTATGCCGTATGTCGCTCGTGTGTCGGTTCAATCTACAAAAACATACAAGCAAAATATTACTGTACAATCAACACACTAAATCAAGGAGTCATGTGACGCAATACCACGCTATCACACGTTTATCCTAACGTATTCTGCCCGAACATACCGGCTTTATAAAGAGCAGAATACAGTACATCTTACACACTTATAAGAAAACTGTAACAACACCGTTATTTTTTTTTTTACAAAATTAACACTGCTGTCTCCGAACAGACTAAAACACTGTGTAAACACGTACCACTCTACCACACTACTTCAACTCATCACCCTTCAAATTGATTCCAACATGGCGAGCTTGTGTACTGGTCTTGTTAACAGGCCAATCTTGGTCTTCACCTTTAGTAATCTCACAAGCTGATCCTTACCCAAATAGGATTCTTATCCATAACCAAAACTATGTCACCCTCTTTGACATTAATCTCTCCCCTCTGCCATTTATGCCTTAATTGCAATGTGGGTAGGTACTCCATGGTCCATCTCTGCCAAAATATGTCTGGTAAATACTGGATTTGCCTCCAGCGCCTTTTACTGTACAAGTCTCGTTCAACAAACACATCACCTGGATAAACATTCCCTTGCCTGAGCAACAATAAGTGATTTGGCGAAAGTGGCTCCGCATCACTAATGTCATTTGAAACCACTGTAATTGGTCTGCTGTTAATCCAAGACTCTGCTAAACACATCAGTGTCAGCAATGATTCATCAGTTAAGGTCTGTTACCTTGTCAATGATTCTAAAATCTTCCTAAAACTCCTTATTTGCCTCTCCCAGGCTCCCCCCATGTGTGAAGCTGTAGGTGGATTGAACACCCATTTAGCTTCCTTCTGAAGTAAAAATTCATGAATCTTCCTTTCATTCCATGACTTAATAGCAACCTTGAACTCTTGCTGAGCACCAACGAAATTTGATCCATTATCAGATCGGATTAACTCTGGCACACCTCTACGACACATTAACCTGTGTAATGCGTTTATAAAGGAATCCGTGCCCATGGAATGGACCACCTCTACATGCACTGCTCGAATGATCAAACATGAAAAGATACAACCATATCTTTTAACCTTACTTCTCTCTACCCTTTTACAAATAAAACACCTGTTAAGAACTACCCTAATTGCAGCTCTAGCACCTACAATCCAATACCTCTCTCTAAGGAGCGCAAGCACATGCTCTTTACCTCCATGACCACTATTGTAATGGTACTGTCTCACAATAAGAATCACAACATGATGACCCTTGGGCAATATGACAGGACGTCTAGCCAATTCTGGGATTGGTGCATGTGCCAGACGCCCAGCAACACACAATAACCCATCACTAGTCACCATAGGATTCAATTTTCTGAAAGAGCTAGACCCCATTAGCTACTTAACCTTGCCCTCCTTATGCCTATTGGCATCTATAATATCTATTTCCCTTTGAAAGGAACCCTGTTGTACATACAAAACAATAGCTTGTTCAGCCTTTACCATTTCTTCGATTGAAATAGATCTATGCATATCTTGAGGCTCGTCACCTTTAACCTTACTCAAAAGAAATCTCTTTGCCCTTAGCAACCACACAACAGCCCTCTTTAACTTATACCAAGAAGAACAGCTCCTCATAAAATTATCAATTACATCAACTGACTCTTCTGTGCCTTCAGCAGCAAGGTAGGTATTCTGCCTAACCTTATCAAGATTTCCTATTTTGACAGGTGAAATGGGCCAAAATTCTGTACCTGCCCACAAAAACTCTGGACCCTGTAGCCACCGCTTCCTCCCGACCAGTTCTCTTCCCTCAAGGCCCCTTGAAACATCATCAGCTGGATTAACTTTTGACTCCACATATTTCCACTGGCCTGGGGAAGAACCCGCATGTATAGTAGACAGTCTGTTGGCTACAAATCTATTGAAACGTTTGTCTTCATTTGCAATGTACTGCAAGACTATGGTGCTATCTGACCAAAAACATGACTTGTCTACATTACCTTCTAACTCTCTTCGCAACATCATGTCAAGTCTCACAGCAAGTGTTGCTGCAGACAGTTCTAACCTAGGTATGCTAAGCCTCTTCATAGGTGCTAAATGTGACTTTGCAACCAAAAGGCAACATCAGATGCATCCGCAAAATGATGTATCTGAAACTCCTTAACTTCACCAAAGCCCTTAGGCTTTATACATCTACTAATTCTAAGATGAGCAACATCCTTCAATTCATGATACCAATTCAGCCAAGCATTAGTATCTGCCTCAGGGAAGTACTCATCCCAACTTAGGTTTTGACGGCTTAAATTCTGAATTATCATCTTTGCTCTTATGGTAAATAGACTTAGGAGACCAAGTGGGTCATATATTGCGCTCACCATACTCAGGAGACCTCTCCTAGTCAATGGTTTCTCCTTTAATGTGACTCTAAATCCCAAACAATCTGATTCAACATCCAATCTGACTCCTAGTGCCCTCTCAACAGGAAGTGCCTCATAGTTGAGGTCTATTTCCTCAGGAGGTGTGCCTCTCAGGAGGCCACTTATTCAGTTTAAAGCCTCCCTTTGCTAGAAGCTTACACAACTCATCAATTTGCTTGCCTGCCGCTCTCTCACTTTCAAAGGAGGCCAGACAATCATCCACATAAAAATTGTGCATCACTGCATCATATACACTACTACTATACAGTGCCTTGTTTTCCTCAGCAGTATGCCTCATGGCAAAGGCACAACAACTCGGACTCCATGTGCCGCCAAAGAGGTGTACTTTCATTCTATACTCCAGAGGTGTCTTACTAATATCCCCTCCTGGCCACCACAAGAAACGCAATGCGTCCTTGTCTGCAGGTGTAACTTTAACTTGGTCGAACATTGAATCCACATCACCCATTATGGCTAGGGGATACAAACGAAATCTAAGTAATACCCCCAGCAAGTTGTTGGTCAGGTCTGGCCCCCGATAGACTGTATCATTTAAAGATACCCCACTGTACTTCGCCGCACAATCGAAAACAATACGTACTGTCAACCTTGTGGGGATGATAAATCGGATGGTGTGGCAGATACCATACCCTGTCCTTAGAACCCTCAGTTTCATCCTTTGGGACCATTTCAGCATACCCCTTTAATAAGAGATCTTCAAATCCATCCCTGTACTGCTTATGCAAGTGGCTGTCCTTGATAAGACGTTTCCTCCAATTTTCTGTTATTAGGCAGTTCTGGGGACTGCTGCTTAAATGGTATCGGGTAACTCATAGTGACCTTCAACATATTTGACGGACTCTGACCACATAGAATGAACATACTTATCATTGACTGACATTCCCTTTAAGCCTGGATCCAATATATCATTACTATCTACTTCCCAAAATTTCTGCACTTGAGCGTTCAGCTGCTCATTGGTTACAAAGGTAGATGTAGCCTCATGCTTACTCAAGTGACCTAACGGACCACACACCGTCCAACCTAATTTAGTTCTCATCGCATAAGGTGCTCCTTTTGGGCCGGCCCCTTCTTATTTCCACAGGAATGATGGCATCAGGTACATCCTGCCCAATCAACACCAAAACATCACAGGCACTAATCTGTGGCAACTCAATTCCAATCAGATGAGGCCACCTACTGAGATCTGTACCTATCGCCATGTTGTCTTCCCGGACCGGAATTTTTTTCTTCGTGTATACTGAAGGTAGGTCGATTGTATCCCCTCTGTCTACACCTGACACTTGCAAGCTTACTACTGCTGAATTTGTCACACTGTTCTCACTTTCTAATGTTGTCAGTGAAAGAGTGACTTCCTGCTTGTCACCTTCCTGAATGAATAAGTCTGATAAAATACTTTAAGCACAGAACGAACTTGTGGACCCGCTATCGACAAGTGCGGACTTATGCACTTTTAGATAGCGGGTCCACAAGTCCGCACTTGTCGATCTGAGTTTACACCCTTTGCCCTTATAATTACTGGAACAACTGCCAATGCAACCCTATGCTTACCACCACCGGCCCCAGTGACGTTGCAGTTTGTACCCTGTTCCGAATTAACAAACCCATTCTGAGCCTGCTCTGGCTCAATAGACTCTGATTTGGGGCTACATGTAGAAGCAACAACCTTCAGTGCATTTGCAACGGGGTGATTCTGATGTAGGAATTTAGTATGTTTACGCCCACAACCTGTCACAGTGCATACTCTATTCAACCTACAGTTTCTAGAGGCATGACCTGGCAAAAGACAATTAAAACACAGCTTATTCTCTTTAGCAATCTGAAATCTTTCAGATGGCTGCTTATCTTTAAATTCTGTGCAATTAAACAATGTATGATTGCCCTGGCATACCACACAATCCTTTGTTTCTGTCGTTTCAACGATTCCTGTAAAATTCCTACTTTTCTCACTCCCCTTGACAAAACCCCCTCTCTTCTGATAGGAACTACTATGTGATTAGGTTTTGGAGGTCCCCAACTTTCCATACACTGGATCATCTATCTGAGGATTCTTACCACGAGTTTTCTTAATACCCCTAACATGCTTGACCCACCTATTTTGAATGAAATTTGGGAGACGTTCAACTATACTTAGCAATAACGTTTGAGTATTAATCTCATAAACAAAGCCCATTGCTGACAGGGTTTCCTTACATGACCTCAAATCATCAGAGAACTGCCTCAACCCTCCCTTGTCATTTGGACTAATTCTTGGCCCCGTTGTTACCTTATTGACCCAAGACTCAGTAATGAGGTGGCCATTGCCAAACCTCTCCTTCAGTATAGCCAATGCTTTAGCATAGCCCTCTTTTGGTGACATAACAGAACAACACTGTATTACCTGTTTTGCCTTACCACTACAATACTTCATAAGCCTTGTCAGCTTTCCGTTTTCATCTAAAGAACTGTTGTCTACGCTTTCCTGAAATGATCGGATAAACGGCCAATACTGGAGTGGGTCACTACTGAACACAATAAGTTCAGCAGTAGGTAATCGAATAGCTTGTAACAACACTTCCTGGTGCGTGTGGCTTTCTGCAATCAGCTTCTGCATATCGCTTGCGCTATTTTCTTCAGACTTCGGGATTGAGGTTACCCGTAGTTGGCTGTGATAACACTTTAGGCCTTGGGCTACTTGCCCTACTTATTACTGATGTGGCTTCTTCTCTAACCTTAGCAATTGTGAGCTTTGTTTTCATTTCCAGTAACTCTTTCTCCTGTCTAATTCGCATCTCCTCGCTTTCTAACCTTTGCCTCTCTTTAAGTGAATCGACTTGAGCTTGTAGTACTGCATGTGCAGTTGCGGCTTCTAGCCTTGCTTGCGAGGAAACGCTGGGTTCTGCAACCTGACTTACTGAATCATTTGGCTGAATTTCATCTGCAGGTTCTTTTGTTGATGTCTCTTGCAAATCTTGCACCCACATCCTTGCACCCTCAAGTATAGCCCTTGATCCTCCTTCCACAGAATTAAAATAAATGTCAGCCTCTTCTTTGTCGTCTTCCTCCTTAATAATGCCGGAATACTCTTCATGTGCCTGCTTAAATTCAACAACTGCCACCTCTAAACTTTGTCGATAACCTTTTGGCCATTCTCAGCATCCAACATTAGGCCTTTTATTTCATTCCCTAACCTTGTAAACTTCCCTTTAACCACACTTCGGAATTTTTCGCGCTTTGGAAGGTCACTCTCAAGCTCCTGTGATCCACTCTCTTTCGAAGTCATAATGACGGTAGTATCTGAATTGTCCTGGTGATGACTGTACTACTAACGTATAGCTGTTGTCATTGAACTATGTGATGGCGATTTCTATAGCCTTGGCGAATTTCTAATAGGCCTGGGCCTAGACTAGTTACAAGACAAGATTTATCGAGCTACAATCCGCGACAATGTGGGACAGACAGTGGATTTCGTCGGCCAACTTTCGTCACCTTCCTTACTCTCGGCCAATTAGCCCCCTCCCCCCAATGTTGGTCAGTTGGACAAAATTTTGTCACGGATTGTAGTCATTACATATGCATATTGCTACACGTCAATGTGCTAATGAGGTCGCTGTATCCGGTGGGTCGTTCTCATGACAAACTTCCTTTTTCTTGTAATAAGTGCGTCCGTAAGTAGTGCATGTGTTATAAGTAAGTCATGTGCAATATGAGTGAGTCCCTCAATGATGTGCCATTTCTTCTGATAGAATGAAAGAGAAAATCAGTAATTGAAACAGGCAAAAAACTGGGGTACTGAGTACTTGGACCTTATGGAATTGGTGGCTTTGATAAGTCGAATCAAGTGATGACGTCATGACTGGTGTGCGTAATTGGTTCTGGTTTAAAACCTATACAACAACGGGGTGTATGGGCAATGGATCTGCCGAGCAGACTTTTTTGTGTCGGGTAACGCTTATTTGCATCTCGTATGTAGAATTCCCAATAAACTTTCAGTTAGCAGGTAGAGTACACTTGCATCATATGACTTACGGGGACGGAAATTTGTAAGGTTTAGCTTGACTGGACACCAGAGTTAAGGGCCTATGTGCGATTGTTAAAAGTTGAATGCAACAAAACTGTTCGCCAAATCGCCGAAATGTGCAATATTTCACCATAGAGTGTCTGGCAGATCACTCACGAAAATATATCTACGAAGTGTGCACAGTGGCCAAGGAAACTCGATGCGCGCACTCAGCGGCAACTTTTTTCGAATTTTAAGAAGAACCCGGGGGAACTTCACTGCGAAAGACATTATGGTCGAGTGTGGTATCAGTTAGAACTGTACAACGTTTCCTAAACCAACAAGGTTACAAATTCTTACAGGCCAGGAAAAAGGGACTCATGAAGCGTCAGTACCTCCGACAACGCGTGACCTTTGCCCGGCAGATCCGGAGGCAATTTGGCCTTGACTTTTGGAAGCAGGAAGTGATGTTTTACTTCGACGGGACAGGCTCTGCCCATAAGTTTCATCCCCGTGATCAGGCAACCGCACCCAGAGGAAGGATCTGAAGAAAGAAGCGCGAGGGGTCTCGCACAAGACTGCACAGCTAAAGGGGGAAAGCAGGCACAGGGGGCGAGTAGTCCGGCTGTTTGTCGCCATAAACTACGGGAAGGGCGTGGTCCGACGCTACTTCCCAAGAATCATCGAAGCTTGCGGGCCCTAGCGAAGACGACTGTTTCTGCAAGACGGTGACCCGTCGCAGAATTCGGCTCTAGCGAAGACCGCTATCTCTGACCCGGGATTGGAGGTTTCATAGGTATCCCACCTCGGAGCCCGGATTTGAATCCGATTGGGAACGTTTTTCACGTTGCCGGCCGACAGCTACGACAGGACGCATTACGTCGTTCCACTAAAAACCAATATCAGTTGGCACAATAGACAACATTATCGGATCCATGTCCAAGCGCTTGAGTCTCATCTGTAGAAACGGTGGACAACGACTGAAGTATCCAGTCTGTGAAAAGAGAGTCCCCTACACGTTAAAGTAACATTGTAATTAATATTACGGTTTATCAGTCGGATGCGATTAAAATAATTTCAAATGGATTTAATAACATTGTAATGTGCTTTTGACTCGTGAGCAGGTCCATTTAAGCTTAATATTCGACATGGTAAACACTGTTAAGCAACATGTGTGTGAAGAAATCAAAGATTTATTTAAGAGACTACTTTGGGTTTACCGTCCAATGCGAAAGGTGTGCTTAATACACGGTGAAGCAAACTAAAAGCTGATGTTAGTCCGTTGGACCAAATTTCCCGAAAATCTCGGATGAGCAACATTTCGTCATTTAGTTTATGATATATTAAATTAATTAGTCTCCTTTCACTTTAACCTTGTTTGGAGTTCTTTCATTTCATTATTTACTCGATTACTAATTGTCTTGTCTTTCATGATTGTTGTCATTGTTTGCTTCTCTACTTGTTCTCCATTCTTATTTTTTCCCATATATTTCATATATCGGTGTTCAACAATAGTTGAAATTACCAAAACTATTTTTGCCATATTTACAAACATGGTAATCTTTCAAGCTTAAATTATTCAATAATTCCGAATGAGGCATTCAATGATGTCAAGAGTACATGCAGCACACATATTACTGTATGTATATATTTACAACTCACTGCTGTCTGTTCGATACTTTTCTCCATTATTTTGATATATTAAATTATCTCCTTTTACTCGATTAATAATTGATGGAAATTTATTCTTGTCTATCATGATTGCTGTTATTATTGTTATTATTTTCACCGGTAAAAATAACTAGAAATACGAAAATTTAATAGAACATATCATGAATCTACGAGTTCTTTCTTGTGTCTCTCATTCTTTCTTTTTACTCCATGGGCAGCTTATCAGTAATTTATAACGAGAAGCAGTAGCCACAGGGGGAACACACTGTTGCTCCTCACGGGGGATTTGGCTATGGAAAGCTAATTGTTTCCAGCGGACTGACATCATTTCGGTCTCTCTCTCTTCGACCACACCCTCGAGATGAATATGATTGCATGTTTGCTGCTTGCGAAATCTCGGGAAAAATCGGGTTTTCGGCAGGTGGACTAGACCCCCTTCCAGTAACAGCAGCAGATCATGCCAGGTATGAGTTTGGGATTCCACCAGAAGTCGTTCAGAAATATCACCTCTGCCTTTTCTGCCCCGACCCAGGCGAATGTGTTTATGGCAGGATTTGAAAAAGTGTGGAAAATAACTGTAATTGGCAGCAAGATGAAGGTTTTGCCACAATTGGCCGGTCCGGTGATGAGGAGATTACGGTATTTCCCGCGACCCTTCTCGAGCAGATCCCACACAGCTTTGGAAAACCTCGCAGCCAGTGTGCCATTCCGCCGCAGGATATCTTTCGTCAAAGTTAGCCAACGGCCCTCCAACGCAAGCTAAAAAGACCTCTAAAAGTTGTACTCGTTATTCCTACCCCAGTCGTACTCCGGTGAGTCAGCTTTCCACCCCCCCCCCCACATAGACTTAGGTCTTCTCAAGACTACGTCTAAAACTTTTCTCCTTTCTCTTTTCAGTGCTTTATCAAGTTGATTGTTTGTTTTTCCTGGTGTTTGTTTGTTTTTTCCTCTAGTTCTGCATATGTTTTGTTCTTGTCTTTCCGATGTTAAGGGGTGTCAACCTCCATGAGCTCCTAGGAGCTTCAGTTGTCACTCCCCAATCTCATCATCTCATCTTATTCCTCCCTTTTTTCACAATATGTTCTTGTCATTAAATTGGATTTGGGCATGAAACCTCCAGAAGGCAAGTAACATGTTATAGCATATGAATTATGGAACCTATTTAAATTACTCTACAGCTCTGCCGTATAAAGTGAATTGTGCCTGCGCATAACCAAATAAACGTGCATACCACAGTACTGACGGGGAAATTAGGTGCATTTTTAAATATTCCTAATTCAAACTGTTTTTTGTTTACATTACAGATAGCAATTTCACAGAAACTGTGCCGAAATACGTGGGGCAAAGAATCGCATGGCCAATGTAGCCAACACAAGAACATTCCCAGTATGGTCTCTGGAAGAAGGGGCAAGGAATTTTCTAAAACATCGCTAGACATACACAAGCAGACACATGTTGCTTTGTGGGACATTTTACAATCGAGCAAGTACTTTATGGCAGCAACACAACACCGCCACGGATGCAATACTTCCAGCTCAAACACCTCCAGAAAAAAAGACAGGCCAAAGATAGGGGCTTATACCCCTTGGTTCCTTTGAGGTGTGTCACCAGCAGAGGAAGCATTCAACACAACATATGACTGGAATTCTTTTGGTGCTCCTATGATTGAACTATGCTTAGGCCATTACATGCAGTGGAACAGACCTCAGCGGCGGAGTAATTGTGGAATTTGTAAGAAAAAATTCAAGGTTGATGCAATATTCCTGACATTCAACGACTCCATTCATACTTTCATGAAAAGGGTGACATCAAATCGTCTCTCAAAGAAGATACAAAAGTTTGTTCGTTACCACAACCTCCTTAAGTTAAAGACACAGCTAGATACGATTTCCTTCAGTGATCTAATTTCCTCTGATTAAGACGTATCGTCAGTACTTGTCCATTATGACGGATAACATTTCCAACCCTGAAAGTCATTTCACTACATCATGCAATTGTCTCCAGAATCTGTTGTTTCATACTCCATTTCTGTTGAGTGATGTTTATAAGCAATACAGAAGTCGTATTGGTGCCAGGGCTGGTTCATCACATGTTGCTGCACACATGAGGCTAGGTACTGTTCTTTGAAGGTCAGGGGACAATACTGCTGATTTGTTGCTGAGGTAGTTTAATGCTCAAAGAAAGTCCTCAAGACATCGACATGCAGCTGTTGAGCAGGAACTGCAAGAGGGAATCTGTGGACAAGAATATGTGGACATTTTTCAACAGGCTGCTGTGGTATTACCAAATGACATCAAGGATCTCAGTACTATCTTTCACTAGACAGGAGATCACAGTGTGTACTCCTTGAGGGAATCTTCTTCATCAATTTAAATCCTTTCCGATCCGCTGCTGTATATAGGGACTATACCCATCATATATTTCGCAACTTCACAATACCAAGGTTTGCAGTGGGTGCAAAAGAAGTCCGTGTTGTGCTTGATCACCCAGGGAGAAATGCTGGCAGTCCCGAGGGATGAAGAGGCGTCATTACTAGTTGCAACACAAGCAGAAGAAAGATCAATCCAGCCCCGAACAAGACTCCCCTCATCGTTCGATTCAGTCATGGAGGCAAGCCGTTCTTCAAGACAGGTCAATGAAGAGGTGCCTCGTTAATTTCCTGGCTGCAGACCTCCTGGGAAGTGCGAAAAACCACCTCCTTGATGAGCAAATACTAGTGACTGCGGACAAGGCAATGGTGGCCATCAAGGAAGAAGTGGAAACTTGTGCGAAATTCTCATCCAATCATGAGCCGAGTGACAGCCGACCTTGGCTTCATTGTCTTCAAACAAAGCATTCCAGGGAACTGGTCATTTCTCCAGACACAGATACATACCATATCCCTTATTTAGTCGACTGCCCTCGCACTGGACTTGCTGATGAAGGATGACTTGCCTACTGTATTCCAGGCTGTATATGTTGCGTCCGGTTATGACACCCCCAGTTCACACCGCATTGCTGCCCTCTCTACGTGCAGTCCCCCTAAAGCGGCTTTTGTAGTGCCAAGTTACGTGCAAGGCAATACATAGTCCTCTCCGACAGTAAACCATGCGTCCAAGCTTACGAAGAGTTATGCTGCGGTGAGTTCTCAGCAAGCCCTCGTGTAACCTCATTTCTCTCTACGGTTAGCCATGCGACTATTCGCCACCTGGCTAGCAGAGTTAACATCCCTTCCGATTTTGCTAGTCGCAATGCTCCTGAGTGTACCAACCTTACTTGTCAAATTTGCTCGTTTGTAAGGATGTCGTCTGACATGACTGTCTTGAAGGCGTCAGTTCAGGAGGTAGTATCAGGCAATGCTAAACTCCCCTTCACCAGTACACCTGCTTGGAAGAGCATTCAAAGTGAGTGCTCTGATATGCGCTGCACTCACGCCCACCTTAGCCAGGGTACTAGGCCATCCAAACGCCTCACCAATATCAAAGATGTTTAGAGATATCTTCAGGTTAGCAACATTGCCAATGATGGTCTCCTTGTTTTCCGCGTGAACAATCCCCTTTTGCAGAGACAAGAGCTTATCGTAATCCCCCGCCACGCCATTCACGCCCTCCTTACTGCCCTTTTACTGCTACTTTTATGCCCTGGACCTCGATAAAGCTGCTGATGTCATTACGTCCTCTTGCCACCAATTTGTGAGGAGCCCCCAGTTGGTATTGGCCTTAACGGTAACGACAAGACATTCTTGTTCTGCGCGAGTGCTCTACCTCCTATACCAACACGTGTATCATACCCAACGAGCGCAAGGATACTTACGTGATGCTCTCCTCCGCCTCTGTGTTGAACTCCGTTCTTTAGATGGTCCCCCAGCTGTCATTCGCACCGACCTCGGACCTGGCTTTTTGTCTCTGTCCTCTGACAAAACCCTCCAACACTACCGCCTTGCCATTGAACTAGGTCGTACTAAGAATGTCAACAAGAACCCAGTCGCTGAAAGGGCTATTCAAGAACTTGAGCGCTGCGTCATATCGACCCCACTGGGGGCTCAGTGACACCTCTCTCCCTTGCTATGGCCACTGCCACCCTCAATTCCAGGATTCGTTCTAGAGGCTTTTCTTCCCGTGAAATGTGGTTTCAGCGCAACAGTTTACTAACGAGCAACTCAGTTTTCAGGACCTTGCCCTTATCCAACAACAACATCAGCAACGCCTCGCTAATCACCCGTACAGTGAGCGTGTCAAACATCACACTAACACCCGACCAAATCCCCCATCCTAAGAGTCCAAAACTAGACTCCACTGATGGTGCATGGTGCAACATCCGCAAATTCACTGACACTCAACTCAGATCTAATTGCTACAGAGTCAAGAAAAGCGAGTGCTTTAAGGTTCCTTGCCTTGCCCCCGCTAAATCATCCTTGGGTCCTACCAGACCTTCCTCTGAGTCCTCTCCCCACACCAGTGACCCACCTTAACCGCGATCCCACGACGGAGGGTGACCACACTCTACTTGACGAACCCCTGGCCCCCCGCCCCGGACACGAGTCCTGCCTCTACCTCCAACACCTCCGACCCTTCTCCACGTTCATGATAGCATCCCAGCGAACCCTGCTCCCTTACTCTCTCTCCCTTCTCCACCTCTGCGGCGATCCTCCAGACAGCGCCAGCTCCCTCGATATCTGAATGATTTTGTTCTGGGTTAGTCTTTGTACTGTCTGTCTCGTAGAATTTTCTTTTTTTTTTTTGGTTTAATTTTGTGTAGAAAAGTGGTTGCGTCACTCTGTTGTTTTTATTGCCTCCTCCTCGGGTCGGTTCATGTACTAGCTATTACTGGTGTGTCGTTTTGTCGAGAATTACTGTACCTCCATATCTACTGGCGCAAGGCAAAATTATCACCAAAATGGAGTATTTAAGAGATTAAAAATGTTCTAAGTTTAGTCTTTGCTTTATTATCGACATCATCCTGTACATCCTGTACATATACTGTATTTGTGTGGTTCTATTACTGTAAGGAACATAATTTTCTGTTTCATTTGCTAGTGTGTAAACAGTTCGCGTTTTTGCTTTTCCTGAGCCGGTTTGAGTTTGTATTTGTTGTTTCTGTGCCGTTTTCTATGCACTTAAAAAGTATTACTTACGTCAATAACGGTCAGGCTTTAAATGATGTTAAATGGCACAGCCCTAAGGAAGTTTGGATGATTGAAGGCCGTGTATTGAGGCAAATCTTGGTTCAACTGGGGGAAGACTCAACCAGTTTGTGAAAGAGATGCACTCTCTAGGTAACAAAGTGTGTCGAGACCGGTAGACGCTCTAGTTTTCACATGACTATTGACCGAGAGCACAACGAGAAGTTATTAGAAATTCCACTGGAACAAGTACTTGTTGATCCCAACCACGGCATCTCTAGAATAACAGAAACTCGTGAAGTTGACTACAAACTACATCAATGATACCGGATACCCTGCTGTTTCACTGAAACATTTGGTCAGAAAGACCAGTTAAAAGGCGTTTGGTGTTTCTCCAGATCACTCTCATCCAATTCAGCCACCACAGGATTTGGCGAATATGCTCGACCTAGAAAGCAGTCACACTACCAAAACTGGATGCTTTATTTCAACCCTTCATGACCTCATGTGGAGAATGCACAAGCTATTCTCAATGGAACGTGTTAAGCTACAAGAAGGGGAACTCCCTGGGAGTAAGAACGACTACGAAATCTACGAGCACATTACTGAATAAATAGACCCTGGTGATAAATACCACCGCCTCTTCCTTTTTTGATTCCTTGCCGTACGCAGGGGAATCTATGCAGTTCTGATGTATGTGTGTGTGACGGTTGCTCGTAAACACTATCTCAAGAAGGGTAACTCTGAGTAATTTCATTTTTGGCATGTAGGTTGCCCATATTGAGTAGATGATCCCTATTGTTTTTGGTGTCCTAATCTTGCATATTAATGAGGTTATGGGGTAAAACATAAAAAATGTTAAAACTGCCATAGTTCCTTATCTGTGGGTCAGATTTGTTTTAAACTTGATAAGGTTGTCTGTTATTAACAGGTTCACGACCCTGTGAAATTTAATGCTTATCAATAGAGAGGACGGGATAATTTTTCACTGTAAAACAATAATAATAGCCTAAACACCATTATTGTGGTTATTATAAACTACCGTATCAATTCATATCGGTCTACATTGTACAACTTCAGTTTTGATTCTGTCCGCACACAGTTAACTCAATGGGATTGCTCCCTACAGTACTGCATTTGTAACTTAGTAACTTCTAGTGTGAAGGGCCTGGATAAGTTGTCCAGAGAGATAGTCTTGGTATGGGGGGGTCATGGGGTCAGATAGATGGAATGTTAATGGGTTTATAAAAAAAAAATGAGGAAAATAAAATACCATCTGTTCTGTCATTTATTTGGATAATATCAATATCCAGAGGAACAGCTGATAGCAGGATGGGGAATCCTAAGTTAGGGTCAACTTACGAGGACTTTGAGTGTGTTAAAAGCTACTTGTAACAAGGAAGAAATTATCGCATAGTCGTAAAAGGAACATTTCCAAAAGGCAGAGCGCCAATTTGAGGCAATGGAAGAGGTTCATGCTGATCTGGCTGGGTTGTTGTCTGATGAAGCATTTGAGCAAGCAGAAAGCTGGATGTTGGAATGCCAAAAGCATTTTCAAATTAGCGTTGGAATTACCTAAGGCAGAAATTCCACCATACGATGGAGACCCAAGAACATTCTGGTCCTTAATGAAGAATTTTGAGGTAAATATGGCAGACAAGCTGAGTTCAGATGAGGTAAGGTTGAGTTATTTGATTCAACTAACAACAGGCAAGACTCATGTCATACTTGATGTGTGGGTTGTATGGGCTGGGTAGGTGATCCCTATTGCTTTTGGTGGACGTCAAATGTTGCGGTCATTTTGGGTTACTGCAGTTGATCTTATACTTGTCATGTGAATAATTCATGTTTGTTGTAATATAACCATGTAGTAAGGAATCACAAAGCCTTTTGGCTTTCTGGTTGTACGGTGCTGGCGAGCTCACGCCATCTATGATGAAACTGATAGATGTTGTTCCTATCCTCATGAAGTCACTACCCTTCAGATCTCCAATGAGAATTTCCACTGAAGCAGGGAACATCGACATTACATGAACATGGTGTACTTCTATCAGCATACCACACGAGGAGGTGGCATCAATAAACCAAGCGTCGTCACTAAACTTTTTGAATGGTAGTGGCGTCAGTTGCGATATCGAATCCATAGTGGACCAAATGAACTGGCATCGTTGGGGGACGTTTGTGGACAAAGACCCTACCAGAGGAAAAAATCCCTTTAAAGTGGACTGTTATTACGCAAGTGTTAGCAATAAACTTGCAGAGGCATTTAGGCGAAATTGGCGTTTTGTGGCCGAGTAGTACGTTGACAAGTGATAAAACAAAAAAGACGTTCGTATCGACGAATTCGACCTTTAACACAGAGAAACTTCGAGATGCACCTGTGCGGTACCTTCAGGCACTGAAACCGATCATATAATTATGATTTTTTTTAGAAACAGTAGCCTAAGGTTTAGATAAGTCAGGTGGTAATAAGAAGGCCAGTCAGCAGTTGCTGGTAGTCCTGCGGTTTCTGTTTTCCTTCGGACGCTACAGTCTGCAGCTGTTTATGTGTAAAAACAAGGGAGATGCTACTGGTTCGTTTGTGGCTGTTGCCAGTGGTGACGAACACGTTGCTACCACCTCTCTAATCCAATGGGGTCGATGAATGGCGTCATGAGTCACGCCTGCCTCGTTACTCTTTGAAAACTCGATATGCCAAAACAGGCCTTCGGAACCTGAATACAAACTAGGTTAAAGTAGAGAATCAACAAATACTTCAACTGACCCCACTGAAAGAGGAGACACGCACCTTACAAATATCGGCAGAATTGCTGTCATCACGTTCTGTTTTGTTATCTCTTTTCATTGTTACCTCAATTATTTGGATGATTAGCCTATTACATTTATTTTACAGAAATCAAACACAGGAAACTACACCCGACTCGTTACATCAGCTACGACGGAGCATAAGATACATGGAGAAAGAAAATACACCCAAACCATGTAGGTAAAGGCCGTTCAACTGCCGTAGTATATTCCAGAAGAAGTGTTCATTTTGGAAATTAAAGCGAAGCTCTTATTAATAATCATCATTTCAAGACAAACAATTGAAAATATCGAGAAAAAAGTGCTACAAATGGACCGTTTTGTTTCAGTCGATCAAGCGGAGCGCCACCATCAGTTTGCTCGGAATGTACCCAACGTTTTGGCCGAAAACACCTTCCAGATCACCGGAAAGTGTTAGTTTCCGAGGTAATTGAATTGTTTACACCTACCCCTACATATAAATGTCGCTTACCCCCCCCCCCGGCGGCGCCTATTTACAACCTTATAACAATGTGATATTTTTTATAGGCCTAAAATGTATTGCATTTTGTTGTTTGATGAATGAAATTCAAAACAAAATTTTCACGTCAGTTCATGCCGAACTTAATTCCACAAGTTCCATAGCAATCTGCAACCCCGTGCCATCAAAGATACAGGGAGATAAAAAGTCGGCGATTTTCCCAGCGTAGAGTGGTACTAATTGTCGCATTCCACCAGCTGTATGTATGTGAATCTTAAGATTGTCTGATTATTTACACAAATTCCTATAAACTGTTCTTTACTTAGCATTGCGCAATGCACGAACAGCATGAGAACCGTAAACATTCGGTTATGTTTATTCATATAACGTCATCTTAGTCTTACGCTATGATTGGTTATCGCATAGCGGAGGCTGTCTTCTCTTGTAAATGAACGTTTATTTTTTGTACTCGACAAACCTTAAGAGTTCTCATTCGACAGTAATTAACACAATAATTACCGTTTCTTCTACCTTCCAACATCTCCCTTAACGTCTCTATATTTCGGTGTTAAAAAGAAAGAAAGAAATGAACACTCCCAACGGCCTAGGCTATCCTTCACAATCTCACCGTACATGCGACCGCCCTGATAAAACTTGCACGCTCTCATAGTCTGTCTTCTCCGAAAATGAATTAGTCATACACCAGTTTCGCCAAATTGTCTGACCTTCAAACTTCTTTCAGTCTCCGGTTCATCAGGTGTGTTTATGTTCATACACTTACTTTCAAACCTACACAAATGATAGAAGATCACCGTTAAGAGAAATCCAAACCATTTTCCCCATCCGGAGCGTCTGTTTACAAATAGGACAGTTTACGCTTGTACAAAATTGTACAAGAAAGAAATCGGTCCCTTTAACAAGACAGCTTCTCGGTTATGAACAATTGCTAAGGCCCCGTGGAGAGAAAAAGAAAGCAGCCTGTAGTGTAACGAATAAAGAAAGGCTCAAATACCTGGCGCGTTTGGTCATGTAAAATCGACAAAGCCAATAACAGCTCATTGGAGTTAATCACTAAGGAAACGCGCCACCAGACATGTATATAAACCGTATACATTCCAAGTGGCTAGTATTTAAATAGTATCTCAACATACAACATAAAATCAAATGATGCACACTAAGGCAACGCGCCACCTGAAATATGTACCAGGGCCTTTTTGAATGGGGGTTCTTGCAGGTATTTCCTTCCAATATATAGCGGAAATAGGTCCGTATGGGCTGAAGAAAGGTCTCGCAGAATACGGGAAAATTTGTAAATATAAAATGGACCAGGGGGAGGGGGTTCCAACTTCCAGAACCCGCCATTGTATCAGCCTATCAGTGTATAGTATACAGTATCAACTTAAGTGTGTAACATAATAGTCAGTACGATAAAGTATGTGGACACTGAAATACTATACGTTCGTTCGTTCGTTGTTTTCAGGTCAGAGGTGATGAAGGGGCTGGGGCAGGCGAGTTGAAATTTTTTCGCTCCCTCACCGTGGTTAGAAGTAAAGAAGGAAGGACTGGGACAGAGGAATTACAAAAAAAATTTGGGGAGTGGACAATGGTGCGAAGAACCTCCTTAATTACCGGTATTCCTCCCATTAAAGTGTTCTACCATCGAATTATTTCTCCTCAAGACATCAGCTGTTTGGTTTTACACGTGCACTGTTTCAATACGACACCGGATTTGCATGTTCAGCGAGCCAAACGGTGTCGCATATTCATAGTGTACAATACCAAATAGTGTGTAACGTGACAGCCAGTACGATGAAGTATGGGGAGAGTGAAATAGTAAGGGAGGGAGGGACTGGGGCAAGCCAGTTAAAGAAGGGGCGGGGGCAAGGGCGCGAAGACCTCCTTCAATTTCTCATTTATTTAAAAACGTATCAACTTGTGTGTAACTGTAATAATCAGTACTACGTAGTATATGGAAGCAGTAAAATGTAAAGGTTCATCTCAAACAAATATATTGTTTTCATGTCAGAGGTAAGGAAGGGGCTGTGGTTTAATTTACATAATTTCAACTGTTCTTTGAAACATCAGATACTTGTTTATATTATTTCTACACGACAACAGATCTGCACGTTCGGTGGGCCAAAACGGTGTCGCATTGATTGTGAATGCGATTGCGAACAGCTTCCTGATTCATGCAAATGCGGGCAATCTCATTGATACCAGTGTCCAATTTTGTTTTCCTGTATATACTCAAAAGAAAATATATCGGATATAAGCTCTGTAGCAATCGCTGATATGTTTTGAGCCACTTCTGCTCCGATGCGGAGAGTTTCTTTTGACGCAGTTTCACCTTCCATGATGGCCTTTCCAAAGTCGATTATTTTTGGAACATACTTCCCATTTTCGTAGTCTTTACTTAAAGGTGATCGATCTTGAGCTTGCAGAGCTGCAGGCAATTTAAAACGGAATTTTATTGGTCAGATTGTAATCAAGTAAGAGGAGGGGTATGTCAGTGTAATGTGTAGAAGCTTGCCGCTGGCGTCACAAGTTTCTTAACATGTTTTCACTGACCTCACGGCAAATAAATGCATGCACAGTTTGGTACATGCGGTACAGATACATTGCTAGCCATCACGAGTGCATATTTATTTTGATCGAAACCACAGTTCTATCACATTATGCTTAATTGGATAAGGGTAGGGGGGTCTATTTACGGCTCCTCTCTGCCATTGACGAACACTAGTGCATCGCAGAGTACGTAGACTCCGCGCTCGCAAAGCCCTATGATGGTGCCGCATAACTGTCAGACACTAACTGATGGGTTAGGGTTAGGGTTAGTTATGGGGATTAGGGTAAAGCCTAACCGCAGTCCTGAACAAAATCCCAAATCATGACGATAGTCCTTCTAACCGTGCTGAAACGTCCCCCTCCATAGCAAAGTCAGCTTATTTTAACTGGTCCACCTAAGGGCGCGCTTCAATCCAGGGCGCGCGACTTTCTCGGCTGAGCAACCGATTTTGGAAGCAAGCCCACCGCCAAGTGAAAGAAAAGCCGGAGCACTCGGAGAAAAACCCACGTACATCGAGCAGGAGTTTAGCCCACGCACACGTGAAAAACATTGTTGCAACTCAGAATAAACCACTCTGGCAATCGACGACCCCGCGCTCGCTATGGATAGTTTGTTTCTCTTTTAGGGAAATACAAAGCAAAATGTAATAAATTGTTCAGCGATAGTACGCATATCTTTGAGATCATTATGAATGACACCAGCGTTGTGTATGGCGGACAACCCGTCCCCCACTTCCACTGCGACAATCGATTTTGGTTGATATCCTCTGACATCGCAACGTTGGGACGTCAGAGTTTCCATCGCAACGTTGGGATGATTTGGTACTGTTGCCATTCGTTTGGCTTCCTCTTTCAACATTTTATCTCTCGTCTTCATGGCAAAATAGTTTGGCTGCTACTCGTACTCCATGGACATATCCCCTGTAGGTTACGCCGAATCCACCCTGTCCCAGAACTGTCGTTCTGTCGACGTCAAGAAAATTTGGAATTGGATGACGTTGTTAATCAACGTCTACTGCTTGTCCACCTGGTGTTTCTCCGTCATGGAAAGTTGGCAATTCGACCTGCTTTAACTGACGGAAAAGCTATCTTCACCGCTCTCCCGATCCTACAGTTGGATATACCAGGCACTTGTTCTCGAACCTTTTCCTGGACATGGGAAATAAGGACAAGCTGTCGAAGTAAACAGAAAACAACCGCCTCAGTAGTAGTCTATTTACCATAAATAAAGAGCACCATACAGGTTCTAGGAAATGTACAATCCACAAGAAAACCAGCCTATTCTTATATTTAAGATATCATGGGAACTGAGGATGGAGAAGATTAAATCAAAATCGTAGTAACTTGCAATTAATGCAGTGCCCATGTAACGGTGATCACCAATTTTTTGGTGGGGGGGTGCTAGTGCCCTTCCCTTTAAGAGAGTCACAACCGGTTCCCCCCATGGTACCGATATGGACGATCTGGAATAGATGAGAACAGATGTCAACACTAATTGAGAGCTGTAAAAAAAACATCAAAAAGTACGTGGGGTTAAAATGTCGTAATGATCTCATGTCATGCATTGTCTGTATATCTTCACAGTGTTCAACAGTGTTCAACCGATTTTAGAGGCAAGCCTGCCGCTAAGTCGGAGGAAAACCGGAGAAAAACCCACGTACATCGAGCGGGATTCGAACCCACGCACATGTGAAACACATTATTAGCGTGTTCTTCTTAGTGACATATTCTTCTGGTCGTTGATGATGCCATTGCTTGTTGACAGCACAGCTGGGCCAATACAGAAGGTTTTCACTTGCTCTAAGAGGTTTGATGATGAAGGCCTATAGACAATGTATTCCGGTTTAACGCCGTGGTGTAAGTAAAGACCAGAATTTGGGCTACAGATTTATACACACCTATTTAAATGGTACCACTCAGTTAAGGATTACAAGAAGCCGATGTAACCATGAGAGAATGGCCCACCGATGTTTGTTAAAATGTGAAGTCAACCACAATATCGGTCACTGATTGTCTGTAAATGTTAGACCAAGAAGGTTTTTCCTTGTAGAACCTCCTTGGTTAGACACTGTCAGGCCCTCATTGTTCCATTTAATTACAACTGTTCTCTGGTATCGGCCTGAAAGGTGATTGTCAGGTACTTTTTAAGTGCATCAAAACGGTACAGAAACGAAAACAACTCAAACCGGCACAGGAAAAGCAAACACGAGAACTATTTACAAACTACCAAATGAAACAGAATATTATGTTCTTTACAGTAATAGAACCACAGATACAGTATATATACATATGTACAGGATCCCCCAAAATTACAAGTTCAATACCACCTGGTCCGCCCGCACCGATGCAAGTGGTCCCCACCTTCTGCCAAACGTCGACCTGGACAAACGAGTGAAGTCTGACTCAACCCTCAAGCAAACCTCCGCCCTCACCGATGCCAAGACGACGTCCGCAGACCGCCCCTCTCCCCTAAAAACAATATTACAACGGTCTCTCCATACGGTCAGCTTTATGTAGGCCGATACAAAGGTGAGTATCTCGCGAACACTTGTGTTGCACAACGGAGGAGAGAGACCATACAAAACGTAGGTTGTTCAACACAAATTTAGAGTCTGCTTGGGCTGGAAAGTACGTTCTAAGGCTCTTCCGGAAGAATGTTTACTCCCCTCATTAATCGCTACCCTCGCAGACTGTGGACACTCGTTTTAATTATGCACACAACACGTAAATATCATGGTAATGTTCTGCTCGCCTACAACTGTTTTAGGGCTCTCTTAGCGATATCCTATTTCTGCCGTAGGCAAATCATGGTGATAGAGTGAAAGTTAGCCCAGGTACCATTATTTTCTCGTCATTGATCGATCGCTGCTAATGGCTCATTTCATGAGACCAACGCATATATTTTAATATGTATTCATACATACTTGGAAAGAATCCTCAACTCCTATTGGCCCATTTCAGTCAGGTGACCGTGGGTTAATCGCTGGTAACCCAACTTTTTAAACCACGGTCGATCACCGGCGGATGAATACAATAACCCTGCACAAAGCAATGTCTAACACATGTATTACTAGTATTAGGCCTACGTTAGTGAAGTAACGTTCGGGCCTGCTCAAAAATAAAATGTAGGTAAGTCTACGTAACAACAGCACAGTATACTGTCAGTGGTAATCCCTCTGACGTAGGGTAGCCTAAATACCAGAACTGTGTCGGGTGAAACCTGCTTCCGCATATTTTGAACACCATAAAAGTGTAATAGCCTACCGGAATTAGCTTTCCTTCTTCGTAAAATCCTGCTGAGATGTTGAAAAACAGGCCCTATGCAATAACATCGTAAAAAGGATCAAGGACTGCAATACATCGCCATCTTGAAGGGTCCCCATACAATTACCGGATTTATTTTCTTCTGAATTTTTGCACATATGGAAAAGTGGAGCGCATCGTTGGAGCATTAAGGTTTCCCGCGGCTAGCCAAAGCACTGCGCACTTCGGAAATGTTTCCCTGGTAACTCTTGCTGAGCGATTCTGGACGGATCCATTTTGCCTGACAGGGAGAAAAACTGCATTATTTATTACTGTTGCGCTGTCGGCTGTACGAACGTATACTGTGTAGCGCACACCATCGAGCGCTGGCACAACAAGCAGTATACGGTACATATGGACTGCATATATGCAGTGACTGCATGTATTAAGCCACCCAGCTCATTCGTTATAAATAATTGGTTTTCTTTTGACTTTATACATAACTAAAGCCTAAAGTGCAAATCGTAGCAGCACTTTTTCAGACTAAATCATGATTCAGCGTCAGTGTTGATAAGGCCATGCCCTGTAGATAGTATGAGGCTTTACGCAATTGCGCACGTACATACGCTTAGCCTAAGACATTTTCAGTATTCAATTAAATACTGGGAAAAATCACTAGCTGTGTTACCATTGACATAGGAAACTGTTCTCAGCTGGCAGTGAGGTAGGGAGAAGGCTCAATACTGAGTCCTGGGGAGGGATCTAAAGGGGGAGTTCCTCCCTGCTTACTAGTGTAGGGTTCTTGTAACAATTGGTTGCTGCATTCTGTGCATTCTTGGAAGGCTTTACCCTCCCTCCCTCACTTCCTGTTGAAGGCAACCTACAAAAGTAAACTAGTATCACCCAGTATCAACCAGTGGCAGTACCAGGATTCTGAAAGGATTGGGCAGGATCATGGAGGAAGCACAGTAAGTGGAAGACACTTATTGGAGGCAAGAAGCATTTTCAGCTGTTGGTTCACCCTTTGAGTTTTAAGGTTGGCAAATGAACTAAGTTATGAGAATATCCCCATTTCCCTACCCCATGCCATATCTCAATCCAATACCACTGTTTTAACAACAGCTGCCACAAACATCATACAAAAGTGAAAATGTCTTTTCAAACTGTAATACTGTGAACATGAAGATTGAAAACATTTTAATATTTCAGTAATAACATTTGAAGAAAATATGTCCAATGTTCCTCACCAAGGAAATGCTAAATGATTTGCAATTCCAACTAGAAATCCTGGACAAATTTGCCCAAGATGAGGTACATTAGTACCAACTGAAAATTTCTCAAAGAGAAAATTACCACCCTTGACAATTCCATCCAAGACAATTTACTAGGCAACCCCTTACACCTCCTCAGTCCATGTCACACAGGCAACTTCAACCAGATGATTCAACCTTCAAAAAAGGAAAATTGTAGGGTGGAGCAAAACTTTGAAATTGTCTATGGTCACCATTTTCAAGTTGGGAATTGTTCAGGTAGAATAGGTCATATTTCAAATTCCATGTACTCATACACTCCAAAACACTAACACAACACAAACAAGAACTGCACAGGATGTGCTTAAAAACACTGGTCAAAGTGGTCATATTTAGAATCACTCATTGTTGCAAATACTTAAATGCCCCAGAGGGCAAGTCTTTTTGTTGTGTCCCTCCAGTTTCTTGCAAACACTACAACGAATTAGCCATTTGGGAGTTCCAACACATCTATCCTCCAGCAACCTTATGCTATGTTGCTTATTCATTATTTGCTCTAAAGCAGTTTGGCTGAAATTTGTGGACCTAAAATACCACTTTGTCACTAAGTGGTTGAGTTTTTCAAGACCCTGTTGGCAGAAAATTCACTTCAGGTATATGATAGGCAAGCACATGCATATACGGGGTAATGTCCTTGGCAAGATATACATTACCATAAAGTTGCACCCATCCCGTTGCAGAATCTTGGAACTTACGTATCTCCTCATCTGACAAAGTACAATTTAACTGGTGATGCATAAAGGCTTCTCCATAAAGACTTAATCTGGTCAAGCTTGGGATGGTCTGGGATTAATACACCCAGTTCAATATTTTCTAAAATTTGCCGGTGTTCAGGACCAGTAAATGATCGGGATTGGATTTTTGAGTCGCTTATTTCCAAGTGCCACTCACTAATACCTACACTCTTGATAAACTCAGATTGGTCGGATAAACATTGTCACATGTATGGAGATAGAAAATGAGTTTGTAAACCAACTGATCCATTATCCGTACGAATAAGTGCAACGTGTCTGGTATTACTTTAGATATTGGGACAAATGCAAAAAGGGGAGCTGAATTACAGTTAAACCTTGTTGTGCTAGATTTAGCTTTCTGAGAACATTCAATAATTTCATCCACTGAACGAGCACCCTTTGTTGCATCTGTCATGGACCACTCCTTGGTAACATCTGCACGGTCTGATTTTGCACATTTACACCACAGGCATGAGAATTCTGATGCAAAGCCCCCAATTCCAATCACCTGATTCAGGAACTTCAAATCCCCTCCGATGAACTTGTCAATTGCAGTATCTTCACCATTAATTGTGACAGAGATCAGAGAATTGAATTCATCAATGAGAAGTTTAAGAGCTTTCCCAATACTTTCTCCCGTTTCAGGACACCTGACTATTGCTAAAAGATAATTACCTCTTTCTGACAGCCCGGGTACCATCACCAGAAAATCCTTCCTTGGATCTGAAAAATTATTTACTAAGTGAGTCTTTACGGACAGGTACACACCCTTATATTCTCCATCCAGATGAAACACACTGCAACTCTTGTTTAGGTCACGACGTTTCTGAAAAACAGTACAAGCTCTACGGAGGGTTTCATTTCGTTGAGCAATTTCATGGTAAGAACGGTCACTTATATTACACACGTCCATAATATACACCATTTCTTCTACGTCCTTATCTGCCTGAGATTTACTCTTGACACACATATTGTCACAGTCATCATTGCAAGAAAAAGTCATCGGCCCATGATCTTCACCAATAAGTTCAAAACTTACGGACTTTACTTTTGGCCCCCACACATTTTTAATAAAATCTTTAACTGCCTTAGTTTTCTGTATTACATGCCGCCGCTTTTGCCAACGACTGTATGTTTCTTTATTCTTTGTACGCCCTCTTTTACTGTGACCACACTCCTTTACAGTTACACTACTTAACCTTTCAACTTTTCTAAGCAATTCCTGGTTTTCCAATTTACTGCAAGACAACTCTTTACTAACAGCACTTAAGCTGTCTTCTAGCTTAGGAGCAAAGGCTCTTTCTGATTCAACCTCCATTTCTAATTTCCGCTTAGTTGGACTACCAGTTTTATGGTAAACCTTCAATTCATACTTTGAGTCCTGCCATTTTGAGAGCATTTTTTGGTGGTGGCTGCCACTATTTTTAGTAGTCCAAGTTTTCCATAAACGCCTCAACTTGCTCCCAACACTGATGGCAGACAGATCAAATTTAAAACCTTCTATTGTAAGATTGTTCTTACTCAAAATACGATGAAAAATGCTTCTTATACTCTCTTCAGTAAAATTGGCAGTAAAATTGACAGGTAATGCATTCAGATTTTGCGTACACGCAATACAAGCCAAGAAAAAGATTAGGAGACTTCCAGTTTCCATTTTGCTTTGCAACTACATTTCACAATCATGAAAGTCACTTTTGCTCCCCAGACCTTTAACAAAACACAAACTGAAAAGGTATCCTCTATGAATTAAATGCAACCCACCATCTTGACGGTACTCTTCTAGGGGTTTCTTGTCTGACAACCAATAGCAAAGCGTCCCCAGGCATAATGTGAGCAAAGTCACCGTTACAGTTAAAAATTCTTACATTCCAGTTTTTACCCAGGTAACTGTTCCACTGATCAAAGGAATCCAGGTGAATTTTTCCAGTTTGAGGTGGCAGGTCACTGTCATGAAAAAGATCTTCAAACAAATTCTTTTGGATATGTAACTGCACTGTCCACTTTTCTCTGACCATGCAATGACTCTTTGATAGCAATGCCCAGTCTGCTAAGGAAAAGCTCTCTTGTTTCAGCTGTGTAGATGATGAATGAGTCTGGTATATTGACCTTACTGTCTCTAAAGGGTATAATTTGGTAGTAGACCAGGTTTTGAATTGCCTAACCTTGTCAGTTGGAAGTGGTGGCCCCATGGCCAACTGCTGGTAGTTTACAGGAGAACGTCTTCTCAGACTTCGTCGCCACTCGGCCATGTTGGCCCAGCATGGAGCCTGAAAGATGTACAAGGCACTGTATCAAAACAAACCATGTAATGCTAAGATTTTCTCTGCTGAGCCTAAGGATGATGTCTCAGTGAAAGTGCTCGGCAAGCTTAGCTACAGTACATATGGCCCCCTTTCTGCCACAGAGTTTACACACCCCTCACAAATTCCTCATATACATGCACAAAATTTAATAACAATAAGGGTCACGGCATACGGTGCATAGTTTAGGCTATATGCATCCTTTGCAAGAATGAAGAAACCTGAAAAAGCCCTGTCAGGACCAGGGTCCGCTGTATAGTCCCCCGTCTCACTGGTCCCCCATTTAGCTTGAGTTGTTTCATTATTCACCCTTTCATTATTCGGTCTCATTGGACCAATGGGACGGGGGATTGCAACCAGAGAAAAATATATTTTGTACAGCGTCTTGCTCAATGTCACAATACTAAATGGTGAATGGGTCATAGTTCTAATTAACACATCTCTCTATGTGTATTTGCTTAAAATATTTGACAGGTTCACACCCATTTGTCAGGGCAATTGTGGTGAGTGTGATGCATAAAAAATTGACATTTATGCTGACTGTGACAGCAATTATTGACATGTGGTTGAACCGATGATGAGTGAGGCATTGTTAGCCACGTTTCTTCACTAAGCCCCATAATATTTTTAAACTTGAACTAGGTGTAGCATTCATAGAAGCCAAGGCCGTATGTATACATGCTCTATTGAAATTAGGCCTAGGCATAACGTTAGGCCTAATTGGGGCCCCTTTTCCACAATCTTTTCCCTCCACATCTGGCTGTCTAGATTGTATCCTCTCCCTAGTGTAAGGGAAAGGTTGAAGTTCATGCAGTGCTTCTCTCAAAAAAAATGTTAGTGCTAACGTTAGGCCGTATGCATTATTGTACAAATTACGGTATGCCCTATCCTGTTATTTCTGTAATTTTGTAAATGTTTTCTTAAATATAAAATATTTCTTGAGTCTAAGCCTAATTGTGCTACGACTTTTGTTAGTCTTCCTCCAAGGAGTTGTGGAGCTCGATCAAGACACTATTATGACCTGTGAGCATTTTGGTACCTCATCCCTTAGTCCTCGAGTTGTTTTGTAAGTGTTAAATACTTTATAGGCCCTAACCAGTTTCTGTCATGCTCCCACTGTCTCAAGAAGTAAAAACGAGGCTACTCATAGGCAGTCCTAGCGTTATACTATACTATAGTAATTACCATAGTACTAGGCTACATTAATTGTATAGGTTTGTATGCACCATGACAACGAAGCGTCCTGTAGTACGGTTGTAAACAAACCATGGTGGGCCTACACAGGCTTACCTCTGCAAGTAATGCAGTGATCCAGCTCGAAAATAATCAAATTCAGTTAGTTTTTGAAGAATCCGTCGACAAATATTTTAAGAAGGAACAGTATTGTTAAGAAATGACAGAAATATCAAAATTTTCCAAAGCGGTTGCCCAGAAATAAAATACGGCTTTTAATTTAATGATCGAAGGGAAATCTTTGCGTGCTGGGAATCAAAATGATGTAACCAGCGTAGTAATGAATATTCAGATTTGTCTTCTATTTAAGAAAAGTTCTGATTCGGAGGCAATTATTTAAGGAAATAGTGCGTATTAAAAAATCTCACCAATCAAAATGTTTCTTGTATCAAATGAAAGAGAAAGGCCTGTTCCGTCTTCTCCCGAACATGACGAATTTGGTCAGACAATGAATATTTTTTAACCAAAAATGCGTACTTTAGGATCACTCTGCAATTTCTTGCGCGAAGTAATAACAAAAGTGTTTGTAATATAAAGCAGGGATAGAACAAACACAGACAGGAACGAGTCTAACCGTCTTATTACAATGTTGAAGGAGAATGTTGTTTCAATATGATATGCAGATGCACCTTACTTTTCCATACGAGGCTCCTACTGAGAACTCTCACACCCACAGGAAATTAGGGTCCGCACTGGCACAACAAGTCTTCCACTCTCTGCTGCTGTTAGGACTGAGAGTAAGACCTCAAGCAGTTTTCTCGAAATGTTCAGTCATGAATCTGTCAGTCTTCATCCAAAATATCAGTAATCAGGCCCTGTAGCTGCACAACACTCTGTTGCACACAGTAGTTACGTACACACACCACAGCGCGCGTGCACACATTAGTACACTACAAGTTGCAAACTGAACGAACTGTACTAAAGCACGACAAAGGAATTAAAGCACGCGTTGCTGCTATGTCAATTGTTATTCTTTTTGGCTAGGGGTTACTTTCTTGTTAACCTTTTCTCGGGTTCCTTTTTAATAAAAATGCGGTTACTTAAGGACCAAATTCCTTTCTTTTTTCGTCCTTTTTTTATCAAAATCTCCTTGGTATGTATGAACAACGTGCGCCCTCGTGCATCGCGTGCATTAGCCCCCTATCGTGCATTATCCGACAGTTAATAAACGGTCCAGCGTGAAAATAATAATGATAAACGAGAATGCAGAAATGCATTGTGGTTTCGATGATCTGCTTACCCAAGTTTTTTTTCTTTCCACGAAAATGCTAATTTGTGTTTGATGTGCCCTGCAAGGTGCACAGCTTTCATGTACTTGAAGCGCGTGTCTTGGAATTTTCTGCAACCCCTAATCAGGGACTATTCCAATTTTATACTTCTAACTGTAGCATATATATTGCAACCATCCATTGTACAATGAAGCACAAGCCATTCTTTTACTTAATGTGGTTCATCTACATACCAAATATGAGATCTGTCCAAGCTTCCCTTCTTGAGATACATAGATACACACACACATACACACGCATTCATGATTACAAAGGTTACGATTATGATCGAAACCAAAAATCATTGAAAATAATTCAACAGGTAACAACATAACATGTTTTGATTCTTATTTCAAGGTCACCAATGGATCTCCTCCCTTTTCATGAACATGCTTTGTCAGAGACTGGTAGAGCGATTGTCCCAATAAAAATATTTTCTATAACGAATGGGATATCCTTCAATGAAACTGGGAATTTTGTTTGTGATACGAATGACATATCCTATGTCGAGATCAAAAATGTGTGCAAATTGGATATATTGATATATTAGATATATACACACTTTGGATGGAGTGTGGCTATTTATCGATGAAACTTATACGACATATACGACTCATATTGGGAACTGGACAATGAGTTACACCGCGGAAGCAACAATATGACGTCATTTCCGGGTTTCAGGCGTCAAGATATGAAAAAACCTTTCTATACGTTTATGAAGCCATCGTGATTTCAATGTTCGGTCTCGCGGACCTTCGGGTCAAACACGTTACCTTTCGGGAGTAATTGGTTTTAGCACACAGTGTCTTACAGGTAATGCTTTTGTCAATGATGCTTCTCACGAGACTGGACTTCGAGGATCCAGAACCCACCAGATCGCACAGCCCCCATGGTAAGATGTCGTCCCTGGTGGTGTTTACCCACATGAAATTAGGTTGCCATCAGTGTGGATACATGACTAATCTTGGGGAGCAGAATGTGGTGAAGGCCTCACAAATCGTGGTAAGTTCGTCTTGTCTTCCACCATCTCTGAGGTCATTTCAATTTCTCTAACATGTAGCAAACTTCAAACATATATTAGACACAACACAGTAGAAAATAGAAAGTCAGGACACAAGTGCTGCTTTGTATATCGACTCTTTATTAGTGAATGACCAGTCTGTACATCTGCTTCTGTGGTATGTGAGGTATTTTGTAGGTAGGTCTACTTTATGGCCATATATGGACATAAGCGTAAATAGTCCTGTTGGCTAGAATGCAGCTATGGTCTTTGGTCAGGTGGTTATTCCAACATGCAGGATGCGCAAAATGTTACACCGAACTTCTCTTTCTCGATCGCCTTCAGAATTATCTTTTGAGACACTCGCAATTCCTCCACTGTTGGTTGATGGTTTGCTTAGCTTGTCACTGGGCACCTGCATTTTGGTAGATCCGAATGCCTTCCCCATCACCTTAAGGTGTACTTTTTAAGTGCATCAAAACGGTACAGAAACGAAAACACAACTCAAACCGGCACAGGAAAAGCAAACACGAGAACTATTTACAAACTACCAAATGAAACAGAAGATTATGTTCTTTACAGTAATAGAACCACACAGATACAGTATATATACATATGTACAGGATCCCCCATCACCCCCATCACCTTAAGGTTTGCAAAGGCCCTTCTTAATGACTGCGAACTTAAAATGCGAAGAAACCTGTGGCAGCCTAGTTCTTAGGTAGCTGCTGTGGGCTTCTCGCGACCTCCAACTTTGAACATCAGTGGCAGAGGGAACGCACCTTCTTACGAACATCAGGATCATTGGGGCCAAGTGGAAATTGATCTCTACTTTTTAAGTGCATAAAAACGGCACAGAAACAAAAACACAACCCAATACAAACTACCAAATAAAACAGAAAATCATGTTCCTAGAAGTCATAGAACCACACAGATACAGTATATACATATGTACAGAGCCCCCCCCCCCCCAAATTACAAGTTCAATACCACCCGGTCCTGCCTGCCTGCCTGCCAAACGTTGACCTAAACGAGCGAAGTCGGACTCAACCCTCAACCTAACCTCCGCCCTCACCGAGGCCAAGACGACGTCCGCAGACCGCCCCTCTCCCCTAAATACAATATTACAACGGTCTCTCCATACGGCCAGCTTTATGGGGGAGAGAGATCATACAAAACGTAGTCCTGGCTGACCGCCCATGTGTTTGAAAAGGGTGTCTACAAAACTAAGACCCAGGACCCCACCAACTGTAAACCTAAGACGACACTGTCATTTGCACAAGTTAGATACCGTACTATGTAGGGCAAAGATTACGGGCCTTTAAAGCCTAGCTTACATGTACTGCTAGAGATGTGGTTTAAGGGGGTCCTCTACCCCTGATGCTTAATTTTAAAAACAATGATGTAGAATACTTTATTTAAATTAAATATATTTATTCACCCACTAAAAGCAGAAAAAAGAAGGTTTTTTCTTAAGATATTCAAATTTCCATAATTAATTAGCATATTTGCATATTTAATTAGCATATTTGAGAAAACGTTATCTTCACTCTGAAAGGTGGTACAGAGGCAAATGATATGTGAAATTACAGCTCTTGCTATGCTCTATGGACTGCTGGTGCTACATATGGGAATACATATCCTTAAAACATGCAGATAAGTCAAGTTACACAAATACCACATTCTTTTAAACAACAGCAGTGCCTAGAGGGTATAGTGAGCAACACTCATACAAAATTTTAGCTAAATTGGAGCTTCCAGTGCTGAAATATTTGCACCCCCAGTTTCTAAAGTACTGTTTTGAGAAAATCGCAATTGAAAATCTCTTTAGAATCCCAGGAACATACGCTGCTTTGCTATAAACACTAGGTTCCCGTCATAACAGTCAATCATCATAAAATTCCCCTGGTGCATACTGGACACCCTCTCCTTCCAAAAACTTGCCTTCTTTGTGTGCAGTTTTGATTTTTTGTACCTTTGATTTCTCGGTTGACTTCCTCTCGGCGCTAGATATACGCCTCTTATTGCTTTGAGCTGTCATACGCAGAGTCCCCTCCCCAAAGTCTAAGCCTAACTGGGCCAATGTTTTCAAGGTTGCTATGGATCCTTCATTAAACTGCTGGATACCTAGCTTAGCAGCTACTTCTATGACTGGTCTGGAAACAAATATTGTTTTAGGGCATCTCTTCCAGATAACAGCATTTACGCTTTCATTTACATTTTGAGTCATTTTTCTTTGACATCTCTTGAGGACCGGCTCCCGACTAAGTTGTGGAATACAGGCAGCAATCGTTGAGCAATGTTCTTCGGTAGTGGCTGATGTGTCTTTGGTGGGCTGGTGCTTGTAAAAACACCAAGAGTCTGCACCATCAGGGCAACGGGAATGCTGAGGCTCTTCACCAGTACTCATACTATGCAAAAGTATGGCCCATATAGCTTTCTGCATGTCATCTATACTCTCATTGTACATGATAGCATTCCTATAATAGGATAACCATTTTTTCATCCGAACCTGTGTAAGCTTTCCTCTTCCTGAGGCTGGCAACTTCATGGAACAGCTACTGTCAACAAACTTCTTGAGTGCTGTAAACATCCTCTTACTTATATGGTTTACACACTCCGTAAATTTTCTTCTCATTTAGGTGTGACACTGTTTTAGTGTCACCATCACTTTGCACGGTCATGTACCGCATACTATATTTGGCAATGCTCCTCTCCCATAGCATTGTAGCTCCTGCAGCTTCCATGGCACCGGATGAGCCCTCATGGTTAACTTGACATTGATCTTTGTGACCTTCAAACCAAATTCCAAACTCGGAAGAATCTTCTCCAAGTAAAGCCTTGACTTGGGCACACTCTGTGAAATAGTTGCTGAGGGTAACAAAATCCAAAATGAGTCCAGTGAGTAAATCTACGACCAGAAACACTCCATGGTGAGATGTATGGCCCCTCTTTTGCCATGTCCCGTCATAGTCCTTCATTTCTGGGTGCACATCCTCATACGCTGCTCTGACTTTCTTTGCTATGTCATCAAGATGTTCCGAACTGGTTAGATCAGTGGCTTTCTGAAGATGTTTTGTATGCTTGTGGTAAGTGTTAGAGCTCATACCTTGCATATTCAGGACGCGACAAACATCTTGAAGACCAGCATGCCCAACACCAATATTCCTCATGGCCATTACCATCCCACTGTTTATGTCCTAGTACATTTGTGGTGCAACTCTTGGACAAGTGGGGGTAGATAATATTTCAAACTCACAATTATCACAATGCAACACAAGTGTCTGAGCGAGTCCACACCTATTCTGTTCAGTGTAACGAGTCCCACTCTTTCCACATCCTGGACAACAGAGGGAACTGATTACAGTGGCAAGTGAATCCTGGTGAAAGAGAAAATATGTTTTCCACTTTTTTCACAAGGTAATGTTTCAAGAGGGTCAATCTTTCTCTTGGAAGCCGATGGGGTAGCAGGGGTTGCATCTGATGTTGCCGAATGCACTGGTGCACTAGCAGACAGGGTGGTTGATGCTGAACTGTCACCTGCAATAAAGCGTGAGGAAAGACAAATTATTACCAATGCACACACTGCAAAACTGTAAGCTCTACTTTCATTTATAAGTCTACTTGAAGAATGTATTATGCACTCTTGATGTAAGCTGCTATGTAAACTTACCATGATGCACTGCAGTTTTGTTCACAATTGATACAAAGCAAATGATTCCAGGTATATGGATTTATAGAAGCCCCCTTCGAACATACTCAATAAAATGTGCTTATCCGTGATGGATCTAAACCTGGCTATACTAGCATACATTATTACATTACATGAAAAACTTCCTGCTCTGCCTTTGCATGGTAGTGCACTTGAAATAAGGTAGTAGAGTCTAAATCAAAATAATTCATCATCTTATTTCAAAAATGTAACAGATTTATTGAAACTTATACCGTACCTCCAAATTTAACCATTTAGTTCTGTAAACAATCTTCAAAAGGAATGTATGAGGTACCAATGTGGTGCAAATTTTCTGATGTCAATGCCAACACTGCACAACACACGGACAAAGTTCTCACTAGTATATTTCCAATTGCCGCTTCGTAAAGAACACCTCTCCAAATCTAAGTGATGTTACGTGCAATGAAAACACATACAGGAGAGAATTTCATAATCATACTAGGCTAGTCTACTATTACACCTACTCTACTGGCCTGGGAACCCTGGCATAGCACTGAGCAGGCGGGTGAACTGGGTGGACAAAATTCCAGGGGCTGCAAGGGTTCACGGGACCGAGCCAATTGCACAAAAAATTCTCAAAAAATTGTTACTCTGCCAACCGTCTAACCACCCAGTGTAGACTCGAAAGGAACCACACAGTTACCAACTAGTAGTAGCAATTATAGCTTACAAGTTACAGCATATGGGTAGCATAGTAAGTGTAACACTCATGTAACAGTTACAGTACTGTGTAGGCTGCCTTGTTTCCTTGGCATTTTGGTCTAGCTTTTGAGGTAAAAGTTACTGAAGGCTAAACAAAGAAAATCCTGTTTTGTTTACAAATCTGAAGAGCACGTTACACAGCTTGAGTGAGTTGTATACAGTGTAAACAATGAAAACCTGAAAGTCAGCCAGTGAAGATATAAAGCCGCCTCTGATTGGTCAAAAAGGAAGCTTTTTTCAATTCATTGATGAAATTGGCCAATCAAATGCTATTTCAGAATTTTTTGGAAGAAAGTGCAGAATTTCATAAGCTTTCAAACCGTACCAAATTTAATGTATTTGATGATTCCTAGGCAAAGTTATGACAAATTGAACAATATATTTCACGTTACAAACATTAGACAAAATTTGCAGATACTTTTTACGCCGGACGTTTGGTAGAAAGTCCCAAAATATTACTCATACACTGAAAACACAGCTGTTTGTTGGAGGTGACACCAAGCTGTTATGAAAACTAAAGGATCAAACTTGCAAATTATGTAAAAATCTCATTTTTTATATTTTGGGGAAAAACTAACTTTTGGAGGGGTAGACGACCCCTATACTTGAAAGTCGGTCATATGTGCTGTATATTCCCACCCCACCGCCTCCCTGCTCACACGTGCAGTTGAGATAGCAATGTCTTCTGGCTGTTAGCACCTACTTACCACTGTCATACTGGAAGTATACCAATTCAAATACTGGCAAACAAGGTGGCAAAGTTGATTAAAAAGACCTACTGGATGTTTGAAATTGAGAACTGGATGAAGTTTCCCAAGGAGAAAATTTCCTATCCAGACGTTTTTGACATTCTTCTACTACATGTCCACCATGCTTTGATAACTGTTCAGTGATGGTGGCATTATCTCAATATTCATTCTTACTAGGGACACATCTATCAAAGAAGGTCTGATCATTATTCCGAAAGGTCGTTATTCTGAATATAACATCTCGATCGTTACTGCAAAGGGTCATTATTCCGACGAGTCATTATTCTTAAACAAGAATATGGGTGGTTATTCTGATTAAAACATAAGGGTCGTTATTCTGAACAGTCGTTATTCCGAATAAAACATAAGGGTCCTCATTCGACCCATTGCGCTTTGCATGAGGCTCTCTTGCATCATGTGTGCAGAGATTGCTTTGAAACATGCAGTGTAGCTGGACCATATCCTACTGTACGCTAGCATGAGTGTGTATTTACTTACAGTTGACTAGCATTAGTAATACATCAGTTTGATCTAGTTATGAAGTGTATACTAAGAAGTCACTACATTTACTGAGCTAATTATGATCCCTAGGTGGACTAAAGTTAGGCAGCTACAGAGATATTTACACTATGCACAGCTGTCAAGGGCTGAAAGGTTGCTCTTTCTGATCAAGTGGCATTCCCGCCTTAATTCGTTGGCTCAAAATCATGTGTTGTGCAATCATGTTTTCATTTTTCTTATGTATTTCCAAAACTTGGAGGTATATCCTTCACCAGCATTGAAAAGGTTCCCTTCACGGTTACCGAGCAAACCTTCCAGGGAATGCGTTCGTGCACTTAATTCCTCACTGTCTGAAGAATCAATCAAACCCCCATTTCCATTTTTGCCAAACACGCTTTCTAGAAAAAACTTTTAATCATAATCGCTTCTGATACCGATAGCTTGGAACATAAAGGGCCATTTTAATGAAGGTTTGGCAAAATCAGAGGGAGTCAGTTTCCAACCTGTTAAAAATTGGGTGACTTTAAATTAATATAGTGACACAAAAGCCAAAGGAGTTCAAATCGCACTTGAAATTTAGGTAAATATGCCCTTTCATGGACATTTGACCTTACTTACCCTTAGCCTCACACCAGAATGCGTAACCGTGTTCATTGAGCTTTCAATGAATACATATTAAGTGTCGGGCTCGCTGCAGATCCACAGAAACCCCCACAATATGAATGCACTTGGCCAATCTGGTGCATCCACCCACCATGAATATAATAAGTATCCAAGAGTGTTATCGAGATATCATGCAGACAAAAGTTTCATTATGTACCTCTGGTTACGTGCAATGACCTTTCAAAATACACAAGCACAAATCAACAAGAAGCAGCAGCTGCAGGTCTTAGGCTAAGGTAGTTTGTTTCAAAGCAATTAGAATGACCTGCAGAACACATTCATGATGGCATGTGTGTGAATGTATGTGTTTGTGGTCACCTCCCCACAGTGTTATTACCTAGCCATATACGTATCCCTATTGACTTCATGCCACCATATGGGTATGGATCTTCTTTTATCAAAAAGCTGCATCTACAAATTAATATTTACCTGATTGTGTGCCGTAACTGTTGGGAATACATTCTAGAAGATACATGTCAACCAGTAAAAAGTTATCAACAGTTTTATCAGCCGCCGAAGTCCATCCATTTTCAGATCACCTTTGTTCTGTTTGGAATATTTCATTCTGCAGTTATCCTGCATGTCAACTTGACTTTCCATTACTACACCATACTCTTTGGTGCTCTCTCTGACATGTGCTTTCTGATCACTTTTTTCGTCTTTAGAGTGCTTCCTTTTGCAGCCATCCAATATGCTGATTTTGTCTCTCTTTACTTCATGATAATTCATATCTCTGATCTTGTCTGAGAAATCCACTTTCTATTCTGCCCTTTTCCTGCTGGGCTCCTTCCTTCTGGCATCATTCAACATGCTGATACTCTCTTTTCCGTCAAGACACCTCATGTCATTGTCCTTGGCTGAGACATCCACTTCCATCTTTAGATCACTTTCTTTCTCCTTGAGGTAATTCCTTCTGCAGCCATCCAGCATGTTTATACCGTCTCCCTGTACCTCACGACATGTCACGTCACTGTTCTTGTCAGGGACATGCACATTTGCCTTCTGAACAGATGTTTTGTCTTTGGAGTTCTTCCCCGTGCAGCCATTTAACATGCTAATACTCACTTCCTCTCCTTCACAACACTTCATGTCATGGTCGTCGACTGAGACAACCACATCAACTTTCTGATCACCTATCTCTTTGGAGTCCTTCATTGTACAGCCATCTAGCATGCTGATACAATTTTACTCTTCTGGAGATTGACCTCTGATGACCTCAAACGACCTTTGACATCGACCACAAACAAAAGGAAATATCTACGCAATACGAGCAACCCACACTCTAAGTATGACGTCAGTCACAGTTACTCTTTTGGAGATACTGTGTTTACAAGGTTTTTACATTTTGACCTCTAGTGACTCTGAGAATCATCTGCTCAATATGACTAACCCACACACCAAGTATGACGTCAGTCACAGTTACTGTTCTGGAGATACTGTCTTTAAATAGCTTTTACAGTTTGACCTCTGGTGACCTCAAATGACTTTTGACCTCCACCAGAAACATTAGAAATCATCTACTCATTATGACCAACCCACACACTAAGTATGAAATAGTCACAGTTACCGTCCTTGAGATATCATGTTTACAAGGTTTTCACATTTTGACCTCTGACCTCCACCAAAAACAATAGTGATCATCTACTTACTATGAACAACCCACACAGCAAGTATGAGATCAGTAATGGTTACCCTCCTTGAGATATCGTGAGATAAGCGTCACACACACATACGCACACATACATTTACCTTTGCCCCTAACCTTCATCAGTAACGCATGCACAGGTGTTCATATTCATTTACGTATACCCATCAAGTTTGAACTCACACTTTTTTTCCCACTCAGACACTCACACACATGATGTAAGGTGCGTGCAATCTTTAACTCAATATACCATAAATTACAGTAATTACTGTACTAAATAACAGGTTCCCCATAACTTCCTGGTGTGGGTATTCACGAGTGAGTACACTTACCCCTTGCCTCACTAATGCATCATTTGACCCTATGCTCAAATCGTCCTTGAAACTAAATCTAGCACCACGCCCTCTAAGGCCTAGCCCGCCCTCAATTGCGTTTCGTTCGAGTGCTACAACACGTCGAGGAATTGGAAATGAAGAAGAGCAAAATGAAATATGAAGCAGTGTGACCACTTAGGTCCTTGTTACAGGTGACCCCCACTAGACTGAAGATTCACTAGACCAAAGATCCCCTTGCACTATTTATCTACTCGGGTAAGAAGCAGAGTTAAAATTGTGGATGAAAGTGGAATAAGGTTAAGATTTAAGCTCTGGATTTGGCTGGATTACGAAGGGGAAAAGTTAGATGCAATACCTTCAATGGAATTATTCTCTTTATGGTTCACCCCCCTCCCCTCACCCAGATAAGACTAAGTAATTGACTGACTAATTGACTGACTGACTGAATAAATAAATAATTAAGTAAACTTTTTACACCTCTGCGCAAATGTGAAGTAATAGCTAGAACTACCCTATATTTGGGTGTGACTGCCATACAACCTAGTAAAATTTGTTACATCTCTATGTTTCGACATCTATGTTCCGACATCTCTATGTTCCGACAAATCGGCACCAAAGTACATTTTTTGTCGGAAAATGGAGACGTCGGGACATAGAGACTTCATTTACGTATCCATAGTTCGACATATCTATATACCGACAACTTAATATACCGCCTTCTCTATGCTTCGACAAAGGATTTACTTTGGCGCTGGTAAAAAGTGTACTTCAGCGCCAAATGTACATTAGCGCTTTGGCGCCGATGAAGAGTGTACAAAAATGTATTATGGTACCGATAGAAGTGTACTTTGGAACCGAAAAACTTACTTTAGAGCCGGCAAAGAATGTACTTTGACGCCCTACAAATGTATTTTGACGCCGAAAGCAACGTGTTCTTTGGCGCCGCCTAAAAATTGTACTTCGGCGTCGTTCAAATGAACATTGCCGCCGATGAAAAGGGTACTTTGGCGCCGCTCAAAAAATGACAAATGACATTGACAGACGATTCAGGGAAATAGGGCGTTTGTTTCAGCGAAAACATCCATACTTTTGAAACCAATTTTTGGTTTCGATGATAATCGTAACCTTTGTAATCATGCATGTGTGTATGTCCGTGACGCCCTACCTTGTAAACACGACATCTCAAGAAGGGAAGCTTGGACAGATTTCATATTTGGTATGTAGGTGTACCATATTGAGAAGAAGAACCCTATTGCTTTTAGAGGAGATCAAAGGTCATTTGGGGTCAACAGGGGTCAAAATGTGAAAACATTGAAAACATGATATCTCAAGAGAGGAAGCTGATGTTTTGTAGGTAGTTGTATACGAACCATATTGTTTTTGGTGGAGGTGAAAGGTCATTTGGGGTCAACAGGGGTAAAATGTGAAAACCTTGTAAACATGATACCTCAAGAGGGGGCTTGGACAGATCTCATATTTAGTGTGTAGGTGTACCATATTGAGAATCTCTTGAGAAAATCTTGAAAACACGATATCTGAAGAAAGAAAGCTTGTAGAGATCTCATGTTTTGTATGTAGTTGTACCATGTTGAGTAGAGGAACCCTATCGTTTTTTGTGAAGGTCAAAGGTCAATAGGGGTCAAATTGTGAAAATGTGACAAATGTGACACATACTAATGCTATTATATCAGATTCAGAGAAAAAATTTTCTTAAATAGATCATCGAAACCACAATGCATTTCTGCATTCTGGTTCTGGATGTAGAATGATAGATTATTCAAAATAAGGAAGGACAGAAGCCTCCTTTTCAAGAAATAAGCTCCTCACAGATAGAAATTCAGTTAGTTGTTGTTGTTCACCACATGCATAATGTTTTGAGGAGATGGAACTTTGGTAGATGTTTATTGATGAGACTCAATGGATTAATAACGATTACTGCTTGTAGGGGTATTCTAAACGCCCTATTTCCCTTTAACATTTATCCAGCAGTTTTGAAGATCTTCATGAGCAAGATACGGTTTTGCATGAGATTTGTCCACAACACATACCATGTTATGTATGGTGCTATGATAGCTTTGATCAAGATCCACAAGGGTGAACCATATGTAAAGTAAGGTTACTGTTCTGTTTTAAGTGCCATTCAGTTATAAACATATGTCCATCTCAAATAAGAATTACAGACTTGTTGCTGCTTCTTGCTTGTTGGATTGTCCACAACTGACAATGCTTGGGGCAACATGACTTCTGCTTTACTCACATGGGCTGCCAGATTAACCTTCATTCGAAGACCAGGAGTAAGGTGTAAATGCTCAAAAGTTAATTTAGGCACCAGTTGCAAGCCTGGAGTCCAGCAGTTCATGAAATTGACTTTCATCAAACTGTGGAAAAGTTGCAGAGTACATTACTATTTTTACATATGAAATTTTACTGGTAATGTAACAAAACGGAAAATGCTTATTATGGCTGAAGGCAATGTAAATTATAATTCAGGCATTGAAGGGTTTTTTATATACGACACTTTGCAACCACACATGTGTGGAGGAAGCCTTCCTACTGTGACGTGGCCAGTGTTTAAGTCCAGAACCTCCCGGTTGCTAAAGTTTCATTGCTTCAAATGCCACCACATTTATCCACTTAGCCACAACACCTATATAACCTATTATTAACTATGAAAATGCAGTATTTACAGTAACAATGCAGCAATGAAGAAACATATTACCCTGCAATTTTAAACACTTACAGTACTACATGAAAGGTGTACAACACCAGTTCGAGTTTTCCATGTTGTTTCTTTATTGTCTTCATTAAATGTGGGACATTATGAAGCTCCATCAGAAGTGAGTGCCAATGTTTTTAGTCCTATAAGCTTCAGAGCCCCTATGTACAGATCACTTCCACTGACATTCTTTGTTGCAAAATATGCCAAGGGAAACTTCAGTTTTGATGTCACACCCCTCACCATAAATAAGAGGACATGTCCTATTTCATGGGTCAAGTTTCCAATGTCAACGAGGCCTATTAACTGACCAGAACTTCGTGAAAAGCATTACCCCATAGCAACCTGCTGTATGAGCCCTCAGGCAGATGCCCCAAATAGTCTCTTGACTTTCTTGGAAGATGCTGTGAATGATGTCACTTTGCTGAGCGGTGACTTTAATACTTTCTGTCTCAAGCAAGCACTCAGTACGGTTGTCCATTGCTCGGAGTTGCTGTTTTAGATGAGCTTTTTCGGCCGATAAAGATGATGCCTCTTGTGCCAGCTGTTCTTTTGAGGTACTTGTTGGCAGTGAACTTTCACGGCTCTTTGCTGGCTCCACGTTTCTTCCTACTCTGCATGGCGGCTAACGTGCACTTGTTCTGACAGCACACATCACATTGTGCCCTTTCATGCTCATCTTTCAAAAGCAAAAGGCAATCAGATTGTCTGATAAGTGTCATCTTTGATTATTTCTCCATGTGAAAAATAGTATGGACAAACACTAGCTACGAGTTTGCCTTCATTGATCATGAGTCCACTCTGAATTCTACCGACTGCAATTTCCGGAAAAGATGGGTTCCCTATGCAGATCCTGGTTCTGGCAAATCTGTTCTACAGTATTCCCTCTCTGATGGCAACGTTCCGTTCAATGTATTCCCCAACACTTCTACTTATATAGTATTGTCCTTTCTAAATTCCATATCGCTTTGAAACAATCCTGCCTGAATCATCCAATTTAATAGCCACCACATTCTGTCTTCGTCTTCCAAGAGAAAAGTCCCTTACCCTGGCAGAAGGAAATTATCCTCCCTGGAATCCATTCTGATTTACACACAATACAGTTTTCTGCAGAGTGCACAGTGAAGACTTTCAACAAAATGTTGATGGGCCTTTTTCTCTTTGTTTCCTCCATCTTGATAGTTTCAGACGACAGCAGTCGCACACACCAAAGCTGACGCCACATCTCTCTTCAGGTTCCACTGTGAATTACGGTAGTCTACACATACGTCCATCTATAGACAAAGGAAGAAACATACTACAGTAATTTGATGACAATGTGGACACTTGTAAAAAATTCAAGAAGAAAATCTTCAAACGGTATATGCACCTTTGAATACATGAATGGTGGCCTGTGACAGGCTAAAACTTGAGAAAACCAATAGCCTGGCTACCAAACTTACAGAACATACAAGGTACAGAGGCCTCAAATTCTGACTTGATCTCGTGACAGGGCCCACTGTACAGTACCTCCTTGAAATGGGCTGGGTGAGTCATACCCAGCGGACTGTCACCACTGAAACCATTATTACGGTTCTCTTATTTTATTTATTTGCATCCCTGAACACCCCTGGCTTTTACACTCACCCAATGAGCCCTGCTAGAGTACCAAATTAAAAGCAGAAGGCCCACATGAGGCTTAATGTGACTGTCTACAGGCCCTGAACGGCCTAGGTACGCTGTACAGCTTAGGTAGAAGACCAAAATTACTAGTACATTTACAACAATCACACCACTTCAACATTGTCAATCATGCATTATGAAGTTCGTTGCAAATCTTCATACACCACATTCATCTTCCCAGTGTGGCATTCCCACCGCTAATGGCGTACAAACATTTGCTTTTATAACAAGACATATGTATAATTTTTAAGTCTGCTATACCAAGAGTTGCTAGAGCAACTCCCTGGATAAACCTCATTAATTTTGTGTTATGAACCCCTTGTTTAAACTTTTCGAATTATCACGTAACGATAGGAAACCATTCAATTTACGAATAGGCTACGCCTAAGTATTGAGCCTTCCTGAGCCTAAATTTTATACTTAGGCCTAACAATTTAGCACCTATCCAAATGTAGGTCACATATTATTCAACTTCAAGTCACCGTGTGTTGAATTAACTTTCCTGGGGACGATTGATTAGACTGCATAGTCTAGGCCTAAATAAATACTCATGGCAATCATGCAGTCATGTTACTGCGTTAACGCCGAGTCATTCCCATATCTGTGTTGTGTGTACTGACTTGGGTACTACAATTACAAACCAAAAGTATGTATGCAAACGTAGCGAAACTAGACTTCGACGCGGTTATGCCTCTACATCATACTGTTTGAAAGATTGCATCGTCGTAACACTGCCAGTCCCTATTGGAATAAACTTTTGATTTTTTTTTCGCACGATTTTTGAATCAATCTGCACCACTACTGCGCATCATAACGACTGGTAACAAACAATGGATATCCGACTGCGCAGGTGCAAGCCGTTTTAGTCGGTACGTCACGGGAAATTCTCTAAAATTAGAAGGCCCTCACTTTTTGTCGGAAAAGAGCATCAAAGAATGCCTTGGACATAAAAAGGACTCGTGGCTGGTTTAATGAAGCTTCAATTGGTGGTGAGAGATGATTTTGTTTCGATGTGTCTCCTTCTCTAGCAACTCCCTGCTTTAACACTGCTGTTTGACAATTTTCTAATCACTACAAAGCAATTACACAATTCTCATTTAAGGATCCAATATTTTAAAAGATCGCATGCACAAAATGTGTCAGAATCCAGGCGACAGTTCCCAGATAATACGAATGGAAGAGTAGTGACAGCTGTTGTGCAAGCAAAATGTAGGTCACTAATGTCTCTGCTTGAGAAATGAAAATGGGATATTATTGTCCATGGTAAGAGTGCATAGAAACCTCCTTGCCATGAAACATTTTCAAAGTGTATCACACTTCTTTGGTGCCTTAAACACCTCTTTCCACAGCTGACGACTAAACCAATCAGCTTTGATGTTGAGGAATTTTTGAATGAGTTAGTCCAAAACATCCTAATCGAAATGTTTAAATGGTATTTTATTCTTAATCAATCCCAGTGGCTTCAAATATTTACAGTGAATTCCAGGTTTGAATGAGCAGAAAGATGACTTTGTTGCTGGTTGTGATATAGCAAAAAGTATGTAGGCCTACAAACGGCATCATTTCATCACGCAGCAATGCACAGTCACTTTCCTTTCAAAACAAGTTCAGTTTTAAATTATTATTTATGGTAGGTGGGGAAGTGACACACGATTTTCCCCTTCCCTTCCTGTACAGTACTTCTTTTTATTAGAGGGAGCATTTATTAGGATAAATACACTACTGAAAGTTACGTTATTATTAAGTCTAACCAATCATTTTGACTGACCAGTAGGAAGCATCATGTCAGTGCCCAGAATCTCCGGTTAACGTCTGACAACTTATTAAGGAAGTTGTCTCAGCAACTGAATGTTGCTGGAACTTTAAACTTGATGTGAAACTTTCCCATTGCAAGTAGATGATCCCTAGTGATTTTCAAGGTAGATAAAAAATCACTTGAGGTCATCAGAAGGGAAACTCTGTAAAGCTGTTAAGGACTTGATGTGGACATTGTCTATTGTGAGTAGAAGATCCCAGGTCATTTGAGGTCACCAGAGGTTGAAGTCTGGAAATCTATTAAGGATGATACCTCAGCAACTGAATGTTAGTGGAATTGTTAGATATTAACATTGACGGCACTTTTGGTTGTTTCACCCATAGAATACATTTTTGATTTCTTCACGTAGTAAGAGGAATCTATGCGATGGTGATGCCGTGTGTGTGTGCCGTCTGTGTGTGTAGGTGACGCTCTGCTTGTAAACACTCTGTCTCAAGAAGGATAACCATTAGGGACCTCATACTTGGTGTGTGGGTTGGTAATACTGAGTAGACCGAAGGTCCGCGAGACCGAATCTAAAATGAGGTCCGTGAGACCGAAATTGAAATACGGTCCGCGAGACCGATATATGAGGGTTTCCAGATATGAACGTTTGATTTCGTAGGGCTTTTTTTTTGGACTTATGACACCTCGCGGGACATTTACTAAACTTTTGTTACACCCTTTTGAAATTATAGGACATCAACACGATCGTACGAACTCCTGAAATGTATGTTTTCTGTTCTTTATTTATTTATGGACCTCATCACAAGTGAACGTAAGTTATAAGACGACAAGAAAATAATAATAACCAAAAAAAATCACTACAAAATAATTCAACGGGTAAGAACATAAAATTGTTTCGATTCTTATTTCAAGGTTACCAATTGGTGCCATAATCTTTCACATCTCTCAAGGTCAGATGAAAAAGGTGAAACCATCATCTTTCTTTTCTGGAATTATATTTCGGAGAAAAAGTTGACTAAGTTATCTCCTCCCTCTTCATTAACATGCTTTGTCAGAGACTGGTAGGGCGATTGTGCCAATAAAAACTTTAAAGGGCCAACGTTACAAAATAAAGCTCTAATATTTTCTGTAACGAATGGGATATCCTTGAATGAAACTGGAAATTTTGTTTGTGATACGCAGCGGCAGTAGCCAGGGATGGGCGTTGGGGGGGCACAACGGGTTAGTGATCCGTGTCCGGGGGAGGGGTCTAAGGGCGGGGGAAACCCCTGAAAAATGTTTGCCTATCTGAGAGGGGTAAGATGCAAAATGGTGGACTTTCTTACATAAATTCACTGTTAAGTGAAAGCCATTTTTTGTCCTTAAATTTTTTGTCCTAAATTTTCATAGTCATTTTCATACGGTATGTTGTCATTTTTTGGACTCTCGCATTTGCGTAGTATTATTTTAGCACAATAATGGTAAAACTGGTAGGTACATCCTTCCACACGTTGATTGTGAATCCTTTAGCTTTACAATAAATGAATCGGGTATCATGTCACATGAATACGTGCGAATCTACAGTCAAGAGAGGGTATACGATCTTACCGAGTGGGTATTGTTGAAATTTCAACCCATACTTTGAATATTTTTTGGGGGAGGGGCACGTGCCCCCTCATGACCCCCCACCCATGGCTACGTGCCTGGTGATACGATGGGGTTGAATGACATATCATATGTCGAGAGCAAAAATATATGCCAATTTATGCAAATTAGATATATTGATGTATTAGATATATACACATTTTGGATAGAGTGAGGTCATTTATTGATGAAACTTGTCGTCTATGACTCATATTGGGAAGTGGGCAGTGAGTCACACGAAGTGATAGACACAATTCCAGGTCTCCACCGTTGCTAATGAGCAATGTGAACCCAGCAACCCAGATTTGGCAGGCATCCAAGGTTGTGAGGATTGGATTTTTACTTTGCCCATTGGACAAAACACCGAAATTCAAGGACAGAGATCAATATCATATTACCAGTTTGTACCATGACAAAGAAAGAAACTAGGTGATTACAGAGAGCGAATGAAGCTATCTATGCATCCCATCCCAAATGATCTTATTTAGCCGGTTACTCGAATGGGCCAAGATGGTGGCTAAGGTCCGCAACGTTCGCATATTCATCATCAGATTAAGAGGGTCAAATCACGTTTTCTTGGAAAATTTCTATTGGATCTCGTGACCTATACGACAGACACACGAAGCAAGAGTATAATTATTGAAATTTAGCACATCTAAAAATCTGATAGTATTGCGAGTGTCACTCATGAACGACAGTTATCAATCTACCTTAGCGACGTTTACATCCAACGCCGCGCCGATGGGGGCGGGGGTTGCGTGGATCACTCGAAAAGAACAAACTTCAAAATAACTGGGATAAAACACGGAATACACAAGAACCAAATGATAAAATAATGAAATATATACAATACCTCCAAAGGAGTTGTGATCATATCGTTACTGACAACGTACACATACACACACAAAATGGAGCATGTCGACTCGAATTTAAAGTCATGCCATAAAACTGTAAAGAATAATACTTCAAACCGGAATGCTAAACATGCATAATCGCAATTCGATCAAATGAAAAAGCTACAGTGGAGTGTATGAGTTTATTTAAGCAAAAATGATTTGGAAAATGTGTTCAATATTTCGGAGCCAAACTTTTCCAAATTGTCTTCAAATAAATAAAGTCAATAGAAACATTCAAAATACAAAGGTATTTAAAACCGACCACAACAAATAAAAGACACTAAACAAACTAAAACCGGCAATGAAAAGGATTAAAGGTTGGACTGGGCAAGGGATTAGTGTAAGTAGTTGACTCTCTTCTAAGAATTAATAAGACCGGATGGAAAAACCATCTTTGAGACAAAGCGTTCCAACGGGCCCTTGGATGCTTATGGAGGACCAGATTCATAGTGGGTCAATTTGATACATCACTTGTGGTGGCTTAGGTTCTTACATGGTACAATGTTAAATTTTGCCGAATACCACAAAGTGATGCAAAAACGAAGATGTAAGTTACCCCTCACCTTTCAACACTGTTCAGGCACAAGTAAGTTGTTACAATACACGGTACGTACGTTACATGGTACATATCTACTGTATGATGTCGTACCCGAGGGCAAGTTGTTACACAGTTATCGCAATTGCTGTAACAACTTGCCCCGCATGATGCTTTTCACACATACGCTTGCAAACAAGTTCACGTGCAAACATGATCTAGTCTATGGATGTTGTGGATGAGTGTTCGCAATATTTGAAAACGAACGATATTGCAAGGAAATTAAAAACAGTTTGTGCCAAAAAGATACCTTCTTAGTAGAAAAATAAGTTTCCCAACTATCGCTATAAACGTTTGAACATGTAGATGGCTGTAAAGACTGGGCAAGAGTCAAGGCTAATGGGCAACCATATGATAAGGGCTGGGCATCCAATGATAATTTCCCTGAGAAATCGGCAATGTAACAACTTGCCCCTGTAGCAACTAGTCCCGCTCTCCCCTACATACACACATAGGAACTCTCATCCACACCTACTCAAATACACACATTCACGGATTGATTGTAATGGTTAATGATATGCTTTAATCGCATAAGGATGAGGTTCATGTCCCCCCTACTGTATCGGGTACGAAGACGCTTAATCCTATTTTCCAAATTTCTCCATTTTTTCTTTCGTACAAGGCGTAGAAAACCCCTTCTCGCTTGGCGAATTCTCACCCTCTCGTTCCGTTCCTCATCTTTGAGTCTCCTGATAAAAATCCACAAAGAAGGGTGGTTAATGCCTACGCCGCTGTTCCATTTCTGATGGAATCCTGCAAAGATAAATTCATTGGCATCGATGGTAGTGTTATAGCTACATATTTACATTACACGATGACAGACGATCGCCTGTTCTCACTATGTTCACGAGATCCATTTGAAATTACCTATTGACCGTTAATTGGTTTAAATATGTGGATATTCATAATGCAAAGCGAAGCTTCAGTTGTAACGTTCTCTCACCGGTACACAGTAAGTCAATGAGAGCTTATTGTGAGAAAGGAAGAGAGAAATCACACAATACAACCTCATTTACGGCGACGAATATATATATATACACTCAGTCGATGGCGTTGTTGATTATAATCCCAGAAGTAATATCTTTTAGACTAACAATAGCAACAAAATAAAAAAACAGACATCCCAAGGTTAAGACTGACACCTAAAGCAAGCTATATATACTGGCAATATACCACAAAATGGACCCAAAGATCGTGAACACTTTGAAGGAACCACTAACAGAGTATTATAATGACCAATCATCCAGCATTGTGCAACAGAATCTATAGGAGAAGCATTTTGCAGAATTTCATAAAATGGGCGAACGGGTCCAAATGGGACATTGGAGCAAAATTTCATGAACACCCCAAATGGCCCATTACGGTACCACACGAACATTGTGTATAAGATTCAAACAAATCCATGAAGGTGTGTAGGGATAAGAAAATTTTGAACATCTGTGGACAGACGGATGTATGGGTGGCTGGATAGATAGATTGATGTTGTGACGCACACGTTTCGAACATAAAAAGGGTGTTCATTTAAAATTCACTTAAGCACATCAAATGTTATACAAACCTTCGACTACGTTGGTTGTCCGTATTTCCATACTTCTGTCAAAGACATTCCAGGTAGCGACGGGAAAGACTCCATTGATGTATGTATTTTCAAAGAACCTCAAAAACTCTCAGACAGCGCTGAACATACGAACAACACGACGTGTCTGTCTGCTGTTCCGCAACACCATAAAATTCTGTCGGACCAAAGCGACTGGCAAATATCCTATGGCGAATACTTTTCTCATCAGCCGTTTTGCTCTTCTATTGTCATTATACGCGTTCACAAGACCCAGTTCCTGGACTTTCCGCCAAAAGCTTTGTGTCAGGTGAAAATAACACCCATTGACTCTTATGCCAGGGAACTCCTGTTCAAATGCCGTTCGTATCGCCCCTTCGTAATCTGAAATGACTGTGGTTGGTGAAAACTGCCTTCCTGCCCCAGCTGCTATGTTTTTCAAATGTTCAAGGACTCTTCTGTATTGCGCAACTCTTTTTCCAGTCAACAAAGCATAGGCAAGGGTGATTACGTTACCCATGTAACGGCCATGAATAGTTACCATTTGCATGTAAGGGTAGGGGGATATTTTGAAAGTCCCATCGATGTAAACGGTCGATACGTCACATAGTATACCAAGGCAAATCGATGTTATAAATATAGCGACGCCTTGTACGTTGTCTACGAGTGACAAAAACCGGCGTCCACTCCATGTACGCGCCCACTCCCCTTCGATTTGGACATGCTGTAATGCTCCGGGGATTGGTGGCATGTTTTCTTGTCTGGACCTGTACATTCTTGTCCGCACAGCTTCAAACACAGGCATGTCCTCTCCCCTATCCTCATGGCCACCAGCAACTTCATTATATACCCGTTCAATTGGCCTCGATGGGTCTTCCTCTATCCTGTCCCTGAGTTCACGGACCATGTCTTCTCGGGCGATCAAATCCTGGTCACCCTCATGGTCGTGTTCGATCGTTACCTGCGAGCATTAAATACCAAATTACATTTATTTCTGTTTTGCACGGCGTATAATAGTCGGGGACGCACAGAACTTTGCCGATATTTTGTCATGTAAACCTTTTTGTCCACGTGCCCCCCCCCCCACACACACACCAATAGCCATATGCACGGAAAGTACGGAATTGACCATTAGTCCAAAATCGGTAGGCAACCCCGAATGAACTTTCAGTCGCTGAATAAACATTGTTTGTAGATTTATTGAATTAAACATATTAAGACCCACGATTAAAGTCATGATATTCATTGAAGAAAAAAAAGTGATTTCATTCAAAATAATTAATTCAATTATTTTGAATTAAATAAACAACCGCGTTTAAAGGGAAATTTGACAATCGTAAAGAAAAAATAAAAAAAAAGTACGCCCTTATTCTGAAGGTTGGCATCGACAAATGACTCAGACCCCCGCCAAAACAACATTTTATTCCTGTCAGTATGATAAATATATCTACCTATAATGAAACATGTCCATCCTTGCTATCACGAAATATTGTGTTTACAAGCAGTTTTACGAATTTCGTAGTTTCACAAACTCACACGCATGCACACACACATACTTCTTATTACAATTACAAAAGTCCTTTTCGACGACTCCATTCCTCTCTTATGTTTCTTTAACGTTTTAATGTCAGTCACATACTTTATCTAGTCTATAGTATGTCCAGTCTAGAATATGTATACCTTTCATGTGTCTGCGCCTGTGGGTGGATACTAAAGCGGGGGGGGGTGAAACATCTACCTATAATCTACCTATAAGAGCGAAGATTGCATATCTTTTACAGACGGAGTAAAACTTTGATAAGGATAAAATTATCCGAGCAAATTATGCAGAGTCTATCTTCCTACCGAAACGGACTTGTTTCGTAAGGTATAGATAATTATACAATCAAATAACAAAAGCAAGAAAACAAGTTGTGAATACTTAGGGTACGACGTGACTGTCCATGAACCAGCACCAATGAATTGTATGTTTGGAAGTTACAATGCGCGTATAATTTGGTTCAGATGACACTGCTTCAATCAATATATAGTTTATCGGGTAGAGTTGAAAATCATGGGTAGAGCATTCAATGCATGCAGCTCCCAATGTGAAAGCGCGGACAAGAAATCTTTGGTTACAGTGTGGTTAGTTTGGCCATGGAACTATTGGTTTTATAGCTACTTGATAGTTTGAGTGTTCGTCCTTTTTCTGGGAAATTGCTGCTTACTTAGAGGTCCCAAGATATGAAAGATGGACGCTTTACATACGTGCCTTATAATGTATCTTGCTATGAAAACGAATCCTATTGTTCTGGGGTGGAAGGATAATTGAAAATAATTTAAACACTGTATCCAAATGTAATACACGCGCTGGTTTTTTTTTTTTTTTTTTGCACTCAATGTATCTAATTTTAGTACTTAGGAATTGATTTCAATGCGTCATCTCGGAGGTCGGATTTAACCGAATTCAGTGGGGGATGGGGGGGGGGTTGGTACAAAAATCGCATAAACGGAAAAGACAGTTGATCGTACCACCAGTTTGAGTGGTTCGTGATATTTCCCATTTTTACTTTGACTAAAAAACTTAGTAACTCCCATCCCTCCCTCCATTCATTTATTCATTTCTTTGTTGATTTGTTCACATATTTTTTTTTCATTCACATCTTATGGCAATGTCAAAAGCATAACTGTGGAAGCACAAAATTCAAATGTAGGGATTATGAATACACTGATTTTGTCTCGTTCTACCTTGGGCCCGTCCACATCATACATTATATAAATAAAACTCAACAAAGACTTTTTTTTTTTTAGCAAAAGAACCACAGAACGGGCGTTCTTGTCGTTAAAGGCGTTGTAGCAGATGTCAATCAAATCAGCGGAATAAAGGTTGTGAAACAATAATTCCGTCTATTATGGATATACCTGTCTTGCTTCAATGCTTTTTGCGAAACAATATTGATTTGATTATATCATACTGCCTGTAAAATCAACAACCTGTGTTAAGTCTTTTTTCCCAAATTCCTTGCTGAAAACAGAAAGAATCTTTTCATCCATGCTGAAGATTGCACAGGGCGGTGGGGTACCTAGAAGGGGAGGGGGGTTGAAGGGGATACATCGCGTAAAGGCGACGTGCCTAGGGGCGCTGAAATGGATGAATAAGAGGAAAAGGGGAAAAAAAACTCTTCATAAAAAAAATGAACCATCAATGGCGCATTGGCTCAAATTGCACCAGAGGTGGCAGTTGCACGAAATTTTCAATTGTTCATAAAATGGCCATTAGTGCGTAAATTAGAAACCCTCATTAACTTTTAATAGAATGGCCCATAGGGCCTAAATGTGACCCTGGACCCCAGATTCATGTAGACCCCAAGTGGCCAATGACCCAAGAAATATTGTGCCCAAGTTTCAATCCATTAAAGTTATAGGGTATAAATTTGCCAGCTTTCTCCATAAAATCGCCCATACGACCCAACTGTGACGTTGGACATACAATTCATGTACAACCTGAATGGCCCATGACCCAAGGAACATTGTCTCCAAGTTCAAGAAAATCCATCGAGGCATCTACGTGGAGATGCATTTTGAAAAATTTATCTCAAATGACGAAATTGATGTACGTCGTGGGGCATGAATACATTTCAGAACTACTTACTGACTAATAAAAATCTGAATGTAGTTGTTTTTGTTTGCAAATCTATAGACTGTGATTTTTTTTTCGGTCGAGGTGACCGTTCTTTCTTTTTTTTTATCCTGTAATGAAATGACTACGTGTCACGGATATTTCGGATATTTCAGTATACAGTTTCAAAACAATAGAGGGTCTCTACTCCATAATGGAGGGAATTTTCGCAATCGTAGACGGTAGATGTGCGTTAACTAGTTCTGAAAAGAAATAAATAAATAAAAAATTAAAAAAAACATCACTGGCACATGCAAATTAATGAAGTCAATTAACGATAATGTGGGGAAAGAGAAACGGAAAGATGAGATGACGGAGGCTTATAGTGCACAGACAGAGAGAACGACGCTGACACTTCGATATCCAGAGAGCCAGTCGCGGGCCTTGCTGACACGTAGAGGGGGTTAGGTGGTCACAAGGTGATCTACGTGATAGGTAGAGGTTGGCTACGTGATAGGGTTGACCAATCACAGGACAAATGGTTGACCTTCGTAAGGATGTGAGACGGTTGCCATTTGTGACCTGTCAATAAGTAAATATGGCGCAACCTTTCTAAGGACAGGTTCTAAGTTTTCTATTTTTGTAAGTATCACGTTGTCTAATCTGACTGTCTGCGGGGAACACAGAAAAAGTTGAATAAATCTAGGGTAAACACCGGGAGACTGAACTTTGTACGAGCTTTTACGGTGGTGTAGAATGAGCATCTCTAAACAACAATACAATGCTGAGAACGCACATGCATTGGATAAACGGCCACTGGGACCGCGACTCCACTCAAGATTGGTTCTTTAAATCTTGTCATGGTATTTTGTTGTACTCCTACTGTTAAAGGTGGAAATATAGAATGTTAGGAGCGGCCAGATTTTATCGATGACAGAGGCGTCGGAACCGCGATGACGGTTACGGCATATGCCGTACCACTTTTCAGCGAAATATTAATATCAAAAATACGCAAAAGTAAAAGTTAAAAACAATACTAACGTGTAGTGTTACGGTGAGACCAAAATGTAGTAAGTTACCTCAAAATTTGACAAATACAGCACCAGATTGCATCTAATGACACGTAATGATTCGAAAATGTCTCAATAGGTGGTCGACACCCTCCCTTAAACCCTTCTTTATATTAGTCAAAATTCTCGGTCTTACCATTTTAGAAATTGTTCCGACATTCCTGATCAAATGATCCCAAATTCAATGCATCCTTTGAGGCATACTTCAATCATATGATAAACGGCATCACAAACTGCGGTTTCAATAGTCAAAAACGTACACATTTATCTATGTAGTAGAGATTAATAAAGGTTCTTCGGTTATAACAATGATATTTAGTCAGATTACTTATTTTTGTAATGCATGGTACGGATATTCCTTATCAATGAGACACGATTTTCTACTCTTGTACCAGGGCGCCAAAAATTCTGGCTATGTCACTGTATGTGCGTGCACATATGTGTGCGTGCATGTGTAAGTGTGTTTGTGACGTTTGGCTTGTAAACACGATGTCTAAAACAGCAATGATTGACAATTTTCATATTTAAGATATGAAATCACAAGTTCCCCCCTTTTTTTTTTGGTGGTGGAGATCGAAGGTCACATGAGGTAGTCAGAAGTGAATCCACGAAAACCTCGTTAACTAAATAGTACATGCAAATTGCTAACGTCGTTTCATGACTAACGAAAAGTCCGGCATGAATTTTTCTAACATTTAGAAGTTTTAGGAAAACATTTTTTTCCACCTGCGTAACCGTTGCAGAAATAATAATAATTCGAATACACTTATTATGAACACGTGAAAAGAATGTTGTGACTGTAGGATGTTCAGAAATACCTTAAACTGAATAAGAGGATTGACAGCCGAATGATAAGAGCTAAGTTCATGAAAAAAAAACGACAAAAAAAAATACATTACGCTTTCATCTGACCTTCGATGCAATAGAGTCTGAAGATTCGTAGTATTTCACGGGATGGGTATGGTCATCAAAACTTAATAATTAACCCGACTGGTGTGACATTCATTTTGTCTCTTGGTACAAATATGTAATGGCCCGAATTTGTATCTATTTCAATTGTTCATCCGGATTCATAGTCAAGTGAAATCTAGGCCGAGGAATAGAACTAAAAATGGATTCTTGGTCACGCGCTTCATACTTCGACTAGAACTATAAATCCAGAAAAGAAAAAAAAAATAAGATTGCCAGTCGGACTGCTATTTCCAGCACTACAAATCCGTGGAAAAGGGGTTCTATGGTCTTTAACTAGACTATTATTTTAGCGACACGGTCACACGTTTAAAAGAGGTGTATGATAGAGCGAATGTAGGCCTAACTGTTTTGTTTTCCATGTTAGTTTAAAATTAATTCATTACAGATAATGACACTCGAGGATACCTGCAAAAAATTTGGTCTTGCGTCTTCTTCGATCCCGAAAACATTGGTCACTGCTCTGGCCTGACAGGTTTTGCGCCAGCATCTCCAGGATATGGTGGTATTCGTCGTCTTATTTCTTTCATACCTGTGACCTTCGTGGATGAGAACAAACTCTCTTCCAATGCCTGGTTTGACGTAGGCATCTATCACTTCCATCTTTTTCACAAAGCTTTCATGTATGGTAATAACTTGTCTTGTAGTTTAGTTAGTAATGCCTTATCTTTCAGTAAATTCGTGGCATTTGTTGTCAGGACTCGAGGAGGCGTGCGGGTCTGATTTTCGAATGAGTCCGGCTGTGTAAATTCAGAGTGTTAAAGAAGTTGTTATAGCGCACTAGATGTTAAAATGCCCAATGATTTTAGACATTGGTGAGAACACTGTGCTATCTTGCCAATGAGATGATACCATAACGATTTTGCTTCTTTTTCTTTTTTTTTTAATTATAAACCTCTCTAACCACTTTCAACGACTGATCAAGAATACTTCAACAGGAGCGAATGCAAAGAAAGAGGAGGGTCGTTTCCGGTCTTCTGTGATGTGTGAAAAAAAAACTCGGTCCGCTCCGTGCCAACCCACGATGGTGTTCCGCTTAGATGATTGACCCAAGTCGCCCCCCCCCCTTTGTCCCTTCCCCGGAACATAGTTCATGCATATCAGTGACTGCAGTTCTTTGCTCGATAATCTTTTGGAAAATTCTTTCTTCTGTGTTCCCAAACACCATGATCGATAGATCTTGGCGGATGATACATTGAGGGAGCGAGGAAACAATATCCCAGAGGTTGCTTATAAATCATGGACTCATTCGGCAATTTCTATTTTCCCCTTGCTCATTACCAGTAGAAGATAACGTATGAATTTTCGTGGTTTATGCTATCCATTTTTTTTAAATTAACACAGATCTCCCCCCATAACCCCGTGGAAGTATTGCTTGTGAGATGCAAGCGACGACCCACCAAAAGACCTCGAGCCCCGTGCTTTACAAAAGCGCTCCAATTGCCAGATTGTGAAGGGATCAGTACACTGCCTAAATTTTCTACCGGAATGCTTTAAACCTTACAAATAAACCTCCATATAAGTCATGTATAAATGTAAAATATACATCATATGCCTATGAAGCTGTTGGAGAATGTGGTTTGAACCAGAATAATTAAGAACGGGCTTCTCCTAATGCTTCGCATTGACGTTTCTGTTCCATTGTCATCGTTGGACACAGGGATCTATTGTAGTTTGCTTGGCCAAGTGGGTCCAAGGACAATCCACAATCGGTGGTCCAAGTGACGGAATCCCGAAGGTTTCAGTTTGAGGTATTTATAAATTGTTTCTTGTGAGTTCATTTTAGATAAGATGATGGAAATGGATACTTCAGCGCAAAGGTGCTGGTAGGGTTTTTTTTTATACGTTTGTCCCCCTTCACCTGGAACGCATTGAGGAGACCGGGGACGAAGCAGCATAAAGTATATCGTGCTGTTGACCAAATATTGATGCACTATCGATGTGAATATGTGACAGATGAATTGAACATCCCACATGTAATTACCTTCAATGGCGTGCGCAAGGGGGGGGGCGGTGTTCTGACCGCCATTCGGTTGAAGCAGGCTCATTCGGTCGATGGAGAATTGTCAAACGCCTGCTGCCAAAAGCCCTTTTCCATCCACCTCATTCGGGGAAACTAGCATGTGCCCCCACCCCATTGGCAAATCCTGCTCACACCACTGATTACTGTCAAAGGTAGCACCTGGGGCGTTTTATCCTTGTAAATATTTGCCCGACATTTAACCCCATATCTTTCAATAGGATCATTCTCTGTCAACTCAACAAATGGGTTGGCTGGGTACCATCTAAGATTTGGCTAAAAATCATTTTATGTGTAGTGATACTGGTCTATGGAAAGCACAGAACACACAGTTACACACAGTTAACTAGACTATATGCTACAGTATACATGGAATTTGAATACAAATCTTCCATACTGTGTTGAGAGTTTACCAAATGCATAAACCACAGAGAATGGTTGACACAAATTTATTCTAATTACTTCTTATCTTACAGTATGACTTCTCATTCATTTCCTTCATTTGTCATACATTATAGCCTGATTGAAGAGGACTGTCAAGTTCTCTCCTCTTTTTTTTAAACTGAAAAAAAAAGAAAGAAAAAAAAACCTGATCTGTCATTCACACTGATCATCAACATCTGCCTGAACAGTTCTTGGGTCTGTCCAAAAACTTTGCTGACCATTGAAACACCCAAATTACCAGACAAAATAAAGGGAGACATCAAAGAATTTGTTGTTTATACTTATCACAGCTGAACAAAGTTTGGAGGATTGTGGTCAGCGCTTGTTAACCACTTCCTCATTGTATTATCTAAGCAGGTCTAGATTTTAGTTATTGAAAGACCTAAGTTGGCAAAAGCACATTATTTCTGATACAGGGATGTTAGGTCTTTGAACATTGATGAATGCCATCTAAAGAAATATACTCGATGTACTGGAATAAAGAAAGTAAATACTTTGTCAGAAGAAAGCAAGAAGCCAACTTGGCGATATGAAGTGATGATTTCTGATAACAACACCATTTGTCTTCATCTTGTAAAAAGTTTATCCAGAATCATTCAATTTAGCAGACACTTTGCCGTGACCCTTACAGAGTGCATAAGAAACCTATCAGAAGTAAGTTTTACTTATTTTTTTTTTAATACAGACATAAAAGGTCTGATGAAAACAGTGATGTTTATGTTAAGATCATGACCATAGCAAAGCATTATGGAACCCTGTGCTGGCCATCAGATGACCGCAGCAATGAATGTCATGTGCCATTTCATGACATTATTTGTACAATCAGCCCCCCCCCGAAAAGTAAGGTTATGGTGGACGACAGTACAGGCTTAATTCAGAAGACTATATTCGAATCACGTCCTTGTTACCATCCTCAAGTAAAAAAAAAAAAAAAAGGCTTGAAGTCTCTGAGCTGGTTTGCAGTGGTAGATTATATTGTACCAGTTAAACTTATACTTACTGTACGTAATGTACAAAGGTACTGTATGGGGCCTACTGATATAGCTTGATTGTTTATAATGTCAAGTGAAATTTCTTAAAGGAGCCAAATCAGTGCTCTTGTTTGAAGTGAAATAGAAATTGACACATACTGTACAGCTCTTAAAATAATATATGTATGATTTGCATTTATGAGAGTTCCATAACGAGGTCAAAGGTCAAGTCAGAAATGGTAAAGATTTTGGATTTTCGTCGTTTTTTGATCCCTTGCAATTTCACCATTGGAGATACTAGAAGCCTGATACTTTTTCAATGTTTTAAGAGATGCAATAAGTAACTGTAGTGTGACACTAGTGAGGTGAACTTTGGAAATTATAACGGTTCAAAGATCGAAAAAAGTGCAAACCGAGAAAAGAAGTGCATCATATATTGATCTATAACTCTTAAAGTTAACAAAACACCAAAACTAAACTCACACCAGCAGTAGAATAGACATACAGCAGTAACTGGTAAAAATTTTATTATTACACGAGTTCGGAAACGGGGTCAAAGGTCAACTAAAAAAATGACAATTTTTTTCACATTTTGTTTTGTGGGCCCATGTTTGACCAACCATAATGTCATAAATGAATATGCCAGTGGCCTGTTACTCCATGTAAGCTTTAACATCTAGCCATAGAATGTTTGACTGAAATATGGCATCTTTCGGGTACGAACTCATGGAGTGGCGAGGGACTGAAAATTGAAAAATTCACAGTCGCACAGATGAAGAGAGATAAATTGTTTTTTTTATGCCAAATTCATAAAATATGGCTATGAATACTACCGATATACATTTTAAGCTTTGTAGCTTTCTTCGTTTTGAAGATATTGGTCCCCAAAAATAACCGAAATTACACTTTCGCATTTTGCGAGTGCTTGTTGGAAGGGGGGGGGGGCAAGAGCAACTTTTAAAGTTCTGTAACTCAAAGACCGGAGGGAATTTTGACCTACTTTTTTCTGTGTGTTCCATTGACTAATTATTATTAGGAGCGAATGCGAAGGATAGTAGTCGCTTTTTACGAGCGAATGAACTTGTCACGTTTTCATTCTGTGTCTTGTTGGTTTTGTTAATCTATAAGTGTTTGTAGATTAATAGACGTTACTAATAAATGGAGTGAATGTATTTAAGGCGTCACTAGCTTTAGTGCACGTTGAGGCGTTTTCCTTTTCAGATTTTTAATTGTACGGTTCATGGAACGACTGTATGACGTTCTTAAGCGGCCTTCCTTGGTTTTTGTCAACAGCTGTTCTTTAGAAAAGGACTTACACCCTCATCTGCTCATGTTTTGAAACGTCTGAACGATGTTTTAAAGTGAATTTTTATGTGTTATTATTTTCAACAAGTTGTAAGGTTGAACTCTCCTTAAAATACATCAAATATACTCGGGAAAAGAAGGACAAACTATTTTTATGTTTTATTTTCTTCGGAATTGAAGACTTCCAGTAGGTTGAGGTACAGTGAACGGATAGGATAACGAAGTCGCCCGGATGAATAAAAAAAAAAATGCGCAATACTAACCGTTATCTTCGGGCCCAGGAGTTTCAACTGAGACTTGGATTTCCCTTGCAAACTAGTCTTGTGTTAAGACGATGGTAGTATTTTCTTCTTCCATTATACATCCCATACAGTTCTACTAGCTCATTCATACAGCACCCGCCTACTACGGTATAAAGGTCGATCACTGCCCAACCATTAGTGAACGAAAGCAACTCGAGTATAACAGTCCAGAGCAGAGCAGAGCAGTCAACAGAAGGGGCCGTACAAGGGAGTAGCGTTAATATTGGCGGTGTGGGAATGTGGGCAGGAAAAGGAGAAAGATTCACTAAGTCTTGACCAAGACTACTTGCAAACAGGCGCCTGCTCTGCCGGTACACACGTGATCCGACATATGATACAGTTGTTGTGGATTTGGAGCAATAATAGTCAGGCTATTAGCCAAGGTTGCGGACATTGAATGCTACCGTGGCTCGGAAAGGACATTTCGAGATTTTGATGTCTAATGGTTGTATACTGATTGGAGTTTTCACCGTGTGCGCAGGGTTGTACTGAACTGCATGTAATGACTAGTGATTTTTTTTTTGTAGTAAATTTTTTGATATTTTCATATCAGTTTTCTCTTCGTAAACGGCTGTTCTATATGGACAGGTCCTTATCCTCCCGCCACACATAGGCCTATTTGAGCAATCTTATAGGACAATATACGGTTCCTTTGAGCAACCGTATCGTAAATGAATATTTGCTCAGTGTAGTCCTACCAAAGTAGGAGGAGTGATAACTTGAGAGAGTTTACTTTCTTGAAAATTAGACTGGGACAGGTTGGAATGTAAAAACTGGTATCGGATGAGAGAGTTGCACAGTGAAAGATTACTAGTTGTCTCCTTACCCTCAGCGCTCATTACATGAGACAAAGATCTATTCAAGCATAATCACGAGTGTGCCTTACCCGGTTGAAACTAGCGAACAACAAGCACTAGGCCTACCGCCGAACCATATTAAGGAACCGGTAAAAAAGTACGGAAAAGTGAAACTGCCATTAGTAAAGGATGTTGAAGTAATGAATTTCCAATCATAGGTGTGAATTTCAAGCCGGGTTTTGGCTGGGTTGTTAATGTCACATTTCTTTTGCAATCTAAACACGTCACTCCCGGTATACGGGATCAAGTCAATTTTAGCATCATCACGGCGTATCACTGATATACTTTTCGAAACACTCCAATTTGTAGGCCCCGCCCCCTCACCCCTCAGCAATGCGTTACCAGTATTCTTTTCTGAAATTGAAGTCATAAACCTCACAGCAAATTCACCATCTGCCAAACTACCTGTCTTAACTTCCCATATCATTGTTAAATTTGTGCACCTCAGGACCGCCTTCATTCGCGAGTATGAATGCCTTGCATTCTGGAATATCTATATGTAAAATGAATTTCAACCAAATCTGGGATGGTACCCAGCCATGATATTTTTGGGAAATTTCTTGAGTTGACAGAGAATGACCCAATAACTCTTAAGCTCAGCAAACACAGCCCACGAAGCCACAGGCGCCTTTAAGAAAGTTTGTTGGGGGGGGGGGAATCACCTTCGTAATCATGACGACTCCTCAGCAGTATTCATGTTCCGTACAAGATAGTTTAGAAGCTGTGTGATCGTTAGTATTATGATTTGCATTGAAGCTCCATATATAGTGTTCCAAAGCTCTTCAGGAATCATCTCAGACATTCAGTCACATATGTGCTGTATTTAGCACAAGCAACTAATACAGCCGGTCGCCCCTCTATAAGGACGGAGAGAATGGCGTGGGAAGCACTTGATCCACTTGCATAGAACGTTTACCCATTAATATTTTGTTGTTTGTTTCATTGTCACAGTACGCTTCAGGTTTGCCAAGAAGTTGTAAATTAATGATTTTATTGAATTCTTACTTACAATAACAAACTCTCGAACTTGAAGTCATTTGAAGACAACGAAATGATATCACTCTTTTGAATCTCAGTACAGTTCCCCTGTTCCCGAAACAAATTTTGGCAAAGGGGAATGGGAATTTCCCTCACTCAAAACGGACAGTTCATCCCTTATACAACTAGACCACTAGTCATTCGTCTCTCTACAGCTTTGATTAACTGTTTGGTGTTTATTTTCATCAATTGTAATGGTTGTTTAAAACAGAGGTAGTAAACCTTTCGGTCGTGGATGTGAATAATGGCGACAAAGACCCCCGAAAGGTCAGAAGTGTCTGCAAAACTATTTGGGCTTAAACGCCAGCATAACCGTTTCATTTTGGGGGGGGGGCGGGAGGTTGGGGGTGGCAACATGAAGCGTGAAACTAATCGGGTACACTTACCAGAACTTGGGTGTTTTAAATATCTTTACTTGCACTGACTGCAGGCCCATTTGTGATGCTTAAATATTATTATAATACCTTCAAGCAACTGAAAAGGGAAAAAAAAGGGTACCGCGCAGAAAGGATATCGTTTGAAAGGCACTGTTTTAATCTTTAATATTCGCATTACATGATTCGGTGCAAACGAAATAAATTTCTCGTAGTTACCATAGTTGGATGAGTTTGGTTCATTTGTAAAGACATGCATGCTTTACAATGCGTGTTACATTGAGCAACAAGTTATGTGTAGTATATACAACACTTTGCAGAATCGGCAATGATAAAGGAGTGTTTTAGCCTTTGATAACGATGGACAAAGTATTATAAATTAACTTCAAAGGCATGTCCCCAACCCTGGTTTAAAACGTTATCGCAACTCCGTTAAAAATTCTAGCAAAACATGGGGTTGTCCCACCGAGCTCTCCTATTCATTATTTCTGCAACAATAAATTGAACTTCAGTGGGTATGTATTCAAAACTTTACGCAAAATTGTGTTTGATCAGACACCGATACAGCTTCCAATTTAAAAGTTCTCGCATTAATATTCACACACGTCCGGCAATCTGATTTTAATAATAAGCATTAGCAACTTTCGCGATCACCGATGGACGGTTACGACTTCAGTTATTTTATCAAATAAGCGTTTTCTTAACACAAGAAACAAAACAAATGCCATAGAGCAGCTAACAACACCCGACATCGGTTGAAACTTTGAGCGAAGGAAGTATCTGTGTCAACTGATAATGCCCCCCCCCCCCCACCACTTATTAGACAGTGTGGCGTTTTATCATTTCCTTTCAATCGCAAACTAGAATAACCCCCACACTGGCCTAAAAATGATTCGAAATCATGACGATTCGATCGAATCATATTAATTTCATATGACCAATGGTCAAATTACCAAGTAAACCAAGGCTGACAATTTGAAATTATTGCCAAAATATACTTGACAATTACATATTAGTTAATACTTTATAGATATTACATGACATTTGTGAGATAAAGGGGATAATTTGTCCAAATTAACAAGTAGTTTTTATTAATGTCATATCGAATAACGTTTTTTTTTTGAAAATTGAAAATCAGGCTTTCAAAACTTTGGGTAGTCATGAAACTATCCAAGGTGAAACTGCATCTCCCAGTAACCACGTAACCTACGGAGGAAGTTTTTGCTAAAAAATTTCATTTATTTCAGTATATGCTCCGTGCATAGGCGTAGGGAGCGGGGGGGGGGGACTTTAGCTCACCTATTCCAAAAAATGAAGGGTGAAGCTATGCTTTCGCCCTGTAGCCAAGGATGAAAGCCCTTATTGTCTCTTCTATAAGAAATGTCAAAAATTGGACGTAAGTTATCTTCAAATTTGTCCGAAATGATGCACCGAATTGCATGTCAGGACCATCAATTATCCTAACATTTTTTTAAATGGCAAGGCCCTAGTTATGACCATATGGCACATCGATTCAAAATGGGAACATAGGCACATCCATTCGCAAACGTGAGCGTCAAAACCGGCCTTAAAACGTCATGGTGGAGGGATTCTTAATATTTTTTTTCTTCAATTAAAAAAGGGCAGTTTTGGATTAGTATTTGTCGAGTCAAATCCAACGCTGCATAAATTTTTGAAATCGGACGTCTCGAAGTGCCTTAAAAAATAAAAAAAAAATAAATTTTTCCTACGAGTTACGATTGTACCCTAACTGGTTAACTGCTTTGCGGTTTTAATTGGGACCACTTTCCCCTAGTGTTTCTAGGTCGCAGGGGGTTAGGTAGTGGGTGAAGACTGCTCATGACCGATGTCCATCGTGTCCGCAAACAACCAACCCCCTTCCGAACGTGAGTTACAAGCAGAAATGCACTTAAACATTTCACAAGGTTGTCCCTTCTTAATATTTCAAACACCATAATTTTTTTTCGTCTAAAAATAAATTTTCCAAAATGGCGAAACAAGGTCAAATTTCATCGATTTTTTTTGGTGGTGAATATCCACCTCTAGGACCCAAAACATATCCAAAGCGCAAATCTTTATCTTCACAAAAAGTGGAGTTACGGCGTCCTAAAGGTGTCATTTTGGAGAATTAAAAAAAAAATCGAGAGTCACAACTTAGAATGGATATTTTTTTTAAACAGACAGGAGGTAACATAAATTTTTTAATGCCTTGAGGTTATGTGACCTCAGAGGTCAAGGTCAAATTCAAATCACAAAAACCGCGAATTTTCGACCAGCGAACCGTTAATATCGGTGTATTAAAGTTAGAAGGTCGAGGTCCAGACCTTTCAAAAAACAAAAATTAACGCTAACCGTATCTATGCCCTATTGTGGAGCATTTAATTGCCCAAATTTAACTCGATTTGTCATTTGAACACTTAAGTTGTCACACCTTTTGTCCCGGCCAGGAGCTATCGATCGACACCGCGAAAGCATCCAATGGCATACCCGTAAATTTGTGGAGGGGGAGGCCGTAACCTCTGCCGGAATTACTGAAATTGAAAGATCCGAGCGTAGCGCCACGATTGGTTGGCGCTCGGTCTCGCGGACCTTCGGTCTCGCGGACCTTCGGTCTCGCGGACCTTCGGTCTCGCGGGCGGTTTACCCATTTTCCTTTAATGCATGTATTACACTCGGATTTGTCAACCTTACCTGTACCTTTGATTGTCATACCTTCAACCACATTTTGCAATTTCATTATGTCCTCAATATTACAATGTCCCAAGATTTCATGCCATGTTTGGGCATCATATGCCTTATTTACCTTATCATCTGTGTCCTGTTCAGTCACTGTGTTCAAATAATAAAGTCGTCGACGTTCTTCAATAGAAAATATAGTACCATCTTTATGGACCAGCCTGTTACATCCTTGCTGGAAGTTAACCTTTGCTCCGTTTAAAATCGCTGCTTTAACTGAAAAGATGTCTTGTGGAAACGATGGGATGTATAACACTCCTTTAAGTGTAGCTTCAATGTAGTTTCCCTCCACATCTTGCAAAGTTACCACAGCATCTCCTCGTTTTTGGGCTACGTTACTGCGTCTCGTCCCATCTGCCAGTTCCATGACATGGTTATCTGGATTGAACGAATTGTCACACTTCATGCATTTGGATACATCTGTGAGTATGTGTGATGTTGCCCCACAATCCACCATTAAACCAGGTCCAGGATTTTTCACCAACCTTGAATGTAAACGTATGTTCCTCTGTATTGTCCACCTGCTCTTCGACAGTCATCTTTGTTTTGTCTTTCTGTTTATGTCGCCGGCACTCATCATCATTGTGTGTAGAACTATTGTGGTAACTGCACCATCGTGAGGGTCGTTGTGATTTCCGGGGGCATAGTTTTGCAATATGACCTTCTGTTCCAGATTCATAGCATTTTATAGGGCCCATTGAAGTTTCTGATGTCCCTATCTTCATCACGTGGTCAGCTTTACCAGTGTCAGAATAGAGTTTCTCCGTTTCTTCAAACCTTCTCAGTCGAACTTTGAATTCTGTGAATGTTAGTTCATCACCAGTTTGGGTGGTATGGAGTACAAAGGGTGTATAAGATTCAGGTAACCCTTCAAGGACCATGGCGATTAGTAATCCGTCACTGAATATTTCGTTTGCAATTCTAAGTGCTGTTATTGCCTTTTCTGCTCTGATTAGGTAATCAGTTATGCTTTCCCCTAGGCCTTTCTTAAGGGAGGTCAGTTCAATGTACAGTGTTATTATACGAGGTTTACCTTCACTGGAATAGTGTTCCCGGAGTATCTTAAGGGCCTTCCTGCCATCGTCTGCAGCATCTCTCATCACCAACGAGAGGCTTTTGTCATCGAGGAACTGTATAAGTTCGGCGTAACATTCTTCATTTTTATTACGGTCTAAGTCTACATCTAACGTTCCACTGCTTAACGTTAGGCCTAGTATCGTGTCCTTCAATGTCATCATCCGCAAATGGCCAAGGAATTTAGTTTCCCATGGTTCGTAATCATTTTCGTCTCCGCAGAAGCATAATCTTTTCCATCGGCTTCCCGAATCCACCCTGGGCCCATAACCTGTTGCCTGTGACATCTTGGACTAGGATTAGTGGATGAAAGATCACTCCAAATCGTAGTTTTTTCACTTTCTTTCCACGTGTATAAGAAAAACTTTGCGTAAAAAGCAGTTGTGCGATGTACATTAGGTAGCATAATAATATTAGGGCATCCCATTAACAGGAGGTACCTCCGGTGGACCGTTTCAGCTGGGCTCTGCCGTGGCGGTCTCGTATGCGGTTGCCCAGAGATGGTGGCGGAGATGCATGCGGCTTCCTACACGTCAGGCCAGGGCGAGGTAGGTCAGGGTAACCAGGAAGGCGATGACTAAACGATAGTAGTCCATGGGGTGGACAAAGTTGATAATTCGTTCGGGGAAATCAAGAAGAACCCGTAACGAGGAAACCAGTCAGTAAAAGGGGCGAGTTCAGTATGTGTTCCGATATGGAGTTGTTGCACAGGGTTCGTTCAGGTGAAAAGCCAGTCAGCTTCGAGACAGCGAGACATGTTTACACCACCATCCGAGAGAGGAGAGAGAGCGACTCACACCTTGAGGAAGTGTTTTGTAGAACGCTCCCACATGACACGCATTCCAAACGTGAATATGGAACAATACTACACAGGCTCGTGTGCACGTTTTCAACACTTAAATTAGCATATCAAGAACAGAGAATGCAGCAGCTCAGGCCTTCGATAACAGCAAACATTATTGTACATAACACCGAGAGGTCAGGTATTCAACATATGCATAATATACTGAATCTGTGTGTGTATGGTTCTATTACTGTTAGGAACATAATTTCCTGGTTCATTTGGTAGTGTGTAAATAGTTCGCATTTTTGCTTTTCTTGAGCCGGTTTCAGTTGTGTGTTTCTTTGTGTGCCGTTTTGTGCACTTACAAGAAGCCGTTTTGTGCATTTACAAGAAGACACTTGTGGCTTTGGAAGTTTCAACTGTACGACGAAAATTATATAAGCCCAACTTGGGCAATACCAATAATTTTGCTTGTTTCTTTAACAAGTTCCACTGCATAAAGCTCTGTGCACACTGACAACATTTTCGGTAACACACCTGGACAACAAAACTTTGGCCCTGTAGACACACGGCAACAGTTCGATAACATGTTGGGCAAATTGTTACTGGATGTTTCCGAAAAAAAATGAGAAAATTAGGACTTTGGAGGGAAGATTCTGGAGGGAAATACATAAAAATGGAAGATTCGAAAGGGAATTGTTGGGGCCTCTGCCACAATATTAAGTATCCTGGTTGAAAGACGGCAAAGAAGACGTAAAAATGAGAAAAGAGTGTGGAGAAGGCCGTGGATATATATGAGAGAGCAGCATGGGGCCTATCACTGCCTCCTGAAGGAATTAAGATTGGGGGACAAACCCTCATACAAGAATTTCCTCAGGATGGATGAACCGACTTTTGAGGAGCTCCTACGCAAAGTGGAGCCTCTGATAACGAAGCAAGATACCCATCTGAGGGACTCTATTCCTGCTGCTGAAAGGCTGGCATTAACTCTACGGTTCCTTGCATCAGGTGAGCGGTTCAAAACTTGACAGAATAAACTATATACCTATCCCAGTGTTCTCCACAAGGTGCTTTGCAAGGTGGGCCCCATCCCACATTTTTGTATCTTGGTATTTTACCAGCCTACTTTGGAAGTTGCCACCCCATTGTTGAAAAATAGTTGAAACCACTGGCCTGGGATGGTTTAGAGCTGAGCAGTATCTGCATTCCCCCAGAGTCAAAAGTGAAGGGACTTAAAATTCTCTTTTCAGGTGATTCATACACAAGTCTCCAGTATCTGTACTGGATACCGAAGACAACTATATCAGTAATTGTTCCAGAGGTTTGCGAGGCAATATTTCAAGTACTTGTGGATGAGTACCTTCAGGTGAGTTCCATGAAAAGATACATGTACTGTAAAGTCCCGCGAGAGCTACCACTACCAAACAATGTTGTTCGTCTATGCATGAGCCAAATGGTTTGATACTACATACGAATACATACACTCTAAAAAGATCCTGGTTTAATCCTGGTCAATTTAACCAGAATGGGGTCAACAGTTTTCCGTATATTTCCTGGTTAAAAGAAATCTTGGTTAAAATTTAACCAGGAAAATGTTAAACTCTTACCAATATTTCTAACCTGTCGTTAATTTAACAAGGAACATGTTAATTTTGACCCGGATTTCCCGATTATTTTAACCAGGAAATGTATGGAAAAACTATTGATCCCGATCCTGGTTAAACTTAACCAGGATGTTTTTATAGTGTACCAATACCGTTTGTCCGAGAATGGAAGGTCAGTTAGATGACCTGATTTCCTTAAGATACCCAAGAATACAAAGTACTTTTTAAGTGCGTAAAAACGGCACAGAAACAAAACAAATACAAACACAAACCGGCTCAGGAAAAGCAAAAACGCGAACTATTTACACACTACCAAATGAAACAAATTTACTTGTAATGTAATTATATAATGTAATTACAGGTCAAAACTATAGTTCAGCCACATAAATGTCTGTTCAGCCTCATAACTCAGAAATGGTCAATATGTCTTTTGCCACATCTCGAATTGTTCATTCTCCATGTTAACAAAGTAGAATACATGTAAATACAGGTTTGAGTGGCATTCTACGTTTGTATTCCGAAAGTCTTACAGCGGTGCATAAGTCATTTGTGAGTCAGTACTAGATAGGGAGGGTGATGGAGAGGTAAAAGGAGGAGACGGAGAGGGGGGTTGGCCTTCTTGGAAAGGAGACGGTGTACGAAATGTCTCCTGCATATTTTGAGGTCTGACAACATGTGGTTCAAATGGTCTCATGGGAAAACTTTGAACCATGCTCCTAGTAGGAGGGGATGACAGCGCTGAGCTATTAGCAGACCACTGGTGTACAGACACTTGGCCCCCCATCTGGGGAGGAATCGCCATCTGTAGCATTTGCACGGACATAGTACTCTCAAAAATTACGGTCTGAATTATGTGTTTCACAAATTTCTTCAGTCCTGCATCGGAAATGGTTTTCAATTCTGAAGCTACATATTGTCCAAAGATGTCGTCAGCACATTCCGTCTTTTCAACCTGGACGTCAGGCATTGTAAACCTTTCTAAAGCCACCGTCGCTCTGTCAAGGAGCTTATTTTCACTTTCTTCTAGTTTTCGCTTTTTACTCATTCGTTTGTCTTCAGTAGAACTTCGAATTTCAGGGAGCTGGTCATCAATCCCCTCCACAGATCCATCAGCAATATCCTCCACTGCCACAACTTCCTCTGCCTCATTAGCCTAAAACAAAAGAATTTTCTATTTATTGTTTCAGGTACCTCAATCAGCAGAAGAGTGGGAAGAGAAAGCAAAAGAATTCGCGACACGATGGCAGTTCTACAATTGCACTGGGGCCATAGATGGAAAAGATTTCGTATTACTTCAATTATAAAGGGACTTTTAGTATAGTTCTGCTGGCACTCGTTGACGCGGATTACAAATTCACATATGTAGACGTTGGGCAAAATGGACGAGCTTCAGATGGTGGTGTGTACAAGACCTCAACCCTTGCAAAGGCCTTAGAAACCGGAGAACTTAACATTACATCAAAGTGCCAACTACCTGGAACGGACCAGCTGGTGCCATACGTATTTGTAGGAGACGACGCCTTCCCTTTGAATAATGGTATGATAAAGCCATTCAAAAAATGCCCACTGACCAAGTAGCAGAGGATTTTTAACTATCGCCTCAGCAGAGCCAGACGCATTTCTGAAAATGCTTTCGAGATACTCGCCAATCGTTTCAGGGTTTTTATGAAACCCCTTTGCGCTAGAGTCAAAAAAAAGTGGAGAGCGTGGTCTTGGCAAGTATCACACTACATAATTTTCTTCGAGAGAAAGCCACTTGTCGCCGCTCGTACAGCCCAAGTGGAAGCTTTGATCATGAAGACACTGATGCCGGAATTTTCACTGATGGTAGCTGGAGGCCAGAACCACTTGCACCTGGAGCTATCGCGCAGGAACCAGAACCAAAGGGGCTAATTGATATTACAGGTGGCTTGCGCGGGAGGCAGTTAGACATAGGGAAAAGAATCAGAGACTCAAAAGCTCTAGTTGCTGTGCGCTTTCCGGCAACTTCCTCCAAAAAATGAAGTTGGTCATAATGAACCCAGTTGACTTTTGGTACGTCACCAGTACCTGCTCCGCTGCTCATTGCCGCCAACACCTTGTTTTTCTCTCGGTTGTGCTGTGCCCGAAGGGACTTCTTCTTCTTTGTTACTTCATCAACTGAAAGGGAAAAACAAGTTATTCTTCTTTTTAAAATTTAGTCCATTTATATATGTGAAACTTAACAACTAAACTTCAGCCTAGTCTGCATTTTACCCTAGGTACTGTACGTGTCATAAGAGTTGAAGTATACAAAGCAGAAAATGAATATGACTACCATAAAAAAATAGAGAAATACCAAAAATTGTACCACCTCCAGAGCTCTCTCTACAAGGCTTTTTGCTAGGGTGTCGCACCCTCCCTTTTTGTACCTTGGCATTTTCCCAGCCTACTTGTGTGGGATGGTTTGGAGCAGTGCCTTTTTCATCTTTGTGTTTGGTCTTTTTGTTTGTTGATATGAATCTGCAAATTTGTTATCTGCATGGCCAGTCAACTATCTTATATTCTATACGTAGACATTTTTATCCACCAAATGGTGTCATAATGCACTTGTCAAAATTTTGCAAGTCCCACCCCCTATACCCCAGGCAAGGTCCGTCACTTTACTTCGATGGTCAGTCACTGATGTGACTCTCATGTGTGTCACTTTATCCCAATTGTTCATCACACCATTGACATAGTGTGTAAATGTGTGTCAGTTTGGTGGCTCTATATTTCGTTATTTGACACAAATTGTCCGTCAGTGAAATGACTGTAGTTTGCGTCAATTTACGTGAGTTGCATGACACACACCAGGCAATTACTGTACTTATCCGTGGTATACTAACGGGGTCGGACATACTATTGACAAGTGCATAACAGCAAGCTGCTGCGTAATCTGACTAAGGTTTTAACAACAAGGAAAAGGTCTTCATTCAGTTCTCCACGAACTTACCAGTTGTTTCGTCTGTAAATTGTCCAGCTGGAAATGAGGTCAGCTGAGTATGAGACTGACTGTGTACATTTTCTTTCCATACAATGTATGTAGGCTATTGTACATGTGACTTAAATGTTGATGAATAATATGATGGTAAACTCACCTGTTGTTTCAAATTTTGTCGCTATTTCTAACATAGCAGCCTTCTTCTTGTTTTTATCCTTGTAATCTTTCGATGTGACATCCCACAAGCAGACACAGCTTTCCCAAACACCAATAAGTTCAACTTCACTCAGCCATTTTCCATATATCACCTGACTTCTGGTAGATCATGTGATATATAGACCCATTTCTGATTGGAGAAAATTCGGCAACATCATAAGCATCTCGGTAACAAAATTGATCTTGTATTTATTTCGGTAACATTTGGAGAACATGTTACCGAATGTTTCCGAACTTATAATGCTCTGTACACACTAACAACATTTTCACCAACACTGCACCTGCCGACATGTTGCCCAACATGTTACCGAAAATGTTGTCAGTGTGTACAGAGCTTAGACTGAAACAAGCCCAGCTTTGTTCTCTTAAAATGATAATGATTTCTGTCTTACAGAGATATAGATTTGAGAATGTTATCAGCTGCTTCGGCAGTGTTTCGGCAAAGCTTTGAGGTTTTTTCCAGAGGTTTGTCATAGAAGTTAGCAAAAGTGCTTTCTGATGTCCATCCAGCTGTTTGAAGAATGATTTCGACTGGACATTCCCTTATTTTAGCTGAAGATACAGCTGCAGATCTTGTACTGGTGGCACTAGGCCACGAAAACAACAAACAGACAGGAAAAGGTAACGTAACTGAATTAGGGGACCCAACCACGAAAAATAAAACCGAAAACAGCACCAGGCAACAAGCAAGTAAGTTAGTGTAGTTTACAGTGCAGGGGAGGAGTGAGACGAACACGTCTGCACTCCACGACGGCCAACAGTAGAAGCCTATTGTTTCTGGTGGAGGTCAAAGGTCATTTGGGGTCAGCAGGGGTCAAAATGTGAAACCTTGTAAACAATATCTCAGGAAGAGAACTTGAACAGATGTCATATGATGTGTGTAAGTGTATCTTGAGTACGAGAACGCTATTATTTTAATGGAGGTCAACGGTCACTTGAGGTCACCAAGGGTCAAACTGTGAAAACATTGTTAACAAACTGCGTCTATATACCTGGCATACATAGCATGGCGTTGACACCTACACCGACGGTATCAAACTTTACAGCTAACATGTATACCAAACATACCAGGTACACTTAGAAAGGTGCATAATACTTAGCAAAAAGTAAAGCCTTGTGAAGGAAGCAATTGATACCTGCTCGCTCGCCCGCTCAGGTAGTCCATCAGAGAGAACGCAACTGAACTGCAAACATTCTAACATTCACACAATAGCTTGTGCTTCATTGCTCAATGGATGGTTGCAATATACATGCTATAGTTAGAAGTATGAAATTGGAATAGTCCGTGATTATTAAGGGTTGCAGAAAATTCCAAGACACCCGCTTCAAGTTGTGCACACAAAAGCTGTGCACCTTACCCCTAGGGCACATGAAACATAAAAAAAAGTAACAATGTTTGTAAGACAAAAACAATAAAAAAATTCTCTTAAGCAGATCATCGAAACTACGATGCAGTTCTGGTTCTACTGACACTATGCAATTATGTGCCAACTGTTGCCTTAGTACTGTACATAAGTGTGCATTCTTGTAATCTACACTGTACTGTGATGCACAAAACCCCCACCCTCTTGATGACTATTGTGAACTCACACTATTCATATGTAAATAATCATAACCAGTTGAAGCATCATTCACCTGTGAAGTTAACCAAAAAAAAACACCCCACTCCATCAACTAATCTTCAAAAACTAGCATTTTCAATCACTTTGACTTTTTTTTTCATGACACTGTAAAAATAATGCAAAATATTGTCAACATTTACTCCTTCAATTAATATAACAGTAGGTTATGTTGCTGTTCTTGTCCCTGCATTTCAGAGTTAATCATGAATGTGCTACAGTAGGGTTAAAAAAAAGGTTTTTGAGTTTACAGTGTCAACTCACTAAGCTGATCAATACGGGGGCCTGGTCTACTTGTTTAATTTGTCACATTGGTGAGAATCTTCATAGTATATGCTGAGGTTAAAGCTTACTTAGGAAAGCGCAAGACAGACTACCAAAAAGAAAAAAAACCACACCAATGGTAGATAAATCATACTCAATTTATTGATACGAGATCAACAACAGACAGTTCTGTCAGTATTATAAAACATGCAACGATTGTAAGGGACGTTTGTCAATAGATCATGTGACTTCAACTTGTACGATACTTACTTACTATAAATCTGTATACTGCACTACATAGGGTATGAAACTAAAAATGATTTAGGAACAAGCTGTTGAAAAGCTATTGTCAACAATTCTGACAATAGTGACATTTCCTCTTGTTATGATTACATATTTGATGGAAAAGCACTTTTGATCGAGACAGGCAAAAGAGTATAGCCAAGTCTTTCATTCGTCTACCTAAACTGATTTGAGGATTCTTCCAATATGTCTCTAAGTAAATGACGAGACTGATTTAACTCTGTCATATAGCATGTTCAATACAGTGAATGAAGTTTCAGGAGTCAGCGCCAGTGGGCATTTGCTTAAGTACTTCAGAATGGTTGTTAATGATCTGAATCACCACTACTTCATTTGAATGAGGATTTTAAGAAATACAAAGGATACCTGAGACAATTCCACAAAATATCCAAAATACCAAAACACATGTGTTAAATTAAATAAAATAATTGAAATTAAAAATCGCAATTAAAAATAAGACACAAAACATGAATTTAACATCAACTTGAAGACCAAAGGAAAACAAACATGCTGGAAATCGTAACAGTGGTACTACAGGCCGGCGTCGATGGATATTTATAAAGAACAAACAAAATCTACTATCACATTTTGCTTGACTAAGATGATAAAGCTCCATACGTTTTACCTGTTGTCAGCCTGCATTATTATGCACTTTTGACAAATACCGGCAATGCAAATAAACTATGAAGCTCTATTTCTTCATTGGGTACATAAACAGATTTCTAGTTGGTGGGTTTTCTCATGGGCATATAATTTGGCTAGAAGATAAATTTTTTTTATACTTTAAGTACTGTGTATAACCATTCAATATTTAATGTGGATAGATTTACTGTTTTTTGCAATTTACTAAAACAAAGGTGCCAGCCACAGACCATAACAGATGTATGGGGCATTCTACAGATTTGGGAACACTGTAAACAAATGCTGCTAATAGATGGAAATGCTAGATACCTGCTTGTAATGTGATTGGTAAAGATATATAGAATTGTTTGAATCTCATGTTTTACAGTACAACTGCTACTTGTCAAATCTGCACAGAATAATGAGACAGCCTTCCATGCCACTAATAACCTACACCGTCTTACGAGATACTCGACTGAGGAAAGTTTCTTTATTTTACATCATTTTTAGACTCAGTGGATGCAAACTGTATTTGTAAGGGAAATGGTGCGTGAAAACCCATACACCGCCTAACATGAAATAGTAATTTTAAGGTACGGAACACTTCATGGATACATTTAATGTTACAGACTAAAATTTATCATAGTTTGTTACGTCAATTTTACTGGACAGCAGTACAACACGATAGCCTACTCACAATGTTTATTGTGCATGCTGTGGCTCTGCTATTAATTTAATGTTTAATCATGTTGTTTTGGATACATTACATTAATTTACACCTCTGTGTATTACAATGCACAAACCTGTACCATTAAAATGCAGGTGCAGGTAATTTCACAGTAATTCAACTTGGGACTTTCAAAAGTTGTTTGAGAAGTTACAAGGGGCATATGTTTGGTGATATGCAGGGTAAAATGAAGAAACACTCAGTGTCACCATTTCTTCAAACATCTCCCCAGACAGGTGATTAGTAGCCACAAGTATTAATCATTCATTGGGGCAGCATAAATGTATTGCATGTTCTTTGTTTCATTAAAGGTTGAAATTCATCATGAGAAATGAACTACTAATGAGGAAGACTTTTTGCAAGCAAATTGTTGAGTGACACTAAAGCATGCTCTTTATGTTCACTGTTTAAATTCTTACCTACTACGAGGGCAAACCTTAAATGACAAAACTCACATACCATATGCACCATACCTATTACTACGTGAGAATTAAGTGCTGCTATATAAATTTTGTGACTGTCAGATACTGTAGTTGTACAAAACTGCATGCACAGCACATTCCTTAAGGAAAAAAGAAATGAATACCAAACTTCAATAAGAAGTAAAACAAAGTGGCAGTCATATTACACACAAAATTACTGTAGTTCGTTTGTAGAGACATTAATTAGCTAAACAAGAGGGTCGCAGTTCCTACATCTTATGACTGTTCAACTTGAAAAGATGGAACTCATGAGGTTCTGTTCACTACTTGCATCTTTGCCACCAAAGTCATGACACAGAATAGTTCCTAAACAACCTCTTCCTTTCACTTCCTTTTCACCTTTGATTGGACAGTGTTATGTATTTTGTTTTTTAGATGATGCCACCTCTTGTCATGCAGTAAACCATTACTTCTCTGAATTATTAGCTCACACAACGACTTTCTGGGTACTTTGTGGGTCCTTAACATAATTTGGATCTCTCTGTGGTCCTTGAGGAAGTGCTCTTGCTCTTTTGTCCATCTATTGTAGTTTCTTTGTTTGGTAGTGTTCCTCACTTTTGGCATCACTTTTTGTGGTGGTTTCACTGGCTTGCTGTCATGTTGTGGGTCTGTGTCTGATGATCCAGAATCATCTCCATTGTCACCATCATGATCGCTTAAAATCACAGACTTTTCAGGACAAACACTCACATCCGAGAGAGTCCCTGAAACTCATGGATTTGCCCATCTTGTGCAAGACAAAGAAACTTACTAAGTGGCTAATTGTTCAAGTTCCCTTGACTTGGCACACCTGTTACTTCTCGGGTTTTTCAATGCAGGCTCTGTTGCATCTGCCAATTCTGAGATGACCTGATAGTCTCTAAGTGGTGTTGAAGATTCTTCCTCAACCCTAGAAAACATATGTTTTGTCCTCATTGTATGCAAATAGCATATCTGCCTCGTTTTCCTGTGACCATGAGCAAAGTCGCCCTCTCCAGAGAATTTTTTTCTGGAGTGGAGAAAGACTGCCTAACTTCATCATGAGGCTGAAATCTTTTGTTGGTTTGTTCACGGTAGTCTTTGACAGTAACCATCTCAACTTCTTTTGGTCGTCAACGGTTGTACACTACCACTTGTGCTAAGGTCACTGCAGCAAGATCTTTGTATGCATTAGTTGATAAATAGCCATCATCTGCAATCTCTGCCTTGACACTTTTCTCTCGCTCACTGAGGTAGCAATTGAACCAGATACAGTCCTCTGTTAATGGCAGCAGTTTGGTACCTTCCATGACATTTCCTGCTTTTGTCTGTAGGTAGCTGCAGTCACTTTAGCACGCCCAATCTGTTTGTCTGAGGTACAAAAATCCATCTACTTCATCAAGTTTATGTTTGCATTGATCTCTCACATAGCCACTTTTCACTACTGCAGCTACGTCAGTAAGGGCGTAGCCTATCCTAAGGGCACAATAATAGGACAAGTGGGTTTCTTTCTCCTCATGATAATCGTAACCTTTGTAATCATGCATATGTGTGTGTGTATGTATGTCCGTGACGCCCTACCTTGTAAACACGATATCTCAAGAAGGGAAGCTTGGACAGATCTCATATTTGGTATGTAGGTGTACCATATTGAGAAGAAAAACCCTATTGTTTTTAGTGGAGGTCAAAGGTCATTTGGGGTCAACAGGGGTCAAATTGTGAACACCTTGTAAACACGATATCTCAAGAAGGGGAGCTTGGACAAATCGCATATTTGGTATGTAGGTGTACCGCATTAGGAAGAAAAACACTGTCATTTGGGGTCAACAGGGGTCAAATTGTGAACACCTTGTAAACACGATATCTCAAGAAGGGGAGCTTGGACAAATCGCATATTTGGTATGTAGGTGTACCGCATTAGGAAGAAAAACACTGTCATTTGGGGTCAACAGGGGTCAAATTGTGAACACCTTGTAAACACGATATCTCAAGAAGGGGAGCTTGGACAAATCGCATATTTGGTATGTAGGTGTACCGCATTAGGAAGAAAAACACTGTCATTTGGGGTCAACAGGGGTCAAATTGTGAACACCTTGTAAACACGATATCTCAAGAAGGGGAGCTTGGACAAATCGCATATTTGGTATGTAGGTGTACCGCATTAGGAAGAAAAACACTGTCATTTGGGGTCAACAGGGGTCAAATTGTGAAAATGTGATCAATGTGACACATACTAATGCTATTATATCAGATTCCGAAAAAATTCTTTTAAATGGATCATCGAAACCACAATGCATTTCTGCATTCTGGTTCTCTTGCTTTATCACCTTTCCTACTAGAGTTACTTGTGCTTAGAGTGCTTTCACCAACCCTTAATATGTCATGATCGCTTCTGATGATGAGCAACACTTGATCATGAATCATGTTGGTAAGAAGCTGGTGAAAGTGAGAAGATAACTGATACCGGCATGACATCAACATTCTCCCCTTTCACATGATTGATTGATTGAACCGTGCTTTTCATCCTTTTAGTGCAGGATTTTGCATGGATCCATAAGGTGTGCTTATGATAGTAACCAAAACAATACTGACATACCACGTAGGAATAAGTTTTGGTGTTGTGTTCATGATTCCCTAAATTTCTAATATAAATCCACTTGTCCCTCTTTTCTAGTGTTTTCTGGTGGAACAGCAATTTCAGTGTCTTGGCAGTTTTTGTTGAGGCTTGCTGCAATACAAACAATAGCTGTACCTGCTCTTACTGTTCTTAACAAATGGTTCCAATTGATCGTCATTGTCATCAACCCTTTCTATGTTCTCATCTTCTCCACTTTCCTCATCACTTACAACTCTGTAGCCCTCTGTGCGTGCATTTTCATCTACAATGGGACTCAACTCGGATGGTTCTTCATCCTTTGGGAAAGTCTTTGCAGCTGCATTCCACCCACTTTTACCACAAAGTTCTGAGCAGTTAGAGGCATTTCCAACTGACTCATTAACATGTACATACCCCTGCACTTCATTACATGGATGTAACATTGTTCCAGATTAATAATGACTGTCCTGTTCCTCATCACTACCATTTTGTCTGATATCACCATCATGTGTCACTAATGACTCGTCAGTGTCATGTACTTTGAAGTATCGGTATCAGATGTGTCTTTGTCACTGACATCTTCTAAATCTTCACTGGCTTTGGCATCACTTACACACCTTTGTGCTTGGATGCCTGGATGTAGAATAGATCTGGAGTGGTTATCAATATATCCATTCTCATCAGTGGCGATGGCATGTCTTGTGCTATCATTGTGTTTTTGAAGGCTGGTCAGTATCACATTCTTTTTTGCCCTAGTGTCTGGTTCATCTGAGTCTTCAGAATTTCTGTTAGATATGTCGTTGTCATTGACTTCTCGTACGTCTTCACTGTCTTTGACATCATTAACATACCTTTGATCCTCAATGTCTGGACACTGGATAGACCCGGAGAGGTTAACAACATCTGCTTCCTCGTCAGTTACATGTCTGGTGTCGTTATTGTGTGATTTCTAAGGCTGGTCGATATAACAATCCACTTGTCCATCAATGTTTGGTTTATTTGGGTCTTCAGTATTTATGTTATGGTCTCCTGTACCATCTGTGTGATCTTTGTTACTTGCAAAAACAAATGGGTGTAATACCTTTTAGATCTTGGCTTTCATCAGTGCACATGTCAGCATCTACTCAGATCATTCTGGACTTATACTAATAAAATTACTTTCACGTATTAAAACAAACGATGGCAAATGATCTGTCCATACATTTCTGTTTCAAGAAATTAGGACGTAAACTAGATGGCAATGAGAGCTAACTTGACATGAATCACCTCTATGTAACTGACGATTCTTTGAAAAGTATTGATTGGTGCCCACAGAGAAAAATTTGAGTTGCTTTGCTTTGTATTCATAAGCGTGAAGTAGTCTCCCAACAGCACCTATACTTACAAATGAACATGTGAGTTTGTAAATTTTTATCTCATGAATACTTTGACTAAAATCTATATAAAAGTACAAATAATCATGGTGCAATGTACATTAGCTGTTGCAAGCAGAAAGATGAATATTCCAGTACGATTTACAAGCGCATAGCAAAAGTACTGTTTAAAGTTCTCCAGAATATACCTGTATTTTGAAGTAGACTGAGCATGTGCATCAAGGTTGCCAGCACCACGTACAACCACACCAGCCAATCTGATATAAGAGACAAAGTGAACAATCATGAGGACAACTGTGTGCTAGAACTTTTCTGAGCATGATTCATGGATATGACTGACACAGACAGGGTCCGTAGCGAAAATGGTTAAATGAATTCAGAGACCAACAGAGACCAACAGAGACCAACAGAGAATGAACTAGCAGCACAAAACTTGTTGCTTGGGTGATAATTCTTTTCTTTAGTAGTAGTAGTATTTAAGACGATTTGCTATCAGGGAGCATTATACATTTTCGATGGCGTGCTTTGAAGTCAGAACTCTGGGGTGTGGCGAGAATGATCTAAGAGACATGAATTCACTCTTTTCATTACAGCTCTCGAATGTTGGCAGGTGATAATTATGCCACTTTAAAACTTACAATTTGATATGGTAACCTCAAGTTCATACGCTTGGAAAGGTTGCACTCTGTAGGAAGCGATGGTGTCCACATAGAAGTCACGACATGTACATTCTCATCCTGCACAGGTACTATATGAGAAAGATGTGCAAAAATGGCATTTAATCATTTAAACCATACCAAATGGACAATAGAAAGTTAATTGCTGTAAATGTGTAGTCAATAATTAATAACCCAAGTTCTATCTGCATTATCAGCAAAAGGCAGTAATTGCTGCTTGTGATGAGGCCAAAAAAGTTCACTGAATCCAACCATGGTTTTCAGTTGAAAGTACTATACGTAAAATTTTGGCAGATAATTACCTTCACACACAAAGTGGTGATACATGATATTCCGTAATGCTAAACGCTTAACTCAATATATAACAAAGCTGAGTGCCAGAAAGCAAAAAATGATGTGAACATTGGTGTACAATATTTTTTTCTTATGAATGTGACAGTGCATAAAGTGAGGATGTGTAATATGCTTCATCTCTGTAATATCACAGTAAGTCATTACGTCACCAATTGAGATGTAACAACCATGCAATCTAAGATGATAACTAGCAGGCATCATGATGACTCAACTGCACACCAAACATAACTCATGTATAAACTTCCTAATTTGAGATTCCATGTGTAAATGGTTTCACAAATTGACCTGTGTTGACACAAATGGCCTCCACCAAATCTTTTTATATTGAGTATGGTACACCACTATACAAACATAAAAAATATTAGAACAGCCCAAGTTTCTCTTCTTGGGAAATTGTGTTTACAAAGCATTCATAATTTGACCACTGTTGACCCCAAATGACCTATGACTTCCAACAAAAGCAATAGGTTCTTTGTAGTCAGTGCTGTCCATACAAAAAATGAGATCTGTCCTAGTCTTCCCTTTGAGATATTGTTTACAAGCTTTAAATTATTTCACACTGTTAATGCCGCTTGTACGCGATGTGGTACCTCACATACCATGCATCAAATTTGTCTAAGCTTCCATTGTTGATATATTTATTTTACAAGGCTCTTAGCATTTGCCCCAGTGAAAGATCTCAAATGACCTTTTGAACTCGACCAAAAAGGATGGCTGTCTTGTCCTTAATGTGGTATAGCTACATTCTTAATATCAGACCTGTAGAAGCTTCCGCTCTTAGGAAATTTGGTTAAAAGGTTTTTTGCTAATTCATTTTGTCCCTTTATGACTTTTAAATCGTGACCTAACAATATAGGTTTTTATACCAAAAATTGTACACCAAAATGATAAATCAATAAGCTCCTATTCTACCACTGTTTTAGCTGTTCACCCCAAATGATCTTTAACCTCCACCAAGAATGATAGACCTTCTTGTGCTCAATTTGGAACATCTATATGCTAAATAGAAAATCTGTCTAGACTTCCGTTTTGGGTATATCATGTTTACATGGTAGTCACCGCAAACATCCATAAGTACGTACATCAAATGCCAGAAGGAATGGTAAGGTTCCAAATTTCTCGAAATCAAAAAGAATCATGAATACAATCAAAGTTGGAAAAAAAATATTTGTCAGACTTTGCCATTTAGTTAAGTTGTTAAGGTATTTGGAACATTGATACTAACTGCACTGCAGAGTCACCAACTGAAATATTCTAAAACCATAATCGAGAGCAGACGGCCATTAGCAAATATATATATAATTTTCTTGATATTGCTATGCCACAATAGTTAGAACAATACCTTGTACAATTTCCTTCAAATTGAGCACCACGACTACACTTATACCAGAAGGAAACTCCTCATTCAGTAGCACTACAGCAGCTCCACATCTCTTCAACATCTCATGCGAATGGTCTGAAATTAAACAAGTAACATTGCAAATCATTCTTAACTACATGATACTACATAATATGTGCTAGTTGCTGTAGGTAACAAACCATAAAGAAGGTTCCATGGTATATATGTGAACTGAAATGTGCGTAACAATATTTATTTACATCCAAATTTCCATATACAGCTAACAAAATGATTAAAAAAAAACCTTTGAGGACTGAAATTAAACTTACAAAAGGAGATGCTGTAATGTTCACGTGTACAACTTACAATTTAAGACGATAATTTACAAAACTCAATAAAACTTGCAAAGAACGATGGTAGAACCAAGGTAAATTATCAAAGTAAACTAAGTACAGTAAAATCAAAGGATTAGATAAGCGGTCTATTACCTTTCTTCAGTTGTAAAGAATCCCCTACAACTTTAATGGAGTAACCTTTCAGCAAATGGATTTCCTTGCCATGTGTGTGAACGTTTTGGCCCATTATGATGTCCAAGCACATCGTCAGATTGTACTTCCTACCTTTCTTCCCCTCTCCAGGGAGGCTTCCACCCCTGTAAACAATAATGACATCACTTATGAAACAAAGATATTTGCTGCTAACAGAGAAGAACTTGCACGGGCAAATGCTTGAATCAATAAAAGATATTGATACCCTTTAGATCCAAACTCCAGCAAGCATTTCACAAACATTCATGTATGATGATACAGGAGTGACGCTATGGCAATGTTTCCCAAACTTTTCAAGACTAACGCCCTGACAACCTGACCTCTCTCCCTTACCCATTCCTTCCTTCAAGAATTCATAGTAGTCAAACACTCATCCTTCTTTTTTCTGAGTTAACTTTTCTACTTGCATTTAATTTGCTCAAGTCAACTAGAGTCAGTACCACGGTTTAAGAAGTCACATTAACGATCAAAAAAAAAAAAAACCAGTCCAACTCCCTAAAAAAAGACTTAAAAGCAACTTTGCCGGTATACACACTGCTGCCTTGCATAAAAGGTCGATCCTAAAGTTAAGTTAATTTTAACGGTTAAAATCTACAATCCCCTAGTTTTAAGTTTACATTTGTCTCGTACTGTTTTTAACACTGTTATCTGCTTTGAAAATTTGCATTATGCAACTGAAAAACTGAAAAAAACAAGAAATGTCCAAATGTGTATTTTGCACAGTCAAGACCATGTTTTCATTTGTCTTTCTTATACAGGTTGAAACTTTCCACAGCTAAATTATACTACTGACTTGTAACTTAAAAGTAATGCTCAGGGTTTCTCCAAAGGGAAGGGGGGGGGGGTTTCCAGAAGGAGGCTGGTAAAATTCCACCTTTTCACTTCAGTGATTCTAGATAATGACATTTTTTTTTATTATTGAAGTGAAAAGTATAAAGTGTAAAGTATATATCATATGGAAGAAAATCTCTGTATAATATAATGTTTGTTTGAAATCAAAATATGATACATTACTAATCTTGAACGGTACTATCACTATTTAGAAAATTCATTCCTTTTGAATCAAAATCTGACAGTACGTATGAAGTGTCCATTGAAAACACACCATCTGAGTGGCTTATCTGAATTTGCTTCAACTGTCAACTCATCCCTCTCCTTTCCAAGGATTTTTTTTTCGCGCCTGCGTGAGAACAAAATCCCGGGGAATCAAACTGTTCTAAAATATTTTTCACCCCTATGTTGGAACAATCCATTTTGTTAATCTCAAATACACTGTGGGCCAGCAGGAAAATTCTGCACTGTGATTGGATAAATTACGTACTACTTGGACTAGCCCATATTATAGGGGTTTAAAAACTCCATGAATATAATCTACCAGCTCTCCTTGCACGTGGCACATATGGCCGAATTCTTTGGACTGCGAGTCATCTATCTGGTACTTGCTGTGAACAGTATGTGCATACCTGGTACAGTAAAATCAGTTGAAACATGAGCGTACACTGAGGCTGTTTGTTTGGCGTTTTACGTACAGTGGATTTCGGGTTGTTTTGGCGGTTTTTGTGAAAGAAAACAGATGTTTTGGAATGGACTTCATGCATGTTAAATATTTTAGATGCATCTCAGTGTTGAGTTGTACGCATTGTGTCACAATATAAATGACCAGGGGTAACATTTGGTCGTCCAAAGGACAACCTGAGGTAGTAACTTTGGTCGTCCTACAGAAATTTTGGTCGTCTCGGACGACCGCTAAATTTCATCCCTGACACTTGCCATCAAATATAAGTGAAAGTCGCTTAAACTTGTTTTATACAATCACTCGTGCTGTTTGAAATGGATACAATCCCTTATTGCACAAACTGCCCATTGTTTTAAAAATTTAAAGCACCTTGTTGCCAGGTTGAATTGAAGGAAGGGAAATGCTTATGTCCAGGGGTGCCGCCAGGATCTAATGATCAAGGGCACATATTGAGATACGTGTATGATGTATGGCGCTTGTACAGGATTCTGTTAGGTGGGAGGTGGTGTTTGGCTTGAGGACAAAGCAGTCTTGCGTGAACCGTGCAGGCAGAACCATATTAGGTGAGTGAAATTTTTACCTCACTCTGTTACATCTATAAACATTTAATACAAGATTTCCATTTATTTGGTGGTACATCAAGTTGCTCCCTCATTTTGTTACCTCTGTTGTTTCCTACCAGTGCTAGTTCTGCTATTTCAAAAGAAAAATTGAATGCAACTCTTCCAGTTGTTTCATAGTGTTACCGATTAACATCTGAAATGGCAGTACTGTATCTCAGTTACATGTACCTTTAATGTTTTGTCCTCTGCAATTTTACAGCACATTTTGACACATCATGGCAACTTTCACATTGCTTCAAGGCTCTTTCCATCAAGGATCTGACTGTTTTCCATTGGAAACTAAGGGGAAGCAATGCATGCCTGTCTGATATTTCTGTCTGTTTGTCACTTCAAACTGAAATCTTTTTTACTAAGTCAAGATTTGGACCATGGTGATCACATGTAACCACTGGCTGCACATCACAGACCTACCAGTAAATTTTATGTTTGCTGACAAATACTTTTCTTGGACTTTAGTCAAAACATTTTCAGGATTTGTTTCTGATGCACAAAGGAACATTATAGATGATTGTAATATATTTTCGATTGAAGTTGCATTGCAAAGGGCTTTTGAATCTGGGCCTACTTGTGTATTTGTTGCTAAAGGCAATGCAATTGCCATTTATCATGGCAGGTCTACAGCATCATATCTTCTATTTGATTCACACAGTCGAAGTAATAAAGGTTTGCTTCAGCTAGATGGCAAGAGCATTGTAATGCAGTTCACAAATATCACATTTGTTTGTGCACATTTGAAAGAATTGTTACTTTCATTGTCTGAAGACCCCCTTAAATTTCAATTTGACCTTCACCTAATCAACATTGTACCTGCACAGTTTCCAGTATCTCAAACACTTCTGAAAGAAAAACTGTGTGTACTGAAATGTCCAAAGAATTGGATTATACCTGACCAACATTCGACTGTTGTGGACCAACCAGCAGAAAAATGCTGTACAGAAAAGCCGTCATGATCCAGTAAACAGTAAAGAAAGACAGCAGGAAAATGTTCACAAAGCCTCCTTGATCCAGTATACAAGGAAGAAAGATTTGCACAAGCATTAATTTTTCTAGCTCGCTCCACAGTGGTCTCACCAAGTCTAATGAATAGTCAGGATCTTTCTGACATTGCTCATATTGGGTCTCAATTTTTGTTGTTTATGAAGGAACAATCACTACTGAAGTCTTCTAGTGGTAAAATAAGTGATTACAGGTCCAGAATGTATCTAAGCTTTATTGAAAATTATTTCTCTGTTAAGGCAGTAAAGGACTACTCAGGCATGGTATCAAATGATGCCCCTTACTCACAGAAACGTGTTGAAGAATTACCATTGATCCATGCTTTAGCCCTCACATTATGTGACTCCCATTTGTTCATCTGTATTACCAAGAAAGTGATGGCACTGCACTATGATGCAAACCTGAGATTATTTCAACTGTTTGATCCTCAGCTTACGGTTCCAAGGCTTCGTAAAGAAGGCATCTGTTCAGATTTTTGTATGCCATTCAAGAACATTCATGACATCTGTAGACACATTGAGCAAGAAGCTATTATTCCTACAGAAAAATTTGTACTGATCCCCCTATCTATCAGATGTATTTCAAAGGCAACATACAAACAAGTTCCACTGCAGGACAAATGGCATTTTTATGCTAATGCAACAAAAGAAACTAAGTGATCATACTCAGGATGCCCCTCAGAAACAGCCTGGTCCTGCTGTAAAAAGGCAACTCCACAACAATGATCCCACAGGCAGGCTGGATGGATCACATCCACTACAGAATCAGCTTGATGTTTCCAATCTGCACAGGACACAAGCATTTCTTACAGCTCAACAATTTTCAAATGGCAATGACAGTTCATCAGTTCCCACCATAATGGATGGTGCCAATTGCATGCCAGCAACTCATATGACAAATGTTCAAACTTCTTCACAAATGTCTCATGTAAACAGTCCTGTTCATGTTCATACAAACACAAATAAAACAGCATCAATGTTGAAGCAGTTCATAAAACTATGCAATGAGAAACCAACATATATGTGTTGTATTTGTGGCAGGCTTCTTTTCCAAAAGCAGGTGCAAAAGTTTCACAGTGATAAACTTCCCTCAGGCTTTTGGTCCATTTTTCTCCAAAATGAGCAAAGCACTGTATTAAATACAGACATGATCTGTCAGTGTTGCAACCAGAATTTGTTAAAAGAAAAGGTACCATGTCAGGCTCTCATAAACAACATGAAATCAACAGAATTGCCACCCGAATTATCAGAGCTAAATTGCATGGAAAGGCATTTGCTTGTACCAGTCATCCCTTTCATGAAAATTGTTCCATTACCCAAAGGCCGTCAGAAAGGCATTCATGGCCCAATTGTTTGTGTCCTATCTAATGTAAGTTCAACTGCTCAGCAATTGCCAAGACTAATAGGAGATACAACCCTTGTTAAAGTAAAGCTTAAGCAGAAGCTTGAGTACAAAGGACATCACCTCTTTCAAGAAGTTGATCCACATCAAATCCGTTCAGCTTTAATCTATCTCAAATCAACAAATCCACACTACCACGATATTCATGTTCATGAATACAACTTGGAGAATAACACATATGCGGAAACAGATAATGACAATGTCACAGAAGAACCACTATCAGACTGTAATACCAGTACATTAAATTCTGCTGGTACAACAGAATGTTTCTCCTCTGAAGCACATTCTCGTCTTGGAGTTGGTACATCAAGAAGCTGCTCAGCATCAGATGAGGCTCTCAGTTTTAATACAGATTCATTGGAAACATTGCAAATACCTCCCCAAACCTGCACAACCAAAACGTGCGACACAAAAAACAAAATTGACTACAATGATGAAGGACAAGATGTTCCAACTCATGAGCATCCTGCAACAAGAGAATTAAGTTGTACAGCACAAATGCTGCCATGTTCTTGTAATAAAGATCACATTGTTACTTCACAGGAAGACATTCATAATGCAAATGAAACACAGCACCTACAACCAAATGTATCACAAACATCTGCACCACTTTATACTTGCCTTCAGCCACTTGATCTATCACAAATTGTCACAGAACACATGAGTGATAAAGTACTTTGTATTGCTCCTTCAGACAAGAGTTGCAACTCTATTTCCAGATGGTACAAATACATTCAATCAAGAACGACCTGTTAATCTCTGCAAAAAGATACTTTAATGCCAGGTTGTTTTCATATGACACTAGATTTGCACGAAATGCAGAGTATATTTTCTTTGCCCAGTACACCTCAGAACTGACTGAAATGCTTTCATCCATATCAATTGCAATGCGTAAAGGAACAAAGAGAACCTCAACTGGTCAAACTGTAACAGCATTCATGCTACAAAACAAGGAATCAGTACGACAAATACTGTCAACAGATGATGGCTACTATTTCATGAAAAAAATACGAGGAACTCCTGCATATTGGGAATGCACCATGCGTGACCTATTTGCCATGGTTAGACAACTAGGCAACTAGGCTTCTCTGCAGCTGATAGGCGATGGCCTGAAATTGATGAAGCGATTCTTGAACAACAAGGCAAACCAATTCCAGATACTATTGACTGGGAAACACACTGCAAAATCATAGCTAGTAACCCTGTCACAGCTACACGTATGTTCATTTATAAATCATGTCATCTTATCTCCTGCTCAACCAATAGGACATGTAATAGACTACTTCTACAGAGTTGAGTTTCAGCAGAGAGGTTGGCCACACATACACTGCTTGTTTTGGGTAAAAGATGCTCCATTGTATGGCCAGTCTCCTATACAAGAAATTGAACAGTTCATTGATCATTACATATCCTGCAAGTTGCCATCTGAATCCATGGAGCCACAACTTTATGAAAAGGTGCAAAATTTGCAAATGCACAGCAAGAACCATTCTCGATCTTGCAAAAAAGGTAACAAAACCTGTCGATTTCATTTTCCACGTGTACCCTCACAGCGTACATTTATATCCAAACCAAAATCACAGGACACTGGTGATGAAGAAACAGTGCATGGCTTCAGTACTGCTGTACAAAAGTTGTGGGACTGCATCTTGAATGATACACTTATTGCACCCACCATTGATGAAGCTTTTCACAAAGCAGGTATTACCCAAGAACAACTTGAGTATTGTATTAGATCAAAAACAAAGGAACCTGTTTTCCTCAAAAGGCAACCAGCAGACATCTGGGTGAACAATTACAATCCTACCCTTCTCCAAGCCTGGAATGCAAACATGGATATACAATTTGTGTTGGATGCATACAGTTCCATTATGTACATTGTATCATACATAAGTAAGTCAGAACGTGAAATGGGAGATCTGCTAAAAGCTTCTCAACAAGAAGCACGTGAAGGAAATGTCAAACCAATGGAAGAGAAAATTGGGTAGTGTTTATTTGAATCATAGGGAAGTAAGTGTAATGGAAGCTGTCTATAGAGTTACAGGAATGCACATGAAACAATGCTCTCGTCAAGTTGTATTCATCCCAACAGACCCGGATTGTCAGAGACTGTCAATGCCCCTGTATGAAATGAGAAATAAACAGGAAGATACAGACAATATCTGGATGTCAAACCTGGTTGATAAGTATGTAGAACGCCCTGAACAGTTACGAGATATATGTTTAGCTACATTTGCTTCCGAATATCGATATGCAGGGCAGCATAGTACTAGTAAGCAGGCCCTCACTTTGGGTAATGGCCTTGGCACCATAATCAAACGTACCAATAAAGACGCAATCATTCGATATCCCAAAGTTCGTATCCAGAAAGACACTGAAAAGTATTACAGCAACCTCATTCGTCTATACTTACTTACCTACCAGTCAAAAAGAACTGACGCTTGGTATCTATACTAGTTTCGAAAATTATTTCCTACATGCATCACACAATGGTACACCTGTCAAACAAGTAATTGCAAATACTATGAGACATTTTGAACCACTTGCAGTTGAACTTGAAATGTTATGGGAATCCATGCAAGCAAATCCAAATCAGGAAAATTCCTGGGCAGAACGAAATGGAAAGAATTGAGCAAACTGAACATCTTCTGCAAACAGTGGACTGTACACCCCCAGAATGTATAACTTTGTCATCTGGACTTCGACATCCATCACCATCTAACAATACATCCACGGAACAGCTGCCAGTATTTACCTCACAAGATGAAATTACATCCATGTTAAGGACACTTAATAGTCAACAAAGACAAATTGTTTAACTATATGCATAAGTGGGGCAAAACTCTTGTGCAGTGTTTCTCCAAGGTTGCAGAATCACCAGATGATACAACAGTACTGTTAGTAGCCTACACAGGGACAGCTGCTTTCAATGTACAAGGTCAGACAATCCACTCAGCATTCAACATATTCAAACGAACACTGCCTTATCAACAATTGGGTCAAGAACTGTTGAATACACTTCAGGCAAAATATCGAAGTTTGCACTTGGTTATAATTGATGAAATTTCAATGGTGGATCAAAACATGCTCCTCTATATCTATGGAAGGTTACAACAAATAAAAAGAAGTAATGACACAGCTATGTTTGGTAATGTTGCTATTTTAGCAGTTGGTGATTTCTACCAAATTCCACCAGTTATTGGAAAACCATTATTTCACAAAGATGAAACAATGTTTCTAGATTTGTGGAGTATCTTGTTGTGGGAACTGACAGTCATTATGAGGCAGAAAGATGACACTTCATATGCAGAACTACTAAATCGACTGAGAAGACATGAAAAAGGAACAAGTCTTTTGCCTGAAGATGTTAAAATTTTGGAAACTAAAATTGTACACATGTTTCCCAAGACATACCATTCATTGCAGCAAGAAGGGCAGTAGTGGATAGTCACAATTCGAACATGTTGCATTCACTGGGCTGTAAAATTGAAGTAATACAAGCAGTGGACATTGCTAGTGCAAGTAATGGCACTCTGAAGAAACTGATCAAGCCATATACCAATGCCAGAACCACACTACCACAAGAAATCAGTATAGCCATAGGAGCACGAGTGATGCTCACAACGAACATTGATGTATCTGATGGCCTTGTAAATGGTGTTACTGGAAAAGTCACTGGAATCATCCATGGTAACCAGCCAAATGGCCAACCACAAGCTATATGTATATTATTTGACAATGCAACTGTTGGTGCAAATTATAGAAGAAAGCACCCCCCGCCTACAGATATTGATACAGCCTGCATTGCCTTAAAACCACATAAAGAAATTTTCAAGGCAAAAACACACTACATCACACGTCACCAATATCCCATAAAGCTGGCTTGGGCATTGACTATCCAGTCCAAGGAATGACTTTGGAAAAGGCTACTATATCATTTCATGGTATCTTTCAGGCTGGCACGGCATATGTTGCTCTTAGCCGTGTCCCTTCATTAGAAGGCCTACAACTGAAAGATTTTGACCCAAGCCTAATTTATTCCAATCGCCTTATTGAAAATACTATCCTCAACATGACAAAATGCAATGTCCAGACAACCAATCAGCTCCTTTACACTAACATGAACTTTACAGTTTTACACCATAACACACAATCACTTTTGTGTCACCATGAGGATATTGTAAGTAATCCAGAATTTATGAACAGTGATATAATTTGCTTGACAGAAACTTTTATCAATGGTGTTGACATAGAATATTTAGCAATCTCACGATATGAATTGCTGTGTTCAGACAAGCAAAGAAGGGGTGAAGGAGTTGCCATATATATAAAACATAAGCACAAGTTTCTTAGTCTACCACTAAAAACAGGGAAATGCAGTTCTTTGCTAGTTGCAACTAAAACTTGTCCTTCCTTCCTAATTTTGGTAATATACAGACCACCATCAGTATCAATTTCCCACTTTACACCAAATCTGGAAAATGCTCTCTATCAGATGGACCATTATAGCCATACCTATTCAACAGACCACAAGATCATATTGGGAGACTTTAACCATGACCTCATCAAGTACCCATCTATACAGCAACTTTCACCACACTTCAAACAAGTCATAAGAGGCCCCACTACAACCTCTGGCACCCTTTTGGGCCATATCTATGTCAGTAATACCCTTCCACTCTATACATGTGGTATACTTAATAGTTACTACAGTTACCATGAACCAGTATTCCTTGCAACCAACATTGCTATATAAGGATACTCTACACAAAACTAGTGTATTGAAAAATGTTGCAACAATAAGTAAGGTGGGGCACTTGCTAACATAGCATAGCAATAATTAGTTTAAAAATATCATTAATATGGACAATATCCATCTTTTCACAGAATATGTACACACACTACTGTACATGAACTGAGAAAGAAAGGAACAGAACGTACTACTCTGTACCCAGTACCAATGTGCTCAATGACACATCCTGTACATGTCACAAATGTGTAGAATGGTATTCACATAGACTTTTGCTTGCTGCCTTTGAAGAATGTATCTTTGGATACAATTTTGATAGTCACCAATGTTTCATGCTGAACCACAGACAAAACACCCCCCTCACTGTATTAAAGTATGAATATTAGAAAATGCACACATTTGGTGACTGCTCAGTTTTATTGCAGAACAGTATAACATGCTGTAAACCTTAAATATCACTCAAAGAATGTATGTTGATTGCAGATGCAGATGCAGAAAATCAGTGACATCATGGATGCCGCCATAGTAAAGCCATACCAACCACCAGTGAAAGTTATCTTGGCAACCAGAAGTGAAAAGATCGTATACAAGAAAGACAATGTGGATAAAGAGATGATGTACTTAGGTCTGTGTGACTCATCCGGACACACACAGACCTATCAAAGCCACTCTTTACGATCTGTCTAAAGTTGATCGTTTTCCTAATGGCACAACAATAATCATCAGAAATTACTTGGTAAGAGCAGATAAGACTTCAGCGATAACCTCAAGATCGCAGGTTTTCAAAAGCAGTCAGTTGGAAGTGGCAGATGACATATTACACCAGGCTGTTTGTTCAGTAAGGCCCCCAACACCACCACCCCATACCACTGAAAACTGTCCACTCTTCCCCAGTCAAGACAGTCACGACAGTTACAGGTGTAGTAACACAGGTAAGTAACACACATACATTAGTAACAATAAGGAACAAAATGCTAGCCACTGGGTGAAAGAAACCCTTATTCTGTAGTTATGTACACTTTTGGAGTAGTCATTACATACTGTAGCACATAGTTCTCAAAGCCTTCTATAGCTCATAGTTACCTACTAGTTGTACATTTACTTCTGTCCCAAAGAAAATACTTGAATTATAAGAGATAAGATTCACATTATTTACACATAACTTGAAGTTTATTCACTCTGTTTAAAATGGTAGATTATTGCACAATAATGTGATGTTATTGTTGTATTGTGTTACTCAAATTACAACCGTTGTATTCTTGTTACTGGAAAGCTACTACACCTTGTGCCAAAATGTGATCCTGTTCTGACTGCTTTGGGTTGACTTGACTATAAAGATGCCCCCCCCCCCACACTTATACAACATGTCAAGCAAGAAAACTAGAAGTGTCTAAGATCATGAAGACTTTTTTAACTTCAACCGAAAATAAAAGTATTTAAAGGGACAATCACAGTGTGCACCATAATCGTTCATGGAGTTCCAACTAAACAAAAATGATTTGTCATGATAGTCTGAAGTTGTGATTATTCAATGGGTGGAAATGGTTTTTCCGGTTGTGCATACAAACAGAATTTTTTACCCGAAAAATATTAGTAAATTCTCTTTCAACAGTAATAGACACCATTGTTAACATTTCTTGCTGTGGAAAACCTCTTCAATGTCTCTATATTCTGGGAAACAAACAGTTTAGAAAGAAAAACTCAGGTGTTGGAGCAAAAGGTTGATTTGCTCTCTCAAACTCTGACTGTCTATGTGGATTTCAACATTTAATATCGTGGCAACAGACGAAGCTATGACAATGGGTGTTGAATCAACAAGACTCATTTTACGACCTCTAAAATAAATTTTGAATTGTAGGTACACTCTAACCTCTACAATCCCCCACCCCTCTTCCAATCACAGCATCCTGCTTGCTACCTTACAAACCATTGATACTAGCAAACAGCGTTCAGAGTTTCTTTGCAAATCAACAAATTGCTGTTCAATTTTCCTTTTCTACAGTCTTATCACAGCTCAAGCAATTTCATACCATCTACTGTATATTTGGTGCATCAAAGTATCAATCATTTCCTAATCTACTTGCACCATTGTAGTTTATATCAATTATTTTCTAACCATGCCATGTATACATCTCTCAGACAAGGAAGCCAAAGTGAAGGTATCCTTGTGGCGAGATGAATCGAAAACAGAAATTAAAACAGGTGACTTCTTGTCTCTGGCAAATGTTATTGTTAAGACATATCAAGGAGAGAACCAGCTCTCCACAACCTCAAGAACAACAATCAAGGTACTTCCCTTTTTCACTATCATTGCAGTCATGGTAACCCTCTGTCAAGGCATGCTTCATTTGGGCCTTTCATGCATAGATAACAACAAAAGGGGTTTCCCGAACCAAAAATTTTCGTGAAAGTTTGGTTTGCCAGTCAGGGGAGAGAACGCTCATCTGATTTGAATATCCATATAGTTGCGAATTCTAAGCCAATGGAAAAAAGTGCATGGAAAACAACTTCACTGGAGAACAAAACAACATACCTATTCTTTTAATCCAATCCTTACAAGAAGTCTAGCTCATAAAAGGATGATTTTGTTTGCTCCGTAACTGTCTGAAAGACTCACACCCACATTACTGTAGATAAATATTGAAAATATTCGTGACATAGTTGTTCACTACATCTAAAGTCATAGGCATTTGGAGTTTTAAATATAATACTCTATATACTGTCATAAGGGTACATATATGTTAATCCTAATTCTATGAAAACCTGTGATTCAAATATGCCAGTCATATTGTTTGAACACTTCTGGTGACCAACGGCAATAAAGCTTTCATAAACATTGTATGTATACTTCAGTGAAGACAAAAATCTGTACAATCTGCACCTGACGTCGATGTGGCATGAAAGGCCGAAATGAAGCATGCCCTCAATGGCAGATTACCCTGACTACTATCAGTGCAGCCACTAAAATACCATATCAAAGTGACCCTAAACTGGTAGTAAATTGCAAGTTGGTAACTGCTTAACCAAGCAGTCAGCCCCTAAAACATATGAAGTAATACAGAGTGATAGCTCCTTCACCAAGTGTAGTGTCACAGTGGCTATCAAAGCATTCAAAGAAGGTAATCAACTCCAGGAAATGAAGTCTGCAGTACAATACCTTATATCGCTTACAGAGTCTGACATGAACACCTTTTCTTTCATAATTGTGTCACAATACTTCATATGCCTCCATTCTAATACTTAAAGTGTACCTAAATTCTATAGAAAAAATATATAATGTAGAGGTTGCAATACGAATCTTCTCAATCTGGTCCCCTGTGTCACACTTCGCTCCATTGCTGAGATATTGAATGTTCAAATTTATTTACTTAAATGGAAGTAGGTAGTCCATTGTGCAATAATTTGTGACATTCTGGTTGTACAACTCACATGAAATGCTTTCTTTCTTTTGAAATAAAAATGTTTACATGACCTTGCACATTCCTGTTTTCTTGCATGATATGCTGTACAGAGAGGGTTTGTATAGTCAAGCCACCCCAAAACAGTACAACCACGATCACTTTAAGGCACTAGGTGCGGTACCTTACAAAAAACAAAGAAATACAAAGGTTGTAATTTGAGTGGTACAACAATGACATCACAAATATTGCACAATCGACCATTTTAAATTGAGGGGATAAATTTTAACATTTTATATCCATAAGGTGAACTTCTCTATTACAATTCAAAAGACTATGATAGATTAACTTGTGCATGGCTGACTTGGCAATTGTTTGCGTAACTTTCTCAGTGCATGACACTGCCACTACAAGCCCTGTTCACATAGTCCAATTTCTTTTGTTCAAGAAACATGAGCCCCCATCACCCCATGCAGCATGCAAATCAATAAGCACGCTTGAACAGAGGCACAAATGAGCAAAGATAAGCTCCTCAGCCAACACAGTTGTATGTGGTATGTCAGCTAAGGAATGTTGTGTGCAGACAGGAGTTAGACCTTTGGATTTCAGTTTTCATACTATGTAATATATATTTTCGAATTTTCAAACTTCAGTTGCACTTGAATCCTGCCAACATATATACATGTGTGGGTATCAATCGCAACATTATATGGTTTCTAAATGTTTATCACACACGTCAGTCCAAAACTGGTGTATAATATCACTAACCAAATGCAATCATTTTACATTTATTCCTCACAAACAGAAAACACACCAGAAGGATACCACTCCAAGTTAGAATGACCATCCACAACTCAGAAGCTGTTAAGATCACTCTGAACGATAAAGAAGGCTAGATTCGATCACCATGCTGAGAAACAGACAACACTGTGAACGATTCTTGCCAAAAAACTTTCATTCAGTTTTTTAAATGCTTAATAAATTTCTGAAAAATAAAAAAAAAATAAAAACATAGTTAACACACTACAGCCAAACAAACCTGACACATATTGAACCGTACTTTGTAAGTTAACCATTTTACAGAACCACATATCATAGAGAACACCTTCACCTTTGTGTGAGTACTTACACTTTGTCCGTTTGAATACACTAAACACACTACATTGAACTTTTCTGTCAAAACATTACACTAGCTACTAGCATGTATCACAAAATGTAACATGGTCAAATCTGATCAGTTCATGTATCCCTGAAAAGAAACATTTACAAAACTTATTCTTCAGTTTCTTATCATTTTGTACACAGCCAGTATAGTATATCTTTATTATATCATGTATGTGAATGTTACCTAAAAGGAGAAATAAACCTATTCAAAGTCCAGCATTAAAGAATGTTGAACAACATTACCCTGCTTCAGTAACAATGTTTTGCAGATGTCATGATGGTTGAAAAGATAGGTGTTTTCTACAGACGGGTTTGTCATGAAAATCATGACTTTGACAAAATTAAGAGAACTCTTCTGTTTTTACATGAACTGAATAGTATATGAAACTCTTTTCTCTTAACAGACCTGTATGTACAGTAAAATCTCATTAGTTTTTTCACTGCATTTAAAGAACAGTGTTAGTATTGGACTTTGAGTAATCCTTGTTGTCCATCCCCCAAATCTCACCCCACTACCTTTCAAAGACACTAGAAAAAAGGTGGAAACATACGTTTCCAACTCTGAAAATGTTACACATATTGATACTACCTACTTAAGCTGCCATAACAGGGATTATGCATTACACAAATGTATGATAACATTCCATTCTTCAGTTCCATCCTCCTTATTTAACATTACGCTGCACTAGTACACTGACCAGTATATTTATTTTGCACAAGTGCACATTTTCACTTTGTTCTATTTTAAAGTTATAGAATAAAGTCATGCAAGTTCAATTTATAACATGCTTCTATCAATTTTTCTTTCGTCGTGTGTCATATCAAGAGATTACATTGGGAAAGTGGTCAAGAGGAAACGGCATCCCCTTCCTTGAAAGGCAACTCTAGTAACAAGTCCACCCAGACTGGCTACTTCACGCTGCAAGGACTGGCCTACCACGCACTACAATTCTGTGTATTTGCAGGCAAATGCAGTTCTAGTTCGGATTGTTTTCAAATCTAGAATACTTCTAACAATGAAAAGCGTCACTCATTCGGCAACTACTCAATAACCTTTAAAAGAAAATCTGAAAGTCTTTAAGTAACCTGGGCACATCATCAAAGCGGAGCAGTGACCTTTGGACATGACACTTCTGCTTGTAATGTCACCATCTTCTATAATGATACTCACATGTAAACGTCATCACCCATAGCCCAGATGCGACTCCTTGAAGAAACACAAAGGAATTTCCTTCATCTATATAGAAATATGAAAAAAATTAAAGTGGTAGTAAGGCTTTTAGTAGCCTAACACTTTTAATTCCGGTAAGTGTAAGTTGGATATATATATACACTGAGAACGCCACTAATTGCCAGCAAAAAGGTACAAATGATCACATATGTAAATTCTGCTAACTTTTGTTCTTGAAATTAATGACACTCTACCTACAACGTTAAACATCATCAGTACGAGACTTTGTTGGATAGCATTCTAGAAAAAAGAGCTTTACCATGACATTCCCTTTTAATACATTGTGAATCCACTTGCATCACCCCTCCAATATTCGACAAAAAACATTTAATCAGACAAAGAGTTAATTAGGGATTCAGATGATGACACAATGATATATATATATCTAGGAACTAGACATGCTGAATGATGGCTGACTTTGTCACTATTTCAGAAAATGTGAACATGACCAAAAACAGTTTTCTTGCTACTGACTGATCTCATTAACTCATGATTCTCAGCCCTGCCAGCAGAAACACGATACCAATTGTTGTCTGTAGTAGAAGTCCTTAACTGATACCCCTCTTGTACGCCGCTAGCTATGCATTTGCTTGTTTACCTTCACTGTTCATTCACCGCACTTCACAGCAGAACATTATGACATTATGAGCACTCAGTTCACCTTGAAAATAAAACAGCAACATGAGATGATTGTTGCTTTAAAATATTTGCAGTGAATTACTGCACCAGGTCAATAGTCTACGAAGGTGTCATAGCTAGGTTACAACTTTTTCTCTGTCAGGCTATTAACACTTACTGGTGGAACCCTATATCACAGTTGTTACTGTCCAATATTGTTCTACCTAAATAACAAGTCTTAATTACTAGCACCAGCCTGGATACCCTTAGGTTATGTTCACCTGTCAGTGGCATTAAGTGGTCATTCAGCCTTATGGAGCATATTGAATTGACTGTAAAGTGACTACTACATACTGGTTTCTATGTCACTTTTAAAAGGATTGCTACCTGATAATATATTAGTGATCGCACCTGATCTTAAATTTGGAGCCCGGTACCGTTGTACCAAGAGTAGGTCAGGTACATGGGTACCCACAAGCATTACTTTTGTTAGACTACAAGTTTGTTGTGAAGTCATAATACTAACATTTTTGTTTGCATGTTAATAAAGGACCATGCATGTACAGAATTTTACCTATGAACATGACAATGAGGTGCTTTCCGTGGCATTAAGGCTGATTTTTTTTTGGGCACACATACAGAGAATGCTCATGAAACTTTGAATACAGGTCACATCTATTTCAGGACCAGGTCCTAACACTGTCACTGTGAACCCAGTGCAAACACTAATAAATATAGCTATACGCAAGAGAACTCACTTTGATGTATTAGCAATAATATACAGTCATTATTATATACAGAAATTACACAGGGCTCGTGTTCGTGCTCGAGTGTATTGCGTGGAGGCGGAGGAAAAACCAACTATCAAGTTCTACCGGGACGTCACAAAGTACGCTCTCGATCGGCGCGTAAAGGCAGTCCGTGACGTCCATGGTGTGGTACAAAAACTCAAAGCAAAAACGCGAACTATTTACACACTACGAAATGAAACAAAGTTATGTTCCTTACAGTAATAGAACCACACAAAAATTACAACTTCAATACCAACCGGTCCGCCCGCACGGAAGCAATTGGACCCCACCGTCTGCCAAACGTCGACCTAGACAAACGAACGAAGTCGGTCTCAACCTAACCTCCGCCTTCACCGATGCCAAGACGACGTCCGCAGGCCGCTCCTCACCCCTAAATACAATATTACAATGGTCTCTCCATACGGCCAGCTTTATGGAGGCCGATACAAAGGTAAGTATCTCGCGAACACTTGTGTTGCACAATGGGGGAAAGTCAAGTGACCTGCTGTGAACTACACTCCACACTTCCGGCCCCGAAGCATAGTCGGTTGGATTGACCTGGCCGACCAATTCATCAAAAATAGCCCGATATTGGGTCCCCGCACTGGATTGCGAGACGTCCCCCACGGACAACATAATACGGAGAGTGTCCCTCATGTGGCCGTAGGCCTTCGTGGGCCTCCAGCTGTGGGGAGCACTGTTGCTAAATAGGGAGGGGAAAAACGGCGGAAAGAAAGCCCTCCCCAATAACAAACAAAATAGGCAAACGGGTTGTTGCTGTCAAGAGCACAAGGCCCAATCCCCCACTCCTAAGGTCCTGATACACTACCCTTCTTTTGACCAACTCCGTCTTCCCTGACCATAAAAAAACTAAACACGGCCCTCTCGAGTCGAGCCAGGACAGTGCCCGGGTACCAGAAGAGAGGGTAAACGAAACGATTGATAACAGTAACCTTCCCCAACAGGCTAATGTAGCGATCCCAAAGTCCTTCAACCTAGCCTCCACCAGGTCCACCTTCTCGTTCCAGGTAAGTGACTCCGGCGAACCATAACCAAACCATTATACCATTAATTTTTAATGCGCCATCCACCCACGATGCCGCGAAGGGCAGTTGTCTATATCGCCACCCACCTAGACGAAGTCCTTTGGTCTTTGCTGAGTTCAGTCTGGCACCTGTTGCTCTTTGAAAGGTAGCCAGCGTGCCAGTAAGGGCCCTGAAGGAGGCCACGTCAGAGACTACGCAAGTGACGTACTAAACGCACTTGACCTCAGATCCACCAAGAATATTGAACGGTCGGAACAAAGGGTCGACTTGAAAGGCTCTTACAAGGGATTCACTAAACAAAACAGGAGAGGTGAGAGGGGACACCCTTGTCGTACCCCGCGCTGGACTCTGAAGGTGTCCGATGAAAAGCCATTCACAACAACACAACCGCTTACATTATTATACAGTAAATTAACCCATGCAACAAAAGCTGGGTTTAAAATTAAACTTCGTCCTCCTGATCGAGGGAGACAAGCGCACATGGGAGATCAACTAAGTCCCACATCAACCAGAGGTTCTGCTGAACACTGCGTCCCCGCACCGCACATGTCTGAAAAGGCCCAACAAGATCCGGCATAACTGAGCCTAGCCTGTTACAAAGGGCTTTTGCCAGGATCTTGTAGTCCACGTTCAACAGGGTGATTGGCCGCTTGTTTTTCGGTTCCAGGGGATACCCTGACTTGGGCAACAAAGTTATCACACCTGTGCGCTGCGAAGGACTCAATGAGCCAGTAAGGGAGGCGGAGACGAATACATCACGCAGATCAGGACCAACGGTGCGGGGACGCAGTGTTCGGCAGAAGTTAATTTCAACCCAGCCTTTTTGTTGAATGGGTTTCTTTGCTATATAGGGATGTAAATGGTTGTTATTGTGAACGGCTTTTCATCGGACACCTTCAGAGTCCAACGCGGGGTGCGACAAGGGTATTCTCTGGCACCTCTCCTCTATGTATTGTTAAGTGAATCCCTTGTAAGAGCCTTTCAAGTCTACCCTGTGTTCCGACCGTTTAATATTCCTGGTGGAGCTGAGGTCAAGTGTCTTCAGTACGCTGATGACGTCACTTGCGTAGTCTCCGACCTGGCCTCATTCAGGGACCTTACTAGCACGCTGGCTACCTTTCAAAGAGCAACAGGTGCCAGACTGAACCCAACAAAGACCAAAGGACTTCGTCTAGATCAGTGGCGATGGAAACAACTGCCCTTAGCGGCATCGTGGGTGGACGTCACATTAAAAATTAGTGGTATATTGTTTGGTTATGGTTGGCCGGAAACACCTGCAACGAGAGGGTGTAAATAGTTCATGTTTTGGTTTTACTGAGCCGGTCTGAGTTTTGTTTTTGTGTGGGCCTTGAATGATGCAAGAATATACACTGGTGGAACTGGAGAAGAGTGCTTGGGCTTCCGTGTTGTAAATGATTTGATGTGTCAGTACTTGCGCAAAGGACACCACGTGTACTTTGCTAATTTCTATACCTCTCGTGAGCTTCTGGCACACCTTCTCATTTACAACACACTGGCAGTGGGAAGGGTTCGTCAAAATCGGGAACACATGCCAGTGAGGCTACAAACAAAACATTTGGACGTCTGGGTGGGCCATTTTTCTTTTCTGCGGGATGACTGTTTGCAGATGGAAAGACAAGAGATGTCTTCTGCTTATCAACGTGGTGTGGAAACACAGTGAAGCAGATTACCCGTAGAAAGGCAGGTAGTGGTGAGGAAGAAATCCAGAAGCCCGCGGCTATCTGCGATTACAATACCTACATGGGAGGTGTTGATGTGTACGACCAGCTTTATCCTACAGCACGCCGTTATAGACGTTGATGGCTGAAGTTATTTTGGCGATTGTTTGACAGAGCAGTAAATCACCACAAATTGTTCAGAGTAAATCTATGTTCCAGTGCAACCGAGATATGGTGTTGCAGACCGTTTACAACAAGAATTTAGTGTCAAGTGAAAGTAAAATTTTTGGACTGTAAACACTTGCATCATCATCCTAACCAAAGACATTACATGAATTGCATCACGACTCGATAGGAAACAATTATACAAATACCAGTATATTTGCATACGTAATTGTCCCCAACCACGTGGTTATAACATTCTGTGAGCTAGCCAACCGCTAACCTTTCAGTTGATATATAGGTCCCTGTTCAAAATATTTCTGTAAATTGACCGAACATATTGCAACAATTTAAAATGATAGCAAGCGTTGGAAGTTTGATCTTAATTTTTAAGAAAGGTAGGGGAGAGATAAGGTGCCCACCTCTCCCATCCCTTTTTGTAAGAAGGGACAAACTGAACAACGTAAGTTCTTGTTTAATCTTGTCTATTCCAAGAATTCTGATGAACAAATGACCAACCGCAACGAGTCTTTGGTAGATTGAGACAGCAAGGCCTGATGATTAATCCCAGTAAGTGCAGTTTCTTTCAGGATGAGGTCACGTATCTACAACCTTGGACAAAATTGTTGGGACACTTTGTCGTACGTTGCAAATACAATACTGAATTTTAGGTGAGAGGATAACATGAAACCCCGCGCCCCTTTCCAATGTTGCGCCATAGAAGTGAACGTACCCCTTGAACAGCAATCCTACAGCCAACACTGAACGGGGCGCGGGGTGTCCCAAGGTATTTGTCCAAGATTGTAGGTCATGAAATAACCTGTTTTGGAGTGAAGCCACGCCCAGGCAAGATTCAAGCTGTAAAGGAATGGCCAACACCTCAAAATGTTAAGAAACTGCGATCATTCTTGGTGTTCTGCTGGTTCTGTAGAAGGTTCGTCTTCAATTTCTCACAAATTTCCAAACCCTTCCATGCCTTAGTAGCAGTTTGCCAACAACAGACAGGCTGCAAGAATACAAATTTTCCTTGCTCAGACGAACAAGCTTTCAAAGACTGCAAGGAGCCTTACGTGGGGATGTTGTGCTGGAATACCCTGATTAGACACTACCAGTCAAGATGGAGTTTGACGCCTCATTAAGTGGTCTAGGTGTCGTTTGGTATCATGTGCAGCATGGGGTTAGACGTGGTTTACCATTTACGAGTAAGATTCTGCGTGCTCCAGAGAAGACCATGGAGAAGTACTCTAGTTACAAGGTAGAACTACTTGGCTTGAAAACTTTCGGGAGTACTAACCCGTTAGCTCACCTCGGTAATGCTAAGCTAGATGCAGTTAGTCAACGCTGGGTGAGTGCACTTGCTGGTTTGACTACAAGACCATCTCTAAACCAGGAAAATCAAACACTGGTGCAGATGCTCTCCCTCGTATGCCTCACAGATTTGATTCTGCAGCAAGTCCTTGTATTGCCAACGACACTGTCCCAGAGGAACTTCAGGTGGCGACTGTTTCAGAGATCACCACATCACCAGACTGGTGCAGATACTACACCATCATTATTTCCTACATGTACATACACGTGATCAACTAAAGCAATTTCAGCAGAGGGATCTTGCCATCGGTCAATCCTATAAATGCTGGATGTGGGGACCAAAACGCAAACACCCACGTCCCACAGACCAAACCCACAATGGATGAAAGGAGACGGGACAAGGAGTTGTCCATTCTGACCAAGGAATGGGGCAAAATGCATGATGTCGATGGGCTACTCTACAGAGCTTGTGAAGAGCCTGCCAGTCACTACCAGTCCCCACCACCTCTCCAGCCACCAGCGCCATCTCCCTAAACGTTTAAGGGGAGAAGTAGAGAAAGCTTGTCACGATCGTGCGGGCATCAAGGGCATAAGAGAACACTGATGTTAGTCAAGATGCGTTGCTATTGGCCAGGATTTTCAAACGATGTGAAACGGTACTGTGAACAGTGCGATCGTTGTATCCGTGCAAAGAGTGAACCAAAGATACGAGAACCACTAACGACTATTATAGGCACCAAGCCTAACGATATAGTTGCAGTCGACTTAAAACGGGATACTACTTGCAAGGAGAACGTTATCATCACTGACCAGACTGCTAAGAATGTCTTGTTGGTTTCGTTAATATATTTAGGGCGTCACTAGCTTCAGTACACTTTGAGGCGTTTTCTTTTACAGATGTTTTCATTGTACGGTTCCTGGAGCGAGGGTATCACGTTCTTAAGCGGCCTTTTCTATGGTTTTTGACAAGAGCTGTTATTTTAGAAAAGGACTTACACCCTTATCTGCTTATGTTTTGAAACGTTTGGGCAATCTATGAAAGAAAAAGTTTGTTATGATGGGCAACAAATTGTATGGGTGAACTCTCCTTAATAGGAGAATATAAAAAATATACTTGGGAAAACGACAAACTATAGTGTAACGTTTTATTTTCTTCGGATTCAAGACTTCCAGTAGGTTAAAGCACTGTCAACGGATAAGACAACGAGGTCGCCCGGATGCAAAAATTGCGCAACAGTATCTGTGTAGTTACCTTCGGCAGTTTTAACTGAAACAGGCGCTTGCTTTGCCGGTACCCACATGACCCGACCCATGATACAGTTGTGGGCTATTATTAGCCAAGGTTGTGGACATTGAATGATACCGTGGGTCGGAAAGGACATTTCGAGATTTTGATGTGTAATGGTAGTACCCTGATTGGAGTTTTCAGAGTGTGCACTGAACTGTATGTAGTAACTAGTTCTTTAGGAGGAGTGAGAAACTTGTGAGTTTATTTCTTGACCCTTTGCCTATCTCAGTGTTCCTTTTCAAATCTTTCCCAACCGACCGAAGAAATTCATCAAGGAATTGTAGTTCAGCAAATGAACCCGTGCAGTCAAGTTTGCCTGTGTGCATGGGGGAGGGACACTTGCTGGCATACACTCTTACGCGAAAGTCGGATGAAAGCCGATATTGAGAAGATGTGCCTCATTGTCTTTGGTGGAGGTCAAAGGTCATCTGGGAAGGGATTTGAAAAGCCTTTCACATTGGAAGTGTTAGGATAAAGTTTATACTTGGCGTATTGATGCAGTACGGTAGTGGTGGCTTTGGGTGTTCGAAATGCTGGGTCCACGGTCTTAATATGGGCCATGTGGACCATTTTATGAAATCATGCAAATGTTTTTTTTTCGCCTATATTCTACTGGAAAGATTGTGAAATCAGTATTGTGATAGTGGGACCCTTTGCAGTGTTCAGGTCCAACTTCAGTATGGATCATAAATTATTGCAGATTATAGGTTACAATGGTCAGGGTATGTCAGATTAGTTCAAGAAGTACTATGATGCTTATGCTCACAGTTGGATGATGGAAAACCCTGGAAAATCTATTACAATTTACCAAGTAGCTAGTCTAGTCGGATCTGCGTGGACCCAAGCAGCCACTCCAGCAAACATAATTTCAGGATTCCAAGTATTTGGGATTTGGCCATTTACCGAAGAATTCCAGATGGGTATAGAGCTCATGTAAACTGGACCTGTCTCCTGTTGTGTGGCAAAAAGCCAGTTTACTGTCTGGTGTAAAATCCCTCTCGCTTGCTTCTCCTTTTCAAGCTGACTGACTGGTGGGTGCAGAGGAAGTGTGGAAGCAGTTGTTTGGAAGACAGTGAGTACGATCAACGTATACGCAAGGCTTGTGGAGAGTGTGGCAATATAACCTTTTGGGACAGCCAGACCTTCCTTAACAACATCCCTGAAAGCAATCTGGGGCTCAGTGCTGGCATCCTCTTCTCTGGCTCAAAACATTTCAAGCTTTGAGAGTGCTCAGCCACATCAAGTGTCCCACGATATCTGCACGTACTTGTAGTGGACACCAAACAAAATGGCTTCAGCCGGTAGTGAACAGAGTATGAGAACACTCATCGACTTGGACTGGAATATGGTCCTTCACCAGGAGCTGGTGCAGGTTAAGCCTTATCTGTATTTATGTGATGCTAAGGTTTGGTTCTGATGATGATCATAACTTCTTGCAGTGTACCAAATTGAGTGCACGAACACTTACTTTTCAGTGGGAGTTAAAGGTCATTTGGGTGAAAAAGTTAACACAACTGGAAAGAAATCTCAACAATTATGCATATGGTGTTTGTTACTAAGCATGTAACACAACCTTATCTTTTGCAATTTATCAGGAGTTTAAAATTGGTGTTTTACCTTGTCAGCACTTCCAAGTGTACAGGCCGTAACGAATTTGCAGACAAGGATTTCATCACTGCATTACAGCTGAATTTTAGTATCAGTGTGATGTTTGTTATTGAGTTTCAGAACAGGGTCTTGACATTGTTGGGTGAGAAGTAAAGTTAAGCACTCTGATTCCTGTTTTCAGAGCAAAGAAGTATCGAGCAGCAATGGAGTAGGGTCGCTGGTCACAGACAGGCACCGGTCGATCAAAGTTCATGAGAGATCACAACTAAAACGAATGATTGTCGGAATGATTGTTGATAATGTTTCAACTGATTTTAGATACCGAACATGCACATACTGTACACAGCAAGTATCAGATAGATGACTAGCAGTCCCAGAATTCGGCCATTTTTCTTACTGAAATACTGTACAATGATATGTGCCACGCGAAAAAAAATCCTTGGAAAGGAGAGTGAAAATACGCATTAAATGCTTCAACCTGTGTAAGAAAGAAAAATAAAAACATGGTGTTGAATGTGCAAAATACACATGTGGAGTACGACCAAATTTTTGCAGCTGCTTGTCCTTAGGACAACTATATTCAGTTGCTTAAGGCTCATGGATGGTAAGGCTCTTCAGTGATCGGCGAATCATTTGGACTCAAATATCTTTCTTGAAAAAACTCGGTGGTAAGTCTTTTCTAAGAACTTCTAACGTTAGCACAGCAGCCTTCAATTCAGCAAGCCTCAGGTTCAAGCCTCGCCAAGGTGAACTAGCTTGAAGGTTGTGCTAAGTCAGTCCGATACATTAGTCACTGATAACATTAGGCCTTACGATAGCGTAACGTTACTTAGCGTATGTGGTTCTGAATGGGTCATTTGAAACCGCATTGCAGTTTCGATGATCCGATGAAGAATATTTTTGCGGAATCTGATATAATAGCATTAGTATGTGTCACATTGAGCTACGTATGCTTTATATGAAGTATATGAGATCTGCAAAATCTTCCTTTCTTGAGATCATACCTCCATGTTCACAATTTGATGCTTGCTGACATGGAATAACCTTCTACCTCTATTAAAGACTAACGTTCTTGTGCTAAATGAGATACAACTACACATTGAATACTACATCTGTCCAAGCTTCCCTTCGAGATAATATGCTTACAAGAATTCCACACTGACCATGTTGACCGCAAATGACCTTTGACCTTCACTAGGTCAACCTAGATAAACCGAGATAAACCTAGTCTAATTAGGAGATCTGCCCATAATTAGTTTTCCTTCTTGAAATATTGTGCTTACATTTAGAAGTGCTGGTAAATTATTTACCCATCCCCTGTGGCTATAAGCCAATATGATTGAGCAGAGCTTGGTGTGTTGGTTTGTCGTAACACTGTTATATGTGGTGAAATTTTCTCAAATCTTTTTTTTTTAAGTTTAATGTGCAAAGTTTTACTGTAAAATATGCCATCCTGTTCCTGATGACCAAAAACAAGCTTAGCAATATATCAGGCAACACAAAGCACATTTTCAAACAGTTTTGGGTCAAAATTTACTTGAAAATCTTAGTCTAGTTTGTTCCTGTACAGTAAGTGTAGGGCACCATTGATGCATGTGTTTGCTAGGATCTATCTCATTATTACGTAAATATGTTAGGCTACAGCAAAAGTCCCAAGTCACCCTGAACGAAAATATCTCGTAGAAGGAACCCTTCAAATTAAAATTTGCGACAATGCGGATTGCTAGTTTGGGGTGTGTTGGACATGCTATGCAAATGTTTTTGGCAGTTTTGACCGATTGAGATATTTTTGTTTATACGTTGTTTTCCTAAGCATTGTGATAGTAACTAGTACAGTACAAAGTGTACACAGACAGCTGAACAGCGTGTGTGATTCAACAGTAGTTTTTGTGACTGAAATCTCTTAATAACACTCGCAGTTTGCATCAACAGAAAGTTGTCTTCGAAATACACGTTGGGGTAAGCATTCGTTCCGACCAGGGAGTTGCTATTCCGGCCGTACTGCCTTGCGTACGCGATGTACTGTATGTGTACGTGTGTCGGCTACTTACATGGGCAGTATGTACTTGGGACGAATCTATCATTCTATGCAACGTTAACGAAACAGACAGGTGTGCAACTGCCTTCAGTATAGGGAGATGGTATATGGAGATGGGCTCAAAACTGTAGGTGAAAACATTATTTAGCTAGTTTGTTTCCCCCGCTTATGAAACTGAGCTTTCTTTTTGGTGCGAATCACGGGGAAAATGTTACTCCGTGTTTCATTAAAACGAATGTTTTGAAATTTGTAGTAACGAAATGGAAACATGAATGCAATTCACTCCTCTTTTTATTATTCTGACGTATCTAATATGGTGGGAAGTAGCCATATCGGCCTTTCGACTGTTTTTCTAGGTAAGGTGTACGGTACTTCGGATGCTCCTCGATCTCGCACTTTGCTTTTGTTTTTAAGTCTGACAAACATTGCTACTTATTTTGATGTTGCCATTGTCACCAAGTTTTTTTCTTTTTACTCAAATACTAATTTGTGTTCATGTGCACAGCTTTTGCGTACACAACTTGAAGAGGTTGTCTTGGAATTTTCCGTAATCCCCAATCACGGACTATTCCGTTACATACTCTCTCTGATCGACTAACTTGCTTTACTTTTACGGCGTATTATGCATTTTCCGGGTACACCTGCTATATTTGGTACAATTGGTTAGCTGTTAATTTTGTTATTGTAAGTGTAGGTGTCAATGCCATGCCCACGTATACCAGTAAATCGTCCCAGTTTATTTACAAGGTTTTAACACGTTGACCCTTGATGACCTCCTTGACCGCCAATAAAAACATAGCGTTCTTGTACTCTATAAGAAACACCTACATACTTCATGTGACATTTGTCCAAGCTTCCCTTCTTGAAATAGTGTGTTCACAAGGTTTTCACAATTTGACCTCCACCAAAAACAAAGGGTTCGTCTACTCAATGTGGTACACCTACATACTAAATATGAGATCCATCCAAGCTTTCCTTCTTGAGATATCGTTGACCCCAAATGACCTTTGACCTCCACTAAAAACAATAGGGTTTTTCTTCTCAATATGGTACACCTACATACCAAATATGAGATCTGTCCAAGCTTCCCTTCTTGAGATATCGGGTTTACAAGGTAGGGCGTCACGGACACACACACACACACATATGCATGATTACAAAGGTTAAAGTAATTTTGTTTAGCGTAAAACTCTTTCACGTTAGCCTAGACAGCCTTCGTTCTTGCACCAAACAATTTTCAATAGCTTCATATTACGGAGCTTGTAAAACAGCAGCCTTTTCACTGTCTGACCATAGGTTCCAGCTTCTTCATCAGGTTGTCCCTACAATTACACTCAATCATTGCATTACATGGAGATAAAACATACACAGTTGTCTCATACACAGTTGTCAGCCCACGCAAACAGGAAAGTCAAAGAGGGTTGAACTTTAAGTGGTAAACATACACTGTTCCACGATAACGAGAAAAAAGGTAGCTCGATTACTTCAATAAAAAAAAATCTTTGAAACTACATGGTAAGAGAATATTCAAGAAAACAATCACTGCAGTAGCCAATAAAGGGGAAACATAACCTTTACTTTAAGTCTCTATAGTTTTAAAAGTAATTTTTTGTCAAATTCTTTATGTTCTTCAATGACCTCCTATCTTGTACAAAACACTTTTCTATAGTCTTATACCACGAAGCTTTCAAAAAAGAATAATACTTGTATATGTGATGTAAAAAGACAGCTTTTTCTTTAACTGATCATAGGCTGTTGCTGTTTCATCAGCATGCTCATTACAATTAAACTGAGTCTTTCCATTACTTGAAAAAAAATGATATTTTCAGTTAAAAACCTAACATGGTTAACACATCTCCATAACTTCGAGGTAAGGGTATATGAAAACATAACATGCTTTTCATGGAAGCAAACTCGAAGGAAATTAAGTCTATCTAGTTTAAAAAGGAGCTTTGTTACAAACATTGTACAAACATTGCACTATTTTGCAAATAAATGTGCTTCGAAAAGTTGACATGAAATAATAGAATTGGCATTCCATGAAAACAGACTATGCTGTTTTATCCAGATGATCTTTACAATTGTACTTAGTCATTATAATACATGTACATAAGACATACGACTCTCCTTTTCCTGTCCTACAATCAAAACAAACTGTAAGTATAACGACTAACCACCGTATCAAGACAAAATATAGTTTTTCTTAGTAAATACAGGCAAACAGGAAGTAACAAATTTTCATAACTTCAAGGTGAGAGCATTATCAGATGAACAGACACAATTTGTCCTTAACACAAGATAGGAAAAAAAATCTTCACTTTCACAATATATGAAAATATGGAACTGTTATGTATGACACCTGATATATATATTTGCACGTTCGGCGTGCCATGCGTTTGATTAGATAAATAAAAACGTAAGTAACATGGCCGCCGTAGCCACGAGATGTAAGCAAGTTGTTCGAGTACTCTTTTGAGTTGAACCCACGTATCTAACAAAGTTTTGGCGACGAAGATGGGATGTTACAGAGCGTGGAACATCGATGGACATAAGTGATAATTCGACGATGGATCGATTACAGCCTACGCAAGCATTTCTTGCTACTTATAACGGTGAGGAAGATTGGGACTGGTATGTAGAGCGTTTTGAATCATACTTAACGGCTAACGGACTGGACTTGGTAAACGCTAATACAAACCCTCGGGTAATTGCCATGTTTCTGCATGCGCTAGGGAGCCAAGTACTACGCAATTGTTCGTAACTTAGTCGCACCGGAAAAACCTACTGACAAATCGTATAGTGAACTAAAGGCGATACTGCGGAAGCATTTGATTACCAATTACCAGGCGAGTCAACATCAGATTATGTAGTGCAGGTATGTAGTGCAGTTGAAGAAACTGAGCCTTAATTGTAGTTATGGAGACAAATTGGACGAAAATCTCAGAGATAGATCCATTAGTGGGTTAAGGGACGAACCAACAGCTCTCAAGTTAATGGAGAAAGTTGGAGAACAGGACAATTTGTCATTCCACAGGGCTGTGGAATTCGCATTGGCTAAAGAAGCACAGCGGAATGCACTAAGGCAATGAGAGGTGAGCCTAATAGTAATACTGGCACTTCAGTGTCAATTCCGTCTACAACTGTCAATACTGTCCAGCGTGATAAAAGGAAACAACAACGGAAACAATGCTTTCGGTGTGGAAGAAACTACCTACCAGAAGACTGCTGATTCAAAACAACAAAGTGCAGAAGATGTGGGAAACATGTGGGACACATAGAGAGAATGTGCCACAGCAAAGAACCAAAAAGAGACAAACGAAAGGACCAGACAAAAAGGGCAACTATCAGAAAGCAACAGGTGCAGTGGAATCGCAATCCGTGTCAAAATCTGTCAACAAGCTTGATGATCGACTGGAAGAGGAATTCCCCAAAGAACCTTCAGACTCAGATAATGAATATGATTATACCATGTTAAAATTACATGAGGGAGGTAAGAATGCAGATTCAGGGGCTATTTATGTACCCATACAGATAGAAGGAACTACAATAAGCATGGCAGTGGACACAGGATCAGGTGTTTCAATGGTACCACTACAATTTTATGAGAAATATTTCAAACATATCCCACTTCTTTCAGCAGATAAGCAATTTAAGAGCTTTACTGGTCAAATGGTGAAAGCCACTGGCAGAGTGTACGTAGATGTTTCTTACGGAAATTATGAGGGAAAACTCAGGCTATATGTAGTGGATGGCACAGAGTACTATTTGTTAGGAAGAGAGTGACTAGGAGTAATTCCATTAGATTGGAAGTCACTGATAAAATGTGAACCTAAGCCAGAAAGGGTGCTTAAGGTTAGTGAGCTAGATCAGGTTATCAGTAAACATGCCAAACTTTTCGATGGAAGTCTTGGTAAGTTAACTGGGTCTAAAGCCAATATAGTCCTAAGAGATAATGCCCAACCCGTGATGCGCAAGCCAGTAAGAGTACCGTATGCTTTAAAAGATAAGGCAGAAGCAGAATTGTTAAGGCCAGAGAAACGTGGAGTGATAACACCAGTGTCACATAGTGAATGGGGAACTAGTATTGTTGTGGTTGAGAAGAAAGACGGGTCAGTGAGAATTTGTGGGAACTATAAGAACACCTTGAACCCAGTCCTTAAACCAGTAGCCCCACCCCCTGTAAATGTGGACGACATTCTGGCAAATTTGTGTGGCGGGGTGGCATTCTCGAAGCTTCATCTTGCCCATGCATATAATCAGATGGAGTTACAGGAAGAAGCAAGACAACTAACTTTGTCGACTCACAAGGGTCTGTTTCAACAGAACAGGTTAGTGTTTGGAATAACCACAGCTCCTGCAATTTGGCAAGCTGCCGTAGAGCAAGTTTTACAAGGGTTGCGAGGTGTACAGGTATATTTAGATGACATATTAGTCTCACGTAGAACCAGAGAAGAACACTTGAAAAATCTAGACCAAGTGTTAACAAGACTCGAAGAAGGGGACTTAAGTTGAAAAAGGAAAAATGTGACTTTGTAAGGGATTCGGTTGAGTTTGTAGGACACATCACTACAGAACACAACTACTACAGAAAGTATTTACCTAATTTGGCAACAGTACTGACTCCATTGACAGCTCTGTTACAGAAGGGTCGTAAATTTGAATGGAGTACAGAAGCAGCCAAAGCGTTTGAAATATCCAAAGAAATGTTATGTACGTCAGGATTTCTTGTTCATTTTGATCCCTCGCTGCCAGTGACAGTGGCTACCGATGCTAGTCCAACAGGGGTAGGTCTTGTCACATGTGTATCCAAATGGGGAAGAGAGGCCTATTCAGTTCAGTTCGCCTCTAGGTCGCAAATTTACTTTGATAACTGATAATAAGCCATTGACTGCATTGTTCGGTCCAACAAAAGATTTGCCAACTCTAGCGGCAGAGAGGATGCTCAGGTGGGCTATTTTCTTAGCTGGGTTTGATTATGATATCAAATACCGAAATACAAAAGACAATGGAAATGCAGACTGTCTGTCTAGGTTACCTGATGGTAATGATGAGCTCAAAGACAATGGTGAAATGACATCAATTTTTCATGCAGATATCTTGCCATATTCAAGAGAGGATATTAGGAACCACACACGTAGAGACCCAACATTATCCAAAGAGTTAAGGTATACGCTACAGGGATGAACGTTTGTGTAGGTCGACGTTTGGCAGACGGTGGGGTCCACTTGCTAGGGTGCGGGCGGACCGGGTGATATTGAATTTGTAATTTTTGAGAGCTCCTGTATAATATGTATATACTGATTTGTGTGGTTCTATTATTGTAATGAACATAGTTTTCTGTTTCCCTTTGGTAGTGTGTAAATAGTTCACGTTTTGCTTTTCCTGAGCCGGTTTGAGTTTTGTTTCTGTGCCGTTTCATGCACTTAAAAAGTATCATAATTTAGAAAAATATTGTCCCATCACGATCATAGGAGCCAATCATGAAACTCGATAGACTACTACACTCGTCCATAGTGGGGTGACTTCATTTCTCCTTTAACCATAAACAATAGAATAGGCATGGATACCTTGTTTAGCTTAGTATGCAAGAATACATGCTTGAAATGGAAGATCATCATAAAGCTCCACATTATGAAATGTACAGTAAAGAAACTCCTGTCACTATGTACTTCAGATTTTTAAATTATTTCTCAATGATCGGTCGCGACCAAAATGTTGGTCGCTAAATGTTTTATGATGGGTCATTTGAATTACAATTTCTTGACTTATATACTATAGCTATTGACTATAATTATATTCTTGACACATTCTCGTCATGGACACTATGTACATTATACGGTGCCAAACGTAGCATGCGTGTCAGGACAAATTTCACACCTAATATCTCACGTTTGAGTGACACCATCAATTATTTCTGTTAACTAGACACACATGCACACACAATATATGCACTTGTCTGCAATGTATGCCTCTTAAAGCATGCAGAGTACAGTATGGATGAATTACAGTAGTGGGCTCTAAATATGAAGTGATAGGCATGCTGTGCTAGAGTGCAGAATGTCACCAAATCAATCATCAAGTTAACTTTACAACCAAGAAACTGGAGAAATATCTGGAAATAATTTACAGTATGCAACAAATAAGTTTCCCTTTCGCTTATCTAAAAGATACTGTAACCACCTTCAGTTGCACTTTTTTTGTTATTAATGTCAAACAATTCTGAGACTGTTTTGTTTTACAGTTCAGTCTACCGAGTAAAAATGTGAATGGTACTTGTAGGGGTTACTTTCCACAATTTCAGCAGCATCTCTGCTCTCCTTCTACGGAATCTTTTTCATTGCTTCTACTGTGTCTTGAGGAATGAGGACTGGGACTAAGTGCTTGTTTGCTTTGCCAATTTTGTATGCGATTTTCATTTTCCCTGAAAGAGCCATATCTAGCGGGTCATTTAGTTTTTCTACTTCATTTGGATTAATCAAAACATTGTCTAAGTCGACTTTGTGTTAACAAGTCTCTTAATTCAACAGACAAATGGTAGTGAAGGAAGTTGAATGAATCCTTAGTTACCTCTGTCATTCGAGAGATTGTGTACTGTGTAACCTTCCTGACATCTTCAATGGGCATTTCAGCAGGTCTGCGAAGTGTTTCAGTTCGTTCCTTTGCCATAGCATATACGGCATCGCGAAATAAGTCATGATTCAATTTCAACACCGTTAAAAACTTATCAACATTTTCTGCTTTACTGTCATTTGTCATGTTTCTCTTAATGTGGTGCATGTTCCTCGAAAATAACTGCTCATGACAAGCCTACCAGAGCCTCTTCTGCTGATGATTCTGGATTTTCTAGCTTTGCTTGATCTTGGTTCTCTTTCAGAATACCTTCTTTCTTTAAAGCCATTCAAAGTTTTGATCGTTCCTCTGCATGTGCAGCAACAGCATTGGCAACTTCTTTAAGATTTTTCTTTAAGGTTTCTTAGAATGAAAGACAGTGTTAGCTCCTTCTGTACCTAGTTCTGCATCACTGATACTTGAATCAATAATATGAGTCTGTACACCGGGCTCTGAATCTGAGCTTTCATGTTCATCATCACTAGTTCCTATATACCTGGTCCTGTAGGTTAGATCATTGGCATCAGTCTGAGTCACAGCTGCCTGATACATGCTCTTCTTCTTTCCTATAAGTGTGGATAATTTCTCTTTAGTCTTAACTGCATCATAGCTTTTTGAATCTTTGCGATGGTGATTCGGTGTATGTGTGCGCGTATGTGTGTGAGCAAAATCTTGTGAACACTCTAGCTTTTGAAGGGAAAGTGCAAGGTGGGTCAAAGTTGGTGTGTTGATAGAACGTATGAAGATCTCGGCTGGGATTGTTTTCGGTGAAGGTCATCTGAGGTCATTATCAGGCAGAATGTGTACAAACTAGGGCCTATGTTTGCAGTATCTCAGAAACGACAAGTTGCATCATTTTCAAACTTGGGTGGTATGTCCTGTCCTGTAAGTGAGATTGTGAGGGTATTCTTGTAGGTCAGAAGTCATAATGCGAAAAGCTTGTGAACTCTATCTTTTGAAGGGAATGTGGATGCCAAAGGTAACCAGAGGGCATCTGCAGACAGACTATAGACAAAACATGTTTGTAGTACCTCATGAGCTGCACATTGCACAAACTTTGACCTTCGAGGGTATGTAGGAGTTTCTAAGTAAATAAGGTGAGGGGTGTGTCTTGTGATCAGAGGTCATGTAGGGTCATGAGAGGTCGTAACATGAAAAAGGAGGAGACAATTTTACACTTTAAAGTTGTTCTTTTTAGATGTAGTATATAAATATAATTACTGGTTTAAGTTTTGATGTGGGTCAAAGGTCATCTGAGGTCCTTGCGTACAAAGTGTTAAGACCTATGGGTGTAAGGTATTTGAGCTCCTTTCCAAGCAAAGTCTCCGATTTGAAAACTTTTACCTGAGTGTGATCAGTTCGTCACGGACGGACATTTTCCAAAATTTGATAAAAGGAAAGGATTTAAAAATATCTGGTTGCTTTCACATGGTTTTTATTTGCTTTTTGTTGAAGGACATAATCAAATTTATTACTCTGATGTACAAGATGGCCCTGTCACGGACGGACAAGATAAAATTGGGATTTCCCACTTTTGGATAAATTTGTATCATTTCTATGTAGGAAGCAATCAATACACTAAAAATGGTATTTAATAAGCAAACTAGACTAGTTGCTTCATCTACTAGTTGTCTCTTTTCTAACAATGGTCTTTCTATTTTTAGTGTGCGCATAAAAGGAAAATGTCACGGACGGACATTTTGGAGTGTCACGGGCGGACACCCAATGTTAACACAACAACCGACTTCGAAAATGTTGAATTTGTTGTATGTGACTAAAATGTCATAAAGCAACTGCAAGTCACTGTGCAAAGAATTTTTAAAAAATCAACTGTTATGTAGGCTATAGGTCAAAAACTCCATTTTGTCACGTACGGACATTTTAATGAAACTGACATATGAGACATCAGAAATGAGCACTAAATTTATTTTAACTACACCTCCATGCTGACTATGAATACAAACAGTTGAAAATAAATATAAACCTTACTCTTTTATGTACTATACGTCAGAAGCTGTGTCATGGACGGACACAAAACCTTAAGTTGCAGTGTATGGCAATAAAAAAGCTTACTGTAATGGAGCATTTAAAATTATTACTGGCATTTGTTCTTGAACAATTTACTTGCTTTCTCCATGTAAAAAGAGAATGTCTCGCGTGTTGCTGATCCCTATACAGTATGAGGAGGTTCCAAAACAGATAGGATGCTTGTTATCGGCTCCCGTGAATAGTCATCTACGGCCCATCTGTAAGCTGGGGAGAAGTTACCATTCTTCACTGTCTCCATGTACTTCAGTTGAACACATTCCTCGTGGTCCTCACTCAGTGGGGTTGTGTCTGTGACCTTTGAGAAAAAAGATGGTGAAAATATGTGACATTTGTGGAATCAGGAGCAACCACAAATATTTTCATTCACATGAAATAGCTTGTAGTGAGAGTCAGTATGGACGAGTAGTACTGTATTTACCTGAGCTACGTAGAGGAAAAGTAACGTCGTCTATGGTGCAAACAAACAGATGTTGAGTTATAACAATCAACTGAAAATGAAAGCTTCCTTCAGTATCACCGTTGGTAAAAGGACTTCCTGTGAAGGCTGCGTCATTTGGAACGGCTGAGAAACATGGGAGAGCCTTGTTGTTCAATTTGACTATCAGAATCTGAGCAGCTGGTACTGTACGATAATGAACCATGACTATACAGTGCCTTACCAATACAGGCTTCAGCTTGTGGGGTTTGGCGTTCAATAAAATGTATACTTTGTGTTCCAGGAATGGGAACTGCACCTTCTCTGTCAAACACCTTGATACTGCTAGCTGGAATAAACACCACTTAGATGTTCAGAGCATCAGCATACTGGGCAAATTGTTTAGCCGATTGGATTACCACTTTATTAGCACGGACATCTCTCTACACTGAAAACTTGACTGTACTTCCTATAGCATCAACAGCACCTTTCCCGTAGTGGCTCTCAAAGTAACTCCAAGTAACATCCACAGATGGTGCAAGTCGTGTCAAAAGGGAAAAGCAGTACTTAGACTTGAACTGAGCAGCGCAACCGTCGCTGAAGAAATTAACCTTCTTCAGTTGTGGTACCAGATTCATTGCAATACCGATTAACTGCTTGTTGCATTCAAATGCATGAAATTTGTTGTGGTCTGTGGTGTCGGAGATGAAGGTGTAGCTGCTTGACAGTACATTAGATTCTCCTCAATACAAAATGCATGCGGTGTAGATGGAAAAGGCTTCATGAACTTCATGGTCACTTAAGTTTTCTCGCAGGTAATGCATTTCCTCGTGCTGTCTCAATTTGTTGTAATGGTGACGTTTGTATTCAACGATCTGTTTTATGAATGCTGCCTGAGCTGCTTCACCAGCACTTTGTACTTGCATCTTCTCAGGGAAGCTCTTTCCTGCCTGTTTACCCCCATTGAAGGGGACAGGGAGGTTATCCCGAGGCACTTGGTACATTTTCCATCAATACAATTAATATTTTCTGGGTCGCAAACAATCATGTTGAGTAACTCCGACTTGGAAGAGGATGGTAAGCATTTTTCTCTCGAATTGATGGCTTGGATCAACAGATCTAGATTCTCACATTTTGGGCAGAGACAAGAAAAATGGGGTATCTGCCCATATGGCTTGATATGCTTCATGGTTTTCATGAGGTACTGGAAGGTACCATAACCAATAGTGCAGTCCACAGCAAATAGTGTTTCTCCCTATAAACCTTCTCTCCAGCTTCATTTTTCCCACAGTATACTGTATCTTTCTTGACAGGAAATGTATAAGAAATGTCCTCTTTCAAGAAATTTCTGTGAAAACTCTCTACAGGCGGGTGCGTCAAATTCTTGATTACTTGAACCCTATTGTGTGGACCTCGTGGGACGGAACGTGTAGCCTTCTTGATACTCTACTGAGTGCTGACCTATGTTTGAAACCATGTGGTAAATGAGACTGTGGCCTTGGAGCAGGCTGTGGAGTTGGTTGTTGGCTACTGCTGGCAGTTTCGGGTTCATCATGAGATTCGGGGGATTGTGTGTTTCGTCGGGCAATGGCACGAGAAATTCGCTTCCGTTCTGCATCTTTTTTCTTCCTTTCCCTTGTGGATATCTGGGTGGTTAGTGTTAATATTCCGTCTTTCTTTTCGTTTTCGCTCTCTATTTTCCTCTAATAACCTTACCCCTGTGTCGTTCCCTGTATTCTTTTTGCCTAGTTTTGTGATCTTTAATTGGAGCCATGGTTCCATTGCTAGCATGAAGCAACAGAAACAGGAAAACTAGATTAAGTAAAGTGGGGTAAAAATGCTTGCTTTTCAAATTTTTGACAAACTCTCAAAAATTGGGGAAGACACCATAAAATGAATGTGTGATTTTGTGTAATACACAACTCCTCTTGACATATATGCACACATTCAAAATATATTTCAGAAGTAAGGCGGCAATGGTAACTATAGGCCTAAGTCATTCAGATGTACGGTAATGTAGATTAATGCCCAATGAACATAGTTGCTGTAGACTGAAAAATATAACTGAGTACTCACATGTATGTACAAGTGAACAAAACCACTGTGCACTGTGTTGTAAAGTCCACTTTCTCCACTTTCAATAGCTTCACAGAGAATGAAGTGACTTCTGAAATGACTTCTGTGTAGGGCTGCTTCTGTAGGCTTTTGTTGAGAGGTTACACTGGAGGCATGTTTTAACATGAAGTACATCCACTGTAATGTACAATATGGGCCTATAGGCCTAAATAGCTCTTGTGTAACAAGTGCATGACATCTTTGGACATAAATAGCCATACTGTAGTTGCATATCATATAGTTCATACTGAATTATATTTAGTAGACAAAGACTTTAGAATATCCATCTACATTCCTTCTGACCTCAAAAAATGCTTGTACTTCATCAACTTCTTGAGAGCTTGTGGTCTAATTCAATCCTTTTTGTTTTACTTTAAGGCTAGTACACGCAGAATATCTACACACAATTTGCTATTTTGAGTTGCATGATTTACAATAGAACTGATATTGCATGAAATAGGCCTAATTGTGTAATAGTGTAAAAAGGTCAAATAGCAACCCCAATCTTCTACTGTTATATGTTTGGAAATGAATATTCCAGAGAGCCTGAAGTATATCCCAAACCTGTGAGTCATAGTGTGTAGTTTATCAACAGAATAATCCACTAAAGAATTACTACCAGAGAGATAGCTCATTCCTGTTTCTCTTTTAGTGTCCCTCTCACTGAAAAATGAAAAAACTTTTTCAATTTTTTCCCTGTCACGGACGGACAGCAGCATATGAAAATGTTAACATGATACGTGCTGTGATAGGTTGGGAATATTTTTTTCTCCTTTCTGTTTGTATATCTGTGAATTTTTGTCCAAAGAACAACTTCCAATTGAGAAAATACCAGAACAAATTTGAAACAATACTGCAAAAATTGAAAATAATATCATTAGTAAGATGTCCGTCCGTGACATGAATGTTATTACCCCCTCCACAAAAATGGTTGATTCATCAATGTATAGACATATGATGTTTACCAAAAAAAATTGACTACATGTTAACATTGAACTCATCACACTCACCTGTCAGTTAGGTAATAAAGTGTGGTTGCTGTACAAATTTCACAAATCTTTGACATATAATGATGAAACTACATCTATGGATCTTCAGCTGGCATCATGCTGGTTTCTGATAAAATACTGCATTAAGTTCAGCAGGTACAATACACCTTTTGAGTTTCTATTTAGTCTCCAATTCAGCTGTACAGTATTTGGTATCATGCTTCTTTTATTTATTACTCTTGTTTTGACAGGTAAATGTGCTCACTTAGTTTTCAAAACCATAATTCCGTTTGAGACATTTGGTCTGAAAATGGTGATTGACCAATTACCTCTGTGGAAAATGGGAGAAAGGTCGACCCTTACCTTTCCCAGAGGAATCATTATCTGAGACACAGCGCTCCTTCTGTCATCAAACAATGCAGATAAAATTTGTTTTCTGAGGTGGAGACAGTTGCATATGGAAGATTTTTGTTAGGGAAAAGTCTTATTGTGCAATAGAGGTAAATAACTTATTACTTGGTGATACGATGGGGTAGATGGAGGAATTTATGTAGTTTATATAATTGGCAGTCATTTCAACTGTCATGAGTATATCTCTTGTTCCTGGGAAATTTGTACTGTACCTAGGCCACCAGTGTTATCTTACATTACATCCGTACAGCAGGTATTGGAAAATGGTGTGCAGTATTAATGGCGTCATATGGTAGTGCATGTAGTAGTGGCAAGGAATCACAGAGCCTCTTGGCTTTCTTATTTCAAATTTGGAAATCCAAAAGAACTGGAACCTGACACATGACATTCCGGATTTTCTATCAGCACTACCTGAAGGATGTATTTGGCTTGGCACTGTCTTGGTTTGCTTCACAACACAATCATGGTTAGCATCTGGTCCATGTAATATTCAGTGCTAAATCGTGACTCTAGATTGAGACGATACATGAAATAAAACGCCTATTGTTGTAGGTGTTGGCAGAGTACTGTACGGCGAACCTCCAAAACGAATCCACTGAATCGTTGTTTTAAAACGCTAATCATCAAACACATCCAAGGTAAAATAAGATTGTGAACAAACTCAATAAAGTTCTGTGGTATTTATTATCGGAAAGCTTTTCTCAAGCGGATCAAAATGGGCTCTGCAATGATCTCTTTAACGAGGAACGTGTTTTATTTTTTAGGCCTTAATATTCAGAGAGAGTGCAAACGTTAGTCAAACGATTAACATATATTACAGAGGGCGCTAATCATAAATGTTATAATTATATTAAATAAAAGTTAAATAAAAGTGGACACTTTCATCAGTAGGATATAGTTTATTCTCTCGTTTTTAAGTCCCGTACTTGTCAAGGTTATACAGTTACTAGAATGAGTACAACAGTCGTTTCTATAGCAACACTATATCCATCCCATCTTTTGGTACAATATTACAGTGAAAGAATATGTGACAAGATTTCTCAATTCGTGCAGATGGTTTGGAGTATGCATGGTTAAAGAGTGATGTAATGGCTCATGATCTGTGATTACGGTGAATTCACTGCCGAATAAGATGTAAGTGAAAGTGAAGGCAGCCCCATGTCACGGCAAGGGCATCGCGTTTCGTTTGAGAATACCTCTGTTCTACTGCTGTCAGTGAGCGACCTGCCCACTCAGTGCTATGCTTGTTGAATTCGCATTTGCTCTTGTTTAGCGTGAGATTTTTGCCTGTAAGCCTGCGCATACATTTTTCAATGCATTTCGTCTTTGTCATTAGCACTGATCAGAATGTCGTCACTAATATTTATGACTCCTGGGATTGCTGCTAAAGCGGACTGTACTGTTCACACAGAAATTCAGACGCTTGAATTGAAAGAGTCCAACATGCATAGAAAGACTGTTAGAATAGCAGGTCAATGGCGCGCGAAAAGGGCCACCAAATATGATGATGAAATTATTTGATTCGTTGTTATACCAAATTTACATGTCATTGTACCTAAAATATATGTCACTGTTCCAAACTGATACGTTGTTTTATCTAAAGTACATGTCATTATACCGAAAGTACATGTCAGTGGCATGTCATTATATCTAAAACATACGTCACTGTACCGAATTGTTACGTGATGATGTATCTCCAAGGCCCGTGTCTAAGGTAATTATATGCAAATAGCTAACGTTAGAGGTTGTACATATTCAGCACCCCGGTTAGTTGTCAATGTCCGCGAAATTCGTACAGCCAGTTGCGACACGCATATGCTTGCATTGTTCGACCGGCCAGTAATAGTATATACCTTTGCTTAATCTTGAAACACGAAACTGCAGTAGGCGTCTTCTCCTTTTCACTGTCCGTTCGCCAACACTTGACATGTCAGCCATTTGTTGATTTGTGAAGCCAATGTCAATAAACTGTTGGAGTTTTTCGTCTATATCAATGGATTCCATTTTCAGGAATTCGCAAGAAAATTAAAGAGCTATGCATATCCATACTCATAACGTGCCCCGCCTTCAACTTTTACCTTAGATACGGGCCTTGGAGATACATCACCACTTCTGTTCATAGTGTAGACATATCAATTCGGTACAATGACATGTCAGTTTGGTACAGTGACGTATATTTTTAGTATAACGACATATCAATTCGGTACACTGACATGCCAGTTTGGTACAGTGACGTATATTTTTAGTATAACGACATATCAATTCGGTACACTGACATGCCAGTTTGGTACAGTGACGTATATTTTTAGTATAACGACATATCAATTCGGTACAATGTCCATTGTGTAAATATGATATATGTGTCAACAAATAGTGCCAACTAGCTTTTCTATTTCCAAAAAAAGCTCATGCAAAGATGGTGTCCTCTTGTAGTTTCCTATCGTTACTTCCCTATTTCGCCAAATTTATGTGGAACACTGCTGGGAACACATCTCTTGTCAGTGTGGAAGGACTGTGGACGAATAGGGGTTTTACAGGCATCGTAGTCAGGCAGCATAGCGACATATTTTCATCAGATGCGGACACGCCGGACAAAAGCGCCAAAATTGGCATGTGACATCCTTGGAGCACTACTATTCAAAATGGAAGGGTTGCCAAAATTTTGTGGAACATCTATGGCCAATAGAGGGCGTTTTTCAAAATGGCTGACATTTACCCCAGTATGTGTGTTTTTACGAACGAAAATAGCTCAGAATACTGACAAGTCACATCTTGGATTCATTATGCATGCCACAATCATCAGCATTAATCTGAGGGAGAAGGAATGTTTGGGTCTGGGTAATGTACCTGGTGGCAGGAAGGTCAAGAGAGGGTCGGAAGGATAACACACCTGTCCATACTTCCCTTTTAAATTAAGGGTGACTATATTCACTTCATAAAAAATAAATTACCAGACTGTTTCCTCCTGCCAAGAAGATAACTTTTAAGTGCAATGTTTTAGATGCTATAGCGCCCTCTATTTATATTACTTTGACCAAATCATATGGCTTCATCACATTTTACATGAAAGTTACTTCATTCAAGGCAAGCACAAGAAAATTCACCTAGATTCTGGAAAAAAGCATCTGATTCACCACACGAGTAAGGTAATTTTGTTTTTTGTATTATGCTAAGCCTAAAGTTTAAGTGATTGTTCCAATGTCACCAATACAGATCATGTCCTTTGGATCAGTAAACCTAGCCTAACACTAACCTAACACGAGTCCAACTCTAGCCTAGCATTAGCCTAGTCTTTGCCTAGCCATGTTCCTCAGAAACCGCAAACCCAGAATGAATAACTAGGTGCTAACAAATCCAACAAATGAATGAGAAATCTTTGAATGAAGAATCGACATTTCATAGATATGACATCGTCGAAGTATGGCAAGGACAAAACGTTAGGACCAATACACCTTGCAGTAGGCCTATACTGCAGTCTTGGACCAATTGAATGATGTAGTATGTCTCGATCAATAAAGAAGGTATTTAGAGGAGCATCTAGTCGAAAGTAACCACACACTCGTAAATCTCTTTCCCCATTGTCTTCTGCACACGCTACTAGTTTATAATATTTCCTCCATATACTATGTAAGTGCTTGTGGTGTAGTGGTGTGAGCTCTGCCTTGTACCTCAGTGTCACGGGTTCAAGTGCAGCACGAGGCTCCTCTTTTTTTTCCTTTCTCAATTACCCTTCTCAGCATCCAGAAACGTCACCTTCTTTTTCATTCGCAATAAACTGAAAATATAATCCTTAATAAAAGGAACATTGGTTAATATTTGAAAGTATTTATTGGATAGTATATTGGTTAGTATTTAGAACAATGGAACGTAGGTTAGTATTTGGCATATGAATAATCATTGTGTGGTAGACCAGATGTACACATCTGTTTGAAGGTCATGCTAAAACAGGACAGCAGATACAGCAAGCAATTATTAAAGAAATAAAGTTTCGGGTACTTGTTGATTTCAATCGACTTTCTTCGCCAAAATTCCTTGACTCATGGCTAAAAGGTAATTCTTTTATTAAGATTGTAAGTAGTAACATTGTAATGGAACATTGTATTGTCTAATTATGTAATTTTGGTTGAGAACAAATAAACAGGGGAAACAATCTCAAAAAAAGGGAACATTGCTGTTTGGAGTTGTAACAAATTTCCTTTAGACGTTTTGTTTTGAATAAAGAAACTGTGTTTTTCACTTTTTTTTTCTGATGAAAACGCTTAATGCTTACAAGTTTGAATGTTTTATACCTCTCTTGCTGTAGCCTGGTCACTATTCCCGTTGGGTTCGATTTTAGGAGGAGGTGCGATTGTTGTTCCAAATTAGCTGTGATTTCTAGTTAAGCCTAAGCCTTTTTCATACGTATATATTCTGGTAGGGAAGGGGAACAACGGGGAATCTTCCATCCACTTTCACAAATACGTTCTAACAGAAAATGTTTTGAATCGGTGAGGTCCCGGTCTCTTATTTATGATAACCAATGCATTCTGCAGGGCCTGCAAGTAGCATCTAATTGGTTCATGTTTTTCTGTCTTGTTTTCAAAGAACATGGACTGGGCTTTGTGCATTGTTTGCCAAACCGAAACAAGTGAAAAACTGAGTGCCCGTTGAATGCTAAGGGAAAAAGTACTTTTTAAGTGCGTAAAAACGGCACAGAAACAAAACAATACAAACACAAACCGGCTCAGGAAAAGCAAAAACGCGAACTATTTACACACTACCAAATGAAACAGAAAATTATGTTCCTTACAGTAATAGAACCACACAAATACAGTATATGTACATATGTACAAGAACCACAAAAAAATTACAACTTCAACACCAACCGGCCCGCCCGCACCGAGGCAATCGGACCCCACCGTCTGCCAAACGTCGACCTAGAGTAACGAACGAAGTCTGACTCAACCCTCAACCTAACCTCCGCCTTCAACGATGCCAAGACGACGTCCGCAGGCCGCCCCTCACCCCTAAATACAATATTACAACGGTCTCTCCATACGGCCAGCTTTATGGAGGCGGATACAAAGGTAAGGGAAAAAGTGACAACTATGAACCGTGTAGACTTTTCCTTAGTAATGTTGACGGATTTAGAAAACAGAACAGGTTACCAGTGTCATTGCCCTTTGGACAGGAGATTGCGTTGAATGAACTTAAACAGAATCGTGCCCATTGGCATTCATCTTGTCATTTAAAATTTGCTGCATCTAAACTAAAGAGAATCAGAGTAAGCCACATAAGGAAATCAATGATGACCTAGTTGAGAAACGTTCGCATCTACCAATGCAAAAGACCAGTTGTATTTTTTGTGAAAAAGAGGATGGCCATCTTCATGAGTTCAGGACCTTGGGAGCCAATAATAATGTAAAAACTATAGCTACGGATCTGAAAGACACAACATTATTAGCTCGAATTGGGAACGCAGACTTAGTGGCAATTGATGCTAAATACCATTTGGCTTGTTTAAGTAGCCTGCGCAATAGCCACCGATCCTTTTTGAGAAAAAGTGGAGATTCTTCGCAGGGCAATATAGAAGAAAAAAAGCTGCAAGCAAGGGCATTCATTGAACTCGTAACCTATGTCGAAAATGCTGTAGAAGATGGAAATTTCTTTTTCAAGTTCTCCGAGCTTCGTCAGCTGTTTGAAAATCGCCTGCAGGAACTTGGTATCGAGAAGGGGATTAATCGGATGCGTTTCAAAGAGCAGTTTTTTCAAAATTTTCCACAGGCTACAGAACAAACCGGTGGAAGGAATTCTCTTCTTGTTTTCCAGCAGGGAATGCAACAATTGCTAAAAAAAGCTCTAGATGTTGACTACAATAATGATGCTATCATTCTAGCAAAAGCTGCCAAAATCTTAGGTCCGTTGTGTCCATGTTGCTGGTTGGAGCTAACCTAAAGAACCAAGAAAAAGTCGACTCACAGGCATGTCTTACTATTTCCCAAACCATCATGCTCAACTGCAAGAAAAGGCTATCAACTGCTGAAAGTGTCCGTCATTCTAGAGGCAATGAGCCACCACCTCCTCTGTACATCGGAATGCAAATTCACACACAAACAAGGTCAAAGAAGTTGATTCAAGAACTCTACAAGTTAAGGATTAGTGTGAGTTATGATCGCATCCTCCGTATTGAAAGCCAATTGGCTGCTGCTGTTTGTGAGGACTTCAAAGAAAAGGGTGTTGTGTGTCCTGCTCAGCTGAGACATGGACTATTCACAGTTAGTGCTCTAGACAACCTGGACCACAACCCTTCAAGTACTACAGCTAAAGATTCTTTCCACGGTACAGGTATCAGTATGTCTCAGTTTCCCACCAGTAATAAGACTGGATCTACGCAGAATTCGATACGTATGTCTAACTCTGAAGGAGATACAGATCATACTTTACCTGAAAAGTACAGAGTGGTTCCAGCTGTTGCTTTCAAGAAGGTTAACGTTATTGTTCCTAAGCCCCCAGAAGTACCACAGTAATAGACGGACACATGCAGGAAGCACAAAATAAAGAGAAAATGTGGTTGGAACATGGTAAATGTTTATTAGGAAAGTCAAAATTTGACAAATGGGACGTTGCGGCATGGCCAGCATTTCATGCCTCTCTGCAAGAAAACTCTCCTGATGAGAAGAAGGTGCTTATCCAGCTCCTACCTCATTTCTACAAGAAGGCAGCTACAGCCGCCGTGATCAAGCACGGAATGGATGTGATTCTTCGAGCTACACAATTTCTCAACCCTGGTCACATTCCTGTTATTGCAATGGATGCACCTCTATTTGCTCTAGGAAAGTATGTTCAGTGGCAGTGGCCTAATACCCATGGTGAAAATAGTTACACGTTGATGTTCGGAGGCCTTCATATTGAGATGGCGATATGGAATACATTGGGTGACTATTTAGAAGAGTCTGGATGGACGACTGCACTAACAAATGCCGGTATTGCTTCTTCGGGTACGGCTAATTCATTTCTCAAAGTCTCCCATCTCACTAGGACTAGACACGCTCATCAGGTCAGTGCGCTTGCTCTAGCTAAGCTCCAAAAGGATGCATTCATGCAGAATGGATGGTCTTACAGTGAAAAAGACAAATTAGCCTGGAAACAGGACATGATTGAGAAGAGTCCAACATTTCAGTATTGGAACACAATTCTAAATACAGAGATTATGGCCCTCATTTTTATCAGATGGATGCCAATTCATATCCGTGATATGGAGAACCTTCCCCTATCTATTCACAAAGAATTTGAAGAGCATGGAAACTGGGTTGTCAAAAAGACTAATAATCGATTCTCAGCAATGCCAATAGATCAAGCGCATGAAGAAAACAACGAACTCGTTAAGGGTTTAGGTGGAGCAATTGGTTTAACTGAGAACCCATCAGCTTTCCGGAAGTGGATGGTATCAGGGCCCGAGCAAGCACAACTTCTCGAAGAATTCGAGAGAGAGTATATCTGTCCATCTGAAGAACAGAACTTACACCACGAAGAAGAATTTCAAGCACAACAAACCTTCACAGAACAAGTACAAACTCTGGTGCAAACTATCTCTGATATGGTGAATCCATTCTTGGATAACATTCCTGAACTCCTTGCCTTGGATACACGTAATATAATGGATGAGTCTGTAGTAAACACAGTGCGGACGATCAGGACCCTAGGAGAAGATCAGTACAATGACTACTACAAAACTGTTGTCAAAAATTGTACACGTTCTATACATGATCCAATTAAGAAGAATTCTCTTGCCCTCTTCAGATGTTCGTCATCAAAAAAGCAGTCCAAACAGTCGGGGAAGATTGCAATGCTGAAGGATGATGTTGCATTATTTTCAAGGTTGTATATTGTGATGCAACATAGAGAAGGTGATATGAATCAGTTTTTCCAACACGAGAATCACCCTTTTCCCCCTTCTCTCTCAGACAATGGGAAACTGCGCTTTGCCAAAAAATCTGATTTATTCACTAAGTTGGAACAGACAAATCAGAATGACCAACCGAGTTCTTTCGATGTGAAAGTTCTTGATGTTGCTGCTGTCGTGCACTTACTCTCCACCAATAACGTTTCCACATTCAATGAATATGCTGACAAAGTATTTGTGCCCTACATAAAGGCGCAGTTAGATAACTCCAAGAGAGTGGATGTTGTATGGGATACTTACATCAACACGAGTATTAAAGAGTCTACACGGGAGAAGCGTGGCAAAGTGGAAAGTAGAGGGCAAAAATGCGATCCCAGGCAATTGGAAAGAATTTCTGCGTGACTCTAAAAATAAACAGGAACTATTTGCATTCCTCACTGATACGATTGCTATGACAACCTGCCCAGATGATAAGGAAATTTTCATTACCTCTGGAAGAACTGTCATTGGTGCAGACTGCATACACGGCATGTCGGAATGCGACCACGAGGAGGCAGATATCCGAATAATGGTTCATCTACAAGATGCTCTGTGGATACTAATGTTATTGTAATTCTCATCGGCAAGTTTCATCACCTGCTGACCTTGAACCCAGATGCTGACATTTGGGTTGCGTTCGGTACAGGCAAACATTTTTCCTACTTCCACGTCAACCAAATCTGTATGGCACTTGGGGAAGACACATCTAGAGCACTTCCTGTTTTCCACAGTTTCACTGGATGTGATACCACATCGACTTTCTACCGTAAGGGTAAAAACGTGCCTGGAAATGCTACCCTACTGTGACTCAAGCGTTTTCCTACATGGCAATGAATCCATATGCCAGGCTGGAGACAGAGACCCAGCACTTCAAACTCCTAGAACGCTTCGTTGTTGTTCTTTATGACAAGACCAGTAATCTTGAGTCCATTAATGAGGCGAGAAGAGAGCTGTTCTGCCAAAAGAACAGACCCATGGAGAACATCCCTCCCACACAGGACGCTCTTTTACAACATTCAAAACGCGCCGCGTTTCAAGCAGGTATATGGACCACCAGCGACTTGGCTATACAGGGGAGTCCTAATCCAGAGGGGTGGGGATGAACTCGGTGTGGAGACAATCAGCCATGGGTTCCAGTGTGAATTATTCAACCCATAACATCCAAGGCATGCAGTGAACTTGTAAAGTGTGGATGTAAGAGCAACCGTGGATGTAGTGGTAGGTGTGAATGCAAACGACCTCACTGGAGGTGCACTGAGTTGTGTAGCTGCAACTGTGACAAGCGAGTATCCAGGGAATAATACTTACGTAAAGAGGTCAAATCATCTATGTTGTTAAATAGAGATGCTCTTGATCAGTTAGAGTTCCCAGCACAATCTATAGAATCCATGTGTTGTCAGGAGTCTCCTATGCATATATGTTTAGTACCGGTGTAGTGAATTTTTCTATGGGGGGGGGTACTTTTCTGCCATAAAAGCAGACATACTATCTATGTACTATTTTGCATGACAATACATGGAGATGAGCTACTGTTGTTATTAAATTGTATAGTGAGTTAGTTGTGTATTAAGTTGTGTAATTATATGCATACTTTTCAAAATTCACCTCAACAGGAAATCGTTTCACCAATTTTCGCTACTGGCTGAGTTTTTAAGGGGCTGTACCCTATAGATCTACTCTTTTACGCCCTTGTTGTAGGTCACGTTCCAGTTCACCTTCACAGGGAGTCACAATATATATATCAGACAATATGTACAATAGTTACCATGTCAATGAATTTGGACCGGTCATTAGAAAAGCGCCCTCACTTTGAAATGAACTGCATCTGTGACAATATTCTGTGGTTGTACACTCCTGACAATGAATACATCCTATTTTGATCAGCAACATTACTTAAGTGACTTCATTAAGTCCAAATCCTAAAATTGCATTATTTCAGCTGCCATTTTGAAAAACGCCCTCTATTTGCTAAAACATACATCCAAATTTTGGCAACCCTTCCAAAATGTATTTTGTATGACCCAAGAAGCTACCAAAATGAATTTGGTGCTTTTGAGAGTGTCCACATTAAGTCGCAAAGCTGCCTGACTATCGTAATTCGCTGCAACTTTGACCCCGACCGCGGTAATCTAGTTCATTCCCGCAGCGAACTCATCTATTGATCCTACGTAGAAACTAACAAATACAACATAGATCTACGGAGACCGAGAATTGGAGTGCGTTGAAATGACAACTTATAAGAAGTGAGGAACTCCCCTCCTCCCCGCCCCCCCCAAAAAAAAAACCCAAAAGGGGTGAGAGGGTACTCGAAGATCAGACGATGGCATTTCGCGACAACCAGCTCCAAATAAATGAATACGGACATTGTGTAATTTTGAAGCAGTGTCTGCATTTGGTTATGTCAATTATTTAGTGGTTGTCACCGAATGAAATCGTCCGTTACTGGATTACTCCCTCATTTCTTTCGGGTTTGTCCCTTCCCCTGAGACTCCTTAGTGGAAAAAAAACCCCTTGTCGTCTCAGGTAAAATTTTCCTTCAAATGTAATGCCTTCTCATTCATTCATGTAAAGGCTTAATTTATGCTCACTCTAGGGGTTGAGGTCCGATATTACGAAGTGATATGATGTACCCTCAAGCACCAGCCATTCCGCGACTGTATTATTCTTGGAGATGCCCAACCCCTCCATTGAAAAAAATGAAATAAAATATCTAACAAACTGACTTGTTTCCTAGTAAATCACGCACTTTTTACAATCTGCAAACATTTGACATGTAGCACAGGACTCAAATTAGCTGTGGTACATATGTTTAAAGAGCGCTGTCACTATGGTGTATTTCTTTTTCATGTCTACGGGAACCTTTGTCTGCAGCTAAGTCGTTTTCGGAGCATACTTCTGCCATGTCGTGACTCGTATTGCAGTATTTGATAGCTATTTGCTATATTGCACGTTTATGTAATGTTCGACCCATGCACGAATACACGGGGTGGGGGAGACAATGCTAGTGTACATAGAAATGTTGAGAGTCGGTCTGGTTTACGGCCAAAAAAAAAAACACCGATATCGGAAGTTAGATCAAGAGAATTAAAGCAAGGAAGTTACTTTCAAATGAAGTAATCAATAGTTAAGTGAAATATTAATTAACGCTGGACCATGTAGTAACCGTAGAATAATTCACTATCTGAGGTTAATGCAAGCGATGCATGAGGGAGCAGCGTGTGTGCATCAAGCGAAAGCGTTGACTTCTCGAGAGTCGGTCCCAACATTAAGGTCTGTCACTATTTGAACACGAATTGTTATTATAATTGTTCCATTCAATCATTACTACACTACAGACTGAAGGGATGGGAGCATTAGCTCATTGTCATTTGGTGAATTGGGCGATGAGCTGAACAGTTTGGGAACCGCTGATCTATTCCATGCCATTATTTATTGAAATAGCCTGGGCCTATCACGCACCTGGGTACCTGGGTACGAATGCGAACATGGCCTTTCTCTACAAATGTTATAAACTGTATTTAGGTTGATTACAAGTACTTTCAATTCCGCCTACTCAAGTGAAAAGGAATGGAGACATACAAACCCCTTTTGGATTTTGTTGCCAACCTCGACATCACCGATGTCAGACATGCCATGTTCTCCAAGCAACAAGTTGCCCAACAAAGAGAGTGACCCCCACATCAACTATCATGCGACCGACGAGATTATGCGATTGTTTGCAACTAATTGTAAGGCCTCCCCCTCTTTACGAGGCGTATGAATAACCTTGTCGCAAGGAGTTATATCGCAAACAGTCCCATAGTGTATAATCGCGATTACTACAATACACGCACCATTATTTGGGTGTTCTAATATACGCCAGCCCACTTCGGTTTTCGGTTTACTTGCACACAGTTACCAGAACATGTTTTCTAAGTCCCCATAACATTACTGCAAGGTGAAGTTATTACAAACCATGTTGACACGTCGGTACGAATGATGGGAGACTAACGAATCCAATATTTAGTGCACAAGTGTACACAGCGTCTTTGTGATAGATTGACAAACTAATTGTGCAGTGATGAGGGAATGGTCTAAGAGAAGGTTTCCCATCCTCTTTGCAACAAACTTGAATACATCATTTCATGTAGCGTCACCTGTGAGAGTAACCACGTTTATCTAACACAGGCCAATACTGATACTGGGTGGGTGGGTGGGAAGCGGTCTAAGGGGGAGGCGGATAAAGCCTTCCAGAAAGAGGGACCAACCTGGTTGTATACTGATTGGGAAGGATCTAATGGGAGGTGCTCCCTTTCCGTTGCCCATGGCTCCCAGCCATCGCCATTTTTTCATTGCATATTAATCACTGCCAAAAAAATTGCTCACCCTGGATAATCATATGCCTCGATCTCTTTACATCTTTCTCTAACTGAGAATTTCATTTTCACACATTTTTTTCTTTCTTACATCTTGCCTTAATGGGATTGAAGGGCTCACTGTTACCCCATATGAACGCTCTGTGGTGATACCAGTTTTGTACCTGGACGTGAAGGTGATTTTAAAGGGCATCCTGATGGGTAGTAACTCATTTCACACTCCACCATGTTCACACTCCACCATGTCTGGTCCCCTTTCCCTCGTGACCCTAAATGTTAATGGCCTAAGGGACAGTCGGAAGCGGTCCAGAGTTTTCAGTTTTGTAAATCACTAGGAGTAGACTTCGCTTTCCTCCAGGAGACACACATTGTAAATGAGGACGAGGTCTGCTCCTGGTCTTATGAATGGGGTGGGGTTTGCATGCTTCCTTTGATTCCACGTCGTCGTGTGGCTTTATTATTTTAGTTTCACCAAGATGGGCTTCCCTGGTAGGAAAAGTTGATCGTGATCATGAAGGCCGGTTGGTATCCATCACCATAAAACATCCTTGTGGGGGCTTCTGCATGTGTAATATTTATGCACCCAACCGCCCTTCTGACAGGAGGAATTTTACTACCCTGCCTTCCTTCGTTCCTGGTTGTGCCCCTTGTATCCTGGCTGGAGACTTCAACTGTGTCCTCGACACACGGTTCGATCGAATGTCTTCGAGCGCATCGTCGAGTTGGACATGGTAGACGTTCGGAGAGTGCAACATCCCACCTTAGTCATGTTCACTTGGCATGCCTCAAGGTACCGGGTGTACTCTCCTCCTGACCTGTCTCCGAGTTGCTGTGAAATTGTGGCATGTCCGATTTCGGACCATGATGCAGTTACTGTCTCCTTCGAACCCACAGTGTCATGGCCAGTAGGGAGGGTGTACTGGAAAATGAAAACGGATGTTCTATTGGAGGATCACTATAACAAACAGCTTAAAGCCAGGTACGACGGGTGGCGAACATTGAGGCCGGCCTTTTCGACGGGGTTGGAGTGGTGTGACGATGTGAAGTCCCGCATCAAACAGTTTACAGTCGAGTACTGTGTAGCAAGAGCTCGTCGAAGAAGGGAGGAGTTCCTCTCGCTCTGCCTTAAGGAGAGGAAAGGGGACTCCTCAACTGGAGGCGGAGGCGGAGGAAAAACCAACTATCAAGTTTTACCGGGACGTCACGAAGTACGCCATCGACCATCGCATTAAGGCAGACTCCATCGTGTAGTACAGAAGAACCTTCTCGACATCGTAGCAGTATTTAAGAACTCCTATGAGCAGCTATATACTACAGCAGATGTCGATGAGGGCTTTCAACAGTCCCTGTTAGGTAATATTGTCTGGACCCCTTCTGAAGATCAGAACGATGAGCTCGGATCTCTCTTGATAGTCGACGAGCTCTGGAGGGCAGTGGCGAAGATGAAAGCCGGGAAGACACCTGGGTCAGACGATATTCCGGTGGAATTTTACAAACGCTTCTGGAGTACCGTTGGACCCGATCTGCGTGATGTATTCGTCTCCGCCTCCCTTACTGGCTCATTCAGTCCTTTGCAGCGCACAGGTGTGATAACTTTGTTGCCCAAGTCAGGGGATCCCCTTGAACCGAAAAACAAGAGGCCAATCACCCTGTTGAACGTGGACTACAACATCGTGGCAAAGCCCTTTCCAACAGGCTGGGCACAGTTATGCTGGATCTTGTCGGGCCTTTTCAGACATGTGCGGTGCGGGGACCGTGACCTTCCATGTAATCTTGTCCTCAAGGTGTTGACGAATTTAATTCAAACCCAGCCTTTGTTGAATGGGTTACATTACTTTATAAGAATGTAAATGGTTGTGTTACTGTAAATGGTTTTTCATCGGACACCTTCAGCGTCCAGCGCGTCCACTTCACCTCTCCCATGAATCCCTTTTAAGAGTGTTTCAAGTAGACCCTTTGTTCCGACCGTTTAACATACCCTTTGGAGCTGAGGTCAAGTGTCTGCAGTACGCTGATGACGTCACATGTGTTGTCTCCGACCTAGCTTCCTTTAGGGCCCTTACTGACACGCTGGCTACCTTTCAAAGAACAAACAGGTGCCAGTTTGAACCCTACAAAGACCAAAGGACATCGTCTAGGTAAGTGGCGATGGAAGCAACTACCCTTACCGGTATATGGTTTGGTTGTGGTTCGCCGGAGCCACTCGCCTGGAACGAGAAAGTGGATCTGGAGGAGGCTAGGTTAAAGGACTTCAGGGAGCGCTACATTAGCTTGTTGGGGAAGGTTACTGTTATCAATTACCCTCTCTTGTGATTGCCAGGCACTGTTCTGGTTGCTCCAAATGGTGTCCTGGGTCGACTCGAGGGGGCCGTGTTTAGTTTTTTATGGTCAGGGAAGACGGAGGTGGTCAAAAGAAGGGTAGCGTACCAGGACCCTAGGAGTGGGGGATTGGGCTTAGTGCATTTTCCTTCAAAACTCCGTTTTCTCCTGACGTAGTGCTACGGAATACCGTTTGTGTACTCTGTTCGTTATTGGGGAGGATTTCAATTCCGACGGTTTTTCCCTCCCTGTGTAGCAACAGTAGTCCTCACAGCTGGAGGCCCACGAGGGCCTACGGCCACATGAGGGACACTCTCCGTATTGTGTCATCCGTGGGGATGTCTCGCAATCCAGTGCGGGGACCCTCTATCGGGCTATTTTTGATGAATTGGTTGGCCAGATCCATCCAACCGACTATGCTTCGGCGCCGAAAGTGTGGAGTGTGGTTCACAGCAGGTCACTTGACTTTCGCCGGCGAGACCTGTTGTGGCGAATCGCACATAACGCCATTTGTAAGTAATCTCAAGCGCCTTCAGTGGCGTCGTGGAGATGGTACTTGCCCCAGCACTGGATGTACGAAGTGGGAGAGTGTTCCACATTTGTTTTTGCAGTGTGACTTAATGAGTTAACATCAAATAAATTTATTTAGTTGGAAGTCCAAGATCACCTTGCTATCATAATTAGTTTCTGTATAACAGTTTTATAGACTACCTACAACCCATGTGCAATGCACAGACACAAACACAACCACCTCCCAGGAAAAATACACTTCAACCAGCTTGTACTTCACAACTATGTCTAATCCTCACGTACGTACATAAGGAGCCCTGTCAGGAGGTTCCAAAGGCTAAAGCGCTGATAGACGAGTGTAAGGAGCAAAGCCCCAGTAGCTCTGAAGTTATAACACATTTCTTCGTGAAAAATAGAAGCTGAGGATGCATGCATATTGCATTACCACTAGTTTCCAGAGCTGACAAATACAGATTCAACAGGATAAGTATAGATGGCTTTGAATATGTAGGTCCAGACAACAGAGTTAACCTCATACCAAAACAAATGCACTATCCAAATTTTGGTATAGAATCACTGAACATTCTATGTTTATGCACACAAAAAAGTAGAACACATTTCTACATTTGTGACAATTTGGCCAGCTTGTATAGCAAATTGTGATGCAATACCTGATAAATTGCCCCTTGCCTACTGAGCTGCTTCATGAAAATGCCCACGAAGAGGCCAAAAGGGATGACATAAGTATAGTGTCCAGTCCAAAATTACGTCTGATGAGAAGTGCATTAAAACTTCGTTCAAGTCTGAGAGTGGAACATCTAGAGGGAACATTGTGATTAAAGGATATGCCCTTTTGTGCCACCACTAATTTACCACCTTTCAACCCCTTACTAAAAATATTCATAACACATCTTGACACTTTCCCTAATAATACCAACTGAAAATGACATTTCACAGCCCTATCTACCTTTCACAGTCAACACAAACATTTCACACACATGACACTTGATCTGATATTCTGAATTGTTAAATTTCACCACTGTTGTGGTGCCTCTTTATGGTTCCTTGAGATTGGATATCCCTGACTTTTAGTTTCCAGATCTGAAGTTAAATTCGCGAGTACTGTCTAGTATTGTCAGTGTGGCCTAATTGTGTGTGAAGCAGTTGTTGTTCTTAACTGGTGGCGATAGTTCTAAACGTCAACCTCCATGTTTTTCAAGATGACTGTGGAACCACGGTCTTCATCCTTAATTGAGTCAGCATGTGTAATCTCTCAAGCGCCTTCAGTGGCGTCGAGGAGATGGTACTTGCCCCAGCACTGGATGTGCGAAGTGGGAGAGTGTTCCACATTTAATTTGGCAGTGTGAATTTGTGACCCTCCTCTGGGAAAGGTTTCAAGGTTTCAAGTCGCCTCACGTTTTATAACACATGGGTGGTCAGCCATGTCGTCTTGTATGGTCTCTCTCCCCCATTGTACAACACAAGTGTTCGCGAGATACTTACCTTTGTATCGGCTTCCATAAAGCTGGCCATATGGAGAGACCGTTGTAATATTGTACTTAGGGGAGAGGGGCGGCCTGCGGACGTCGCCTTGGCACGGTAAGGGCGGAGGTTATGTTGAGGGTTGAGTCCGACTTCGCTCGTTGTTGTATCGTACGTGTACTGTAAAAGGGTCGACCGCCCGCTAAGAGAAAGAAACAAAACGGCGTCATTCAGTGATCAGAGAATATACGGAGTGTTGCAAATAAATCTTCGTTTCCGTCTTGGTCATTAAGTCTTCCCGGTTACACGCCATAACAGAATGGCGACGAGGTAAATTTGTACAATTCCGTACCGCCACCTGTTTTTTTTTTTCTTGCCTTCGCCAGGGCAGCCAACCACACCGTGGTTGTTGTGCAAACAATTATTTGACAATTACTTGCTAGCGATCAATTTGATTCCGATCGAAAAAAGGTGTTGCTTCTTCACTGCCTTGGAGCAGAGGGACAACGAATTTTCTACTCGTTACCTTCTCTACCGGTTACAGTTCCGGCCCGTACAGCTGCGGCCCGTACAGATTCTGACACTAGTGGTGGGGAGCCTAGCTCTAACGTGCAAACACCGAACTCATGCGACCTAGCGGTGCAGGCATTACATCACTACTTCGTGCCTGCCGTTAACGTTGTCTCGGAGCGATATAAATTCCGACAACGATCCCAACGACATGATGAGACTGTGGAGCAGTATGCAACCAGTTTACGTGAGTTAATCGTTCGTTGTGCTTTTGGTGATTTGAGGGAAGAAATGTTAAGGGACAACTTATTGGGAAGTGCGCCATTAGGGAATCCAAATTATTGTCACAATGATTACCAAACTCTGGCTCAGTTAATGCAGTAACATCTAGGCCCAACACAAGCAAGGGTGCTAGAAAGAAATTCACCCCTAACTTTTCTCGCAGCGAGTAGTCAAAGTGGAAAGGGGCTACATAGTCAACACCGCTATCGTTGTGGTTCATCCGCCCACCTTGCAAATGATCCAGATTGTAAAGCAAGAAATGCCAACTGTAGAACGTCTGGTAAGAAGCGGCATTATGCCAAAGTTTGCAAAAGTGGTAATGCTGACACTATTGTTCAAGTACAGCAGTAGATTTAGACGAAGCAGTCGCTCAGGTCAGTTCGGTTCAAGTGTTATCCATAGGAAGTGACCATTCTATTGCTACCACTACAGCGACCAGTGAAAATGCAGTGGTACAGGGTAAGGGTAAACCCATTACATGCAACCGGAGCAGAAGTTTCTGTTGTTCCATCTATGTGGTTCGACAAATATTTTCTGCATCAGTGCCTAGAACCTCCACCACAAAACCTCCGTACTTACCTTCATCAGAAAATTCAAGTGCTTGGAACTGACATTTACGTTGTCGATAAGGAGAGAATGACATTCCAAAGCCGCAGATCACTAGCTCTCTAACAAGGCTGGTCTCGGGAAAGCGAAAAATTTTGTTCATTGTGTAAAAGTACGACCAGATGTCCCGGTGTCCCAGAAGGATAGACTGGAGTGAATGGGTGTCCCCTGTAGTAGTTGTGGGTAAAAAAGTGGGGAGATTCGTATCTGCCCTATTTTACAGAACCTTTTTCTGAATTACGTGTGGCGTCAGTGTTTACAAAATTAGACCTAGCTTCAGCTTACCACAAGCTTGAACTGCACGAGAAAAGACACGAGGGCCTCTTTAGGTATTAAAGGTATGTTTTGGTCTAGCGTCTGCCCCGTCAGCATTCCAAAAATTAATGTGCACTTTACTAAGTGGCTTACCTGGAGTCCATTGTTGTTTCCTTGATGACATTGTATTCTCAGGGAAAAGTAAAGCTGAGCATGATAAACATCTGCATGCCGTTTTGGAGAGGTTGCAAGAAGGAGGGTTGCATCTGAATATTGAAAAATGCGATTTTGATTTGCATTCCATCAATCATCTTGGTCATACAATCTCTATAAAAGGGTTAGAAGCGGACAATGGCCACTTCCTAGAAACAGAATACGCTGAAAAATCAGTCACAGGAGAGATGTCAATGAAAGACTTTATGCTACTTGTTAGTGATGCAGAACCAACTCCATTTTGTCCACTGCAAATGAAAAGTAAAATGTAACTGCAATTGTTCAAAAAATCTCAATAATGTTTATTCAGTTCACTGCATATATTCAGTAGTGAGCCTCCTTGCTAAAAAACTTTGTCAAAGCTTCCTGCATTACAAAAGAAATAAAAAATAATCCTTCCTACTGAGCTTAAAATAAATCCGCTGCAACTTGCAAAGAGAATATTTCCATGGCAGTTGTTCCTTTCAATTCTGGAAGTTTTTTTTTTTCTGCGTACACAGTCACAGTCTGATGTAGTTTTGGCCATTTTTCATACATCTTCTCAGCTGCTTCTGGAAATCCTGTTCAATCTGCAACCATTAAAAATATAATTTTTATGCTTACAGTTTAATCAGCACTCCTATCAGTTCCGCAACAAGTCAATCATTTAAATTTATGGCTTGAATGATAAATTAAAATCTACATCGCCAGATCTCTTACCGCCTACTTTACCAGGGTGTAATTGCAGGTAAATGGGATTACATGTGTAAGTAGGCGGTAATAGCACAGTGGAGGAGGGTGGTCCTTACCAGTAGGACGCCCTCCTCTACTGTGCTGTTAGTTTACAAGGGTCTAATTGCGGGTTAGTGGGATTACATGTGTAAATAAGAGGTAAGTACCAGGGCTCGTAGATTCCCAATCCAGGGAGTCTTAGGGAATCAATGCCATCGTGGTGGCGTGCTGTTGTGTGTATGTGTCTGTGTGATGCCAACCTTGTACACATAGTTTATCTCCTGAAGTGGAGGTCAAAGGTCATTAGCATCAAACACGGTCCCAAACAAATGTGATATGTCTGAAATATTTTGGTGGAGACATATGGCCAAAGCTACATACAATGAAGAAAAATTTGCACATGCTGCACTTGACCAGCTGGTTGGTATGGTAACATAGGTAGCTATTTGGGTAAACCAAATTGATTTTGGTGTAGGTGAAAAGTTACAAACATAAATAATTCAGGTGAACTGCCATAACCGTTCTAATGTGAACATTTTGTTGATCAAAGCTTCACCAAAACTAGCATTTTTGCAAATTGAAATGGAACTTTAGGTTAGTTTTGAAAGTCAGTGGAAACAGCAAAATGATCACCCAGGAGAATTCACAACAAAGCTCATTTCTCTGCATGACATGTTTTCTTGAAGTTATATACGTCTATACGACTATAGGTCAAACACTTCAAAATCATGTTAACACAATATCTCAAGATAGTAATTACAGACACTTGATACTTAGTATGTGAATGTATTACTCTATAGATTACCTTTCTTATTTATAATCTCTGACTTCTTAACCATTTTTAAGCGTTTCCTTTTTTGTAGCAGAGGACGGAGGATGGATTTCCTGGTTGGCTGGTGAAGAGGCGGTTGAGGTGATATTGGTCATGGCATTGTCATTTTCCACGTTTGTCTTGCTCACAACTGATGCAGTGACTATCCTGCTCTTGAAAAGGATCAGCATGGAAAGCTTCTGGATCACATGTTGCAGGGGTTGCTTGAGAGTCCTTGGAAAGGAAATGTAAGTCCAGATGAAAATATGGACTATTTCTGTACAGTGGACTCAGGTTATTCCAGGTGACATTAGTGTGAGAAAACACTGCAAAGAAGTGTTACAAGGCATAAATGTCTTCATGAAGGAGACACACTGGCAAGCAGGGAATGTTTCTGGATTCCCAAGGAAAACTTCATACCATCCTTGTGTATTGTCATCAGCTCTTTGCACATCCTTTGCTGTGTAGTGTGTTGCTGCACTTATCTTTGTCATCCATTGCTTTACAAATGATTTTGGTTTGTTGTGGAGAAATGCTGGCACTGCTTGGTTGTAAGCTTTGTATTGGCAACTGTGTGCATAATTGCTTCTTGTGTAAGACATAACCTGATCTGGTATGGTCCAATACAATAAGGAGACTGTGTTGGTAGTTGTCAGCTTAAGGAAGAACTGCCCTGATATCTGTTCAGAGCTTCTACACCATTATTTGTTGTCACTGAAATGTTAAAGCCTGACTGTGCATATGCTCTGCACGATCGCTGGTAAGGAAACAAAGTATTGAATGCATAATTTATAATGAAGTTTCAGCATATGTTATCACAAGTCAGGTTCATCATCCAATAGTCCAAAATTAATCATCTAACTGTATTTTATTTGTCACTGCTACCAAAGTGTAGAACTACTGTACTGTAGTACAGTCGTTCACAGTTCAGATTTACTTCAAACAATTGTAAGCATTATTCTTCATCTACTAAAGTGGCAATATCTGAGTGGTATATCAGTAAAATTGTAAAGAACATACCTGGCGTATCGTATGCTAAGCCATCTCGTTTCTGTGTAGGTTCTCACTCTTTCATTTGATGTGTACAACCTGCAACGTATGGATTTCGTGCTCACATGTCTTGTGTGTGCAAGCTATTGCAATGTTCCGCAACATTTGCAATAGCTGCTGCTGATTTTTGCCTATGGAGGAAAAGAGATATTCAAGGGAAAGAGTTTTCAAGTTAATGCTCATTGTTCAAACCATTTCCAAGAGGAATAGAAGACAATGGGCTACACATGTTAAGTGCCATCAAATCCATGTAAATATATGTGCTCTTTGATATAAATGAGGTAAAACGTACCATCCCTACACCAACGAATCCAAGCTTGCTCTCTGTGAAAACTGCAGACATACTTGTGAGTATCTGGAAAGACTTTGTGAAGGGCCTGGTGCTCCACTTGGGATTCCAAGCCTTGATGATTTATAGGGCTTCTGCAATATTTTTCATGGTCTCACTCTCACATACAAAAACTGCCACTGGTATGTAGCCAACATTTGTCCTCACAACCATCATAAATAATAGGAGGGCATACTTAGTTGTTCGGTAGGTGGCATGAAGCAGAACTAATCCTCCATATCTTTCCAGTAGCATCGTCTGTTTCTCAGTTTGAAATACGAAGAGGAACGTGGTTTCCTTCGAAAAGCTTTCAGCACCATCATCATGAACTAGTTCTGAATCAACTCTAATGACTTTATTCACCCCCTTATTTCCATCCTCACTTGTGCATTTTCTGAAGAAACTGGAAGCTTTATCCTTCTTTCCACTCATCCACCTTGTAGGTTCTAGGTTTTCCTGATCAAGTCCGGAAAACCTACCTGCAACTAGTGCATGGTGCACATGATTCTGCAGAGCTCGGTTGCTTGGTAAGTAGCCCCTGTCATGTGCGCAGGTTTGATCTGATTTGCTGGACAAAGTTCCATCTCCACAAACGTCTTAAGGACACACTTAATGAGTGGCACTGATGTTACGCCCAGTGAGACATACTCATGAATTTTATCCCGCACTGATGGGTGAAATTGGTTGTGAAAAACCACTCTCGACAGACAATGAGTGATTTTCATGGGATGTGCTCAAGGGCAGTTTTACATGGATTATCTGGGCTGAGGTCCTGAGTACTGTCACAGTTTATGTTCTGCTGCAGTTGTTGTTCAATTGCCTTCTGTTTTTGCCGTTGGCTAGCAGAATTTGATAGCTTGAAAGCATTGTATCTGAGAGACAGAATGAGAATGATTATTGAAGACATTTAAATTAGCTAACATAATATGAGTAAAATAAGCTCTGGTTGAAGCCACCAAATGTAGCAGCAAGAAGCTAATATATCAAGTATCAGATGAACGTCAAGATGTGTAAACCATGGATATCAGACATATGAAGAAAAAAAAAAACCGAACCGTAAGTCTTCTCTCATTGATATATAGCTCTGCCAGTGTTTGTTTCAAACTGGTTTTGTAAATGAAACCATACTTGTAATGTGTCGTATGTAGAGGTTAGATGGACATCCAACTTTGCGACTTTTTGGGATGTGAAATCTCTCTCTGCTTGCCTGAGTAAGTATTTATCCCTGAATTATTTGCTTATAAAGATTCCAAGTGAAGTATAGATGATTTATACTGCGCTTCTTTATGATAAGCTATCATTTACCATGCTCATGCATTCCTATGAAACCCTAGATGCTGCACTGTCTATATAACAAATGGAGGAATAGTGGATGAATACATGCAAATGGAAAGGTTGTGAATAGCTATTACAGTACAGTGCCAGTTCTGTGTCTGGCGTTCTCATGGAAACAAACTAACCATTTCTGTCTTAGATTTCTTTGGTTTTGGTGGTTTCCCATAGTGGCAGTTCAAGACTGTGAAGGGTACATTGTCGCGTCAGTGTCCTCCACTTACCACAGGATTCTCGTCTTAGCAGCCTTTTTTCATATGTGTAAGTTATCAGCACTTTTATTGCTACTGCATACATTTTGTCTTTGAACTTTCCAGTAGCGCTTGGTTTAATGCCCTACTGAATCAGCAATGTACCTCCTTGAAGTATCTGTATCATGCATTGGCTAAAATAAACTACTTTGTTCTCTTTTGTTATTATATATATTTTTCTTCTCAAAATGATACATTGAAGTGTGAGAAATATGTAGTGTCACATACACATAACTACTTAAGTATATCCTTCGTACTCTTTACTTATTCCTTGCCGAAGGCAAAAGGAAACTTTGTGATGTGTGTGTGTATGCATGTATTCACATCGTAGACATATACTTACCCCTTGCTCACTTAAGCATTAGTTTGACTACGCCCATACCTTCACAGCCTATTTCTCATGCACATCATTACAGCTCAAGCAGCTTTGCAAACTTGATTTTGTACAGTGTAACGAGTCCATAGTCATATGGAGTAACGTCCCCTTAATATTATGTTTCATCCCCATAGAATTTTTTTTTGGTATTAAAGTGACTAATTATCAACATTTGGTGTGCTGGTGCCCCACCCGCTCTGGAGATTCTGATTTGGTTTACATGCCTTTAGTCTATGCTTTCAGGAAGAAAAGTGTCGATTATTTTACATCTTGAAATAAAAATAACGAAAGACTGCATAAGAGCACCAAAACGTACGCTGCTGATATAGGACTTCGGTCAACAAATTCCTGTTAAGTTTTCCATTTTGCATATGATGTAAGTGTCAATCGACTGTGGCACTCCAGCAATAGTTTCAACTATTGAGGCAGCCATTCTTTCGGGTTACTGTCTTAATGATAGAAGATGATAAAAAAAGTGCACATATTAGTTGTCACACAAAAGTGTACCCAGATTTGAAAGTTTAAAAAAAAACTGAATTGAGTGGATGTATGGGAAAAGGTTTGTAGTTACATCGAGTTTTAAATAGTTTCCCAGTTTGATGACCGTGCTTGTATATCTAATTGCATCCTCCCAGTATCATACATAATGATTTATGTCTGAAACAACCTAGACATTTCTTGCGATGGGTTATACATTTACCAACGAAAATATTGCCCAGTGTTTTAACAGTGTAACTTACCATGACGTAAGGTCCTCTCTGAGTTGATCTTCTCAGTTCCTACGTTTTGTTGTTCGATCTGCGTACATGGATACAACGCAATTGACGGTGAGTATATCTTCGTGCATGTAGTTACAAACTAGTGACGGCGGATCGAACACAGTATACAAGCAGCCGATCATACGAATGATACCTCCGTCACACTCCCGCGGTGAAGTTTGATACTGTATCCGGTCGCAGAGTACGGAAGCTTCAACGTGCTGTCAAGACATTCGACATTTTGTAGAAAAATGTTAATCTAACATCTTATCACATCCTGTCTACTCAACAATTGTTTAGAAAATGTCTATTTGTTCTCTTTCTGTCATTTTATCAATTTTCTGCAAAATGTTCACTTGCTCACTCCCTAGACCGGAGGTAATTACAGAATGAGATAAGTTGTCATTTGAACATTTGGCAGAATATTAATTGTTCACTTCGAAAGATATGAACAAGTTAACATTCTGCAGAAAATTGCTTAGTTCCTCACATAAAAATAAGTGATCAATTCATCAAAACATTTTGCAGAAAATTGTTTAAATGCTCCTTCAGAAAGTGAGCAAGACATTTTGCAGAGAATTGTTCAGTTGAGAAGATACGATGCTCACTTAGGAAAAAGTGAACAACTATAAACAATTGATCATTTTCTGTTATTGACACTTTTAAGTTTCCGTAGCAGAGTAAAAAGTCATCGCAAGTATGCGTCACGACGACAGATGTGACGGAGAATCCCAGGGGAATACACCATCACAGAAAAAGAGTTCTGTAACATACAGTGGGGATTTCTTTTTATTATGTAGGCTGGTTGATGCTGCCGGTACCATGTGCGATAGTTGATGCAAAATGAAAGCAAGACAATCAAACTCAAAATGATAACAGAAATCAAAATTCATATAGTCTACATAGGCCACCTCAACTAAATACTCTGCCCGCTAATTTCTTTGTTTCCTTACGCGTTGTTACTCTAAAACATGTTCTCCTTTAACATGAAAATATAAAATGCTGGAAATTTGTGGAACAGACTTCTTCTTAACTGCCTATTAATGGCAGTTAAAAACAAACAAAAAGCACAGTCAGGGGGGGAAGTTATTGTGAATGGCTTTTCGTCGGACGCCTTCAGAGTCTAGCGCGGGGTACAAGGTTGTTCGCTGTCACCCCTCCTCTATGTTTTGTTTAGTGGATCCCTTGTAAGACCCTTTCATGTCAACCCTTTTTTCCGACCGTTTAATATTCTTGTTGGATCTGAGGTCAAGTGTCTTCAGTACGCTGATGACGTCACTTGCGTAGTCTCCGACCTAGCCTCCATCAGGGCCCTTACTGGCACGTTATTTACCTTTCAAAGAGCAACAGGTGCCAGACTGAACGCAGCAAAGACCAAAGGACTTCTTCAAGGTAGGTGGCGATATAAACAACTGCCCTTCCGTCATCGTGGGTGGACGTCGCATTAAAAATTAATGGTGTATGTTTTGGTTATGGTTCGCCGGAATCACCTGGAACGAGAAAGTGGACCTGGAGTAGGCTAGGTGAAGGACTTCAGGGATCGCTACATTAGCCTGTTGGGGAAGGTTACTGTTATCAGTCGTTTAATTTATCCTCTCTTGTGGTACCCGGGCACTGCGCTGGTTGCTCCAGATGATGTCCTGGCTCGACTCGAGAGGGCCGTGTTTAGTTTTTTATGGTCAGGGAGGACGGAGTCTCGCAATCCAGTGCGGGGACCCAATATCGGGCTATTTTTGATGAATTGGTCGGCCAGGTCCATCCAACCGACTATGCTTCGGGGCCGGAAGTGTGGAGTGTAGTTCACAGCAGGTCACTTGACTTTCGCCGGCGAGACCTGTTGTGGCGAATTACACATGACGCCATTGTAGCCAACCTCAAGCAGTCTTTGGCAGACGGTGGGGTCCACTTGCATCGGTGCGGGGAGGGGGGAACCTTTGGTATATGTGTGTGGTTCTATTATTGTAAGGAACAGAATTTTGTTTCATTTGGTAGTGTGTGAATAGTTTGCGTTTTTGCTTTACCTGAGCCGGTTTGACTTTTGTGTGTGGTTTTTATGCAGTACCTGCTGTGAGCCACACTTCCGGCCGCAAGGCATAGTCGTTGGGAAGGGCCTGGCCAACCACTTCATCAAAAATAGCCTAACAGAGGACCCTGCACTGAATCCTTAGACGTCTCCCACAGATGACATAATACGGAGAGTGTCCCTCGTGTGGCCGTACGAGCTCGTGTGCCTCCAGCTGTTGGGAGCACTGTTGCTAAACAAGGAGGGGAAAAACCGTCGGAATGAAAATCTGTCGGTCGACAATTTGTTCCAAATTTTTTTATTCCGGCATGCTTTCATGGATTTCTCTGTAACGTAGACACAATGTTTCTTGGACGTTGGACCATTTAGGGTGTTCAAGAAATGCTTCTCCTTCTTGAGATTATATTGTACAATGATGCTGAGTTATTGGTCCCTTCAGGGTGTTCTGGAATTGGTAGTCCAAGACCCCATGTCAGCCCAATGGCCATTATGTGAAATTCTGTTTGAAATGTGTCTTGTCGCACATGCATCCATGGATTTATATTTAACTTTGACACAATAATCCTTGGGTGGTAGTTCATGTGGGGTGTACAAAAAGTTTCAGTCTAAGGTGCTGAGTCAGTTAGTACGCTAACTGAAATTCTGTATAGCCCTCAGGTATGTTGACCAGCATATGGACTTAAAGGGGCACTTTGAGTTGTTTCATGAACTTCAGTTAGTCTTCACAAACGTACCACTTTTGTGTCAAGCTTCTAATGACTGATCAATGTTCAACTAAGAAGGCTCCATTATGACCACTAATGAGTGAGTGGTTAATGAGTTAAATTGTTTTTGGAAAACTTGTGATCATTCACTTTTCCACATTATCAATCCATATACCCACAGCTAGTCCAAACCAATAAGAAAAAGTAGTAAAAATTGAGTTTTCATAATTATTGGATGTGAATAGTGATGCTAATTATAAGCATTGTTATTTGGTAGTACGCATCAAAATTTTCACACGTTTAATTTAGTGAAAAAGATCAAACTTCTGCTCTGGTGGGGCTCCAGTTTATGAAATTCTGAAAATTGTGCAGTCCTACAGATTCTCTCGTACAATGCTGATGATTTGGTATAATGATGCTCAGTGGTACCTATGATTTGACATAATGATACATAAATGGTACCTTCAGGATGTTTGGGTATGAGCTTCATTCCACTTCACTTCATTCCAAAGAAAGGCTGACTTAAGTGCTTATATGAAGTGCATAATGTTCAGTGAATCTGGATCTACGTTCCTGGACAAGGGTCTCTGTGCTAGGTCTAGGAACTGAAGCAGTGTTTGACTGAATGTCACGGGGATCAGAGTCTGATAACTGGACTCTGTAACAAATGACCAGGAGTTGTTTTTCTTGTGAAAAGTATGGCTTGCATTAGGTCTGGCCCATATCCATATGACTTTGGCACTTTCACTTTCTGTGGAGCCCACAGTTTCGTTATCGGCCCGCCTACCATCTACGGTGCTGGCATATTTCCGATGCAAGTGATAATTGTGGTCTATTGCTGCCAACAGCATTCTTGATTTGTAGCCAGGGTGGAGTAGGAGCATCGTTTACTTGCGTACTTGAGCACATGATTGTGGATTGAGTGATTTACCAACATTGACATTTTACATTACCCACAGAACCATCTATGCATAAAACCCACTCGTGCTCATCTACAACATGATGTAGTAGGAACAACCAAATGGACTTAAGTTTCAAAAGATTACTTACCCTCACAAGCCTTAGCACTAAATGAGAAGTGGTCTCTAATCGCTGGAATCATGGTTGAAAATCATGGTTTCCCTGTCGCTTGCAACATTGGAAACGTCTTGAAAATATATTTAGCACCATGCCACACATCAACTTGGTGGCTAATTTGGTCATACTTGCCACCCATTTTTCATTACTGCACACCTCGTAAGGGAGTCCATACACCATTCGAATGCTAGTTTTTCCATGTTAGGACTTTTGCCGCCCACCTCTCTCATGCACAACTTCAACGTGGATAATGTGTGATGTGGTTGAATCCATAGAGCTATAAGTGCAATATGGTGCACTATGGCCAGGTCAATCTGTTCTTTCATCCCTAGCAAGACTTCCTTACCCTCATGAGCTTTCAATGCTGCTGCCTGAGAGAAATTCCACATAGCATTGACTGAAGGAAAAACAGTCGTTGCACACACCGGAATGTGCTCCTAACAACAAAAACAATCGGGTGCTTTTTAAGTGCGTAAAAACGGCACAGAAACAAAACAAATACAAACACAAACCGGCTCAGGAAAAGCAAAAAACGCGAACTATTTACACACTACCAAATGAAACAGAAAATTATGTTCCTTACAGTAATAGAACCACACAAATACAGTACAAATACAAGAACCACAAAAATTACAACTTCAACACCAACCGGCCCGCCCGCACCAAAGCAATTGGACCCCACCGTCTGCCAAACGTCGACCTAGAGTAACGAACGAAGTCTGACTCAACCCTCAACCTAACCTCCGCCTTCAACGATGCCAAGACGACGTCCGCAGGCTGCCCCTTACCCCTAAGTACAATATTACAACGGTCTCTCCATACGGCCAGCTTTATGGAGGCGGATACAAAGGTAAGTATCTCGCGAACACTTGTGTTGCACAATGGGGGAGAGAGACCATACAAAAACGTAGTCCCGGCTGACCGTCCATGTGTTACAAAACGTGAGGCGATCAGTCAGGACTTGCGATCAGTCACAATGCCAAAACACATGTGGAACACTCTCCCATCTTGTACATCCATTGCGGGGGCAAATGCCATCTCCAAGACGCCACCGATGGCGCTTGAGGTTGGTTACAATGGCGTCATGTGCAATTCGCCACAACAGGTCTCGCCGGCGAAAGTCAAGTGACCTGCTGTGAACTGCACTCCACACTTCCGGCCCCGAAGCATAAGCAGAATGCTTAAAGCATTCTGCTGAATGCTTGCCAAAGGTTTGTTTGTGTACAATTCAGCTCAATATTCTTAGCATTCCTTCGAATGCTTATAAGGACTCCCAATACCATTTAGCCAGCACTGAAATTTGTTAATAAGCATTCCCTTATTATTCATAAGGCATTCCTCTACCATTCTGATTAAGTGGTTGGGCCATGAATGCTTACAGAGCAGTGTCAAGCATCTGAAAAGGCATTCGAATGGTTAGTGAGGGCTTGATGAATGCTTATTAAGCATTCCAGTAAGGTATGGGTTTGCTTCCCGAAGCGATCTTCGTTGTTTTCCTCAAAACATGAAATACTGTATGGCTCAGAATACACAAAAGGGCCAAGATCAGCTGTATTGAATCTCAAAGTCTTCAAAGTAACAGATGACATGGTACCCTTGTACAGTATCTTTGGCTTCATCAGCATTCTCTGACTTAGGAATAAGTCTGCTTTTGATTTTTCAACGTTTGAAACGAATGACATTTGTAGCAAAGTCTAGTGAGCCATGGTAAGAGCTTAGAATGTCGGTACCTAGAATTAGATCGATTTATGATAAAGGCAGCTTTTCTTGTAAGGGACCAAAATTTTGCACCATTTCCTAAACGAAACTTTCTTGAAGGGACACATTCTGGTATTTGAGAAGAGAGATACTTGGAGTATGACACAAAATTTCTAGAAATAAGTGTGCGTCTAGAACCGCTGTCAAAGAGAACAAGAACAGATTTACTATCAGGTAATCTTCCTTGAGTAATATTTTTAGAATTCCACTGAATATCAATGACCTCTGTTTTGTCAAAAACATTCTCTTGAAGATTGGTAGCCGTAAAATCAGGATTATCCGAGTAATAAGCGCTCTTACTGGTACTCTTCTCTAAAAATGTTGAGGAGGATTAAAGTTGTTTGGTACGTTTTGAGGTGGAGAATACTCACAAGTCTGGGATGGCAACTCAGAGTGAAAATCGGGAGAATGGGTAGGGACACCCAAAGTTAGGATTCTGAAACTTTTGTTGTTGCAAATGCGCATGGCGTTGAAAACAGTTGGCAATGGTATGACTTGGTTTGTGGCAGTAATAACAAATTATGCTATTAGGCCTGCGCTGTCTAGATTTGGAGCGATCGCGCTATCGAAAGAGCTTTTTCTGGTGTGAACGGTAGTCTAGGGAGGAATCGGAAAACGTGCGATCACGACGAGATGATGGTGAACGATAGGGGGAACGATTTCTAGGCAAGGAGGGAGAATGTCAACGGAGTCTAAGATTCTGGCGATTTGGGGATCGGGAAGGGCGCTTGACATCGTGTCCCTCCATCTGATTCTCCTGCAATGTAGTATGAAAGGTTTCCACTGATGTGGTAAGGGACTTCATGCCGGAAATCAATGACTGTAGTTGCTCCTGTGTCCGTTCCAAGAGAGAAGTTCCAAGGCAATAATAGGTCAGACGGGATTGCTGTGCCAAAGCCCTCCTTTCGTAAAGATTGAGTGGAGAGCCTGGATGGACTCAAAGAATTACCAACTGGTGCGACAGTACTAACGAGGTGTTTCGACACATTGAGGAATCACTGCTCCTGTAGAAAAGCAACATCCGGCACAATCGAGTGTTTCGGTAATTGAGATTCGTGGAAGTCCTCAGCGAATGTTACCACAGTTATTTCTTTCACCGCGTACCAAATAGTAACTTTTTGTACTACTCTAATGTTCTGTAGCCTTAATAATTTTACGTGGTAATGTTGAACTACCATGTGACTTCCATTTAGGACATGTTTCCGAACAACAACTCTGTTCCTTTACTTTTTCCTTTGCTATATTTTCATTATTTTAAACGTTTATGTAGAGTTTTTGTTTTGATCCATACACATTAAGCGTTGTACAATCCAGCAGTAACAGAGTCAATCATGCATGTGTTAAAACGTATTCTTTCATGCCTGTTGTCCACTGCAGTGTTTCGGATTTTTCCAAAAAAAAATCACTCGATATTTGTGGTGAGAATTTTCATGCAGTTAATGCTACGATTGTAGATTGGATGTGATTAAAGATCTTAAACAAAAGTGAAAGTTCTGTACTATTCATTTAAGGTAGCCCTCACGTATATCAAAATTTTTAAAAAACAAAGGGGATGTCATGTAGTGTCCTTGTTATTATTAAACATCAGACGTCTGGGAAATAGTATCCTATTAATCCGTTGCCCCAGGCTCTCTCTGATTCATCACAGGGTACCGCATTTACCGTCTTACAAATAATGGAGTTAGTTTACATTTCAGTAGTACAGATTTACGTTTGCAAATTCAGTTGTCATTAAATATGACGGGCGTGGGAAAGGTATTTTGTAGCCTCCCGCACAAAACAGTTCGGAAGACGAAAAGTAGGAAGTTCTTCGTTGAGAGAGCTTTCGTCTTTGAGTCCTGAATGTGTAAAAGCTCTACCCCAACTCTGTAACTCTCGATGTTTCCTGCGAATGAAGCAAAGTTAGACCATGGTTAGACAAAATCGAAGTAGGAGGCAACGCAACAAAAAGTCACAAAATTTGTGACCTCTTCTTCAGCCCTTACCTTGCTGCAAAAAGCTAGTTTATGTGGTGACCTCCCTGAAGCTGCCTTTATTACGGAATAATTACTTCCCTGTGGAACTTGAAATGTGACAACTTGTCCCAGAAATGGGGCAGTTTGTCACATTAGGTAGGGCAAGGTTGTCACAAGGCCTGGGTGAACATTGCAGATAGGCTAGAATGGCTCCCGGCCAGGAACATGTAGATGAAAATTACAATTTTCCCACCATACTTGGATGCTCTGTGATAATCTATTCCTGTGACAACTTGTCCAACCTTCCCCTACCATTCTTTGCTTAGAAGGAAAGTTCAAACAATTTCAAACAAAAACACAAAAACTAGTAATACATGTTCTGAAAGTTCATTAAAAACGTTGAAGTACCGTAGACACTCATATTGATTATTTATTACTTCATCTTGCCTTTTAGGATGTTCAACCTAATTGGAATTGACAGTCGCTTCAAATATCAACCGCTATTCAATGTCAAAATGAGTTCAGAGGTATGAACCAGCGGCACTCTTGTGTGTTTGTTTTCCTGTTAGCAAGAAGTAAAACTGTTAGCAGAAATCACAGGGAGCAGAATACAGACAGCAGTTGACGAATCAACCACACATGTCATCACCACAACAGGTATGAATTACTTTTGTTTTCTTAGAAAACTGTTTCACTTGTAACAATTACATGTAGGGTACATGCACATGGTAGTGAACTATACTATTGACCACACAAAATACATGCAATTACTTCCAATGTAGACTCATTTACCTCCATGTATCTGTTAACAGGAATGGTCATTTCGTGGTCATGGAAATAAAGTGTATATTTCAGGAAGGCAAAATTGATGTTGGGGGAAATGTATGCTATTATTTTGCATTTCTCCCAAAGGTTTGGCAATATTGCGATTTCCTCCAACATGCCAAATGAGTGTTACACATATGGCCTATATCTTTCATGAGAAATATCTTCACAAATTCTTTTGTATCTTGTTCAGGTAGCAAAGGAAAATGTGACATTTCTTTGAAGGTTCTTCAAGGAATTGCTCGTGGACTTTGGGTGATGGAATATCCATGTAAGTGGTTTCTCTCCTTATTCTCTCCACTATAATGCAGAAGCTGCTTAAATTTAATGCTGAATCACATTGTTGAAAGGTCACCAATGACTTTTCTGTGAATTGCCTCTCGCTTAACAATTTATGTGTCCTATGTCATTTGCATTAGTGCATCCATTATTTCTATGTCGATGTCAAAGTTATGGGTTCAGATTTGGAGTTGGTTGTAGCCATTCTGACTCTCAGTGAGACAACAAGGAAAATAAATCTTGTGTCAGAATGGCTAAAACCAACTCTCAATCTAATCCCATATCAGCAAAGATCTGATCTGAGGTCAACAAAACCCTTGGAAATATTAATTCCAAATTAATTTATATTTTATGATATTTTTAGTGTCTAAATTTGAGCCAGATGGTGTAGGACAGATTACAGTAACGTAGAAAATATCATGCAGTATTAGGACAAATAACTGTTACTTGTAAAATCTGCAAGTGTTTTTCATGAAAAGTTGGGTAGTTAAAAGGCCCAGTTTCCAACCAACTTGTACCAGCCATTTTCCAGTTAGGGCTCACTGGCTTGCTTTCCCTTACTCCATTGCATATGCGGAACATCTCCCACACCCACAGAAGGGTCAATTTTAAAAGTCTTTGGGTAAGTCATTGTTCATAAATAATTACCTGTAGAGTATCTCCAATTATGCTTATTATGTACCTGGTTTGGTGCATAGTTTCAGCACAGATCCGTTTGTGCTTGTGTAAATGGTATCTAATTAACGAAATCGTGTTTCTTCAGGGGTTACACAGTCCTTGAAGCATGGACATCTGCTACTGGAAGAAAGATTTGAAGTTGGGGGAGATGATGGTGGAGCACGCAGAGCTAGATTGTGGATAGGAGACCCGCTGCTTCATAATTTCAATGTAACTGTAATTGGCAAATCCTCGAAAATGCCCAAAGGTACATAATTATACACATTTTGAAAAGTAAAACAATCATGTTCTATCTTTCAGTGTTTATAGCCAGCTGAAGGGCCATTTGTATTTGAAGGGCCTTCTGTATATGCCCTTAGAGCATGTTCTGATCAAGGAAGCCTTTAAAATTGAACACATAAGCACTTTCTTTCTTCAAAGGCACTAGGCTGCTGAGGTTTCTAATTTTGTCACCTTATTTGTGTTTCCCAGCAATTTGGCGTTCATTCTGTCCAAACTGCAGAAACAAAAATCATTGCAACACAGAACCCCTTTTGCATTACTTAATAGACAAAAGGCTGCCAATCTAACAGATTTGGTTGTCAATTCAAGGTTTCAAAGTAATGAAGAATCGTTCGACAATCAGGACTCGCACGAAGATCTACTGAATGAGCTGCACTCTGAGCGTATACTCATTCACGTGTACTAAAGAGTATAAGAGCAGAAACCGGTCTAGTTGGTCATAAGAACCACTACTCTGTCATATCACTGTTTAACATTATGTCAATTCTACTACTTAAAGCTCATGTTGTACCCGGGCGTTTCCCCGAAAAAGAAAATTCCCTTCGGGTGCTGCGTCGCTCGTTGCGTTAGTGTTCAACCGCCAACACCCTGTTTCATTGGAATTGCTTTGAGTATGATAAACAGTTTTACCGCCAAAAAATTGGCTGCGCTATGGGTAGTCAAGCTTCACCAAAAATCTGTGATATCCTTTTTGTTGTATTCATCATCTCCTCAAGTTCACAGTAGAAACCTCTAACTCTGAGGTCCACCTTTAAAGGCTTTATTAAAGGAGAAGTGCTGCGTTATGTACGTCTCTGTAACATAAGAGAAACCGTCTGAAAAGGGAACATACTGTACACAGGATAAAACAAAACTCCGAAGACGTTTCTGTAGTTTCAACCGTAGTTCCGCGTAAGTTGGTCGTTGATTTATTCTAATATTTATTCAGAAGAGTACGAGCCTGATCTGACATCGGCAAGATACGGAACGCATCTAATTGACCAAATCACCTAATTTACCGAAACCACCTAACCGATTGCGCAGACGAAAAGCATCGAATTAACCGGTCGACTGGTCAGTTTGATGCAAGTGGGGCATCTCACTAACCAATTACTCAGCTGAGCGTCTCGCGCTCTCCATCCATCTCTCCATCATCTATACATTTCTCTCTAACCAGTGAACCACTGCTGCCAAAAGGCCATAGCCCACCCAGCTTAAACTAGTTGGTTAAACTGAGTTGAAAAACCTTATCGAACAAACAACCCCTACCATTTCTTCCCAGCTCAGTAACTTTTGACAAATGTACTCTCCAATATAATTTTACAGATATACCCATTGAAAAAAGGGAGCAGTTGGAAGAGAAGGGATATACTGTTGGAAGATCAAAGAACATCCAAGAAAATCTGCTGTAAGTTGTGGAATAAGTATGCAAATAGCATATCAGAAGAAAACAAAGGATCCACTCTCACCTTAACAAATGTTGAAGTAGACATCTACAACGACAGACACCAGCTAAGATCCATACGCATGAAAAAATTGACTGTAAGTAACATACATATGTATAATTTCTGACACATTAAATGGTCACCTTTCAAAACGACCATTCACCATCCAGGCCAAAAAATTTCCCTAGATGTCTCCAAGGTAATTTATGCGGAAAAATGCTGTGGAGGGGGCAACACTTTCACAGCATTTTATGGGATCTCCACAGCATTCCGCCCCCCCTCCCATCTGGCTTTGATATCCCAAAGAATTCTTCCTTCAAAATCTCACGCAATGAAAAACTTAATACTGTTCACAAGGCAAAACCGAAGAAGTAGTTTCAAAATTCAATGGATGGAATAAGTCAGACAATTGCACAAATGACAACCTCAGGCTTTCTACCGGCCCTATAATTCCTATATTTCCCTAGATTTTTTTTTCTCCACATAAAATCCTATTTTTTGCTAAATTTGCCCTACATAAGCCCAAAATTTTGGTCTTCTAATTTTAAATAAATTTTCTATTTTCCGGTATTTCCATCAGAGCTTCCCAGTCTCAGAATGCTGTGATCCCTATTGTTGGCATACAAGTTACAGTCATTTGATGAGGAGAAGTTCCTTCTTATGGTCATCCATGTCAGTGGAGCATCATTATCTTTAGGTGAGTAATATAAGTCAGGATATGTGAGTCTTTGAGCCCCGATGATGTCAACTGAGGGGCCTTTGTTGTGCTCATCAAATATCACTTTTGGTGACAGATTTGTAGCACATTCTACAAAGTGAATCATGTACACTTTTGTAATTGGCTGTACAGGACGTGCAGCCAATTACAAAAATATAAATTCTTGTCTACTCCGCCTGTCAATGGTTCCAGTCACTTGCTTCCAACTGATTTAACATTGGTCTACATTACACATCTGGCAATAAGTGGGAGTGAGATTTTCAAAGCAAGATCAACTTTTCTCCTTCACTACTGTGACTCAGTGAAAGGAAAGGCCAAAGCTTGCATGTACTTCAGTTCCCAGCTCTAGCTGTTTTTTCCTGACACTTGAGGATGGGCTGTAATGGATGGCAGACCAAGGCTATTTACTATGGGTAGGCTTTGGCACAACCAGCCATGACCATCCATTGACATCTAATTTGCAGGAATGACTTTTAATGAGTTCTTGTATGCCTATATATAGCCACCATGCCACACGGTGACACAAAGTTCAAAAACACATGGCTTAAAGAAAAAGATGGCAATGGCATCTTGGCAAGTACCTTCCCACTTGCATTCTCTGTACTTCAACTTTCAAATGTTCAAATAGTGGACTGCCGCAGGTGCTTCAACATGCTGAGGGACAAAAACACAAGGAAAAAGCAAGAGCAAAAATTAGTAGAAGACAGCAACATTTTTTTTCTGGCAGTGCAGCAACAGGTGGAGCAGATTCCACTGCATGGCATGAGATCCTTTCTACAGGTGACAACCAAATACCTGATGAATAAGTTACCATTAGATAATGTTTTCCTGCGAGATCTAAGCATTCTGCACCCAGAAATGCAAGATGTGGAGTCTGGCCATCGCTGCATCCGGCGTCTAGCTCAGAAATTGCCCCAAATCTTCAAACCAGATGAGATAGCAGTACTACTCGATGAGTTCAAAGTTTATCAGCAAAAGAACATTCCTGATGGGTGGTCCCATACTGAAAAAGGAGACACCATTACCTACCATAGAATGATCATTACTGGGCCAAGGTCTTGAACATGAGAAACCAGTCAGGTGATACGATGTTTCCTGTATTAGCAAAGTTGGTCAAGGCAGCCCTTTGCCTCTCGCATGGAAATGCTGATGTGGAGCGTAGCCTGTCAGTTGCAAAGAAGGTATTGGGTACAGAACGGACACTTTTAACAGCAGAATCCATCAACGGCCTAAGACTGGTAGATAATGCTGTTAAGTCAGGAGGAGAAAACATTCCAAGAATGACATACTCAAAAGAGATGTTGAAGAGTGTCAGAGATGCCCATCGGGAGTACCATAGCCGTTTGGAAGACATGAAACAGGCAGATGAGGCGAGAAAGAAGAGCAGACCAAAGAAGAAGAAAAGGCAAGGAAAAGAAAAAAGGAGTATGAACAAAAGAAGAGAAAACATAAAGAAACAGAAAAAAGTTGCAAAATGAACACAAGCAGCTTCTAGAAGACTTGGAAATAGCTGAAAAGCTATTTCAAGAAACAAATACAAGATCTCAGTCCTACAAGCCCTACTAGAAACTGCTGTTGGGGAAAATGACATCTGCCAGAAAACAGCTTGATAAATGGCAACATGAGAGGGTGGGCTTGGACAAAAAGAGGATGAAGATGCTAGATGATTCCAAACCTAAATCAGAGTAAACAAAAAGTCCATCTTATTTATCCATTTCAGTTCAGTGATTATTGTTTTTAGTAACTTGAGCTCTAGCCATTTCTGTTAAATCCAAGTAAGGAATAGAAATTTTCTTTGTGCTGGGGGGAGGGGGTAGATACTTGACGACACCATTGGTTGGATTCTAATGCAACATGATGTCCAAAACTGCATAAAAGTTCCCAGTAAATAGTAAATGGTGTTGTTTCATGAAACTGATAGACTGTAAAACCAAACCACTTTTTTCTTGAAAAACAATGATTTCCCCAGATACCTTTGGGTTAAAACCCTTTAGCCACAAAGATTGCACATGTGACATAGACATTTAAATTGTAACCAAATGGGCTTGTATTCTCTAATATAAAATGCTGATGTTTTTTTAAGAGTATTAAATAACAACAGCTTGAAACTTTGCAAACCACCATAGACCATGTTTTGATTGTAACATGGATATTTGGTGTCATTTGGTGCTACATCAAACACTCTTTGTCTCTGTTCATTCCTGAGGATATAGTGGTGGCCCCTTTCCATGTTAAAAATGTGAAAAGTATTCACTTTATCGCTGAATGTGAAAGACACTTTTTGTTTGTTGTAAAATGTTCAATAAATTTATTAAAGTTTCTTGTTCTTACTTCAGGTAGTGGACATGTTGGATGACATTGTCCAAGAAGTTGACACCTCATGGAAATGACTGTAGAATAGGGTGAGAGTATGCCAGCTTTAAGGACCAGCATATTGTGAGTATGTATATAGCTTTCACAAGTGAATCCACAGTTCTGTAGATAAGGCCCTAAAGCTCATGTAGGCCTGGTTGTCCCATGATTTATGGTACCAATCATGTCAAATATTGGGACAGATCTACAGTTGTGAGTTCTGTAGACATGACCCTATAATAGCCTATGAAGGCCTAGTTGTTGAATGAATTACTATGCCAGTTGTGTCAAAAATTGAGAAAAAAGCCCTATAAGCCCCTATTTTTTTTTAATTAAAAGTCCCTATATTTTCCCCTATAATAAGCTTGCAGAGCGGTAGAAAGCCTGCAACCTTGTACTGGTTTCCATGAGAAAGATACCTATGCATGTATGTACGTGTATCATTTACCTCACATGCTCAAGCCTTAGCAAATGAAGGAAGGTTATTAAATGAATTGCCCTTTGGAATATTATGGAAGGGACTTGCATTTAAAACAACACATTAGTCATAAGACTGTGGGAAGACCTTCCAGCTACATGAGGACAAGCTACGAGAATTGCAGATGTCTGCTGCAGACTTCACGGCAATCACACTAACAGACGTGATTTCAGAGACTCAGGGAGACAAAGTCCTTAAGATAGCACTACCTCAGTAATAATCAAAGAACACCACTGCCTCAGACAAGATCAGTAACGAAGATGGTTCTTGCGTTTTATCTCATTTTAGCCATGCCAGTCTAGTGTAACTTATTCAATAGCAATAGCTAACAACCTTGATGGGATCTTTTCTGACATCACTTGCAACTCATTCATTCATGTGATGGCACGTACATCTGCCTATGTATACATGTGTACATATTTTGCCATCATTATTCCTTTTATATTTATCATGTTAAAAATAACATGACATAAAGATCTTCAGGCACTCTCCAAATTTTGCTTCAGCAAAGCCCTGTAATATCGGCTACATTACGGTTGCCCTTACCATTCTAGGTAAGAGCAACCGCAATATATAATGTGAACTTCAAAAACAAACACCTTCCAATATACGTCGGCATGGCTACATATGATCGCAAACCCATGATAACAGTTAATGCCACCACGTAGTACGTATTAGTAGAAACATCAAGGACTTCAATATTTTCCAAAGCTTTATACACATGTTATACCATAAACTGTATGTAATTTTTTTAGAAATCGTTTATACTTAACTTATCATACCTTACAAACATCAACCATACTGTTAAAGATAAAATTTGTTTCAACAATATATTTCCAAATTGTTAAGCGACGCACATGATGTGATCATTTCTTCAACAAAAACTTCCAACTTCTTGAGAAGACGTACACTCCAGTTCAATAGGTTCGCAATATTGAGGTGTGCCCTATTGCTTTTGGTGGAGGTCAAACGTCATCTGGAGACACTGTGGGTAAAACTCTGTTTCTGTGACACTTGCTTGGGTAACACTCCTAACTCAATAAGGGCAAGTCGGATGAAAGTAAAAAAATGTAGGTTTGCGAAATTGGGAGGGTCTATCCTATTGTTTTCGGTGAAAGTTAAGGGGAGAACTGATTGACCTGATGAATTATTTCAAACATATTCATATTAGTCATAAAAATAAATACCATTTCAGGAGTGTCAAAATCTAATTTGCATAATTGATGCTAATTAGATGCGAGTCCGCACATATAATTTGGTGCATAGTTTTTGGCTTAAAACTCAAAATAGGAATGACAGAGAAATTCCAAATTTTGCGGGCATATTAGGTGTATCCTTGGTTACATTCTGGACTAGAATGGACCAATTTGCATGTTTACTTGTAATTTGTTGTGTGGTAAGACCACATATAGGTTGTATTTCCCACGAAAAATGCACCTAATTAAATATTCATAAGCAATTACCTCCATAATTACATTTTGGATCCCTCCCATTCTAGTCTACTTTGTAGGTAATTATCTTCAAAATTGACAAAGGAGTGAAAATTGCATCTAAAAAATATATATGCAAATATGAATTTATCACGCACTATTTCATTTGGTTCTCCAGGTAACTGTCTGGTTGGGGGTGTAATTTGGGGAGTATAAACAAGTCTTTACCTCAGACACATCTAAGAATTGCCTGCTTGGTAAACAGTGCCCTCTCTGTGTGCAATTTTCTTCTCCAGCCGCTTCAATAGCTTTCCTTGTGCGCTTTTCCTTCTGTTACTCAGTGCTCGCAATGCCTGCTTGGTACACCCTTTTCCTATCAACCTGTTTAAAATACTCCCTTGCATAGTAACCAGCATCATAACCTAGTAGTTTCTAAATATCTATCTTTGCTTTCTCTCCATTATTGAATACAATAGTAGCGTCTGCGACTGCTGTCTCTAATCGAGTGCGGCCAACAAAAATTGTTTGGACATCGAGTCCAGATGGCATTGTGAAAGCTCTCATTTGTGTTTTGGGTTGCACCATGTTCTCAAAGTCTGGCCTGATTTCCTCCAAAACATGCTTGGGCAGCGAGTTCCGGTTTGCTTTGGTCAGATCTCCAATTTTGGATGGGCACCAATCACCGCACGGCGAATGATCTTCTCCACGGTGACGGAAAATAGCCCAAATATCATCCTTCATTTCCCACTACAGGCTCCAATTTCACCCTCCTGATATTGATGTGATGATAACTTTCCATGACTAGCTGATTTTCTTGAGGAATCTGGCCCCTCTACTGAAGGCCTAATACTACTAGGCCTGTCGTCAGTGATACGCTTAGGCCTTGTATCACACTCACTGTTGCTACCACTTGCCTGGTCATGGGCACCTACAGTGTAAGGCCCAGTTCCACGAAAACTGCTAATCTCATCACTTTCTTTGTCCTTTTCTGACTGAGGCCTACAATCTTGGACAAAATTGTTGGGACACTTTGTCGTACGTTGCAAATATAATACTGAATTTTAGGTGAGAGGATAACATGAAACCCCGCGCCCCTTTCCAATGTTGCACTATAGAAGTGAACGTACCCTTTGAACAGCAATCCTATAGCCAACATTGAACGGGGGCGCCGGGTGTCCCAAGGTATTTTTTCCAAGATTGTAGATCCAGTATACCTGTTCCCATGAAATGGCTTCTTTTTTATTTTGGGCATTGCAATATTGTTTGTGTTTGGCTGTGTTCAGTTAATGTGTATTGCTGTATGCTATTATTAGTATCTAGCAGTATTTATAGTGCGAGGCCTGTGATTGGTCAAAATTAATGTGAAGTGGAAGAAGTGGAAGTGGACGGTTTAAACTGCAGAAATGCACTAAAAATATGAAAATAGATATTTGAGTGGAAATTATGATTTTTTCTGGTCAGTCCTCCCCCTAAAGGTCATCTGGGGACACAAGGGGCAGTACTGTTTCTGTGACACTTGCTTGGGTAACACTAACTCAATAGGGGAAAGTCAGATGAGTCACACTTGGTGTTTAGGTTCGCCATATTGAGGTGTGCTCTATTATTTTGGTGTAGGTCAGAGGTCATATGGGAGAACTAGGAGAAAAACCTGACTACCTTTTTTAACACAATATGGATTGCAGTATGGTAGTGGTGCCTTCAGGGTCTTCAGGAATTTGGGGTCAAAGGTTCACATGGGTCATTTTAACAAATCATGCAAAATGCCTCTTGTCCTACCGATTGTATGACATTTAAGTTGAACACGTCATGTACCACTGTTAGTCGATCCTTGTGGTTGCTGAGAATAATTGGTCCCATATGAACCTCTTCTCTGCTTGTATTTTACTTCACGATGTGGAAGGGTTGTCAAATTAGCATTGTCGTAGTGCAACCCTTTGTGTGACCCACTTAGGTTGGGCCAAGCGATAGTTACTTTTACTTTACTTTTTAAATAAAGAAGGGTGAAGCAATTCTTTTCAAGCCTCTTTGACCATCCCTTGTTGAAAAGGACTTCATTTGCATGAGTGAAGTCTGTCATGCTTCAAGTGGGGTTTTGTCAGAATGGCCATGCTTAAGTAGTCTCGTCATCCATGCTTTATGTCAGCCTGACCATGTTCACAGTCATGTGCCATAAATTTTTTCTCATCACAAGATTATTGCTCGAAGTTTGGGTTTAAGTAAGGTTTCAAGCCAATTAAAGTCAGATTTCATGGTATGAAGAAGTCTGGTAATCGAAATCCATACTTCAGACGATTTCTTTCATGAATGCTTAACCCTCCTTATACATCTAGTAAGGTAGTTGTGTTCACAGACACTGCCCATATTTAGAAAAGTGTCATCGTTAGATAGACCTTGAGAGACAAAGATACTTGCCCAGCAGGACTCAACTTCATTCATTGCAATGAAATGGCTTCGTAATGGTACAACGACTAGTGTACAGTAGCTGAAGGTCAACATCAACTGCATCTATATTATAGCACTTGAAACCTCGAGCAACCATGACGATCATAAAGTGTCACCTGGCAGTGACCCTGTTTGAGCTCTACCATATTCTCTACAGTACATACTGCCCTTACCCACACACTCTACCGTCTACCGTCTACCGTGTGTGACAGATCAGGCGATGATGCTGGGCCTGCTTCATTTTGTCTCACTCATTTTCTGACCGCTTTTGAAGACATACATCAGTACATATATCAGTTTCAGTCGTCAGACTTTACATGATTTTTTTTTGTGTTCTTTTTAAAGTGTCTAGTGGTAGATGTACAGAAGAGAAATTAATGCCAGGGGGAAACCATGCAAAACTGAAGAAAGGGAATTTGTAAATTCTTCAAAAAAGGTTGGATACAGGAGTTACTTCCCACTTGTAAACAGTGCATTGCTGCACAAAACAAATATCCAATTCTAAAGTAGCGCAGGTGGTCCACGATCAAAGATTTCATGGTGGTTGAAACGAGAAGATGCACCCGCTAGGCAGAAGAACTAGAGAACTGAGTCACCATATGGGCGATTCCACCGTCACTCTCATGAAACTTTTTGTGGACACTTCATTACTCCACCTGCTATATTTCTTGTAGCTGCATATGTGTACCTAAGACCTAAGGCTATAACTCGCACTCACAAAAAGGACCCCAAAAATATCTTTCTTTTGAAAACAACGTTCTTCTAAGAGGATGATGTCTGAAGCAAAATGTTCAAAACATTTACAAAGCATGGAAAGTAGGCGAACAAAGGAACATTGTAAATTAAAATATAGCACACACAGGAGTCTAGGTGTCAGGAGGTTGTGTCGCTCGCATTACACTTCGCTAGCTAATATTATATTTGTAAAGGCAAGGAGAATCCAGTTGCATTTGCTGCTATACACAAGACAATTTATCACACTGATGGAACTTACGTCGGCATTGTCGGCAAGTGATGAAATTAATCCACAAATTAATCCACTGTAAATAACACTTTTCTGATGCTGATTTTGGCAAGTGACATCACTGGTTTTGTACTTACATGTATCTTCTGCTTTTGCTTCTGAAATGATGAAGGGAGTGCAAGAATTTTAGCTTAAAGCTTCAGTCTGCTCCTCCTAGACTGTTCATTCTGTTACTTACGATTGTCTTCTTATTTCCCCTCGGCTTTGAGTTTCACTAGAGCAATAGAGTACTGGTCACTGGAATTTCTAGGGGCTGAACATGCCTGTACAGCAAGCTTCCTTGTGAGTTAGGGGAAATGACAAATACAAACCAGCAAGCAGGGGAAGTTAAAAAGGGGAGACCCTGACAAATATGTCTGTATTCTGTACATTTTAGACATAGATCAAGCAACCATTGGCAATATTTAAGGAGTACGAACAGCAACTTAAAACGGTATGATCAACAAAATTCCAGACCAACAAATATATTCAGGCCTGAAGATAAGATTGGCATGTATAGTATCCTTTAGCAGTATACCGTAAACCGGGGCTACTTTGAACAGCAAGGGCTGTTATTAAGCGGAGGAAATTAACACAGTGTTTCTTACTTTACTTTGCAGCAATCCTTTGCGGATTTTCTGAAGCAATAATGACATGCATGGAAATTATGGGCACTGACACAGCCTGATTCAAGAATGGCCGTCTCCTGTTGCTAAACATCTGCTACTCTTGTAAACTTTCTACTCCAGGGCGGTAAGTAAAAGAATTGACATATTTCAAATACCACCATTAGGCAAGGTAACATGTACTCATACAGTACAACCACTTTAAGGCCAGGTGGTAGGAATGCAAGAATGCAGGAATGCAATAGGGACAAATAAATTTTCACCCCACATGTTTGCGCCGTGATTTAACGTAGCCCCGAGTACACCTTTAACTAAATTTCTTTCACAACTGATGTGTGATGTCCAGCTAAGATGATTTATAACACTGATCTACAATGCAATTTTTGTTTACAATCAATTTTGCTTCACGTTAAACATTTACACTCATTTTATTGTTTATGGCCCTACAAAAGTGATACGACAAAAGATAAACCATTTACAAAAGGAAGGAGCCAGAAATCGCATCTCTCAAATACACAAATGCAGCTGTTCGTTGTTTAAAGTCGGGCACAATGACCCTTCGAGAAGTGCACAAGAGATTTAAAATTCCAGTTGGAACATTGCATAACAAAGCATGTCAACAATCATGGACATCCTACAGTATTACTTTTTAAGTGCATGAAACGGCACAGAAACAAAAAGAAAACCCAGACCGGCTCAGGAAAAGCAAAACGTGAACTATTTACACACTACCATCCTACAGTATTTACTGTTGAAGAGGAGCTGCCTCTCGCCGATCATTATCCATGATGCGTTAAAACCTAAACTTAAATCATTTGTTTAATTTATTCTGGTTTCCTATAGACAAATACTGGAAAATGAGTCTGCCGAAGACGTTGATGACTTTAGACCTTGATGAATCCATAGAAGAGGAAGCACCATGGACTTGAGGTTTTGAAGATATGCCATCACTGCTCCAGAAAAAAAATGCAATGAGCCTCTTACATACAACTTAAATGCCATTGGTACAGCAGTTGTATTTACCTGGACATATAGAGCAGGAAATAACTGTGGGACATGGAGAACCATGTAACATGTTCGGTGGACACTTGCAATTTTCTTCTGCAGTAACATTGTCAGCAAACAACTTTTCCAAAATTCAGTTTAATCTTTTGTCAAAATTTGTAAGAGACTGTTGAGGACCCTCTCGACATCGTAGAGGTATTCAAGAACTACTATGAGCAGCTTTCTACTGCAGCAGATGTCGATGAGGACCTTCAACAGTCCCTTTTAGATAATTTTGTTTGGGCCCCTTCCGACGATCAGAACGACGAACTTGGTTCTCCGTTGACAGTCGACGAGCTCTGGAGGGCGGTGGCGAAGATGAAATCCGGTAAAGCCCCTGGGTCCGACGGTATTCCGGTTGAATTTTACAAACGCTTCTGGAGTACCGTTGGTCCCGATCTGCGTGATGTATTCGTCTCCGCCTTCCTTACTGGCTCATTGAGCCCTTCGCAGCGCACAGGTGTGATAACGTTGTTGCCAAAGGCAGGGGATCACCTTGAACCGAAAAACAAGCGGCCAATCACCCTGTTGAACGTGGACTACAAGATCCTGGCAAAAGCCCTTTGTAACAGGCTAGGCACAGTTATGCCGGATCTTGTTGGGCCTTTTCAGACATGTGCGGTGCGGGGACGCAGTGTTCAGCAGAACCTCTGGTTGATGCGGGACTTAGTTGAATTTGTTATTGACCGTGACCTCCCATGTGCGCTTGTCTCCCTCGATCAGGAGAAGCCCTTTGACATGGTTGATCACGGTTTTCTCCGTAAAGTGTTGGCGAAGTTTAATTTAAATCCAGATTTTGTTGCATGGGTTAATTTACTGTATAATAATGTAAGCGGTTGTGTTATTGTGAATGGCCTTTCATCGGGCACCTTCAGAGTCCAGCGCGGGGTACGACAAGGATGTCCCCTCTCACCTCTATGTTTTGTTTAGTGAATCCCTTGTAAGAGCCTTTCAAGTCAACCCTTTGTTTCGTCCGTTCAATATTCCTGGTGGATCTGAGGTCAAGTGCCTTCAGTACGCTGATGACGTCACTTGCGTAGTCTCTGACGTGGCCTCCTTCAGGGCCCTTACTGGCACGCTGGCTACCTTTCAAAGAGCAACAGGTGCCAGACTGAACCCAACAAAAACCAATGGACTTCGTCTAGGTGGGTGGCGATATAGACAACTGCCCTTCGCGGCATCGTGGGTGGATGGTGCAATAAAAATTAATGGTATATGGTTTGGTTATGGTTCGCCGGAGTCACTTACCTGGAATGAGAAAGTGGACCTGGTGGAGGCTAGGTTGGAGGACTTCAGGGATCGCTACATTAGCCTGTTGTGGAAGGTTACTGTTATCAATCGTTTCGTTTACCCTCTCTTGTGGTACCCGGGCACTGTTCTGGTTGCTCCAGATGGTGTCCTGGCTCGACTCGAGAGGGCCGTCTTTAGTTTTTTATGGTCAGGGAAGACGGAGTTGGTCAAAAGAAGGGTAGTGTATCAGGACCTTAGGAGTGGGGGATTGGGCCTTGTGCATTTTCCTTCCAAGCTCCGTTTTCTCCTGACCAAATGTGTTTATAGTGCTGTTGACAGCAACATGCCGTTTGCCTATTTTGTTCGTTATTGGGGAGGGCTTTCTTTCCGCCGTTTTTTCCCCTCCCTTTTTAGCAACAGTGCTCCCCACAGCTGGAGGCCCACGAAGGCCTACGGCCACATGAGGGACACTCTCCGTATTATGTCATCCGCGGGGGACGTCTCGCAATCCAGTGCGGGGACCCAATATCGGGCTATTTTTGATGAATTGGTCGGCCAGGTCCATACTCAACAAGGCAGCTGGATTTACAAAATTTACATAATTTTACAGTACGCATCTTCTCTTCAAGAAAACATGGATTGCTCAATTTATCAGTGTAAGAAAATGAATACGAATTATACTCATGGCACATTGCCCAACCCTCAGGCTAATAAAAATGAAAAACACAATAAAGAGAAAACACGTGGTAAGCTTTTTTTTAAGAACACATAATGTAAAGTAAATGTATTGTTATAGGCGTGGCCTACAGTATTACAATTGAATGGTAGGAAAACCCCACCCACTGCAATCTGTGAGAATCATAAAACGACAACTGGATTGTCAGACCTTCAAACAGTGAGTTGTTATTTGGATGGAGATACGTCGCTTTGAAGTGAGGTTTGCACTGTGAAGGTCACTCAATAATCCATAGTTTGTATCTCTCTCAATATTTCTGTAAGACTTAAAGTAGATTCAAAAGTCAACACAATAGTGATCTATGGTGTTCTACATCTACAGTAGGACTGGTGGTGTGTTGCTGCTGCCATAGCACTGCCAGTCTTTAGAGAAAAGATGATGTGCACGACAGTGCATCAACTTTTCATATTGTTTTAACAAAGGTTATACTTCTACCTGGTCAACTCATTTGCACATGGTTTCTTGTACAGGAACAGGAGGATATCTGTTTTTTTATTGCAAGTAAACAATCATTTTGAGTTTCATATCACCTGCTCTACACATGTTGGCCGTGTGTTATGTGCAGGCAGCTTGTAAGTATTTCATGACTTGAATTATCAAATTGGAGCCACTAGACAGAGGATAAAAAAAACCCCTTTGTTCCCAATAAATGGCTTATTGCTGATAATTTTCTCTTGACTGGACAGTTCTTAAAGTATTAACATGAATTGAACCTTTCGATATGTCAATCCAAAAACCAACTACCTGCTCAAATAATTGCATAAAATGTGAATTACATCTTATCAGGCTTGAACAGGCTTGAACAAAAACCAACATCTACTTTCTGCCAAGACTCCCAACTGTGCCCTAACCATGATTGACATAATTACTTAAAGGGAAATAGGGTGATTAGAATACACCAACATGACATACAAAAGAAATAGCATTTTAGTCATTGTTAAACCATTCAGTCTCATCAATAAACATCTGCCAAAGCTTCATCTCTTCAAACCATTATGCAATTGATGAGTAACAAATGATGCATAATTTGAATTTTGAAAAGGCCAACCCAAGGATTCTGGGGGGGTGGATAGAAGTGCCATATGCCCCATTCTCTCTTCCCTTAATTCCTACTGTATTGATGTGTAACTCTAATCAGCATGTCTCTTGTGCCTACACAACCATCTTGTGATAACATTTCAGGTTTCCACAAGCAACAAGAATACTGAAGCACACGGAAAGAACCTTCATTTGGATCAGACTGGAAATTACAGTTCTGCACAGGAATTTCAAACTAGAGCAGCGATGCTGCAGTTGCTCAACCCTTCTGATGTTAGGAAGTGTCCAGTTTAAAATTAATTTTGAACACATCTATGGTCCTAACATGGTTCATACTGTCCACAAATTTATGTTGGGCTGGCCAGCACATAAACACTGTTGACCTAGCAATTAAGTTTCACAGCTGGACTATTTCAGGGATAAATCTTAGCTATATAACACTGCCCACAGGGGACAGGGATCGGACAGTAGACTTCTAGTACATGCCACCAGTTTGTGCAGGGCAGTGGCTTAACCAGAAGGGGCTGTCAAATGTCTAATTGTCCCCACCCTCCCAGTATCCCCCATAAAATTGGTGGGTAAAAAAATTATTGGATGAAAACCACACCATGCATTTCTTAAGTAAATGCTGCTAAGTGGTGTGGAGTCTAATATTGATTCCGTAAAAACAAATTAATGAAAAGAAAAGAATCTAGTATGATGAAATATGTAGGCTTTTGTTGACGAATAAGAATGTTGCATCTATACTTAGTGAACCCCCCTGTAAGTGCCTGAATACATTAATTTAAACTGAACTTAACTAGCACTATTGATGTTATCAAAAATTTTTCAACAATTTCTTTTTGTGGCTTTCACTCACCACCCTTGCAAAGACTGACCTTTTGGAAGTGGAAATTTCTAAATGTGATTTGTCAAAAATGAAGAATATTTGGCCACAATTCACAAGGTCTGGGAGGTTGGGAACTGCCAATTCCTGCACTATGAGAGGTACTTTTGGCAAAAATTTTAATGGTATGCTACACTACACTTAGAAAGTGCCATAATCACTTGTCCCCCCCCCCTTAAATAAAAAGTCTGGTTATGCCACTGGTGCAGGGCCTTGACCAAGCCAAGACCAAACCTCAACTCCCTTACATTCTCTGATAACCATTCCAGCTAGACCAGGTAAACAACTGGTGAAGAACAATAACCCCTCTGTATGTAATGTCCACACAACAAGCAAGGAGGGCTATGTAATAGATTCTAAAATTAGCTATCTGGGAACTTTGCCATCGTGGTACATTAGTTGTGTAGACAGTGGACACTGGATACTACAGGGAGTACAAGTAATGCCCAAGAATAACAGTCAAAACAAAGTAACTGAAAACTGTCTTACACAAGCTTGAGCTTGAGGCTATTCATTTATGGTGGTGAGCATGCCCTTCCAGATAAAGCTCACTTCATCTCACTACCACATAATATAACCACACAAATCACGGGAGTGAGACTTCAAAAAGTATCTAAAGCACAAGGAAAAATGATCAAAATAGCCAAAAACTATGACTTCCCTTTGTCCTATCATATAGTTAGGAACAACTTGTATTGCCATCCCAATGTGGCACCTTCACTGCAAATTTCACAAAAATCCACCAGTAACTGCAGAAGAAGTAGGCTTTTGAACAGAGAGACAGACGTTTTCTCGCCCTACAGTACAACTGTAAACTAATAAATGTACTACAGCAAAGTACCTGTGTAATTTTTTGCCAGCACCAGTCTTTATCGATACTTATTTGGAATTTCGCAAACAAATTTTGCATTACCAGTTTCTACAAAAACACATGAACATACAATATTCTGTACTTCTGTAACTTCATTCACATTCAAATCAACCTGTACTTTGTGAATATGGTCCTTTTGATCATAAATTACTGGATGAAAAGGAATGATCAATGCAATGTTAATTTTTCTTTTGATTGGTTTCAATACATGCAAAAAGCTTAACTGCCCCAAACTTCACCATCCCTCCTTCTTTATATTTTATGACGTTCTGGTTTCTACGTAATAACCTCTTATATGCAATTGCATACACAAAAGAATTACTACATTTAATAAAGGTTTTCATCCGAACTGGGGTGGAGATTAATGCAAGATCATATTTCTGCCTAATGGCAGCAACTTCAAATGCAGATAGGCACTTTTCTTTCATTTGGTCCATGGAGTAAACCCCTGGGCACAGATTTACCCAACACTTTGAATGATACAGGGAACTGTTAAGTTCCTTCAAGTATGTTAATACCTCATGATCTTCCATAGCAAATTCTTCAGTTAATGTAGGAACTGCCTGTAAAAAACCATATGATTGAATTACTTGAGTATCGACACCTTGTGTCTCATGAATTAAGGAAACAATAAATCCATTTATGTCCTCAAAAATAAAACAATTGTTAATAAAGAGTGGTCCAGTAGCTTTAACATTTTGTGGTAAATGAACTAGTTGGTGAACATTCATTGTAACATAGCGTAAGGAATATAAGTCCTCAAACCTCTTTACAAATTCAAACAGACACGTTTCAGCAATGACCAAGTCACCATCAGAAATAGTTTCTTTGGACAGTAAGTATGTGGCTTTTACCAATAAACAGAAGTGCACAAAATAATCATGACTTAAAATGGTCGATAATATTGGAACTCCCCAATACAACAGAAAACTCCTAAATTCTGATGCTTTCCAGTATGGCAAATCAGTAAGGGATCGTGGAACTCTCGCAATGTTAATAGTAGGTTTTATCTGACTTAGACGGTCATTAACTTCGGACTTAAATTTGGAAAAGGAGAACTGTTTGTTGCGACACTCTGATCCAAACCAAAGTGTAAGGAGTAACTTCATGACTCCTTCAAAAACACAGTGCATTGAATCAATTACCATACCATCTGCATAGTTGAAGTATTTTAAAAACATTAACCAAAATGGCCCTTTGCAACCATTTGTAATGTAGTCGGTTTTGTTGGACTTGATTTTTTCAACACATTTCTGAACATCACTGTAAATGTTATCCATTGTTCGTTTCGGTCCTGTTGGATCACCTGCTTGAAAAGGAAGACGTGGCAGTTTCCACCGCTCTCTGTTCTGGAGGTTTCACCCATCTGCATGCAGTGCCAACAGCTGTACTTTCCATTAAACTGCATGCTGTTAGTAACCAGGCATTTTGCAGGTAAGTCACAGGTACATGTTAAAAGGGCTGTTCTGCATAAAAACGATTCTCCCTCATGATCTACAAACTTTACCCCATTTTCAAGTTTGGATAACTCATCAAACAGAGGTTTCAAAAAGCTCCACATTACAGGTTTTCTTGGTGCGATCCATATTCCATACAACAGCATATTTTCCTTGGCATGTCTCTCAGCAATAGGCAGTTCATTGATTAAGAAATAAACTGGCCACATCGAGATCTTTGAACTTTTGAAAATTGCTACTCCATCTGTGTTCATAGCAAGTGAAATATGTTGATTGTTCAAAAAGTCTGAATCATAAACATCACTTATATAGCCAGGGGAAACAGATTTTAAGTGGTTAAATCTGTGTGTTCTTACTTGTGTAGTAAAAGACTCCCTTTTAAACAAATTCTGTAACTGGTCGAGCAATTTATACTGTACGAAGTATGAAGTTGCTCCAGACTTTGTCAGATCATGATGACACATTTCATTGGGGCATGAGGTGTCCTTTTTCTGAACATGAAAGTAACAGCTGGAACAGTAATAATGAATGGAGGGGAAAGAAGTGTACTTTGTCAAGTATTTCTTTACGCCATATAATGACTGCACTAGACAATTTGTCTCCGGTAGCAGTAGCCGCAACATAACCAGCAGGTAATGCATTGTTTCTTGTGACAACTTGAAACGTATCATAAAGCAAACAAGCAGAAGCATTCCAATAGCGAGATGTCTCTTTGATCCTGGGTACAATGGGGGATCACTATCCTTCCCTCTTTCACTATCATGTTGAACAGCTATTTCAACTTCGTCTGTGATGACTTCCATGCTTCTGTCTTCCAGGACCATTGTTGGTTCAAAAAAATCTTCTGCCAGTTCTCCATGATGTTGGTGTTGTGCCATACAGTGAAGTTCATCAAGGAGTACATCCAAATTTTCATCATGATGATCCAGTTTAGGAAGAATGTAATCATGAATTAATTTATGCTCTGGATTACTTCTGTCTGTTTTGTTTATTGCCTCTTGTTCAATCAAAAGAGGTGAATTGGCCTGCGGTTCAAGGTCAACCTCACTACTAGCAGGTTCTGCACCCAAAAACGAATCACTACCGGAAGTTTTTCTCAATTTGGAATGGATGACCTAACATCAAAAAGAGAAACGGTACACAATTTTCATTCATTTAAATTGCTTTTAGAGTAAGGCCAAGTAAAAATAGTATCTTTCATGTCTGATTTTTGCTTAAGGAGGAGGATGAGGGGCTTTTTTATTTTTCCAAGATGGCTACAATTAAGTTTCTGCAACCCTTGGTGCATTCGTTTTAAATGATAATATGTGATAATATGTAATATAACTCTTAGAGCAAGAGCAAAGACACACAAAGCGCTAGCAGCGGTAGTATAGGGAGCTAGTACAGTGTCTAACTTTACAAATACATTGCAAGACTTGACCTGAAAGCTAATGCTGCATTAATGTGGAGTTTGGAAGTAAATATTTTTGGGTACATATTCTATAATTTTTTTTTCTCATTTTTCTGCATATAAAAAATAAAAAAAATATTGTCATGTAGGCCCTAGAAAGGAAGCGCCATTGGCGTAGCCAGAGGGTAGGGCAGGCCGCCAATTGAATTCTGGACAAAAAAATACTTTTATAACTTTGTAATGAAACAAAAAATTTACTTCAAATGACGCTAGGCCTAAATGTTGCACCAGATTGTATCCGACGGTACATACAGCTTTTTACGTAGGCATTGTACATAAATGTTCAAAGTGGATGAAAATGGTTGCACATGACATTTATTAATAAATGCCCCCTCACTTTCAATGCCATACAAGGTAAATTTCCTGTCAAATCAAGCTTTCTTATACTAATTTCTGGATCGGTGTAGGAAAACTGTGGGTATAGCAATGCATCCGTAAGTTACTACACATTTGGAAAGGGCAAACAAGCCACAGTTTGAATTTATTTTATTCCAAATATCGGCTTTGAAACTGCTTTGGTGCGTCATTCTCGAGCCCACTATGCTATATGTTTTTTTTTAAACTTAAACTAAGCGTAACGTTAGGCCTAAGGCTAACAGTTAGTTCATTACCGTAGGCAAACTATATCTCGTTGCCTCTGGTCCATCGATGGGAATTGTTGTGCATTGTTCGGTTATTGTCCATCGTCGATATGGTCCTCATTTGCTCCGTTCAACCCGGCTGCGATCCATTACTCCTTTCAGAAATTGCCAGACCGAAGTATCAGTCCAGCAATCAGAAATATCGGAGAGCACCTAAATTTCCCGCTATTTGGGCAATGTCATGACGCATTTTGGATGTTGAAACACACTCCGCTCACGCGTATCAACTATGTATACACCAAAGACATTATACCACCGAAGGCGCAAGACTGTACTTATAAAGCCGTAGTACGTTTATGGGGCGATGCAACCGCCATTTGAGTAAGCAAACTAAACATCAGCGCCGATGTGATACGATGAACTGTGTGTACGTATACGATCGGGTTGTTATCGATTTCCACGTTACGGCGTTGGGGAAGAAGAGTTTAGCTCACTGTTCTTCAATAAATTGACGAATTCGCCAAAGTTGAAGACCTAACTTATCATTTTTCAGATTCCCCAATAACAATGAGAGGTCTGAAGATGCTTAATAAGCCATACCATACCATACTTCAAAGTTGATTACTAAAATGGCGGCCGCTCTGCTCCAATTGCATACTACGTGCAGTTGTATACAATTTCGTGTGAGTAATCGGTCTTGCGCCTTACAGCGCTCTACGGTTTTTGGTATACACCATCAGCTGTGTTGTAGTAATATCCGCTCTCACCTCGAATTTCCAAAATGACGTCATTGGTCGAGCGATATAGATCATCATGTGCACATTTATTTTCATTGTAATTAGCGGAGTTAGTCAACTGATTTTATCTTACAGATGTACGGAGCATGGAGTACATACTAGATCTCTTGAACTAAATCGTACGCATGAATGCACTTGTGCGACAAATTTAGTTTTGACTCCTGGCTACCAGATTTGCACGTACTGTACCTCCAGCGGCACGTTAACTGGTATTCCGCTAATCCTATGAGGTAAATTTAATCGATCTCAATAACCATTCCTGAATAGTCATATGGGATGTTAATTTTAATAACACAGCCTCGGCCGCGTTTAGGTTAAATAGTACGTCAGATGTGACGTCGGAAGTAAAGGCTAACCATAGGGCTGGAATATGGGCCTAGCCTAGGCCAAAGTCAGTGCAGGACTACTAGCACTAGCGTTAGGCCTAACGTTAGGCATATTAAAGCGAGCACAGGCGCTCGGTACTTCGCTATAATTCAGGCCTAGGCGTAAGTACACGAGAAAACGCCTAGGTTGGCCAAGACTATAGAACTTTGCAGAAACTGAGAAATTGCCAGAATTTTGTAACATAGAGAGTGTGTAGAGGGTACTGTACATAACATAGCCTACAGTTGTCAATGTCAGTAACTTGCATTGGGGTACTTTGAGTTGATCACCTAACAAACATTTTAATCCTTGAAATATGAAAACATATATTTTTAACTTGGCAGAAGTATACATTTGCCCTGTCCTAATACCTTTAGTTAAAAATGAGTAATGTTACTTACTTGGAAATAGGATTTAATTAACGTGGCCGTACAGGACCAAGACCTAAGTAGTACTGCGGTTCAGGGTTCATTATGCATTTGATGCAGGTAAAGGTTTTAGCTTATCTTGTAATACTGTAAGTCAGGCTAATAATGTCCTAATTTTTCCACTCTGCTCTTTGGTGAAAGTCTTGCTCAAGTGTAAACAATTTGACAACTGGCTGGACAGTAAGCTTGAAAGGGACATTTGACTGGGGGTATGTAGCATATATAGCAATTTCCTGACCGAAACCAATAGGGAATGTGAACACAACTGTGAAAACAGAAGATAACCATGGTACAAGTTGGTCACGTGACACACAGGCAAAATTTTAATTGCTTGGGTGAAAGCTGGAAAACAGTGTTTTGTTTATTTATTTCATCATTTCATGCATTAACAGGAAATTACAAACACAAGATGAATAAAAGAGGCATGAGGTGAAGGGAAGTACACGAAAAAACCAGTTGGGCTTGGAATTTGGACTCCCTGTCAATACAAAATCAAACAACGAACAAAGCAATACAACAAAAATCAACAGATAAAAAAGAGAAAAGAAGAGACCAACCCTCGAGAAACCTAACCACTAACACAGAGAAAAGGCGAAAAGAAGGCACCTAGGTCTTAGGTTTCTAGAGTGTAATGGGAACGAACGTGTTATGTATTTAGTTCAAACACTTTCATAGAATAGGCCTAGGGTTTACATAGGGGAATTTTCTAACGTTTGGCTCATTCCATACAGTACTTGCAGAATTTTATCTGTTGTATTTCGAACGTTTTAGGGTGTCTCTTGTTTGCATGCATGTTTTCATGAACCGATTAGTGATTCTAAGCAAAAGTATGTAGTGGACAATTCCGGGGTAGTCCTATACCCAAATCCGGCAGGTATGCATGTGGGCGTAGGCCTAGACTAGGCAGGGACGAAATGTAGCGGTCGTCCGAGACGACCAAAATTTCTGTAGGACGACCAAAGTTACTACCTCAGTTTGTTCTTTGGACGACCAAATTTTACCCCTGGTCATTTATATTGTGACACAATGCTTACAACTCAACACTGAGATGCAACTAAAATATTTAACATGCATGAACTCCATTCCAAAACATCTGTTTTCTTTCACAAAAAACCGCCAAAACAACCTGAAATCCACGGTACGGTAACAAGCCAAACAAACAGCCTCACTGTACGATCATGTTTCAACTGATTTTACTGTACCAGACATGCACATACAGTACTGTACACAGCAAGTACCAGATAGATGAATCGCAGTCGAAGAATTCAGTCATATGTGCCACGTGCAAGGAGAGCTGGTATGAATTTTCTAAATAGTGATAGTACCGTTCAAGATGAGTAATGTATCATATTTTGATTTGAAACAAACATTATATTACAGACATTTTCTTCTATATGATATATACTTTACAGCATCAGTGATTCTAGATAATGACATTTTTTTATTATCGAAGTGAAAAGGTGGAATTTTACCAGCCTCCTTCTGGAACCCCCCCCCCCTTCCCTTTTTATAAACCCTGAGCATAACTTTTAAGTTACAAGTCAGTAGTATAATTTAGCTGTGGAAAGTTTCAACTTGGATAAGAAAGACAAATAAAAACATGGTCTTGACTGTGCAAAATACACATTTTGCACATTTCTTGTTTTTATATGTCCGTTGTGGAGGACGACCAAATTTTTGGGAGGACAACCAAATTTTTGCAGCTGGTTGTCCTTTGGACAACCATTTTCAGTTGCTTAAGGATCATCCCTGCTGGATGAGTAGTGTTTAAGGCCTAGCCTCTAAATAATTAATAATAAAAATATTGCAAAGGATTTACAAGACTAGGCCAATATTGTGAAACTACAGTTTCAGCTTTACTTTTAGAAAAACTGTAAGACCTGCGGCTAGCTGTCCTATGCCTGACATTAGGGTTGGGCAGTAAAGCTACTGGCATTAGGCCTACTTGTATTCACATAGGCCTAGCTTAGGCTGTATACCGGTAGTGTAGTATCGGTAATAATTTGTATTTGGGGGCTTTCATTTCTTTTTCCTGATATGGCAAGTGCATGAGTTTGGAAGCAAATGACTGAAGAAGCCCAGATTAATTTGCAGTGTCTCACCAACATGAAGGCATTTAATTGTTTTTGATTTGATATTCTTCTATTTTTTTTCTTTCTCTTCAATAAGATGGTTTATGGACCTAATGGCGAACAATTGACTGAGCGGACAGATAAAAAACAAGCACCTAAAAAGTTAAAACAGAAAAGGTGTGTCGTGTATTGGATAGAGGACAGACAGGTTAGCACAGAGCCTCTTTCGTCAGTTGTGGACCAGGAAAATGCACAAGAAGGTTGCATCTGCAAAATCAAGTGGAAAGGAAAGGGACCATACAATGCCAAAATAATCACCATTAGTGGTAAGAGCTGCACCCATGAATATAGATATTCCTATTCAAGTGATCAATGAAACGTTTATCTTGTTGTAAAAAACAGGGTGGTACTGTATGTGCCCAAGAATGCTCAGATTTTGGATTTCTTCCCTTTTCAATATACTGCTACACATGAGCCAGAAAATCCAAGAGGTCACCTGTCAAAATGGACTGAAATTTTGTTAAATTCATGTGGAATGACCCTGTTGTATCCAACTCAAGAATCTGAATTTTATTTATCGTAATGCTATTAAGTTAGATTTGAAAAAAAAAACCTTCAACACCTAGGCAACAACTTGGATTTTGTTCATAGAAAAATCCAAATGTAGTAAGTGTAACACGTGTTGATTCCAAATTCCAAGCCATTTTGGAGTTCCGGCTCATTTGATGTGGCCCTGGACCTTTCTTCTGTAAGCGTCGGGCACTTCGAATTTCTGCTATTTTCAAATGGCAACATCTACACAGAGGAAGTGGATGCGATGCTTAGAATACCTCGCTGTTGTGCTTTTTACGCAATTTTCAAGAATCTGGCCACAAAAAAAGACAAATCTGTAACATAATTACAGTATTAATTTTAACATATGGAGCTCTCATAGTTCAGTGGCCTAATAATCAGTAAACTACTATTTTCATGCTGACAATATCTTTGATAAGTATCTTTTCCTCCAAACAACTGCGTGACTTGCCACTGCGTGATGGTTGCAGGGTTTGGTATAAAACTCAATTGAAGATGGTCCTCTCAACTTGCACTGGAAGAGGACCTCCATACATTAATTGTGCCTCCTGGTGACAATGCAGCTTCACCTCATGACAGCAATGTCTCCTCCAAGGGAAGGAAGAGAAAGAAAAGTGCAAAAGTTCTTGCTGCATCTGCTGATGAAGAGAGCACTGAATCAGATAAGGACGATAGGCAGCCACATAAAGCAGCAAGAGGTACTGTAAGTCAGGAATACTCACGAGGATAACATCTTTATTGAAACCACATTTTAAGTTTTTCATCTATCAATGGAATCACCAAAGTTTTTCCAGGCGTGGGGAGGGAGTTTTTTTTTCCAAGGAATCAAATAGAATTTCACAATCGTCTCCTTTCATGCACAATGAAGATGATGGTCCCTACCTGTCAACTTGCCCCAAAATATCATAATTTTCCAGCAGTCATGTCCACCTTTTCACCATGTGTTGAATGTTATGTGTCTTGCATACAGTATTCTACTGAATAATTTCTTTGAACTCCAGTGACTGGACATGTATAGCGTATGTACATGCATGCCAATTGTGTTCAAACAAGAAAGTGTACAGTATACAACAGTCACTTGGGCATAGTTACAGTAATTTGAACTTCTCCAGGCATGGGGATAAGTTAATGAACATTTTGTACGTAACCTTGTCTCATAATGGGTTCTGTTTCTCTACTGATTAGATAGGATGTTTGTACTCCCTTTATATGTAACCATTATGTGATAAAGAAGTGCTCTGTTTTATGACTTACTAGAAAATGCAGTTTCACATATCTTGGCAGTAAACATCACTTCATGATCTGCTGATTCCCAACTTCCCATGCAGTGTGGGAACCCAAATCATCTGAGAAGTAGCAAACACCTTATACAATATACCTGAGTAACTTTTTTATCCCTAGCTCCCCAAAAGAAACAGGCCCATCCAAAGAAACACATTGGAAAGACATCGCAGACAGGTAAGGGTAAAGTAGTGAATGATTGATTCGTTTTCATTTTTTATGTTAATCAGGAAAATTGAACCACTATCAGCTCTGTGATTAAAAGTGCATGTGCGATGCAGTATAATTATGTTACTAGTGGAGACTCAAACAAACTGCAGGGAAAAAAAAAAGTGAATACAAAACGCTCTGATCACATGAGATACAAGCTGTGTGCTGGAGCATCCATGGATAGCTTTCCTTTGAAATAAAGCATGAACGTGTCTGCATTCTTTTTATTGACTAGGGACGCCTTATGAAAGCCATGACTTTGGCAAGAATATAACAGCATATTTAAAAACAAATTATGTGCAGTTTTCTATACATTTTCCTTTTGTCTCGACTGTTTTACCAGCAAAAGGGAGAGAAAACTTAACCATGTTGGCTGGATTTGCCTCAGTCATGTCGGAGACACCAACCACTTGGAATTCCCAAAATGCACCCTCTGTTGACTCCTCTGCTGTTTCTACAAGTGTGCCATCTCACAGTCATCTGGGCTCTAACTCAAAAGCCGTCCAATCAGGCCAACTCCAATTCACCAGTTACTCCGTCCAGCAGTCTTGACTCCACCTTGCTTGCTACTTCATCCAACCACACTGCAGCTATTTCGTCCAGTTTTCGAAGTTACAACTCAACAGCTTCTTTGTCCAATCATGGCATTTCTGACACTACAGCTAGTCCATCCAGTGATTTGAACTTAAGCTCCCTTGCTACACTATCTAGCAATAACCATCCACACTTGCCAGCTAATCCGTCCAATTACTGCAGTCACAACTCTCCAGCTATTCCGTCCAGTCATGGCAATTCCAACTCACCCGCTGCTCCATTTGGTAATCTCAACTCCAATTTGCTATCTTCTGCTCCATCCAAACAGCTTAACTTCAACTCACCAGCCAATCAGTCCAAACCGTGCAGTTCCAACTCACCAAGTGCTCCGTCCAATCATCTGAGTTGTAGCTCACCAGTTACACATTCTGTTCAACTCAGTTACAACTCACGGCCGCTCCATACAATCCTCGCCACTGTAATTTACCAAATACTCTGCCCAGTCCACTTTACTCCAGCTTGCCAACTAATATGCTAAACCATGGTGGTTCCTATGCTGCAACTTCTCAGTCAAATTATCTCGATGCTAACATTACAGTTACTCCTTCAAGACATCGCAATTCTACCTCTTCCGCCATTCATTCGAATGAACTAGATGCCAACTGCACAGCATCACCATCCACTAACCCCTCAGGCACAACATATAATCAACATCTCACCAGCTTACCAGCCACTCCTTCAAGTCAACCTCAGGCTTCCAGTTATCCCAGGCTGAATAACCAACATTCCACCTTTGGTAGTTTTGGAAGTGATCATCAGTCAGGCACAGTGGTGCAGGTGCCATTTTCAAATGACATCATTTCAGAATTTGCTGAAGAAAACAGAAGTTACAGCAACTTGACGTCAGCAGGACAAAATGGTGAGATGATAGCCAACCTTAAAGAAGAGGTACAGATGCTGAAAGAGGAGAATGCAGCTTTACGTGCTGAACTGGCAACATTCGAAGGTACTGTATTTTTTTCTTTATTCTTCCTTTGGAAACAATTGCTCTCAGTGAGGGTAAATTTATTCTTCCAGCTTTGAACACTAGCTCTGGTCTTCTCAGGTAACATGTGAAGATGAGAACTAATTTCTAATTCCTTGACATTTCTTTATGATAATGATGCTGCTGTAGGGAAATTTAGCAACTTGGGTTTGTTATGCCCTGTGTATGGTGTAGATTTGTGTTCAACCTACATGGAAATATATTCACATGTTCCAACAGTACCAAATTTTAAGGACAAGCAGGACATCCAATTGTTAAGAAAACAAATGAAATCTGAGGCAATGTGCACACTTAACATAATATTCTGTGACCTCGATAAGAATTAGAGGATTCCCTTTCACGTGAGACTATTGTGAAAAGTCACTGAAATATGCCTTTAAGCAATGCTGATGATACCTACATGTAGTGGGCTTTCAAAAATCTTTTATGATTTGCTTTTCCTTCTTATTTTCTCTCTCAGGATCCAAAGTTCGGTACCATCTTCAGCGTTTGCTCTCAATATTGAATACAAAGGAAATGGCTTCAACAAATCCAACAAGTTCTAACCAGGTTGTAGTGCCATTCATTTTCCACACCTTGGCCCAACATTTCATTTTGTTTCAGAAAGTGTTGAAACAGAGTTAAAAGAAAGCATATTTTTCCCCACCTTCGGGTATTCAATTGTGTACTCTGCCATATATCTAATTCTTTGAACACTTACAGTTAGTGTCCAAAGAATTACACACTCTGAACAGGGCATTACTGGTTACCCAACAGTGGCTACCTACTGCCATTGTGCTTGGTGGTTAGCATAAGTAATGGAGTAGGGAAAACAAGCCAGTGACCACAAGTGAAAAAAAAAAAGTGTGGCCGGCCCGACTTAACCAGTTGGTTAGAAACCTCATGTAACTAACAAGCGCTGGGGATAATTTATGTACTGCAGCCTTCTTTTACATTTGCTGTATTATTCCCAACAGATGGAAACTGTAAAAAAAAATAAAAAATTATGCACGTACCTTTTTGATCCCTTCCTGATCTGGATTTTATGTAATCAGTGTATTTTGATAGTGACGCTGGTCCTATTATCTTATACCTCAAGAAATAATTTTTGTGATTTTTTTTCAGCTTTATGCCACTATCTCCTCATCTGCTAGTTCCACTGAGGATTCTGACAATGATATTCAGGTAAGGTTGTTGTCGATGTACCTACAGTACATTTGTGTTAAGAACAGTTATTGTAAAGGAACCTCTAACTTTTTGTATGTTACTGAAGTAACTGAAACAAGCACTTGTCATGGATAACATGCATGTTGTGATCCAGTAATTGCTGTTTAATTCCTTTCAGGTTTATTCTTTCTTATTGATCTTTAGTTTCACTGGCAAAGATTTCTGAGCCTTGTTTCTCGTGGTGAACTGGTACCATACAGAACAAAATGTCTATAAATGTTAAATATAGACTTGTAAATTATGGGTATGCTAATGAATGTTGGTAGGTTCTTTTCCAAAAAGACAATTTTGACAATTGGAGTGAAGTCTGCCTCATTTGTACAGAAAAACAAACAAACATAAGGAATTATGGAGAGGTTGAATCCCCTCCCATGGGAATCCAGATATTTCCCTAAGGGGGATGTGCGTGCCGTTAAGGTTTTATCTCCAGAGATTCAGACATAATTGGATATTCTGTAATAATTCAAGTTGCTGCTATACAATTAGCAAGGATACATTGTCTAGACAGTAATGAACTGTAATTTTTATATGGTTTACTTCTCATTCCATAATTTTGTTCTTGTATGTTTGAGACACAACCTTGTCCATATGATAATTCATGTGTTCTAGTTTTGGATTACATGGTGTTGGTGAGGATGTAAAAACACTGTCCCTGCTCAATCTAATCTGTTCCAAATTTTCACTCTATGGTGTCGATGATTTCCCACGTTTTGTCTTATTTTAGGACACATATGTTCAGGCTATGGATCAAGTGGATGAGACAAACTCGCCAGGCTCAATGGTTTGTTGGCTTTTTGTTTGTGTTTTGCTGTGTGTAATGCATCCTGTGTAATACTAGCTAAAGGGTAAAAGCACTCCACATTTTGTCTGCACAGTTGTCTTGTAATATGATCATGCACTAAAACTGTGGTTCCTGACCTCTGGTAGGCGTACCACCAGTGGTACAATTGGACTTCCACGGTGGTAGGCAGCATGGTACATAGTACACTCAATTTTTTATTGTATTCTTTTATTCTCCCTCAAGTGATTACATGGTACACTGACTGTTATTTGCTATTTGCCATCATGTGCTTACTCATCATTGATTCAATCCACTCATTCTCCCTCATGCATCTGTCAAGCAGCTGTGCAATGCAGCAGTGCATTCTGGTGGCGGGGGGGGGGGGTCTGGGGAGGGGGTGTAGCAGGTGCACATTTCAGCCCCCTTTACAATCTGTGAAAAAGTTATGCACATTTGAATTTTGGTATCATAAATGGTATACCCTTACTATCCCTTTAGTACTGCCACTGCATTTGGCAGTTTTTGATTTTCTGTGAACATAGATTCTTACATGACCCTGCTTTTTTTTCTTTCGTAACAAAAGATACATCTCATCAAGGACCCATCGCATCCTGAGAGGTTTCAAGGTGTACGTGTCCATGCCATGTCGTTGTATTCTCTTCAGCAGAAAGCCCTTAAGAAGGATGTCAAGGATGCACCGGCTTTGATGCTGCTACACTTTCAAAGTCCTGTGGCCTGGGCTTAAGGGGGAACACCAAGATTGACCGTTCTCCTTTGTGCAGGTCAAGAGTGGCTGCCATTCGAGGTACATTTGTAATCATGTCCTGAACCCTTAATTGAGAGTCTTTATAATCTTTTACTTGAAATTTGAAGTTATAAGGAAACCAGGATTTTAGAGTAACTGACAAAAACTTATGCCCAGTCTATGGATTCATACATTTGGTCAAAAACATCATACATTTGTATGAGGATGCTAATGGACCGACGTATGATTGTGTGGACAATTTTCCCAACAAATGTGAACAACTTCCAACATGTTAGAAGGTCTTCAAACTTTTACCTGCATGTTTCATCTTCCCAACAAGTGTTCAAACATTTGTATGACGATGTTCATGGACAAATGTATGATTTCGTAGACAGGCCTTTACCGTATCTATTTGTCATTTTGTGGATCCAAATCTCATTTTACCACAGAAGTTGTATAGGAATTTTAAAGTGCATCTTAACCGAAGTCTTTTTGTCATGAGCTCGAAAGAATGCCAATTTCGTCCATTTGTAACAGTTCACATATGTACCTTGTTCGAATTTAATTTTATTGTTTGCATCATGAAAAGTCATGTTGGCCGATTTTGGTGAGAGCACAGGACATGGTGGAAGCTAATAGGTGTTTTTTTTTTCTTTGAAGCAGAACAAAAGCATTAAAGACAAACTGAGAATCTGTTTGTTGAAGTTAACAATCAAATTCTGTCAAATTTTCTTTTTAACTGGGAAATTGGAATATACCTGGAGAATTACACATCAATTCACATTCTGGGTGAAGACATGCAACTTTGTTTCATAAAGGGCAATATATGTTTTTCAAAACATTGTTTTAGACTTGTCTATGACTGAAACCATCTACTTTATACACTTCACTTGCACACAGAAATACCCTTGCACAGTCTCAATGAGTAGAATGCAAGATTATACTATTTCTTTCTTTGTGATCACACATAATATGACAGCTGAAATTTCAAAACCATGTAAGTTTCGTGGAATTTAATTTAAAGTAGTGTCTATTGAACACTGAAATGGGGTTTTCTAGGCATCCCTACAGTTTCACAGTTAGCTGTGGCTGGTGTTTGATGTACTGAATGAGGAAATGGTGTTATGGGCTTTATAAATTTCCTCATAACTTCCTTAAATGCACAATTTTGCATGCTACTGTATTTGTCAGGTTGTGTGAGCATGTGCTCTGTAGTGCTGGTATTTGACCATTTCTTTTGTTGTTGGATCATTGAGCAGCTTGTCTTGTGATTGCCATTAATTTCTCACAACTGAGAGGTAAATTCTGTCACTTTTATGTCTAAATACAGGGATAACACTTTTGTCAGATTTCAACACAAGATCAATTGATGGACACCTTTTTAGAGAGAATGGTCCAGCTTTGTAAGAAAACCATCTTTGCTGACAAACTGCTTGAGTGATATTTTCGATCTTTAGTCATTGTGTTCCCCTTCAACATAGATGATTCATTGCAGATACTTTTTTGCTTTTTTTAATAACTGGTTTCAACACTTCTATCCTTTTCAACCTTGTTTTGCAGAGTACCTTCGGACCATGACTACCAAACATGGATGGACCGAGCTTAGTTCGCATGAATTTAATAAAAAATTCACGTACAAATGCACAAATGCCAGGAGAAGTATTGCAAAGTTAAATTAAGATTTCATTTTACAATAATACAATTCAAATGAGAGTCCATTCAGTACCTACCTCACCCGTCGTTTCCTCCTATTCACTCTTGTAATCCCTACTTACCCACAAGTAGACCATGGTAAACCAATAGCACAGTTGAAAATGGCGCCCTCCAGGCCAGAGCGGTCTCTCTCGTCCTCTTCCTAGTTCCTACTTACCAGCCAGCTTTGGTTCACACGCAATTTGGACCTTGGTTTTCTCCTTTCATTAAGGTGAAGTTTGTAACACAGGAGAAAGGCTCTTTTGGTCTACGATAGCAAACATCGTTCCTGACACTTTCAGTGCTGTTTGGATGAATATCTTTTCTTTTTGGGTGGTGTTTAAGACGTTATCCTTTTCCTGCCATTTGTTCTCATTCGTCCTCGTTTTCCCCATTGGTTTAGTTGGGCAGTAGTTCTAGTTCTGCGATTTTCTGGGTTGTGTTCTTGGGACTAGGCCTTGGCAGTCCCTTCCCACCTTTCTGGTCTTTGACTTCTCCAGTAGGTTTGGGAGTTGGTCCTTCTCCCTCCGTTAGTTTCTCTTGCTAGCTTTTTTTCCGCCGTCAGGAGTAATGATGCAGTTTTGCTGTGGAACCCTGATGGTCTTAGTGTGGGTAGCTCTTGCCTAAGTGGCTGTTTTGGGCTGGCTTTTGGTTTGGTAGAGCTTCCTTGTTGTTGTATTTTGTTTTTCATGCTATAAAGTATTTTGCACTTCTTGTTTTGCTATGTTTGTTTTCATCATGCTATGAACATTTGTCAATGTTAGGTTTGATGTTTCTAGTTAGCCTTATGTTTATTACTGTTAGGCTCTTTACTATTGTTGCATGCTGTTTATGCTAGCTTTATTGATTTCTCACATGCTGTTAAGTTGTAGCTATTGTATCCTGAGGTCTTAGCCCAGCTTACGCGGTCTTCAGTATCCTATGTAGGCATCGATTTTGAGGAATTTGTTATGGTTTTCCGTCAGACAACCAAGCTGCGGTTTTTGGTTGTCCAGAAGGGAATTTGGTTGTCCGAACGGGACTTTAAAAAAAGAAGAAACAAGGCCCCAACTGAAGTTGTTAGGGGCCAATAGAAATCTACAGGGCCCAAATGTATCGTAATGACTCATGAAAACTCTGATAACCTTTTAAAAATAGTGACAGTATTGTACATGTACTTAATACAATGTTGAACTGAACGCCAGTGTAAAGGTAGCTATGTTCCAACAGAGGTGGGGGTGGGGCACAAGGCTTTTGTCTGGTGTTAACTGATGAATCCCCCTCCCCACACACACACATAGCAACAGAAAGAGGATTAAGAATGGTGTTAGGTTCACGTGAACTTCAATTTGAGTGAACTTGGGTTCAATTTGCATGGACTTGAAGTCACGATGCTCTATCAGCTCCACGTACTGTAAGTTCTGATATGTATGGCAAAAGGTTTAAAACGTATTTAAGTTGGTTTCACAAGCGAAGACACTATATACTTGTCATAAATAAGTCTGAACACTCATACCAACATCTTGGATAACATTTGTTAACGTTTTGGAACAAAAATTTTAGACCCTGTACAGTAGCTCTATGAGTAAGCAGACAACTTCTGCACATGTATTGTGTTGGTTAGCATCTGAGTAAGGCCTATCCATGTATTTCACATGTTCCGAAGAGGCAAAAGTGCAGAGACCCTCTAGAGAAATGTGGAAAAAGTTGTCAAAATATTATAGATATTTGTTTCAGAGTCTTTGAACATGCCAGGAGGTTTTTTTCATTTTTGACAAATTCGGTTATGTTTAGTACTTTATGTTTTGATACTATATGACTATGATACTATATGGATATGACTATGTGTTTGATACTATATGACTACTTGTTTTGTGTTTTGAAATGGTACTTTCTGCAGTACAAGATTTATGTTGCAAGCTGTAGGTAACTTGCACAATCAAACCATGTCCTTCCGAACTGAAGTCTTTTCCATTTTGGAATAAAAAGTTGCATTCATGGTCACAGATGGCAACAATTATTGGAAATCCCCATACTTTACCATCACTGCCAACTGGGTCCTGACCTGGTCATGTAAAATTGTGATTTCCAGCTATCGAAAGGTGATAAAATGGTAGCCCTGCAATCAGTGTTTAATGTATGCAATGTAGTGGACAGAAAATTTGGGGGCATGTTACTATGTTCTTTTGCTTTGAACAAGCTGATAAATTGTCATTATCAAGTAGTAGGGGTTACAATGCTCATAGTGCTTTAGGTTTCAGTTTGATGATATGTCACTATCGTACAAAATCACCCCATTCAATGTTTGTGATGCCGGAGGACAAATATTCGCAGGGCCAGAAACTAAAGAAACATTAGTATGTGAACTTCCTTTAAACATTTTGACTTTATGATTTCAAACCTTTTTGTACGTTTTGTAGCTTGTACTTTTATACCTCTGTATTTTTTGTAACTTGTAGTGTTATATCTTTTTGTACTTTTTATAAAAAGTTGTTGGTTGCTGAATACAGTAGTATAAACCACCATTATTGGCTTGTAATTTATTTTATACCACCAAATTTGGATTTGAATATCAGCTTTGTCTTATCAGTTAATTTGCCAAACTTTTGGAGGTTTCCTGTATTTTGCTGTAGGATTAACATGGAATGTAAGGCATGTGTCCACATCAGGCCAGCATGGAATGCCAACAAGCATTCCAAGGAACCTAAACAAGCATTCCAAAGAATGCTTACAAGCATTTTAAGGAATGCTAACAAGCATTCCAAGGAATGCTAGTTTGCCCTCGAGGGTTAATCTCATTTAAATAATTCGGCTCTGAGGAGGGCTTAACAAATGCTTACAGGCATTCGAATGCTTTTGGAATGGTAAATTTTGCAATAACCATTGATGAGGCTTAAGATTTTGTGAATGTTAGTGAAGTAGTTTCTTAACATTCTGGTGAATGCCATCTGAATGGTCTATGAATACTTCTTTTTGGGTTATGGGAAGCATCAACAAGCAGTTTCAGCTGGGTAGCTCATAGTATACTTATGAAAGTATTTTTGTTTGGGAGGGGGATGTTGATTGACTTCCAGCACATACTTAAATATTCTAAGTAACCCTTGGTCTTTCCACTTCCCCATCCACATTGCATTCCGTGCTATATCACCGACTTCTTATGTAGACTGACACTTCACGATTTCAATGTTTTAAATGTGATAACGTAAAGCTATGATCAGCCCACTTGGAAGGACCAAATGTGTATGAAAACAAGATGCAAAGCATTGTGACACTAATTGTCCTCTCCAACTGCTCATATGGGATTTGGTAAGAATACTGTGCGTGGTATTTTAATGGATATTTCCCATACATATACAAAAAGAAGCAAGGTCGGAACTACAGTGCAGTACCTGATTCAAAATTACAAAGGTGGCAAATTTCTTTTGTTTGATGTTTTATTGCTTCACTTATACACGTTAATACCCAGATGTAGCGAGAATGGAAATACAATAACTTGATACAAGGGACTTGATAGTGTGCACTGCCTGTATTAAAACAAAGGAAATCCCCCCCCCCCCCACCCAAAAAAACATATTGAAACCTTTTTGCAAACTCCGTTTTACGCAGTGAAACTGCCTCAAAACGAGCTAAATTTACCTACATACAAATTTACTTCGAACGGTATATAAAAGTATAGAATATACGCTTTCCAAAACTTTACATCATTAAACCAGGCAAGGCACTTTTGAACCGTCATTTTTTGCTTCAAAAAAGCATTTTTTCGCAGTTACTACTTCGGTAAATAAATCGGTTTGCCCAGTTTTCGAATCCGATTGCAACACACTGCGTGATGTCATCAATTTACTTCGAACGGAAAATGAAAGACAAAATTCTCTGTCAAATGATATAAAAAGCAATGTGATTGGTCCAAATAAAAGACCGCCATTTTTACAATCCAATGAAACTTGGTTTTCTAAAATTGAACGGGAGGCGGTATGTTAAGCCTAGGGCCCACGCTCCCGTACATACACGGTGTGAAATGGCAAGTAGCGTAATATTAACTGCCTCTCAACGATGGTAAGATTTTATTGATTTTTTTTTCAATTTTAACCCATAAAATGATATTAAAAGCTAGACACATGCCCTTAAGGATGTTTTCTACCGTTTTTGAAAATATTGTAGGAGTTGATGGTATTTTCTAAGGAACAGACAAGTTATAAAATACCAACTGTTGTCAACACGAACCAAACTCTTTGCCTATCTCCACAAGGAACATGCTACTATGAAAATGGGTAAATAACGTCAAGCCAGCTACAGCGTATACGCGTAGCGCTCAGCCAGGCGAGCTGGCTGGGTTATACGCAGGTAGTGGCACACTGTGCAGCAAGGAACAGATGCAATTTAAATTGTATTTGTAACAAGTAAGGTGGGCCTAGGCATATGCCTACTTTACAAACTTTCTCTCAAAATAAATAACTGGTAGACAACGCTCAGAAAGGTTTCTAAGCTTAAGACCTAGGGGGTCTAGGCCTTCTGTATTGTGTACAGTACTGCATGCAAAGTCCTAGGCCTATGCAATTGCAAATAGGGCATATGTAGGCTTGGTTAGAGTAACTTATTGGTTTACTCAAATTCAATGATTATTATACAGGAACATAATGAAAATACCTCCCTTGTGAAAAAGGAGATCTGAAAGTTTTGAAAACAAACTTGGGGCGACCACCTTAGGGCTTAAATGTGTGTGATAAAATGTAAAATCCCAAGGTGCAATTGCAGAATAATAGGCCTAGACTACCCAGCAAGATTGGAGTATCATTTTTTGAGAAGCAATGCAGTCAGAGCGTTAGCGTATCTTTATAGCCTCTTGAAAACACAGTATAAATCAGTGCTGCGTGTATCATTATTGCCTTCAAATTGTAAAAGGCAACCTAAATTTTGACGGCACCTTCATGGCTTTTCAAACAAGGAGAAATTAACTTTATGGGGCTACGCAGTCACTGTTTATCCAGTAGCGGCTCAAAGGCGCAGTTAAATTCCTGACTGCGTTCATCGTAGCGTTGGAAAACAGGTAGAAGACAACTTTAATTTTGATTGCGTATCCTTGTAGCCTGTCAAAGACAAGTTAACCTTCATGTGAGTTACCTTGAAAATATTGACTTTGTTTTCCCATAGCCTCGTGAAAACACATCCTGGTGAAGCGAATTAAATTTTACTGCGTAACCATTTAGCTTATCACAAAGACAAATCGACTGTGTCTGTGTATGCTCATAACCTCTAGGTGTGTAACTAGCAAAATACATCTCATTCATTCTCAGCTTATGTTTGTTGCCTAGAATTTGTAGCCTTACATTTTCCCAAACAGAGCTTCTATATGCGGGGTATTCCGCAATCACTCCAATCCTCATAAGTCATGTCTCCAGGGTGAGCTACTTGATTTTGCACATTAAATGGGCGGGATTTTCAATATTAAATGCAAACTCTTTCTCCACAAAAGGCCAAATTATTTAAAAACCCACATTTAGAAGGAAAGCAAATTAAACATCTTTGCTGTCCGTTTTCTTAGCCTAGACTGAGGGTCTGTTTTCTCAAGAAAACTCTGCAAAAAATTATGGTGATAAATAGAATGTAAGAATGTAATAATAATTGACTCTAGCTACAATCTTGGACAAAATTGTTGGGACACTTTGTCGTACGTTGCAAATATAATACTGAATTTTAGGTGAGAGGATAACATGAAACCCCGCGCCCCTTTCCAATGTTGCGCTATAGAAGTGAATGTTCCCTTTGAACAGCAATCCTATAGCCAACATTGAACGGGGGCGCGGGGTGTCCCAGGGTATTTTGTCCAAGATTGTCTGAGTTTTTTGGGAGCAATTTTGGAGCGAAATTTGGAAAGAAAATTGAACATTTTTGGACAAGGTGCATCATAAAAATTAGTTATCGGGGCCCATGGGTGTGGGGATTTTCAAATGAAAGTATTCTGAATTTCGACGATGAACATAACAAGTTTAATTTGAATTTTGGGGGTTTATTTGTATACGTTTTGTTTGGAAGGACTGATCATGAATGGATAGATTGTTTCATGGTTTCGCATGCGGACAGAAATAGTTGCGTTTAGAAATACCATTGATGGGCAGCTGTTGCATTGCATTGCAACAGGAGTGTTACTGCAATTGTAGAATGCTGGTAGGAATCCTAGTTATAATATATTCTGAAGTAGCTCCACGCTCTACCAAAATGCGTTAAAGTCAGAACTGTAGATTCAGCTTAATATTAAAATAATGGTAGAACGTTAGTAAAGGCTGGTTTTTTACATTTTTATATTGCATGAAGCTGGTAACATATGTAATCTTCAGTCTTGTGATCTACGCAATTTTCCCTCGGGTTGCTTACATTTTACTGTCAAAACATTTGGTAGAACGTGGGTTTTATTAACCTATACTGTAGGACGCTGTTGTTAGGTCTAAGTCAGCTTGGATGGGGAGGCCGGGGTTCAATTCACGGCATGACCATAGTGTTTTTCACTGCTCAATTATCCATTTATAAACTCAAATGTCTGTCAACCTCTCATTTTTCATTCATTCATATATAACATAAGGTTACATATTTAATATAAATATTCATATAATGATACAGCTCTAACAATAAATATGTACTCAAGTCCGTTGAAACTGCTTAAAATGACTGACATATTACAGTGCACCATGTACGGTACGATAGAATGGGTGCCACAATGTCACTGTTATGTGAATATGAGCAAACGTCACATTTATTAAATTTGCATTTTATGGGTTTATTTTGTCTAATGATAGTACACTTTGTTACCCAGAATAACCTGCAAGTCAGTCATAACAGTCATTAAGCGTAGGTACTTTAATAGCAGACACACGTCATCACTGTGAACAATTTGAATAAATAACACATATACATCGATCTTCTTCAACGGACCACAGTGACTAACATGTTACTTCTTTGTTTTTTGGGGGGTGTTTTTTGTTTTTGTTTATTTTTCTTCGGTACCTGACTCAATATCAAAGTTTGAGCCGAAACTACGTCATTTGTGTCATACAAAATGTTTTAAAGGAGTTTCCTGGTCGACAAGATGCATTGGAGTTATGATGTTACCTCCCCAATGACTGCATTTTATTCAGCACATTTAGTGCAAATACATGGATTTGACTGGCTTATTCCTCCCTTTACTCCGTAATAAAATTGACAACATTGACACAATAATATTATTACACTAAACCCACTTCAATATAGGCCCAAAACATGCCAAACATGCGCTGCTGATGTTTGTTGTTGAAAGTAATAACACCCCACATTTTGCCGTTTAACTTATTTCAAATTGACGATTTTTCCTGTGTCCCGCGCATGCCTCTAAACCCTCGAAATTCTCAGACAATCTTGGACAAAATTGTTGGGACACTTTGTCGTACGTTGCAAATATAATACTGAATTTTAGGTAAGAGGATAACATGAAACCCCGCGCCCCTTTCCAATGTTGCGCTATAGAAGTGAATGTTCCCTTTGAACAGCAATCCTATAGCCAACATTGAACGGGGGCGCGGGGTGTCCCAAGGTATTTTGTCCAAGATTGTAGGTTATGTTTTAGTCCCACTGCTTTGGTCTAAAAGTTTCCCAATATTATCATTATTTGGAAATTAGCTAGCCTGTTCTCATGAGTTAAGTTTTTCAATGTATGGTATCGATTACAAGAATCTGCTTTTCTCCTACAGTTGCCGTACAAATAATGGAAAGGAAATTGAGACCAAGAAAGAGCGTAGACTACATCAGGCTTCACCAAGGTGACCTCAGAGTGTGTCAGTTGAGAAAGAAGAAAGACTGCTGGTCTACTAAGTCGCTTTTCAGGTCAGTAAACCTTCAGTATTTTACAACCTGTACATTCAATAGCTCCAAAGTAGTGTGATCTATCTTCATATTGTACCTGGCAACATATATACTTTAGGCAGTAATTAATAACCTGAAGTTCACTTTACGCTTATACTGTGCTTTAGTGTTCTGTAACAGTATCTGCCGCGCCGCTGTAAAACTGAGTACATGAATCATTGCTGTGTTTGGCCTGTGCTGCTGATGAGGTCTGCAACATTTTTTTTTTTTTTTTGCACCAATAAGTATTGGTTTTCTCAGACTGTCAAATACAAGTCAAGAAATAATGAGGACATAACGTAAATTATAATAGGAAATTGCTATGTTGTCGTTTACTATAAAAACAGAAATGTTCAGCACTGAAAAAGTGTAGGAGTAAGAAAAGTTTAGAATAGCTAAAATAAAAGGATATTTAAATGGCATCCATTCTTCGTTCTGCTATGACCCACACACAGTGAGATTAAATTACCAGCAGGGTTGTAATTGGATTAGATTTAGTGCTGGCTGATATAAAGAGTGGAACAGATAATTTTCTTTTTGTTATACATACATGTATTTCAATATGTTATGACTTTTGTGATGGAAGATGGGTAGCTTCGGAGCCAGTTGGTGGGCCTTTTATTTATTTTCAGCGCTGAAAAGTGTTTGTTCCGGTTATCTCGACCAGCACAGATTGGGATAAATTCAACATTACAAGTTTGAAATGTATGTTTTCTTTTTGTATTTAGACTTGAGGTTAAAGAGGAGAGAATTCAGGAAGATGGCAGTACAGAGGTGTTAGTTCATTATCAAGGCTGACTCTTAAATCCTGAAGTAACTTTGAGATTTCAGGTCCAACAAGATACTTTTGAACTTTTGAAGAAGGACCTTAACCCAGAGGTATCCTCTGAAAATGGCTGTATGAAATATAGACTAAGAACACAAGCAGATGAATTCTTTGGGAAGAATTGGTGGTTGCGCATTTTGAGTGGTCACGGGGATTGCTGTTATATTTCTGCTCACACTTTCCACTTTTGGATATTTTGGAAGAACCCCCCTTGTTGAGTACACTCTTAGTGGATCTTCAAAACTCATCTATAGAGGTACGGTACTGTGCATTCTTTTCGTCGAGAGTGCAAAAGTAAGAAGGAAATGGACAGCAGAAGTCAATAACAGTCAGTACAAAAGTGTAGACTTACCGTTCTATTCTGAAGAGTCTAGTAAACATGTTTTGCAAGCAATTTTGAAGGAAAACAAAATATCAGAAGATCTCGTGGATCTGCAGTATAACATAAAACCTTTATTATCCAAAATGTTAAGACTTCAGTCTAAACATTAGAAGATTAAGTCCAAAGGTGGTCGACAAATGCAAAAGTTGTTGGAAGATTGGAAAACACAATCATATACTGTCCCTCTTTCAGTCAGTAATTTGAAGAGGAAACTTGAAGACGATGTAAAGTGTGAACAAAACAAACGACAAAAACTATATGATACCATTGCAGTGTTAAAAACAAAGGTTCAAAACTTAGAAAATGTTATCAGAAAACTTCTGGTACACAGTTTGCACTCTGCTTGATTGTTACGGCTTTTCTCCAAGGCAAGTAACTGTAACAGATCAATATAGTAATATCATTCAAGCAGATCCTGGAACTACTAGTAGTGATGAATTGAATACAATTGATGTAGACACAATCCTAGTAGTAAAAGATCGTGTGAGTTGAACTCTTTGTATCACATCAAGTACTTTCCTAATTGTATTGGAGTGTATGAAAACGTATCTTCAAAGCTTCCAAGAGTGATTGATCGACTACTCATACACAATAATGGTAACAGTAAGGATTTGTTTCCGGAAGGCACAGTCTCTGTTAGGATTAGTGCTGTAGTATTACCAGGGTTATACGTCTGGAAATCATTTGTGGGCAATTGCAAAAGTTCAGGAGAATCGTACGGTTTTGGATGATATATTAAGTCCTCTTTCACAGGAAGTTCAAAATTTAACAGAGAAATTGCTTAAGGGAACTAAATTGAAGGTACAGTAGTATATCAAAGTAGTATCAACTTACTAGATTTGCTCCCATCTGATCAAAACTTGCATAAAATTGTAAAGTTGTGGGAAGACTTTAGGTAACTTATTGAGATGTTGAAGAAAAAGATGCCCACAGACGCAGATGCTAACGAATGCTCTGAAAGAGCGAGGAAGTGGGTTTCTCTCTATGGGGAGGTGTACATGTACAAAAACATAACCCCATACATGCACGTTCTTATGAACAACTTTCCAGAGTCCATTAAATTTCATGGCAACCTCAATCTATTTTGTATGCAAGGTGTAGAGAAAATGAACAGCGAAGTAACTCAGTGGTATTTTAGATCAACAAATCATCATTCCTTACAGTCACTACAACAGATAATGGAAAAGCAAAGTAGAATTGAAATTCTCTCCTCAAAGTGCTCACTTCCAAAATTTGAAATAACATGTGGTTGTTGTGGTAAATAAGGACATAACAAAAGACCATGTCCAAATAAACTACTTTGATTTTTGAAGGAATGATGGTCTCTGGCTTTGCCATTATTTTAATATTCTTTTTTTAGGGGGGGGGGAAGAGGAGATTTGTATGAAGCATTGAAGTTGTTAATTTATGTACATATATATGTCAGCTGGTGAAATGATGCATGTAATACTGCAGTACTAACGTCCGAAGTGGGAATATTACTCACTGAAAGTGAGTAATGTAAAAATGACCTGAAGCGCACTTGGGAGGTCATTAACAATGTATTACATAAAAATAAGAAAGGTAAATTCTCATATCCGACCTCTTTTTTTCATTACAATGATGAAATAACCGATAAAAAGACAATAGCAGATGCATTTAATGATTTCTTTCTTAATGTAGGCCCCAAGCTTGCCTCTACAATACAGAGCAATGCGAGTGTTAATGTATATTTAAAAGGTAGCAATCCTTCAACTATGTATCTTACTCCAACAGATGAGGATGAAGTTATCAAAATTTGTATGTCTTCTTTAAAGCCCAATAAGGCTGCTGGTTTTGATGGGATTAAGCCTGGTCATACCTTTTATATCCAAACCCCTTACTCATATTGTCAACAGGTCGCTTGGGACCGGTATCGTTCCGGATCATATTAAAATAGCTAAGGTCGTACCTATTTTCAAGAAAGGCGATCCGATGCATTGTGATAATTATCGCACAGTTTCCATTCTATCTTGTTTCTCCAAAATATTTGAAAGACTTGTCCATAATCGCCTTTACAACTTTATCACAAAGTCCAATGTTTTGTTTAACGGACAATACGGATTTCGGCCAAACCACTCTACTGAGCTAGCTCTCGCCCACGCACTAAATCATTTGAATACAGCCCTAGATCAAAACAAAACATCCATCGGAATTTTCTTCGACTTGTCGAAGGCTTTCGACACAATTGACCAAGCCATTTTGGTGTAAAAACTTTTCCATTATGGTATAAGGGGATTAGGACTTGAGTGGATTATAAGCTTTCTCTCCACTAGGAAACAGCTTGTGTCTTACAATGGAACCAACTCTGAATCATTAAGCTTAACATGTGGTGTTCCTCAAGGATCCATTTTAGGTCCTTTACTTTTTATAATTTATGTAAATGACATAGTAAACGTTTCAAATGATTGTGCTCTTGTTCTTTTTGCAGATGATACTAGTATATTTTTTACAGGTGATGATATAAATCAATTCAAAGACACTGTATGTACTGAACTTAGTCAATTTCATGAATGGTTTTCAGCTAACAAGCTTTCTTTAAATGTGAAGAAGACTAATTTTATGCTATTTAGTAAAGTAAATTACAGTAATAGACCTAATATAAGTGATATTAGAATTTTCATGAATGGTGTATCATTGCAAAAAGTTGATTGTAGTAAATTTCTAGGGGTTTTAATTGACGATCGTTTGACTTGGAAACCACATATTGATGCCATAAGTGTTAAAATTGCCATATGCACTGGAATTTTGTCTAAGCTTAAACGCTATTTACCGAGGAATATCCTTCGTTCCCTCTATCTCACCCTCATCTTGCCACACCTCCTGTACTGCCTGTCTGTCTGGGCTGGGACAAGTAAGACACACCTGACCAAACTCATTACATTACAGAAGAGGGCAATCCGGCATATTTGCTCGGCTGACTCAATTGAATATACCGTAAACTTTTTTCTCTACTTAACTTGATGAAGTTCACCGACTTAATCCACTTCAAAGAAGCAGTCTTTGCTTACCGCATCATACACAATCTTGCCCCACCGTACTTTCAACAAATATTCTCATTTAAGTATGACACACATTCAAATTTTCTGAAGCAAAGTTTACACGTAAGAGCATCCTCCATCTGGAACACCCTCCCTAATGAAGTCCAACTCTGCAAAACAATTTCTAGTTTTAAAAGTAAGTATTGCAAGCAACGTATAGAAAATTATTGATTAATGAATTATTTCATGCAGCATTCACTACTCTTATGTTCACTGTATATCGTTTAGGTTAATGTTCATCTTTTCCTTTTTGTACTGCTTACAGGGAGTGCTCTGTCCCATAAGCCTACCAAGGTTTTTAGAGTACTTCCTTTCGTAAGTTTCAAAAATGTAGTTTGTTACAATACTGTACATATGTAAATATTGTTATTATTGGTCGTTACGATAAAACAAATGAAATGAAAGTGTGCTAAAAGATTACCGTCCAATCGATTGTTGTCTACCTTCATTCAAACATGTTTAGAAGGGTTATTCTTTATTGACCATAGTTGGTCTTGTACATTAGGAAAGGAAATTGATTTCCTAGACAACTCAATGGCCACCTTGAAATATTTGCATTTGCATTTGTTGCCCTTTGTTTTTTAAATGTGTCAAGTTCACACAATTTTATCATATTATTGATACAACTTTATATGTCTTTGATCACTTGCATTTTGCTGCACATAGCTTACAGTTTTTCATTTTGTTCCTTATATACTAATTCTGTCATAACACCAAAGCTACTGTAAGAGCAAGTAATAAATGTACCTAGATTACTGTGCAGTCCCTTGCCACCAGCTTGTATTCAACTGTTACTTAAGATGTATGTATGTATTCAACTATTCATTCCTCTTCCATTAACCCTTTGTTTGCTGATAAGTTCAGTTCTTCAGTATGAAGCTTGTATTCTTTCAGGTACTTATGTTGGTATATTACTTTTGTACTCAGTGATAACATTTTATCATTACAAGAGAATTATCATTTTTTTCAGGAAGAAATGCCGCAAATGAATGTCATGGCTTAAGCAAAATACCTCGTTTTAGAATGTATTTTAACTTCCCGGTGATAACTTTACTTGTTTCTTTCTTTGAATAAAGTTGTGACGATTTTGTAACGTGAAACATTGTGTATTTTTATTTTTTCGAGAACATTCCCCTCATCCTCTGACCATTCCATTACTAAGATATGGGCGCACCTGAATCTTGTCTGTATGATTCGACTACACTATCAAGTGTTTAGACTTCAAAAGGGAAACTACCGCAAAATTGAACGCCTGTGCGCACGATTAAATGTAGATTGACGTACGCAGTATATACACTACTGCTTAACCATGACATACAGCCTAGACGCGACCACAGCCAGGGTGGAAAAGACGACGTTCAAATCTTTCAATGAATTTGACTTCTTGAGGCAATTTCCTGGGGAAAATTGTAGTCTTTACTAGGAGGGATTCTAGAAACAGAGGCAGCAAACTAAAGATGTGTACAAAATTCAGATTCGCCCTGGTTTAAAGGAATTGGCTACAAGCACTTCTAATATCCCTTAAAAATATGGACATATTTTTTATTGCCACCTGGGGTTCTTATTTTTATAAATTGTTCCACATAATCCGAAAAAAGAATTATTTTAGTAAATATTCGCTGCAACCGGATGTACGAGCCTTGCACTGAAAGTGAGTCCGCTGTGACGTAGCACCGACAAATCCGCTTTGCTCGATCGCGTCGATCTTTGTTGTTGTTTACACACATGTGCTCAACGTGAGACAGCTTACACGGTCCCCGTATGATAAATCTTAAGTTAATTTATGTCAATCTGGTGTCGAAATCTCAATTACAGAAGCTGGAAATGCTTAACAGAATGAATACGCTCTTGAGGTTTTCGTAATCGGCTACCAGAAGATTCTTGTTTGCAGTAATAACACATCTGTTAGTGTTGGACTTTTCATCTAACCTATCATCTAACTTACTTAGGCTTAACGTTTAGTACTGTACGAACTTACGTTACTCAACAATGCCACAGTGCCAAGCGTTTGGCTGCAGCAATAAACGTGGCGATTTAAAAGAGAATGGAGAGAAAATTTCTTTCTTCGCAATTCCTGATCCGAAGAAGGACCCATCTTTATGTAGCAAATGGTTGCATGCTATCGGTACTGACAAGTTTATACCTAGCCAGTATGTGTACAGCCAAGATCGTGTTGTCTGTGAACAACACTTCAGCAGTGACTGCTTTGAGGAGGATATGATGGCAAAGTTGATGGGAACTGCCCCGAAAAGGAAAAGGCTAAAGCCCGACTCTGTACCAACTATATTCTCTTTTCGAGCACAACCGAAGGGCCGACCAAATACAGTAAAAAGACTGCAAGATAAAGAAAGACAACAAGTGAGTACAGACTACAGTTTTAAGCTTAGGCCTACAGTAGGCTACTGTAGCTGCAGCAAAGCAACTTAGTTGCCGTACTCTCCTACCGCATTGCCGTTGCAGTAAAGACTATGAAGTTAGGCTAAGTAGGTGTGCAAATGTGACGCCGTGCTGAGAGTGTAATGATAGATCTGACTATCAATACTACCATGGCTGGTAGTATTTTGAGTAATGTGACTTCAGAAAAAGACCTTGCTGTTATCATAACATTAACAAGTGATCTGAAGCCTTCTAAACAGTAGGCAGGTGCTGCTGCCAGGGCAAACAGGGTGCTCGGATTGATCAAGAGGAACATTAGTAAAGATATTGTTTTGAATCTGTATTAAGTAGTTGGTTAGGCCACATCTTGACTGTGCTGTGCAGGCATGGAGTCCCGATTATGAAAAGGACAATTTTCTTTTAGAGCAGGTACAAAGGAGGACCACTTGGCTTATTCCTGATGTACGTCATCTCCCTTATCATGATAGGCTGAAATGTCTGGGACTTACTAACTCTTGAGTTAAGAAGGATCAGAGGGATATGTTGCAGGTTTTCAAATTCCTATCTGGTAGGAATTCTCTGTCTAATTGTGATTACTTAAAGGTTTGTCCTAATTCCCGTGTTCATGGTCATTGTAAGAAGCTGGTGAAATTCTTTTCTAGACTTGATGTGAGACAGTTTAGCTTCTCTTAAAGAGTTGTCAATGAGTGGAATAGTCTGCTTGATCGGGTTGTAAATTCTACTTCAGTAAATAGCTTCAAAGGTAACATTGATAAGTTTTATTGTTACTGGCTGAACTGATTATGCTGGGCTTTTTTGGATATTAGTTTGGTTAGGGTTTTTTTTAGGGGGGTCTGGGTTACAGGGCATCTTACGGGGTTTTTGCCCTCCTTTGCCCTTAAAGTTATGTTATGTTTAATCCATGGCATTGGTCGTGTAGTCATTCTTGATCTATGAAAGTCTTCATTAGTTTGTCAGCATATCTTGTTCCTTTTAAATAAATGGAATTTGCTACTTCAAGCTGATACTTTATGGCCCAACTTGAGTTTCTGAACCAATTCTGGCTCACCTGTTGTAACTAGGGCCTATGTTGTGCTTGGTCAATTTAGGGCTAATTCAGTTTACATATGTATGTCTTCAAAGGATGTTGGATATTTGTTCTCTTTTTGAAGTCATAAGATGTTTCTAATCAAACTTTTTGTTTAAATAACCACAAGTTTGAATCTGAGCAAAACGCATACTACACATCAATACCAAATTGTTAATGTTACAATTTGAAGCATAAAGGGTATTGTGTGGTTGCAATTGAATGATTTGCCAAATGTAGATGAATTGAAGCCATTTACTGTACTTTAGCTTTTTGAAAATTAGTCTTCATATTTTTTTTCCTCATACCTGCAGTACAGTAGTATTCAATTCATAAGACTGTAGCTTTTTCTGTGTCCAACAAACAGTGAGAAGCAGTTTTCAAAGAAGACTGTGACATGTGTTGTACTGATGGTGATGATATCTCTCTGCAACATTAATTTCAAGTATGTGACCTTCATTTAACTTTCTTTAGATGCTGCAATCTCTGGTCAAACGCCCAAAGAAAGGTTTGAAGACCAAGTCGTCTGCACCACCTGATTTTGCAGAAGTTGCAGAGAGGGAGATACCTGTCAGTGCCTATGAAGTTGTAAGTAAAGTTTGGTGACCAAAATAAAGGGGAAAAACCTAGTCATTTCCAGCAGTTGCATTGCCACACTTCAATTCTTAGTAACGGAAGGGGTACAGTATGATGAGTGTGCCTAATATCAGCCTGGAGTGGACATAATTTTGCCATGTCAGCCTTCATAAGTGCTAAATGTCCATTCAGGCAATGAACGGTTAAATTTACAATTCATTGCCTTAACTGTGCTAAGTTGGGTTTTTGTGAAGATGACATTCTTTCCTTCCCTGTATTTTCAGGCTACCATAGAAGTACGAGTGGCTGAACGCCATGGAGGGGGCACAGCAGTTAGAAAGGTATGCCATCTTGTAGTAAAATGTTGCAACAAACAAGCTTCTTTTCCTATGTCAATGCTTATCCGTAAAAGAAACTGACATCTTGTTATTCACAGGTGCTGTTCCTTGACCAAAACATTGCTCTTTGTGAAGGGCAGTGAGTGATGCTATGCAATGGTTTATGTACATGTGTGTCCGATATGTGACACTTTTGCTTGCTTTTTAACATTGGTCTCTCTTGATGAGTAGATAGCTCAGTCATTTTTTTTTGTGTGGAGATCATGTATTTCATGTGGTCATAGATTGAAAAACTTCGATCCGTGATATACATGATAAATCTATAACTTCATGTGTAATAGTTGTCCGTTGTAATAAGTCTAATGCAGTGATCCCTATTTATTTTCATGTAGGTCAAAGGTCATTTGAAGTTATCAGAGGTTATCATATGAAAAGCTATCTATTGAGACCGATATTGCAGCAACTCAAATGTTGTTAAATTTTAAAACTGTTGACATATTAGCGTTTGAAGATTGGATCACCTATTTCATGTTGGTGAAATGAGGTCAGTAAAGGTCATACTTTATAGCCATGTACAAACTTAGTATGTAAAGAAGAGAATTGTTTGAACTTCAATATTAGTATGTGTTGTCCTGTTTTTTTTTTATATTGTAAAGGAATCTTAAGTCATTTGACATTTGCATTTATTTTACATTACATACAAATTTCTATATAGATGATTTCTTGCAATTCTCACAGGTTCTCAGAAAATCTACTTGCTTTGTGAGGGATGCAGACAGCCAGACAGAATGCAGTGTAGCTTCAAGTAGTTGCCAGACTGTACAGGACTCCACTAAGGCGGCCTGTCCTGAACATAACTACATTGGATTCATTCCAGTAAGTTGAAGTTATCACATTATCAGAGTTGGTTCTCGTCCTGGAAATCATGAAATTTCATTGGTCTATTTTCAAGGCCTTGAATTTGTTCTTTTCATCGCCTGTCCTAGAAAATTGTTTGGTAAACAACTGTCTTTTACTTACTGTAAAAAGGTATTGCCAAAAGGTAGAAATAAATTATGATTTTTTTAGGAGTGCTGATGGCTGGATAATGACAATGTAGGAAAGTTATGAAAAAAATTCTCCATATGTGTGCAATCTCTGTATTGTCTTTGCACAACTGATTTGAAAATCACTGTTGAACAATTCCTTCCTGGTAGTAATTGCCTGTATAAAAATTGTAGCAGAGGTCACAAAACAAAAAATATTGAAATTTATTATTACGCTTCATAAATTGAATAAGTACAATTGCATTCAATTGATAATATAATTTAAGAAAATGTTTTTGATAGAAGAGAGAAATTTCAGTATGTCTAATAGATTCAAATCTGTGTAGAATATCTCTTACAAAGAGCACAGGTTAGTTCTATTTTCCTTATCATTGCTTCTTTAATAGACTATGCCTGCTCATCTGCAAAAGGAGGGAGATCAAAGACATGTCTTCACACCACCACACCCCGTAGTTAGAACTGGAAGTTCGGCAATCATGTCACCAGAGGTAGTGGTGAGTCCTTCACAGTTGTATTAGTTATTGATCTAATGAGAATCTGAATTTGAAAGTGTGATGCTTAACTTGTTAACATATACTCTATTTACATATTATATGTCAGGATTAATCCGTTATTCAGTGGATGCAAGTGTTGCACTGATTGAATGGACTGGCATTTGCTTATGACTTTCCATGTTGGTATTCTTTTGCTGCTAAACTTTGAATCTGCATGTCATTGCAGACAATGATTTTTTCCCCTTCTTTTATTTGTCATTTGTGGAGAACTGCTTTTAGTAGATAACAAGCCCTTTGTCACCTTAAAGGACAATAGTGGTTCTTTGGTACATCAAAAAGATATAAGTTGAGAAAAGTTGTTTTCTTGATGATGGTCTGTTATGTTATCCTTGCATTTGAATGGGTTTAAGACTGAACAAACTTTTCTAAATACCAAGCACATTACTTATTTTTCAACAGACTCCTGTAAACATTGGAGAAGACCTTGGTACATGCAGAACTGATACTCCCTGTAGGTCACCACCAAAAGTAAGTGCATACAAGAAACATTTAGCAGGGTTTCAGCAGTTATGGAAAAAGAGAAAAAGTCAAAATTTGACAAAATATTCCAAGGCTGAGGATAGTTTTGAAATTCAGATGCATTGTGTGGTATCCTGAAAACAAATCAGAAAATGAGTGACATTGTTCCTTTGTAACCTAGAATATCAAAGTGTATTCTCACTAATAGTAACAGAATTTATGATCCTTGTCACCTTATTTTGCTTGGTCCTTGTTGTCACATTTGAAAGGATAAAGAAATGATGAGAAGTAGCATGGAATTTCTTTGTGTTTCCCCCGTACAGATATTGTACAGATTTATAATTAAAACCGAAACTCTGATGTTACTAATGGACAGTGCACAGTGCAACAATCACTCACATACTTACAGGTCTCGACATTGTTTTTGTTTGTTGTGTCAGGTAAGGGATGTTGTGATTTTTTTTTTGTATTGACCTCAGCATTTGATGCTGTACTGTAAAACCCAGCAGTGTTTTACAGCTATACCTGTTAGCAACCTGGAGAAATACAAGGCATTCCAGTGTCATACTTTTTTTTCTGTCGGGTTTTAGGTTCAACGTGCTGCAAAGCTTGATCTACCTGCAGTTTTCAAGTCGTCTCTTCCATCTAATACTATGTTGGTTGATCTGTTGCCTCAGAGTTCCACCTTTACATCACCGGCTGTTTCATCATCGCCTAGTGTAAGTAGTCTATGTTGTGTATAGGGATGCACCAGATCTTAACTTTATGATTTGACTGGAACAGGATTTCACCTTATGAAATCCAACCAGATAACATATGCTTGGATCAGACTTACATTTTACGAAAATGAAGATTGTTAAGGGTATCCTATGTTTCAAAGTGTAACGTCAAAATGTTTTGGAATTATGGACCTGGTACAAGATACGTACTTTGTGTGCTGCTAGAGCATAGATATCCATATCTTTTGTGCCAAATAATGGAGTCTTGTGGAAAAGATGCTGTCTACTTTGCAGCCAAATTGTAATAAAGTGCAGCATGACATATTTTCAGTGAGATTTGCTCAAACTGTCTTTATGTTCATATTCTTCTCTTGTTGTTTAGTGTCAGTTCCATACTTTTATCCATGCCTATATCATGTGTGTTTCTTTAAATACTTTCAGTTGTCAGGCAGGGAATCAGAGCCGATGAGCAGCAGCTCACCATCTGATGTGTCCTTGTTTACACCGTCAGAAGTAGAAGACTCTGAAGATGAGGATGATGATGACAGCAGCAGTGATTCAGAAGTGTTTGAAGAGAAGGTTGTAAAGGAGAAAAAGTTTGTTGTGTTTGAGTCAAGCCTTAAAGAACTTATCAAACAAATTAAGTGTGAAATCTGTCAATTACCTGCTATGCAAAATCATAGAAGTTTTACGGTTTCAATGGCTATTGTGCAGATATCATGTTTACATAGACATGATATCACAAAGTGGTACTCTCAACCGCTTATTAAGAATACACCAGCTGGAAATATATTTTTGGCTGCAGGTGTGTTATTCAGTGGCTCCTCTTTTTCCCAAATGGAGCAGTGCTTTAATTTCATCGGTGCAAAGTTCATCAGTAAGTCTACATTTTACAAGATTTTACAGAAGACACTGATACCTGTTGTCAATCATACCTACCTTGTAAGTCAACGGAATTTGGCTAGCAGACTTCAAGGGACATCTGTTTGGCTCAGTGGTGATGGGAGGAATGATTCTCCAGGATACAGTGCCAAGTACTGTTCCTGTACATTCATGAACCCGGCTACAGAGGAAATCGTTGACACAGAACTGGTCCAAGTCACTGATGCAACAAGTTCGGTGGCAATAGAAAAGGTGGGCTTCAAGAGATGTCTGGACAGGATTAGGGGTAATGGGATCACAGTTGACCTTGTCGCTACAGATCGTCATATGGGCATTAGGAAGATGATGCGGGAAGAGTATAGCGACATCAAGCATAACTTTGATGTATGGCACTTTGTCAAAAGCATCAAGAAGAAACTACTAGCCAAAGCAAAGACGAAGGATACCGAAGAGCTGGTAAGATGGATCCAGGCCATATCCAACCATCTGTGGTGGTGCTGTCAGAATTGTGGAGGAGATGCAAAAATGCTAAGGGAGATTTGGACCTCCATTCTCAAGCACATTGTAAATGTGCACTCATGGAGTGACTGTGAGGTTTTCCATGCATGCAGTCATCCACCATTGTCAGATGAAGAGAAGAGATTGAAGCTCTGGCTCAAACCAGGATCTCCTGCACATGAGGCCTTGCAAGATGTTGTCCTCAACACAACAGTCCTGGAGCAACTCGTGACCTGGAGCAACTTTTCCATGCATGTCACACTGGTGCCCTTGAAGTTTTTCACAGCGTTCTCTTAAAATATTGCCCAAAGCGTCTGGAATTTACATATCCACATATGCAGGCTCGAATGCATCTTGCAGTTTTGGATAACAACAACGTGAACAGATCCCAGGCAGTTGTGAAGAAAGCTTCAAGAAAGTCAGGACCAGTGGGGGATCATAGATTTTACTTGGTGTATTCTAAGGGTAGGGGAGGGTGGGTTGTGAAAAAGGTTTATGAGCAGAAATCCTTTTCATATGTACAAAACATGATGGTTTCTACTGTTAAAGCGGTGGAAGGCAGTATAACGCTTGAAAGCGTTGAAAATCAACCAAGGCCATCTAATATTGCAAGGGTAAGTAGACCGGATAAGGCCACTATGATCCAAAGCTGAAGTCCAGATTTTCAAAGAAATCTGAGGAACATCATGATGACAGCTGAGATATTTCATTCCAGTCGATAAATGAACTGTGTTAGTGTTTTGTACTCTTTTTTTGTAATCCCTGATGAAGGCAAGCAGGCTATATTGAACCGTTCATTGAATATAATTACGTAAAGACTTATTATTTAAGTGTAGTCTCAAGGATATGCAACAAGAATTGCTTATTTGAAGAGTAGAAGTCTATTTATACACAATAGAGAGAATTACATGCAAGCCTATTAACGGCAAGTTACTTCACTGACAGGTCTTCTTAGCTTTTTTTTTTGTCATTTCTTGGGTCATAATGGGCTGTTGTGGTACAGGTAAAAGTGGATTAACATGTATCTATTCTATTGTTAGCAGATGGTCCATTGACTAGGTGTATTTGTTTAAATGTAATATTCAAGAGATTTTGTATATCCATACTTCTGTAGCACTTCTGATGATTGAGCACCATGCAGTTTGCAATGTAGTTAGATACATAAAAATGTAGTTACAGATATTGTAAACCCATTATGGAAACAGTTGCTTATCATGTGTAATTAATGTTGTCATGCTTGACTTATTCATGTCCGGCCATTTGCTGCACCTGCCTATGTTTGAAATATTCTTCATCTTATGTGTAAAACAGTACAGTTTATCACTTTACAATATTATTACTGTGTAAGAAATGCTAATGTTTATGTGACTTTGACACTTTGTGCTTCATTTTTTTTTACATGTTAAAGCCAGTCACATTCAATAAGAAGCATTATGTTCTGCACTTTTGTCAGTGTAAAGTATGCTATATGGGGATGGACTGTGTTAGGACCGCATGCCGCTAATTAAAAGTGTGTCCCTTTTCCGCTACTGCCCCAAAACTGGACAGAGAGAGCTACTTTTTACATGGACAATTCTGCTACTTGTATGTCAATTTTCTGAAGTGCTGTAGCTTGTGAATCATGTATACCTCAGTTCGTTCTTTTCAAGATTGACTAGCTTGTTTACTGTATTGAGAAGAGACGTGGCAACTTGACATAGAGGGATTCATTGGTTATGTTTTCTGAAAAAAAGTTATCATACAAAAGATTTGGATTGCACATATAGCTTAAGGAGTTGAATGGAGCATTGATTTCATCAAACAAATATCGTTTATCACTTGAACCATGAAGTACATCCAGAGGCTGACATCCTCATTTAATGGTGGAAAGTTGCCAAAAATTGTTAATGCTATGTTGATATTTTTCTGTCATTCCTATAGTGACATTTTAGCACGTACCATATTTGTCAGCTGAAAACAGTATGTTCTAACTGAAGACCTTTGTATTGATCATACAAAAATCCTCTGACTCCATGAGAGGGTGAGGGGCCCTTTGGGCCCAGGAGCTTCCCCATGCTCATTGTTGTGCTGCTACCAGTAGTGAAATGTGTGTTTGTTTGCAGAGTAGAGTGAAAATTTTGTCATTTTTTTTTTCAAAAGGAAAAAAATAATCTTTCCACCTTTCTGTTATACTCACAAATCCAGAGCAATGAAGTGCCAACGTGGTATAACAAGTTTCCTACAATATGGATGGCGCCACAGGATGTTAGCAATTGTTGTATTAGTGTAACTGTATATATGTGTGAAAAGTAAAGTGTCGTCAACCATGTTTCAACTTGTACGATGCAACACTGTTTTCAATGTATTCTTAACGACAAACGATTGAATCCTGTTGTTTCTTCACAATATTTTAGTCTTTTACTTTTCAGTAATATCTATATCTATATCCATATATTGTATGGAAAATAAATCAAGGCCTAACAGAACAAGTTACACTCACTCTTGCTTTAATTTTTTTTTCAATTTTCTTTTACAGTATATACATCAGAATTTTCATGCCTTCCTCAGTCCTCTCTCACAGGTTTTTGTTGCCATATCCTTGTGAGCAGGGATAGTTTGTGAGCACAGCACTTCTGTCACACACTGAAATTACCTGCTTTCATTTTTAATGTTCCTTGGCTGGCGTAAACATGACTTAAACCAAACAATGTTTTTTTTTGTAGGCTACTAATCATGATATAAACATACGTTGTACTTTTAAAAGATCAGTTCAAATTGGGTTGTTGAGATATTAAATACATTTATTTGTGGGTAATTTCAGTGTGTTTGGACTGCCGCGGGGTCAGATATCATGAACATTACAATACAGAAAAGTACCTGTTTAGAGAGAGAGAGGTCCAGAGAGGGATCAAGTTGATTTGTTTATTTACGTTCCATATATTAGTTTATTTGACTGGTGCACACAGATAAGATACAGTACATCAAAATTGACGATGAATGAAATTAGTTGGTAGATAGTTACAAGGTGACGGCAAAACAAACTGACGACACCGGCATACACAGTGTACAGAGAGACGGACAGACATACATGTTTTCAGTTGAACAGTAACTTTTCCAGTTGGTGACCTTGTGGTTGTGTTGATGCCTCAGACCACGCTGAAGGTTGAGGGTCATGTGATTGATGATGATGAGTCGTTGAACAATAAGAGTGCATAGTCCATAATTCAGTGCCACCCACAATTAACTAATCACATGCTTCTTGCAACTGCTCCTCTGTGTCAGTGTATGCTCCTCCCATTCTCAATTTAGTCTTATGTATATCAAATTCATTGTCCTAAATAGTAGATGAAAGGTAAAGTTAATAAATTTGGTGTGAGAACATTGCAGTTTGAACTATGTTTGCTCTCTGAAATACTGACGCCTGTAATAAACTCGCTAAAAGGAATGTTGTGTCATGCAGATTACAGTTCTGGCATGATCTCGGCATAAACGTCATCAGCATACAAAAATCCAGTGTACTCGCTGTCTGGCAACTCTTGTCGGATCCTTCTTACCGCACAAGATGGAACGGGTGTCCTGTTTCTCTTTCCTAGTTTCCCATGGGCCCAAAGTGTAAACATCTTGTATGCAATAAATCTGTACTGCCTGGAACAATACAAAAAAAAAAAAGGTGAAATAATTGTACAGATAAAAAACAACCAAGTGAAGCCTGAGAAACTAAAAAAACCAAATGACTGGACAGATAGTACCGTAACATGGATAAGAATCATCTTTACTTCTTTGGACCATATGGTCATGGATGGTGGATCTAATATAATCAAACCATTTGAGGTACAGTGCAAGCATTGTTGTAGAATGTTCCAGGTTAATGTTCAAGTACTAAAATTAGCAAATGCAGAATTGCTATGTCCTTGATACTGCACTGAACCTGTACTGTACATAAGATCATGGCAATGATATAAGTATTAGTAGAAAAGTTTTTACTTCTAACAAAATTCATACAACCCACTACACTCAATACTGTGAAGTGCACGACTGATGCAGGACACAAACCAAGGACTAACCATAACTTGCAGCCCTTATAGATCTCTTACTACAGAACATATTGACAATGCGTAGTAACATGAGCAGGTAGGACAGTGGGCATATAGTAACACAGTAAACGCACCTGCCGACTTTATACAGTACATCATCTCTGACAAAATCATGCAGTAGGCTACTATACCCCAGAAAATCTGTAACAACTTTTTTTCCTTTCTGCCATCTCAAATAACTTAGAAAAATTCAAAGATTTGAAATACTACCCCAAATATACAGTACAGGATAAATAAAATACTGATGCACTTTGAACGGATTTAAGTCAAACTTGGACGAAGTCTGGCGGAGTACGAATTTCTATTTTAAGGTTTACATATGCTACAAAGAAATAATCCTTCCCCTTACAAAAACCAAACCCCATAAAACCCACCCCATTTCAATACAAGTAAGACGATGGTGATGGTTAAATTAAGAGGCAGTAATGGCAGGATTGAGAGAATGGAAGATACTTACCTTTGTATCTTGCGAACACTTCTAGGTCAACGTTGGGCGGTGGGGTCCACTTGCTTCGGTGCGGGCGGACCGGGTGGTGTTTGGAGGGCCTAGTACGTATGTACATGTAGTATCTGTGTTTTTGTCTTTTCTGTGCCGGTTTGAGTTGTATTTTGTGTCTGTGCCGTTTTTATGCACTTCAAAAGTACCTTTGTATTCGCCTCCATAAAGGAGAGACCGTCGTAATATTGTATTTAAGAGAGAGGGGCGACCTGCGGACGTCTTCTTGGCATTGGTAAGGGCGGAGGTTAGGTTGAGGGTTGAGTCTGACTTCGCTTGTTTGTCTATGTCGACGTTTGGCAAGTGGTGGGGTCCAGTTGCTTCAGGGCGGGCGAACCGGGTGATCATTGAACTTGTGGAGGGACGTAATTTTCTGTTTCATTTAGTAGTTTTGTAAATAGTTTGCGTTTTTGTTTCTGTGCCGCTTTTATGCACTTTTAAGACTAAAAAAGCACACTTAAATAACTTCAGCATTTCTGCCACTGAGACAGGTAAGCCATACTTTAACCTCCCGGAAAGTAAAATTCTCAACTGGTTCTAAGTTACAGTCTCTTAGATTTAGGCTACAGCAAATTCGAAAGATGCAGAGCAGCTCGTATTACACAGCCTACTCAGGGATCCATTGTTTTGATTATTAGAGGGGAGTAGTATATGTCAATGGAGTAGTTGTTACTGAAGGTATGTAGTTCTGTTGTGCCATAAGTACAGACTGTTAATTAGAATTTAAAATTGAAAAAATAAAATAAAAATGATCAACTTGGGGAAAAAATAACCCTGGAATACTGTATACACTAAAAAGGCAGATAAAATACACACAAATGATATGCAGCGTGGGTATTTTACGCACGAAGATTGTCGCCAGGAATATAACCAGTGAAGGAAAGCGTCTCCTAATTCTTACGACACAACATGAGGGAATGACCATACGCTGTCCTCTTCCTACAAGCCCAAATCTCCAGTAGGGTAATGTGGGGCAATATGAGACACTTAAGGACATTTGATGTAATATCTCCGGCATGGAAAATAAAATCATATTTAAACTTGGTCAGCTTTTGAAACATATTGTTATGAAGATATTTGAATACATTTTATTAAATTTTACTTTAAGATGAGAACGTTACATGCAAATGAAAAAAATTCTGAAACGTCTCATTTTGCCCCACATGTTTGGGACAAAATGAGACGAGGGCTATGACACATAGTTATGCAAATGAGTCACAGATAAATTCCCCTACGCCCCCCTCATAGGCTGTGCACATCTCGTGCATGCAGTCACAACACAAAGAGCACATAATGCAGTCCTAATCACTTTCACTCCACGTTTCGCCACACATTGAACATTCCTAATCTTCATTAGTATCACTCGTGACTTTCACGTTTGCTTTTTGTATTGTCCTGTTTTTGTTTTTTGTTCCTTGTTGCGTTCTTTTTGATTCCTTGCCGTAGGCAGGGGAATCTATGCAGTCCTGATGTCGTGTGTGTGTAATGTGTTGCACAATGAAGCCCCCATATGCATTTGTACGGTAGTTTATAATAACCACATAAATGTTGTTTAGGCTACTATTATTGTTTTATAGTGAAAAATTATCCCTTCCTCTCTATTGATAAGCATTCAATTTCACAGGGTCGTGAACCTGTTAAGAACAGACAACCTTATCAAGTTCAAAACAAATCTGACCCACGGATAAGGAACTATGGCAGTTTTAACATGTTTTAAGTTTTACCCCATAACCTCACTAATATGCAAGATTTGGACACCAAAAACAATAGGGATCATCTACTCAATATGGGCAACCTACATGCCAAAAATGAAATTACAATGAAAAAACAATAATTTCTGATTGTTCGCTGCTAAAGTCACAAGCTTTCTTTCTGTTTTACTTTTCTCGATACCATCTAGGTTGATGCTACCATCAGATGCGCGTGCACTTCGGCGATGACAGTCACATTTGTTCGTGTAGGTGATTTGTCAGAATGTGGCGGTTCAATAGACTGTGATGGCGCAGCTGCGTAAGATGGTGGTGGTGCGATAGTAGGTGTTGGTGTCGATGAATTTGGCTGTAAATTGATAGCAGGGTGTTGATGCTGAATTGGAAGCTGTTTTTGGTGTGGTGTCTGGTTCTGGTTTCCTATTTCCTGTCCATTTTGTGGTTGATGCTGTTGTGGATCTGGAAGTTGCCGATGCTGGTTTCTCACATACTGCTGGTGCTGCGGCCTTGCTTGTGGATGTGTCAGATGCTGCCGTTGATGATGATAGAGGTTCTACAGCAGAATAATATCAACATCCAGAGGGCTTATACCAGAAACCTTGAAACCTTTTATGGCAATTTCAACGCTTCCAGCTTTTCCATAGGCTTCACAAAACAGTTCACCTATTTCCCTGGTACTGATCTTCCTTCCCGCATGTGCGCGCATCCACTTGCAGCATGCCATGTTGTACGCAGATTTCAGGGATTTGAAAAAGGTACGATCCAGTGGCTGTAGCTTGTGGGACGTGTGGGGTGGAATGGACAACATCACAATGCCATTGTCTCTAGCAAATTCTGTGGTTCGCAAGGATTTGGTGTGGGTACTAAGCCCATCCAAGATAAGAAGAACCTTGTTTGATGGTGAGCACTTGACTTGTTTGACAAAGTGCTGGAGGTACTTGAAAAACAAATCACTGTCTATCCAACCATTCTTGGATGTTCCTCCGATAGTGCCAGCAGGAGCATGATCTATCAAAGAAGGGTCAAATCGTTTGCGTTTGAAAATCATCAATGGTGGAACATATGTAAAATGAGCGCAACAGGCCAATATAAGGAGAGATGACCTTGACAGGGTTATGTACGGTACTCAGTTCACTCTCATCGCAATTGAAGATTTGGAGGGGTTGGAAGTTATTGTCATCAATAACCTGCTTGAGATTGTTAAAATATTGGGTAACTTGTGATTTGTTCAATCCTTGAGCACGGTTGACAGAAAGTGCTTCTGGTTTCGAAGAGAGAGTCCCTTATTCCATTTTAAGAACCCATAAACAAAATCTCTTCCTGCCGTTTTCTTTTCAGTGTTAAACGGGTGTGGAATATCATTCATTTCAGCAAATTCGAATACCAATTCTTGTATGTCTGAAATAGACAGGCCGTAGTGTGCTGAATCCATAGCTGGAATTTGTGCGGCAGTTTCTTTTTCTTGAGTTGTCGAAAACACAGGTTTCTTTGAACAAAGAACATTCTTTTCCTTCAGCGCCACTTTCCCAGTATGTCGACGACACAGAGCATCTTTAGGGACACCGAAAGAAACAGCAGCACCCCTCACAGACATAGATTTATCTTTAACAGCTTGAAGAGCCTGTTTCATTGATTCCTCTGACCAGCTCGCACGATCAGTTTTCCTCTGATAGTTTCTCACCATCTAAAGTGGGACAAAAAAGGAATTAACCATTTTCCTTATTTTGTGGTGAGGCCCAAAAGTAATTCTCATTCTATGGTCACCACGGTTGTGGTTGTGGTGTGGCCCAGTCGGTTAGCAACGTACTGGGGATCTGGAAGTTGTGGGTTCGAGCCTTGCTCGAGCCTTTCTCTGGATTAGCTCACTAGACTGGTGTGCTTAATTGCCAGTTAAGTACTTCGTCTATAGCTCTCTCACTTCCTATCTGACTGTTGGGAAAAGTGGACAACAGTTGGATACGTGCTACCGTCCATCGGATGAGGACGTTACCCAGTAAACACAAAATATTTCCAGAATATTTTTTTTTTTCAGGCGTACAATTATTTTGAGGAAATGTTATTTTAGAAGCATGCAAGTATTTTATGCGTGCCTTTTACTATTACCAAGCACACAGAATATTACTATGACATTTTCAAAACATTTTCAAATGTTCTCAAAATATCACAGAAATATTTTTTTTACAAATTATTAAAATATTTTTGTGTTTGCTGGGTAAATGGCGGTCCCGACGGTAGGGGCTCTACGTAGTTCCTGCCTGGTTCTCTGAGCACTCTTCGGAACGAGTAGCTTGAAAACGCGGTGTTGATCCACTGAGCATACTGGCGTGCTGTATGCACATTGGCTATAATGGTTAGAAAGTGACCGCCAGCAGATTAACCTACAGAAACAGAAACGGCACATCACTCAGCTAAACAACTGGGGAAGGGGACGGGGAAGAATCATAATTTTATAGAAATCATCAAAAAGGAAGTTTAAATCAAAAGTAATTGCAAAAATCCCAAATGATAATATTTGCTGGTTCTACCCCTTCAAGTTCCACGATACAATGATATGCAAACGAAAGTTTGACCTGGGCGTAGTCCATGTTTGCGTCATCAAGTTCACAGATGTTCGATCAGGCTTGAGAACAGGCAGGTATCACACTTCATTCGCGCCGGAACATATCCTGCCCTACATTTCAATACCAGCCTATAATGCATGCAAAAAGGCCAGCCTGGACCCTACCTTTTTATAACGTTAGGGCCCTGACCTTCATCAAGGTCCACTCCACGGCCCGAACTCCCTCTGACTGTCAATGCAGGACAAAATAATCATAGGCCATAGGGCCTACTGGCCTAGCCTCCCTCAGGAGGCCCTACCTGCTATTTGTTTTCATTTCTGCCATGACTTATTTCACAAACTGGTCAGAGTTAATAATTTCAGCACGTAAACGAAGCCAAACGCTGGTGTTTTTACCGTGTCGCATTTTGCCCCAAATATTGTATCGATTTTGAAAGCTCCATACCCCCTTATCCGTGGACTCATTCATTACAATACGTTGTGTTCAACATGTTACGGGCACCCTACAGTAGTATTTACTTTGCCACAAATCCATATCAAAATCCTTACAATCCTCGAAAAATTTCATAAATTGTAAAGCTTTCATCATACCTCACCTTTGAATTTCGTCAAAACAACGCGATGACCTTTATATAACCTCGATATAAACGAGTTCTGGATTGATTTTGAAGGTATAGATCTTTTCAGTTATTGACAGCGAACAGTAAGACCGATTGCGAAATACATTTTGCTAGAAGTTCTTCACCAGCCGTTTTGTTAACGAAAACCACAAGACTGTCGCGTTTTGCCCCGCCGTATCATTTTGCCCCACATTACCCTACACATAGCCCCTGTACGCATAATGTTTGTAATTTTTGTTTGTCCTGTCCTCAGCAAGTTCATCCTTTCTATCTCGCATTGACATTTAGGGAAATGTCATTAAAGGCATCTGTTTCAGGTGATGCATCTGTTCTGTCCATGTTCGCAGCACTTATTTGATTTTCCGTAACAAGGGAGGAGTAGCTAACAAATACTTGTGAAATTCAGCACACGACATGTGACTGAAATTGTACTGTTTGATGGTAATGGCCTTTATGGAAGTAATATTCAACCTGTTCCTCTCCTTAGACCACTGCGACTGGACCAGCGAAAAGACCCTCTCCACATTGCGATTCCTAGTCAAAGAAGATCTCGGCGATGTTCAGCAGCTCAGAAAAGAATTGCTCGAAGAAGATGCATCATTTCTGATGGGCCAATGCATCTCTGAAGTCCACATCTTGTCCCTTTTCCTTACAAAATCACTGGAGATTACAGACCTGGTCAAAACACAAATCATCAGCAATCGCTAACCCAATCCGATTCAGGTACTTCATTTACATTGACTTCTGCCTCATCCCATTTCGGTACCCCGGACAGACACATCCACTTAAAAGAAGACAACTCCCCAGCAAGCATGTCCTGGGTCCAAGCCTTCAGGTAGTCGATGCATGTGGGGTATCCACAGCATTCTGCAGAGCGATTCCTTCACCTTAATAGGCATGAAGGGTTGCTCCCTGCGTTGTTCCAGGACGCCCATGACGGATTCCAGATGGCCCATCACCTCTACTAAGGAGTTCCCTTCCCTCTCTATGCTTGCAATGTCGCAGTGGAAGACAGACGTCAGAGAGTGGATGGACCATAGGTCTGAGAACTCCTTCAAGGACTTTGTGCGGTCGGTATAAATCGCGAAGTAGTTGAAGATCTTGAGCACGATCGAGTCAACGGAGAGCCGGTCTGCTCCATGCTGAATGCAGATTCGGGTTCACGGCCCGCTTAAGAGTTGCATATACATTGTTCCCATCTACTCGTGTGAGAACCCCAAAATTAGTGTGAAAATGCAACACAGTTTGGGAAGAGATCTTGCTCTTCCAGTATCCCTTTGATGTAGGATGCGATTGTACTTGCAGTGTCATCGGAAAGGCTTTGCAGGTCAGCCTCTTTGACGATTTCCACACTATGGGGCGCTATCACGTTGTTGACAATCGCTTCGGTTTTACTTGCATACCTGCCTTGTCAAACCTGGTGTGCAATCCATTGACAGGTGGCTGAAATGGTGCTTTACTGTATGGGAAGCAAATGCCCCCTCACCTGCACTGATGTCATTTTGAATATTTTTTTTTTCAAATTCTATTATTTCTTCTGTCATCAACCTTCCCATTGCAGTGATTTTTGTTTCAGAAGTAAATGGCAATTGCAAGATTTCTGTGACCTCTTTAGATATATAGAATCCTTTGTATAAATGGTGTAGCGTTAGGATAAAAACCACTTCAGCGAAACAGAACAGTATGCAACTGATGAACAAACAAAGCAGTCTGGGTGTAATTAGTACCATTTTGGTCTCAATATTTTCTCAAATGCCATAGGAGACTTATCAATTACGGAGAAAAAAAATGGAGACTAGGCTGTCCACAGATCTGGTAAACATGGGAGAGTTGACAGGTCTGGTTAACAGTAAGGATCGTAACATTCAAAAACTTAGTTCCTTGCAAATACAGTGGAAAGTAATAGTTGTAAATGATACATCGGTTGTAATTTATCTGATGCTGCTTATTTTCCTTTAGTGCTACAGTGTGCATGAAATAAGTATTGCTCTTTTCATTCAAAGCTTTCTTTTTGGATACCACTAAGGGGTAGTTTGCACAATTTTACATCTATCATACAGTATATGGCATATTCTCTGTCAGATCATTCATCAAACTGCAGTATAAACTGTGAAGTGTAGCCTACACTGTACAGTAATTACTAAAGTGAAGACAAAGGCATACTGTAGTGTCATGACCACTTATGAAGATAACTTCTCGATCAGGAGTAAATGCAGTATATTTTGTTGTCTATTCAAACATGTGTGACCCCTGTAAAGTTGTTATTTCTTGTGTATGCTTAGTCTCTTCAAAGAGACCAAAAAAGGGTATCAATGTAAAAAAAAAAACACCACTTGATGCTACTGAGATTCCGGAAGCAGAAATAACTGTTGGTGCTTTGCAAGTGAAAAACTGTAGTGCTATTCCAGCCATAACGAAATACGATACAGTATACATAGTTGTTGGTGTTTTGAAATTATTTGAAATTACTTCTTTGTCTCATCTACAATATTCATGGAAAAGTAGTTTTTGAACTTGGGACACTTTGGCAGAAATGTTGTAAGCTAAAACGATGACAACTTTAACTCATCGTTCAAAGTACTGTATCATTTACACCATATACTGTATGTATCTCATATTTTTTGTCTGAACACTACAGATTGCTTATGATACCCAAATCAGACTGGCTGCTGAGTTGGGAGAGACAAGGAGGGTAAGTGAAAAACCTATTTTAAACTGTATATACACTTGGTAAAAGTCTGGGGAAAAGTGGCTAGTGTGAGTGCCAAAAAAACCACTCTGGCCCCACAATTGCAAACTTTAAGTGATATAGTAAGGTACTGTATGGATTCTGCACTCTTTAGCCCTATTTTTTTTCAACTTGAACATGCACGTACATGGAAGTTTGCATCCCTTGTCCAAAACATCCCAGGAGAGAAAGTTGTACTGATCCCATACTTGTCTTGTAGTGAAGTGGTGCATCACATTGACTACAGAAACCTTCTGTAGTTTATGGAGGCCATGTTAGGCAATAATTGTCAGTTTGTGAAAAGCCGTCTCAAGACGGGAATCTGTGGTGTGCATGTTGACATGGATACCTACAGTATCATTCATCAGGTCAGCACGTGTCATTGCACACCTCAATTACTGATATAACACATATTACAAAAACAAGGTATATCACATGCACTTGCCCTATACAAGACTAGAGAGTATGTCAGATTTATAAAAAAAATCCAAATCCTCATAATGAAATCATCAAAACATTAATGCATTTTTGCATCCTGTTTTTGTTTTCCATTTCCCTATATTTGCCATAAAAAAGAAAAGGATTGGGAAACCTTGATGTTTCTGCAATATTGGTAGTTTAAAGGCAATTTTTTAAATGATACTTACGTATACTTGAAATATGATGTGTGCATCTTTGACACTTGCCTAGGTATGCCCATAACTCCAACTTGGTATATAGGTTTGCCATATTGAGAAGGTGTGTCCAATTGTTTTTGCTACTACTATGTTAGTGGTTCCTTCTGGTTGTTCAGAATAATTGGTCCCATATGGACCATTTAATGAAATGCAAAATGTTTCTTTTCTGCATGTATTGTGCTTTAGAATGTGGAAGGATTGTCAAATTAGCATTTTGGTAGTGGAACCCTTTGAAATGTTCAACATTTGTGGGTCCAACTTCAGGTTGGGACACATTGTATGGGCCATAAATAATAACATTGTGCAAAACCATAGTTCTTCAGGTCATTAAGAATTACACCTGCTTTGTTAAAGACATTGGTATCCAGGTCACTCCTTCCATGGCCACTTCATGTAGCCAAACATTATCTGACAGTGTTGCATTGCCTGGACCAGACCATGACTACATCTGATCTATTTCGGAATCCTTTGCAAGCGCATCAGTAAGTGAGATTCACACTAGCAATTTAGATGTATCTTTTTTTTCTCTTTTCCTTTTAGTCCTCAAAGATAGGTGATTGAATTCAATTTCTTTTATTGCTAGTGCAACAAAACTAGTGCTCAAAGTATAAGTATTTAATGCTGATCCCTTTTGGACTGAATAAATGTACTTTTCTGTGAAATTGAAATTCAGTCATAATGGAGCATCTATCGGATTTGTCCATTCTGTGGTTCCAACTGGTACATATAAAATTCACAAACCAGTACTGATAGAGATTGTGCTACAGTACATGTACAGTTTGCCTTGTTAGGATCCTTTCACTTCAAAATCTGATAACATTGGCTACCACCAGGAGACCATACTGTAGGTTTTCATCCTAGGGGGTGGGGATATATCCCAAAATATTTTACTCAGGGGATGGTCGATGTAATCCCCTCCCCCCACAATGTTCAGCCTATAGATACAGCGTAACTTTTGTGTATTCATCTGGAAGTAATGTGAATATCTCCAAATTCTCCTCATTCAGACTTTGATTACCTGGGATAACCCTATGAATTGATACCTTCCTTTTTAAACTTTAGAGTAAATTGTTTCTCTTGTTCAGTCACAATCCTAAAGTACATTTCATTAAATATTCTTGTGATAAAGAGAGCTTGTGCTAAATGTGTATGTCAATACCCAAGAACATTACCCTTGAAATTCACCCCTTAAAGCAGAGACCTCCTGTGAGGCGTTAGATCCCAGGAACTTTCGGGGGTTTGCCTCCTGAAGCAGGCCTCTGGATCCCACCTGGTACAGGCTTTGTCTTTTTTCGTCCTTATATAAACCACCCCCCCCCCAGAAAAAAAAATGAAAAGAAATCTACACTCCGGTAGAAGAGGGCAGCAATTGACTGAATGCAATTCAATCATTGCAAGTGCAGTATATCCAATGAAATTAAACATTTTCACATTATGCTTTGGAATAAAGTTGGGGTGACTGCTTTCACCCTTTAAATCATATACAACCTTGATTGAAAAGATAAAAAAAAAGAAATGCAGATTTTATACACCAATCATGTTGTGTTCTTGCATTGAGTTGAATATTGGGTAAGTCCAGAATAGGACAAGTGATTGGAATACATACAGGATTCTACATTAATGTAGCATGAACAATATTGTAGTATTTTGAAAGTACAAAGAAACAGCTAGTTTCATATTTTTTTAAAATCTTAAGTCGTCAAAGATCTTTGTGTATGGTTGAGAGTATACTGTGTACTGTATGTGTAATATTCTATTATTTTCAGATTCAGAGACAGGTGTTGGATTTGCCTTCTCTCCTCGGCCAAGAGCTGAACGAAACACTTTCTTGAAAGTGCTACCTGGAGTTGAAAGAAGTTGCCTCACCCTCCCTCAAGCCATCTCCAAGTGTTGCTAGCAACACCACATCACCTAGCGTAAGAACATTAATGCTCTTTTCTGTTTGCATAGTATTGCTTTTCTATGTAAAGAGTTCTGGTTTCATTGATAACCAGTCACACTGACATGCATGCAAGTGTGGCAGCTCACTCATGGTACAATACAATATCTTTAAAGAAGCATGATGGCATATTTAATTCAATAGTGTTTGTATAGCATTATAAGAAACACTGCACAATTATGTATGATGGGGGTTAGGGGATTTGGGACAAAGGTCATGTTGCATAGTAAAGAAATGGTTTGTATAATGTGATATCACACAACCCAAGGCTCTCGTGGAAGGTCAAATGGGGGTCACCCGCAGTGTACAGTGTTAGTTATAGCACACTGTAAACACATTGTTATTCATCTGAACTGGTAAAAAGCAAATTGTTTCAGAAAAGGTTTTTACAATTGTTTGAGCATGTATGCATCAGGACATGCGGTTGTCCTCGTTGTAAACAGTGCCTGGATGACAAGTGCGTAACTCCTGCTGTCGAGGCTAAGAAAATTATAAAAGGGTACAGCGATTTCTCTGCGCTTCACTTGTATGAATGGCCATACGATTGTCACATGGCATTCACAGCCATTTCTCAAGAATACACTTTGTGGAAATGTTCTCCTCGCTGCAGCCATATTATACAGTGGCTGTTCATTTTCACAAATCGAGCAGTGCATGAAATTTATCGGAGTGCAATACATTGGTAAGTCAATGTTCTGTGAAACTTTGGGGAATACCTTGATTCCTGTGGTGAATCACACCTACTTGCAGTGCCAGATAGTTGTGGTTAAAAACAACTACATGAACTCTACCGTTTTCTGCTCATCAGCCGCCAGCTTAATTGCCTGCTGTGCAATTATGTTGTCAGCTTCCTCATGCGTTGTTGACGAGTTTCATTCTCACCAGTCAATACAAGTTTGTGATCTGTGACAGTCAAAGCCAACTTTGGAGAATCCAGGAGTGACGTGGGACTCAGTTGGAAGACTGGAACATGCGAATATCTGTCAAACATCAAGATCGCTAGATCTCAGTCTTTCTTCTACCTTACGTGTAAACTCAGACACAAAGTCCATCACTATGGGAGGTTGAGTCATAGTGGATGATGGCCAGGTGGGAATCCACATGAGAGCCCAACTGACAGTTCGACAGTCGTGGAGGGCACTGCTACTAGTACTTACTGCTACTAGTTCACGTTTTTGCTTTTCCTGTGCCGGTTTGAGTTGTGTTTTCGTTTCTGTGCTGTTTCGGTTGTTATGCCCGGGGGTCGGGGTAGCACAATAGGTAAGTTACAGTTTAAGTCGGAGGTGAATGTCACACCCCCCTCAAGTTTTTTCATTGTTCAAGAAAGGTGGGTTGGCCATTACAGATGTGCAGATGTTGCAGGCACTTGCGGTCCGCAACACGTATGACCTGAAGTTCAGGTCGGATGCTGCCCGACGTCAGGGTGTATCTTGCCTTAATGAGATGGAAAGGCTCACTGTTACCCGATATGATCGCTCTGTGGTGGTAACACCTTTCCATACTGGGAAGCAATATCTGCATCAAAATCAACCACATCCTGCAACAGGCCCTCTGTAGCATTTGATGTTGCAGTCAGTTCAATGTTTCCTGCTGGTGCTGCATACTTCTTGAACCTTAGTAGTTCATCGTATTGTAAACAGTTGGTTTGTTAACCCTTTCAGTGCTGAGTTTCTGCACCACCAACAGGGGCTGATTTTTTTAAAAACTAAACCTGAATTCAAGACACACTACTTTCAAACTGGTATTAGAGAAATAAGACAGCCATTTCTGCAAAATTTCTGTACACAAAAAATGAAGGAAACTTTTTGATTCCTTGCCGAAGGCAGAAGGAATCTATGCGATGGTGATGTCGTGTGTGTGTGTATGTGTGTATGTGACACTTCTTGTAAACACGATATCTCAAGAAGGGTAACCATCACTGATGTCATACTTGGTGTGTGGGTTGGTCATATTGAGTAGATGATCCCTATTGTTTTTGGTGGAGATAAAGGTCACTTGAGGTCACCCTGAGTCAAACTGTAAACACAGTGTAAACACAGGATCTCTAGAAGAGTAATGTTGACTGATGTCATACTTGATGTGTAGGTTCCCCATACTGGGTAGGTGATCCCTGTTGCATTTAGTGGACGTCATATGTGATTTGAGGTCACCAAAATAAAGGTTATTTGGGGTTAAAGGCTTATTAATGTGGTGTTTCAAGACCAGCAACTGCAGTTGATCTCATTTGTCATGTGAATAATTCATGCTTGTTATAATATAAGCATGTGGCAAGGAATCACAAAGCCTTTTGGCTTTCTGGTTTCTCTTTCAAATGGTGTATTTCATGGCACTATACACTGTTCAATTCTTGGATAGAAGTAATATGCTTATTTACGCAAATTTATGCATTGTTGATCATTTTTTCAAGTTTCTTTCTCAACTGTTAGCTTAGCCATAGCATGCTGGAGCAAATCTCTGTAGTTTCTGAGGCCTTGCATGTTCAGTGTTGGCTCACGCACAACTGAATTACGTAGACCTGAAGGGAACTGTGTATGGGAATTTGCTGTGGTCATTCTATTGCGAAATTGAGAGACTGTGATTGGTTTTTCACAATGGTTATTTTCCCAATATAACTCTATTCCTTTCCATTGTACATCCAGATTTATGCAAATTTATGCAAAGTGTGTACTCTTCTTATAATAGTCCAGGAGAGAACACAAATATACCTTGCAATCCTAGAATGAAACACATTCATTAATCCATTTCACTGATTATGGTATTCTTTGGTGCAACTTGCAAGGAATCACACACATTGGTAAGAGGCACTGAATACAAATATGCGTTGTTTCATGACGTTTGACTGTTCTGTCTGAACAAACACGACAATCTGCATAGGCTCTTCTGTCCTCTGTTCTCCTGTTGGGATTCAAACCTGGGAAATGCCGTTCAGTCAAGCGAGTCGGGAGATCATTGTCAGCTGATCTACCTCCTGGGCGCGTACTTGGTCTTTCATAGCCCTCCAAGAGATCACTGATTACATCCAGACACGATTTGTTTCTATGTTTTTCACAACTTCCGCTTTTTGTCATACCAGCTAATATAAAGGTCAAATTGTCCACTTTATCTGTTATCATGGGATCCCCTTTTTTCATTTTTGCTTTTGATATACTGTCAGGCACATTCGCTCTGTTGATACAAAGTGTCCCACAAGCACCTGTGCCTTTTCTACACAATTTACTGCATAATTTCGGAGATGAGAAATAGTTACCCATATATAGGTGATGGCCTCGGTCAAGATAGTCCCTAACTAATCTCATCACCACGTTATATGTGTTATCACCTGAAGCAGCTTCATCTATTTCTTTGCCAGTATATACGTTCCAATTATGTACATATCCAGTACGTGCGTCTGCTAGACTCCACACATTAATTTCCCATTTGTGTGGCTTATTGGGGTGATATGTTCTAAACCTTGGTCTCCCTTTGAAAGAAACAATAGTTTTCATCAGTTGAGAGCTCTCTATTTGGGTAATATGCCTCTTGCCAGGACTCCAGGAAAGCATCTAGGATGCATCGAAACTTAGGTTGTATAAGTTCTTACCTTGGACTGTCTTGTTCTGGAATCTGAGAATTGTCAGCGGCATGTAAAAACGTCATAATGAGACTGAATCTGTCCCGTGACATGACTTTTTTTATGCCTAGATTTAGAAGTGCAGAATTAGACCAGTACATTGCATATGTTGGCAAACATACTTTGCCCATGTAAAGAATAACACCAAGGAATGCTCTCATCTCCGGCATAGTCACATCGTTCCAGCGCTTTGCTCTTTCACCTGGTGTCAGTTGGCCTCCTTTACCAGTAAACTATTGTTCGGCATACCGATTAGTTTCTGTCATGAGAATCCTGATTGCTCTCTCTGGGAGAAGGCAAGAAAATATCTCCTGAATGGTTGCTTCAGGTTCAAAAATACGAGAGCCAAAAAAATTCCCCATACACCTTCAACCAAGCATCATGATACAAATTCTCAAAATCATTGTTATTGTTAGGTTGACCATCATCAGCATCACCATTCCCATCAAGAATTTCGTCAGTCAGCCTCATCACTATCCCCAGGGTCTACTACTTCAGCATTCACTCCATGCATTACTGCAACTGGTTGTTGTGCTTCTAAAGTTGTATTCGCAATAGCAGAACTAGGCCGTGTAACGTTAGCGCTACTAGAACTTGAAGTAACATTTGTATTGGGCCTAGCGTTAGAGCTTACGTTATCGATCACTGGACTAATCACATTCTCTCTTGCTTGCCTATCAACATCCTCCGTGTCCGATCCTTCGGAAGAATTTGTCTCCGAATCACCAGCAAAATCCTCATTGTCACTATCACGATCGGCCAATATTTCCGCAAGGGCCTCATCGGTAGTGTAAAACAACTTCCTACCTCGAGACGTCATTTTCTACCCGAATTTTCTCAAAAATTTCCGATGTAAATGTATCGCCAAGCTAGTACAGTCATGTTGATTGAAGTGTACTGAATGCTCAATGACGTCATTACTGTGGGTGAACCGATATAAAATGAAGACAACCTGTCTCTGCCGCGGGATTTCCCGCCCGGAGCCCATAATGCATTTTTGTATTCGGCGGGAAATCCCGCATGGAGCACTGAAAGGGTTAAAATTGGTGCGTCCAACAAGCCGGAACCTTAGACAAAACTTTACTCTTTTGGTTCGGACCTCGCCCGCAACTCACTAGACATATTTCTCAAATTGCTGAAATGCCGACAGAAGGCTGACGTATCCGGTCTTGTATTACAAGTACAAGTACGACCATACAAATAACAATGGAAGTTCTTCACACCAAATATACACGCAAGACCTTCCTTCTCCACTTGAGAGTAATTTTGCTCAGCTTGAGATAGGGAACGAGGAGCAAAAGCAATTTGTTTCTCCAAACCATTGGGCATTTCATGGGATAAGACTGCCCCTACCCCATATTGTGACGCATCACAGGACAGAATTAATTTCAATTTGGGGTTATAATGGGCTAACACCCTGTCAGACGTCAACAGGGTTTTTGACTGAACGAATGCCTGACGTTCTTTCTCCGACCACTGAAATTTGACACCCTTTCTCAGTAAGACATACAGTGGGGCAAGAGTACTCGTCAAGTTGGGAAGAAACTTGCTATAATAAGTAATTAACCCTAAATAGGATTTTAATTGTGTGACATTTTGTGGCTCAGGTGCCTCCTTTATTGCCCTCACTTTCTCTTCGGTTGGATGAAGTCCCTCGGCGTCGATACGATGTCCGCGGTAAACAACGGAAGGTGACATAAAGGCGCGTTTCAATCCAGCCGTCTCTAGGCGTGTTAGTACAGTGGTAAGGGTTGCCAGGTGCTCCTCATCCGAGTTTCCGGTGATAAGCACATCGTCGAGGTAAATTGCGACCCGGGGAATTCCCTGCAGTAAGTTTTCCATTATTCTCTGGAAAATTCCAGGGGCGGACGATACACCGAAAGAAAAGTTGTTGATATGCCTGACTAAGGTCGAGTTTCGTAAACTTTGTGCCCCCGGCCAGGGACGCGAAAATATCCTCTACCCTCGGTATTGTGTAACGATCCACCTTGGCAGCTCTATTTACCGTCAATTTATAATCACCACAAATTCTGATCGATTTGTCAGGTTTCATCACCGGGACGATAGGCGCCGCCCATTCGGAATACTGGACAGGCTCGATTATCCCTTCAGTCTCTAATCGCTGTAATTCAAGCTGGTAGACAGTACTTTGTTTAATTTGGCGGTTTGTCCTCTCTTGCCAGTCTTGGACTTGCGATTTTGCGATATGTCCGATTTTACCGCATTATTAGATTCATACCTGTTCATTCGGTACACATCTCCATTTCCCGATGGTTGGCCTGTTGACAATTTCTGCAATTCCGACACATTATTTGTAGCGGTTTCCATAGCGAGTGCTATATCCATGGCCTTTTTCAAGGTCAGCGTAGCCTCAGCTAAAAGACGTTTTTGAATGTTATTGTCATTCACTCCACACACTAAGCGATCGCGTAACATATCGTCCAGAACCGTTCCAAAATTACACAAATCCGCTAATGAACGTAATTCTGCAACAAATGTCGAAATAGATTTTGTGGGTTGTTGAATTTACAGCGTTCCACAATTATTGACGGTTTTGGGTGGTAGTGATCCGCTAGCAGTGACTGTAGCTCCTTCAAAGACTTATCTGTCAGTTTGTGTGGTGAACATAGATTCCGTAACAATTTGTACGATTCCGATCCGATACAACTTAGAAAGAAGTGTAAGCAACGTGAAAAATTCGAATGATCTCCGTCTCCAATGACGCATCCGGTACGTAACTAATTAAGACTCAACGAATTACCATAAATGACAACCAAATGAGAACGGTCTTGTATTACAACTACAAGTACAACTCCTTTATTTCGATATAAAATCTGTACATAACTGAAATATCATGCATATTACAAAAGGTGAAAGTTCGTGGAACTAAGTGGACCAACGGAAGGCAAACAGCCGAACGACCGATACGTAATATACTGCAAAGGCCAGCAGTTATTTTGTTAAACCTGGTGGTCCCAGAAGAAGCCAGTTCTAGAGAAAAACAAAACTACAGCAAACAAAACAAGGGTGAGCCAATTGGCTGCCGGACTACTGCCACTGCTTCCAGTTTTCTTTGTTACGTCATTTGATTTTCTGTTTTTGTTCCTTGCTTGCGTGGCCTAGTGCCTAGTCACATTTTCAGTCAGGTGTGAAAGTTACATCGTTGTTGGTTTCGATCATAAGAGAAACTTATGCATTCATGATGGCCTGTGTATGTATGTGTATGTATGTATGTGTGTTTGTGACTCCAGAAGGGAAAGTCTGGCGTTTCTCAAACTTGGTACACAGATGCCCCAGATGAAGAGGAAGAACCCTATTGTTTTGACCCCAGCTGACCTTGTTAACACAATATCTCAAGTTCAGGCTATCTTGTTATCATGATATCTCAAGAAGGGAAACTGACAGTTCTCAAACTTGGTACATAGATGTGCAACATTGAGGGAAAGAGCTCTCTTGTTTTTGATGGAGGTCAATGGTCATCAGAGGTCAAACACTGAAAATGTTCTTAACACATTATCTCAAGGTAGAAATGATGCATAGGTCCCATACTTAGTATGTCAATCGGGCATATCAAGTGGAAGAACCCTATTGTTAAAAGTAGGTCATCAGAGATCAATACTGAAAATCGTAACACAATATCTGAAGGTAGGAATCATGGAACTTTTGGTATCGTTTTTGGTGGAGGTCAAAGGAGATCAAAGTGTTAAAATATTATGAACGTTTAACTTATGGCGTTCCACGATGTTAAGGGCTGTTGTTGCACTGTACTGTGGGTGTGTTCGTTGCTGGAGTGCTGCGCAGGTTTCGCAGAGAAAACATTGCTGTGATGTGTTATGTTCAGAAGATGTAAGGAATCTATGCGATGGTGATGTGTGTGTGTGTGTATCTAAAGAAGGGTAACCATGAATGATCTCATACTTGGTGTGTGGGTTGGTCATAGTGAGTATATGATCTCTATGTAAACACAGTATCTCAAGAATGGTAACTGGGACTGATGTCATACATGGTGTGTGGGTTGGTCATATTGAGTAGACAAATGGTAAAAACCTTGCAAACACAATATCTCCAGAAGGGTAACTGTGACTGATGTCATACGTGTTGTGTTGGTTGGTCATATTGAGTAGATGACCCTTGAGGTCATGAGAGGTCAAACTGCAGGATTCACAAAGCCATTTGGCTTTCTGGTTATGGTATCATGATGGTGACATGAGTCCAGATCCCTTGGAATACGGAATTAATGCACATCTATTTAGAGCCAAGTCATCAACCGGTTGTAAGAATTTTGGTCTCAAGTATCTTTCAAGGATGTATGAAAAGGACTACTCCCTGGCCACACCGTTCTTGATTCAATACTTCTATGTAGCCAAGGATTGTTAGAGGACGCGCGTGAATTGTGTTGGCTAAGGAACCTTCTGCTGCACAAGTTTATGTTCAATAACCGTTCTGTGCAGTGAATCCGTGAACATGCTGCAAATGTCCCGGAATCTGACCTCAGCAAAGAAATACTTCCGATTGAATGAACCCTGGGTGTGTGCTGGAACATCGAAGTAGATGCATTCACGTTCTAGATAGATTTTAGGAACGCCCCAATACACCCCGGGGAATTCTGTCATTGGTTGCCAGCATGTACGACCCATCACATGCGAGGAGGTGTGTGTCACAACTCACCTGCAGTTCCGTTCACAAAATGCGAAACCGTTGAAAAAGAACGACGCGTGACTGAGTACTCATATGCAGTTAATGGTGAGAAAAGGAAGGTTCTTCTTGCTAGGGAACTACATGTGTGCTTACCTAATTCCCTTATGTCCCTTTGCCAATACATCTACCGTACTGTACTGTTCTGTACTGCTACATTTACCTACAACCTGTACCTTTAGTGTCATTCTCAACGCTTTTCAAAACACATTATGCTGTATTAATCGTACTGTATTTCCCATCAAGGATGTTTTGGTAAAGGGATTTGTTATTTGGACTGAATATATGAAAACAATGTAAATGCAATCTACCCGAAGGGGAACTTTTCCTCACACAATGACCAAGCACCTCAGCTGTGTTGCACATTCTTATTACCACCAAAAATATCTTAGTATACTGAGAGCCTTGTTTAAAATTGTTTGTGATACATGCATGTGCAACCAGAAATTTTTAGTGCTTGGACATACTTCAGTGCAAACATATTGACCTGAACCATGGCAATTTGTTTCACTACTCTCGTTTGCAACACTATTGTAGTTGTTACAAATGTTAAAAGTAACAGTAGTGTGAGATGGTTACATTTTCCATTTCGGAACTGAGTGAAGAATGGGAGGAAAAATTCCCCCTACCGGAAAGAAAGCTCATCCAGTGGCGACGTTGTTATCATCCGTAGAAAATGGGATTCGCGCATTGTGAATGTAGGCAGTAACATCTCTGTACTGTTTGTCCACAGGCCCTGGGCAAATAGCAGAATGCACCGTGCCATGGAGACAGCTGTTAGCAAAACAACAGTTGTGTTGCAAAAGATGTGTTGCCACAGACTTCTTTAACATCCCACCCTCTTCCTAAAAGTTAATCTAACTTGTGGATGGCGTTGTCCTTGCACGAAAAAACAGCTCTCTTCCTAAACAGGGCATTCAGGCATTTTTTGACCGGAACTATGAAGCAATTTCTCTACTGACTGCACTCCAACATTTCTGAAGAGGTTTTTACAAATGTCCTCTCTACTCCTTCTGTTGACACAATCCAACAAGTGGCAATGAAGATTTCCTGAACATAACTGATCTCTCTAAGACAAGAAGAGGCTTAGCAATTACCTCATACAGCAAACCAAATAGAGGTTTTTAGATTCATATTGCAAAGGAGCTTGTTTTACTGATATCATATGCCAAACTAAGACAGCCGACCAACATATGGCTGATGGAACAGGAACATGCAAACTCTTGCCATTTCAATGGACCGCACTCAATGCATGCTTCACAGCTGTGGTAACAGGAAATTTCCTTTGCTAGTACCCTTTGTTATTAATAAAAGCCATATGTTCGCACCAGGGCACATGGAAAATAACTGCAAAATTTCACAGATTTCGAAAATGAAGACCATGTACTGTACATAGATACAAATCCATACATGTCCACAACTGAGATGAGTACTTTACAATTTGGTTGAACAGAGTTGTAAAAAACGACTTTGGTTTCAGAGGAACTTTACAACCAGATTACCAAACTTGCCTTAACTCCGTAAAACAAACTAGAAATACTGAAATTTTTTTGCTGTGTGTGTTGAACCAAGTCAACTTCGAATTGTACGAGCCACCAGCCAACATATTACTTCAAGTGCCAAGTATGGTTTCTTTCAATGTAAAATGTAGATGAGGTCTTTGCACGTACAAAAGCATCACTGTGCATGCAAGTGTGTAACGAAGTATAGATCGCTGTAATTTTTAACTTGACGATTTTGAAGTTGGGCCACATCGCATGTACTCCAGAATTATCAAATTTGCCTATTGAAGGGTAGAAAGGTTTATACATTGCAATGATGTGCTTCATTGCATACCTGAATCACTGGAAGCTACACACATTTCACACAACTGGCATATGAAAACGTCACACAATATTCAACACCAACACTGCAGTCAAGGCGATGTCACAATGGGCTATTTAAGTGCAATGGGCAATTTAAGTTATTAAATTTTAGCATTGTTTCATTTTGCAACCTAAAACATATTTTCAATAACTCTTTTCTACACGTTCATGATAACACGCTGGAAGAACTGTAGTGTTTCCTTCAGACTTGGTGGGTATGCCAAGTTTAGTTAATAAAATGATGCAAGTAGTTACAAAAGTCACACATGGATGTGTCCGTTTCTGCTATGGCTACACCATCCACTACAAGGTCATATTCATCTTCCTTTTCTCTCATAATGATACACAATGTTAACAATTAAAGTATCAAGTGAACGATATATGGCTTATTTAATGCCCCTCAAAAGTGACATCAGAGCATTGCCACTGCATGAGACTTGAACAAAGCAAACACTCCAATGACCTAGTCCAACTTGTCTCACTTCAGTGTTACCGGCAATTGATTTTAAGGGCAAATGTACTACAATTGATATGTAACTCAATAATTATGGATGTATGGAATGTACTGTCTCGTTGAAAAGTGAAAGCCCTGAGACTTTCTTTAGCTATACTCAAACCACATGCTGAAACACAGTGCATACATATAGTCCAACTAAGGACACTATTTTTAAATAGATCAAAAGTTGCGCACCAATACTAAAGAGGGCAATTTTCAAACATTACCCGCCAAAATGCAAAATCCTGTTACAGCCATATTTCAAACGTTTAGATGACTCGTGCATCCATAGGGATAGTCCAGCAATTTGGCACAATGACAGTACATGGATTCAGAGGGAAATGTCAATCAGTGGGTCATTAAGTGTTAGCAGCAGCAGCTAACAATATGTGAAGAAAGCAATGGACTTTCTTCCAGGGGTGATGCAAGGGGAGGAGCATGCCCCCGTGGTGGAAAATTTTCAATTTCGTCGACAAGCCTTAATTTGTAGGATAACATATGTAATCACAACAACCCTCAGTCACCCTGACATGATTAATTTTGCTATTGGAATGGGAAGCTCTACGATAAAGAAACGAAATTTGTGGATTTCATCTAAGATCATCTATCTGGTATTGGATGAACTCCTGCTGCATTTGGTTGAGTTTTTCACTTGAATTCAGTCCAAGACATGTAAAGCGATCAACAAACAATTGAACTGATGTGAATTTGGCTTCAGCCCTCTGTAACATGTATTCCACAGCTTGACAGAACTTCCTCACAATGTCATAGAATTTGCCTTAGTGGACTGCCTCCTTAAGAAACTTGCTTGTATCATTTGCAATTGACAATTCATCAAATCTGAGGTTTTCCTTTTATTTTAAAAGTGAGGCAGGTTTGATGAATTGACTCAAGAGCACCTCAAGCTGCTGCAATAAGGTCTGTCGTAAGATATGTACACATGGTTCCTCCTTTTGAAGTAATATGTTTGCTTTATCAAAGATGTAAGGGATCTTCAAGGGCATTAACAACCCTTTCAACCCTGTGGACGGTTTGTCAGAGAAAGACTGTGGGTTGCTATGCTTACTGGTTTTTAGAACTGCCAGACTAATTTAGTGATGAAGCACCTTACTTGATGAAGCACTGGAAGCCCTTTGTTTAGGGTTTGTCGGCTTAAAGATATTTTCAGCTGTGTTGAATGATGTAAACTTATGAGAAGATGGAATAGTTTGAGCTCCACACTCTCTGATCTGCTTAACTGGAGGCTGAAAGGATGTTTCAACTGGGGCAAGGTGACGCTTCTTCCGTTCATTTTCAGCACTTACTTTCTCATTCCAGGTAAGTCACTCCGGCGACCCATAACCAAACCAAATACCATTAATTTTTAATCCGACATCCCCCCACAATGCGCGAAGGGCAGTTGTTTATGTCGCCACCTACCTAGTCCTTTGGTCTTTGTTGGGTTCAGTCTGGCACTGTTGCTCTTTGAAAGGTAGCCAGCGTGCCAGTAACGGCCCTGAAGGAGGCTAGGTCAGAGACTACGCAAGTGACGTCATCAGTGTACTGACTTGAAAGGCTCTTACAAGGGATTCACCCTTGTCGTACCCCGCGCTGGACTCTGAAGGTGTCCGATAAAAAGTCATTCACAATAACACAACCGCTTACACTTTAAGGAGAAAACCGTGATCAACCATGTCAAAGGCCGCCTCCTGATCGAGGGAGACAAGCGCACACGGGAGGTCCCGCATCAACCAGAGGTTCTGCTGAACACAGCGTCCCCGCACCGCACATGTCTGAAAAGGCCCAACAAGATCCGGCATAACTGTGCCTAGGCTGTTACAAAGGGCTTTTGCCAGGATCTTGTAGTCCACGTTCAACAGGGTGATTGGCCGCTTGTTTTTCGGTTCAACGGGATTTACTGACTTTGGCAACAACGTTATCACACCTGTGCGCTGCGAAGGGCTCAATGAGCCAGTAAGGAAGGCGGAGACGAATACATCACGCAGATCGGGACCAACGGTACTCCAGAAGCGTTTGTAAAATTCAACCGGAATACCGTCGGATCCAGGGGCTTTACCGGATTTCATCTTCGCCACCGCCCTCCAGAGCTCGTCGACTGTCAACGGAGTAGGGACTGTTGAAGGCCCTCATCGACATCTGCTGCAGTATAAAGCTGCTCATAGAAGTTCTTAATACCTCTACGATGTCGAGAGGGTCCTTCTGTACCACACCATGGACGTCACGGACTGCCTTTATGCGCCGATCAATGGCGTACTTCGTGACGTCTCGGTAGAACTTAATACTTGGTCTTTCCTCCGCCTCCACGCAACGCACTCGAGCGCGGACACGAGCCCCGTGTAGTTTCTGATCAAGATACCGCCGGATTGCGTGAAGCGCGGAGGAGTCCCCGTTCCTCTCCCTAGAGCAGAGCGAGAGGAACTGCTCCCTTCTTCGACGAGCCCTTGCTACACAGTATTCGAGTGTAAACTGTTTGATGCGGGACTTCACATCGTCCCACCACTCCAAACCCGATGAAAAGGCCGGCCTCAATGTTCGCCACCCCCCGTACCTGGCCTTAAACTGTTTGTTATAGTCATCCTCTGTCAGAACATCAGTGTTCATTTACAGGACCCCCTCCCTACTGGCCATCACACTGGGGGTTGAAAGGAGACAGGAACTGCGTCATGGTCACGATTTCACACTACCTCGGATACAGGGCAGGTGGAGAGTGCACTCGGTCCAACCTTGAGGCATCCGAGCCATCAGGGCGGTGCCAAGTGAACATGGGTAGTTTGGGGTGTTGCACCCTCCAAACGTCAACCATGTCGTGCACATGTGTGTTAATGTCCGTAAGCCTATAATGAAGTGTCATATGCATGTAGACTCCACTTCCATGTACTGTGGGGGCGCTATGACAGAAAGATTTACTACATTTCTGTTCTTCACAGTAATTGTACGGCATGGCATGATCACGGAGAAATAGAGACAAGATATTATGTCAACCATTTTCAAAATTTTCTCCTCAGTTTCCTTTTTACCCAAAAAGGATATTGTCTCTTTATCCTTTTCATTAAGGAATGGAAAATTGAAGTCTTCCTATTTTCCCTTCTTTATTTTGTCAGTTTCTTGATGAATATATCTGCCAGAAAAAAAAAACTTCTGGAACGTTTGTGAGAAAAAAATGAGGCTAAGGAGCCAAAGTGAAAACAGATGTACTGAACCTGGGTACCATCATGGTCATGAGCGTTCACTAAAAATGCCAGGAAACAAGAATGCTGAAAAAAATGAGAGAAGACAAAATGGACATAGTATGGTTAGATTTTAAGAAAGGTGTGTACAAGCAAGTGCGCATTTCAAAAGTCAGTGCTGGAAGGGGTTAAGATGTTGTTCTTTGATTCCTTGCCGAAGGCAGAAGGAATCTATGCGATGGTGATGTGTGTGTGGGTGCGTATGTGCGTGTGTATGTGACGCCTTGCTTGTAAACACGATATCTCAAGAAGTGTAACCATGACTGGCCTCATACTTGGTGTATGGGTTGGTCATACTAAGTAGATGATCCCTATTGTTTTTGGTTAAGGTTAAAGGTCATTTGAGGTCTCGAGAAGGGTAACTGTGACTGATGTCATATTTCATGTTCAGGTTAGTAATATGGAGTAGATCTTTGTTTTTTTTTTGGTCGACGTTAGAGGTCACTTGTAAACACAGTTCATTTGAGGTCACCCGAAGGCCATACTGGGTAGGTGATCCCTATTGCTTTTGGTGAAAGTCAAGTGCAATTATTGTAGTTGATATATTATAACCATGTTGCAAGGAATCACAGCTTTTGGCTTTCTGGTTCCACAAGGGATTCACCCACGGAACATTAGAAGATGGGCAACCCAAGCATCGGAGAGCTGTATGAATCGACCAAACAGTGTGCTACGAATGTACCTATGAGCAAAGGAAATTGCAAGAGATGAGTCAGAAAGTTACAGAATATCACAAAATGAAGCGCATTAGGTATAACATGAAAATACAATGATTCAGGTCTCTGATGACTCGGAAGGTGAATTTACATTTCCTACATTTGATCTGCATATGACGACTGATGTAGGGGGTAAGGTGTCTGATGAAACATCTCAGGAAGTGATGACTTAACTGGTAAGTGATCTCGTATCAGATACAGAGCCAGGCAGGAGTTTGAATGACCAGCCTTCTGATGAATTTCTGTCAGGAACACCCACGATTGTGTTTCGACCATGTACCTCAGCTGCTAGTAGTGGCCATGCTGAACATGTAGTACTGCCAGAAGAAAACAGCATAGCATAAAACAGTTTGTATCAAAAGGACACGTCTTTGAAGACGTCATCCAGTTCTTTAAGGACCCACAAATAACGAAAATTTGCATTGACGGTGATAGTTATGAAATACAGTTTGCGGGCAGAATGACTCGTAAATTGGTGGCGCCTTCCTTTCATTGTCACGTTGCAACGGAGCGTCAGCCCAAAGCTGTTTATCGTCGTCCGAAGTTGTATTTTTTACTTGTTACGAACAATAAGTTGTTCCCTTTTGGTCTATAAAGGGTCCGTCATGATTTTCTAGGTGTAACTAATGCTTGTATTGTGTTTAAGATGTTGCGCATGTGATAAATTTTTGTAATGAGCGATAAACTTGCACTTGAAAGACGGGACTTGCATTTTTTTTGTTTCTTGTGATTATTTTTGCAGATACCAGGCAGTGCCAGTGAGTTCGACACGAGGGCAATAATGACGACCTAGAAGAAAAATATCATATTTGTTGTCATATATATGACGTCACTGTGTCCTAACTAGCATATTTTAAAGAGAAGTAAACGTCAGTATGTCTGTTATTAGCGCAGAAGGTGAAGGAAGTGTAGAGGGCACCACGATGAATGCAATTAAGAAGCTCAAAAAAAAAAAAAAAACCCATCTAAGAGCTACAGTCAAGGCTGGCCTATTTAGAAGGTACCATGAATTGAAACAGCTCATGAAGAACCCTGGGACTGTTGACGTAGAAAGGGTAAAGGACAAGCGGTCTGGTTTGGAAAGGGCCTTGCAAAAGCTTGAAAGCATTCACCAAGAATATGTAGAAGACAAGGAAGAAGCTGAAGCCTACTTTACATTGACAGACAACAGCGCTGAAGAAATAGTTTATGTTCAGACTCACATAGTACAGGAGAGTTTGAAGGATACAGCTAACGCAGACGACTCAGTGAGCAAAATAAGTGTAACCCCTAGTATGACGTCTAGCGCCGAGTAAAGCGGGTTTATTGACAAAGGCGGCAACAATGGAAAGACAAGGGAGAGCGAATTTGCAGAATTAAAGCTGAGACAGGAAAGGGAGAAATTTCATCTGGATACGAAATAGCGATGGTGACAGCAGAGGAAAAGGCTTATGCAGAAATAGATACTCAGACATCAGATAGAGAAGAGTCTGTAAAGGAGATGCTAAGTTGACTAGGTTATTTGCAATGTTAAAGGATAGATTCGGAAATGAATTCATTATTGCGCAAGCATGGGAGAGCTAGCTGATGATTGAAAGGAGTGTCAGGAGTCTCTTCAAGCTCTAGTAAGCTGGTCCCACGAACCACGAAAAGCAAGATCAACTCTTTTTAGCATGGGAACAGTGGCTAGGGCTTGGCTTCTCAATCCTCCTCGGAAGGTGGAATCAGTTGGAGTTTGCCCAACTCACCTCCAGCGTTGCGTAAACAAACTTTGGCTGGATGGGATTGCTGTCACTCCTGCCAAGGCTAAGTTTCCGTATATCTTGCCATTTATAAACTAGCTGGATCTTTGTGAAGGACAACAGCACTAACGAGTAATTGAAAATGGCGAGAGAGAGAGCAGCGACAGCGGTATTTGGTCAAATGAAGTATACAATAAAAAACTTGAAAAGAGACTACCGGACGTTTATTGACCATAACAATGGATCGGAAAGGGAGAGACAGACTTTAGGTGATAGGCCTTATTCACATCCTGTGTCTGTGGCGGAAGTAGGCTGTGGGGGTTCGGTGGAGAATCGTCGAAGCGAAACCCAAGACTTGGTGCCCGAATCCCAAGAAACTGATTCTGATGGTAATTAGTCCCGCCTTCCTTTTTTCATTCACTTTCAAGATATAAGTGCATAAGTAGTGTACCATGTCCGCTCCATGATAATTTCGGCTGCGCTTTTGAATGTAAATAATTAGCTATGTTACCACAAAACGCGTAAAATACTGGTAAGACAAAATGATCTGATCACTGGCGTCGCATTAAGGAGCGCGTTTGCAGGTTTCTATGAATTCAGTGCTGTTTTAACAAAGACTATAATGCCCGATATGCCGAGCATGTTTTGGAGACACAAATTACACATCCATTTTATAGTAGTAGTTGCCCTCATTTTTGTTCATAGATTCACCTACGCCGTCCACGAACAACCTAGTATGTATGCTTAAAATAAAGAAAAGTCTTAACATCAAACACACCTCGGTTCCATTATCTTTGTACGTGTAAGCTTAAAGGGTTTGCATGATTAGGCAAAGAAAAATTCAATTCAATTCACCAGTCAGGATAATTTGTTTTTCACTTTTCTCACCTTATCGATGCCCAAGGGCACTGTGGTTCCTTGCACAGATGGAGAGCATATGATGTAAATTATGAAGTAAAGGGGGCACAATGCATTATTTTGTACGATAGCATGTATAGTCCATTTCTGACCATGAACCTCTCACTTTGTAACATAAAATCTGTAGAGAGAGAAAACATATTTCATGCTTTTATACAATGGCCCGTTTCAGACATTGGACCCCAAACATAACAAACATGCACCCACATGGAACCACTTTCATAGCACTAATGTGACCAACCAACAGCTTGGTGAGATACAATCTGAAAGAGAAGAAATATTTTGGATGATTTCACAACAGCCTATGGGCACTATGGTTCCTTGTACTTGAAATATAATACTGTAAAATGATATGCTGGAGTTCATAAATATCAAAAAAATTTTAATTGATGCAATGAATTGAAGATCTTGATTTCTGAAATGTACAGCAATATCCCATTCATTTTGGCAAACAGAAACAGCTGTGAATCTTTAATTTAAATGAGGGGGCCCTGGAAATTGCAATAAGGCTTATCACATCTATGCCCCTCTAAACTCCAGCAAACTGACAGCATCCCTGAAGGGAACTCCTGGGGTCTAGTTTAAACTAGTAAGGACACCAACTGATTTATTTTCTTTCATTGTGTCCTGCTCACCTCACTAATTGAAAAGACACATGAATGCACGCATTAGCACTAAAGCACTAGGAGGTAAACTGATTCAGCCACTTGCAGTAGTGCAAACAGCACTGCTGCTTTTTCATTTGATCAAGAAACTGCTAATTCAAGCAGTACTTTCATGATGCACTGGAGGGGGACTGATGGAACATATGAGGATCCATAGCATAACAAGGTTTTCAGACTTTTGCCCCCACAAAAAGCAATAGGGTACACCTTCTCATTATGGCACACCAATTTTGACTTTCATCTGACTTTCCCCTATTGTTACAGTGTCCTCTTGTTGTCACTATAACTATATTTACTCTTATTTGGATGATTCGTTGGATTAGTAGGAAAACTGCTATGTATCCGGGGGATATCGAATGAGGGTGAAGTTCAACATAGGAAATCAGAATGCAGACATACATGGTACATGCGATTCAGCAATGTGGTTTTGCTCAATTAGAATTTCTCATTCGTATAAGGCTTGGAAAGGGGGCCAGGAAAAGCAAAGAAAAGGTAAAATACGGTGGTGGGGGATAACAAAAACAGTAAGGTAAAAGAAGAAAGGATTTGATTTGGTCATGACTACCATTTCACTAAATATTACCTCGAAGACGTTTAACCATTCTTTTTTTTCAATGATCATTTAAAGGGCAAGTTATCGTCAACATGTGTTTGCTACGTGAATAATTGGCAAATACCTATTACATCAACGGTGAGAATCAAATGTCTGGTCAATGTGGTTTGCGTGCCAAAAGGAGAAGGTTCTTTACCCTAGTAGTTTGTTAAAATCTTACCGGAATTACCACGCCTAACGAAAAAATATTGAACAACGTTATACAACACGATTAAATGACTTTTAAACAAATGATGGACAGTTTCTACTGATTGATGACAGGAAACTTTTGTTGCAAATGAATACCGAACGGGCGGCTGTGACGGCGGGGTTCCTCCGGTCAACTTGAAAGCCCTCTCCAAGTTTTAAATGTGTTTCAGACAGCTAATCTGAAGAAGGAAAAACCAGTATGTATACATCACGTAAATACAAAGAATATCAGTTGAAGCAATACCCAGGAGATGCGGTTGGAGATGAATTTAAAATAGAAAAGTGGACAAAATACCTAGGGACACCCCGCACCCCCGTTCAATGTTGGCTATAGGATTGCCGTGATCATGCAGTTTCCGACAGTATAGGTTAATGAAACCCACGTTCTACCAAACGTGTTACCAGCTTCATGCAATGTAAAAATTGCGGTCACAAATCTTGATTTAGCGGCCAAAAATGTAAAAACCAGCCTTCACTAACCGTTCTACCGTGGAGCTACCTGTTGCAACGCAATGCGACAGCTGCCCATCAATGTTATTTCTAAATGCAACCATTTCTGTCCGCATACAAAACCATGAAACAATCTATTCGTTCATGATCACTCGTTTTCAACAAAACATGCAAATAAACCCCCAAATTCAAATTAAACTTGTTATGTTCATAGTTGAAATTCAGAATACTTCAGCTTTCTTTCAAAATTTCGCTCCAAAATTGCCCCCTTTGCTGTTCAAAGGGTGCATTCACTTCTATAGCGCAACATTGGAAAGGGGCGCGGGGTCTGATGTTATCTTCGCAGCTAAAATTTATTATATTCCCAACGTTCGACAAAGTGTCCTAACAATTTTATCCAAGATTACAGGTATAAGTAAGAAAACCAGAACGCAGACATGCATTGTGGATTCGATGATCCGATTAAGAGAATTTTTTTCGGAATCTATAATAGCATTCGTATGTGTTACATTGAGCTACGTATGCTTTATATGAGATCTGCACAATAAGTAGCAGTAACTTCAAATTTCATGAAATCAGTGCAATGCAATGTCTATGTTAAGTTGCTAACCACACACAGTCACCTTAAGTAAGAAAAATTGCTGCAGCAATAAAACTGCTGAAGTGATATAGCTTACCTCGGCTAAAGTAAGTTTTACCACAGCATCTTTAATGATTATTTTTACAGGTCACCATCATCAAATGGCAGGAAAATATCCACTTCATCACTTTGACTAATATATTCTGTAACAACCCTGAAAAAGTATGCATTTTTCTTTCTAACAAAATAGTTGGAACCATCCCCTGTGCCTATGGGCCGAAATGGTTGAGCTTGGTCTCAAATCCATTGAGTTGGAGTTGTGAAATTGTGTTGGTTTGTCGTAACACTGTTATATATGGTGAAGTTTTCTGTAAAATATGCCATCCTCTTCCTGATGACCCAGTATATGCTTAGCAATGTATCAGGCAACATAAAACACATTTTCAAGTGTAGGGCACAACATAGACATGTGTTGACTTGGCTCTACCTTAGTATTACCTATACGTTAGGTTGCAGCAAAAGTCACTCATTTCCGTTCTGATTCAGGTAATTTCTAAAAATTGGTTCTATCATTCCGCCCTATAAACCTGTTGTTGCAAATGTACCATATATTTAATTCCACAGGGAAGCGCAGTCGAAATTCTGTCCTGTCACAAAATGATACTGTTGGCTTTGATCCTATGTAGATAATTGCTTGAGGGACCTACAATCTTGGACAAAATACCTTGGGACACCCCGCGCCCCCGTTTAATGTTGGCTATAGTATTGCTGTTTAAAGGGTGCATTCACTTCTTGAGCGCAACATTGGGAAGAGGGGCGGGGTTTCATGTTATCCTCTCACCTAAAATTCAGTATTATATTTGCAACATACCACAAAGTGTCCCAACAATTTTGTCCAAGATTGTCTGAGAATTTCGAGGGGTTAGAAGCATGCGCGGTTCACAGGAAAAATCGTCAATTTGAAACAAGTTAAACGGCAAAATGGGGGGTGATATTCCTTGCAACAAGAAACGTCAGCAGTGCATGTTCGGCATGTTTGGGGCCTATATTGAAGTTGGTTTACTGTAATAACATTAGTGTGTGAATGTTGTCAATGTTATTACGGAGTAAGGGGAGGAATAAGGCAGTCAAGTTGATGTACTTGCACTAAATGTGCTAAATAAAATGCAGTCATTGGGGAGGTAACATTATAACTCCAATGCATCTTGTCGACCATGAAACTACTTTAAAACATTTTGTATGATACAACTGACGTACTTTCGGCTCAAACTCTGATATTGAGACAGGTAACGAAGAAAAAAAAAACAAAGACAAAAAAATACTCCCCCCAAAAAATAACATGTGAGTGGTCCGTTGAAGAAGATCGATGTATATGTCTTATTTATTCAAATTGTTCACAGTGATGACGTGGTGTCTGGTATTAAAGTAACTGCACAAAGTAAATAAACCTCTAAAATGCAAATTTAATAAATGTGACGTTTGCTCATATTCACATAACAGTGACATTGTGGTACCCATTCTATTGTACCGTACATGGTGCACTGTAGTATGTCAGTCATTTTAAGCAGTTTCAACGGACTTCAGAGTACATATTTGTTGTAAGAGCTATATCATTATAGTAATATACATATACATATTACCTTATGCTGTATATGAATGAATGAAAAATGAGAAGTTGACAAACATTTGAGTTTATAAATGGGTAATTGAGCAGTGAAAAACACTATGGTCATGCCGTGAATCGAACCCCGGCCTCCCCATCCAAGCTGACTAAAACATAACAACAGCGTCCGACAGTATAGGTTAATGAAACCCACGTTCTACCAAATGTTTTGACAGGAAAATTTAAGCAACCCGTGGAAAAATTGCGTGGATTACTAGACTGAAGATTACATATGTTACCAGCTTCATGCAATGTAAAAATTGCAGTCACAAATCTTGATTTAGCGGCCGAAAAGGTAAAAAACCAGCCTTTACTAACGTTCTACCATTTATTTTAATATTAAGCTGAATCTACAGTTCTGACTTTAACGCATTTTGGTAGAACATGGAGCTACTTCAGAATATAAGAATACAATTGCAGTAACTCTCCTGTTGCAATGCAACGCAACAGCTGCCCATCAATGTTATTTCTAAACGCAACTATTTCTTTCCGCATACAAAACCATGAAACGATCTATTCATTCATGATCACTCCTTTCCAACAAAACATATACAAATAAACCCCCAAAATTAAAATTAAACTTGTTATGTTGATAGTCGAAATTCAGAATACTTTCATTTGAAAATCCCCAGACCCATAGGCCCCGAAAACTAATTTTTATGATGCACCTTGTCCAAAAATGTTCAATTTTCTTTCGAAATTTCGCTCCAAAATTGCTCCCAAAAAACTCAGACAATCTTGGACAAAATACCTTTGGACACCCCGCGCCCCCGTTCAATGTTGGCTATAGTATTGCTGTTCAAAGAGTACATTCACTTCTAGAGCGCAATATTGGGAAGGGGAGCGGGGTTTCATGTTATCCTCTCACCTAAAACTCAGTATTATATTTGCAACATACGACAAAGTGTCCCAACAATTTTGTCCAAGATTGTAGTTCAGTCTCATTTGCAAATGTCATGCAATGTGGGGTGCCCTTACCTTTTGCAGATCTTTTGCATCATTAAGTATCTAAAATACAGAAGGATGTAATACTTAATTCAAGAGCTATCCATGTGTAGGATATTTTAAATTGTTTTCTTTCCTCCCCCCCCCGCCCCTGAGATCCATACCAGAAAAACAAAATGCCGGATGAAGGAAACCACAAAATATTTGGCACAGACTATCAGGGAATTAAATGATCTGTTCCATCGTTAAGCTGCCATGGAGAGCAATTTCCGCATAAAATAAATATTTGTGGACACAGAATGATAGATTATTCAAGATAAGGAAGGACAGTGACCTTCTTTTCAAGAAACAAGCCTCCACTGACAGAAATTCAGTTATGTTGCTGAAGAATTTGTTCACAGAAACTTTCAAATGATGCATCTTCTGTAACTCATCTTTGTTTACTGATGGGCCTGAATAATTTAACAATGATTACAGCTATTTTCTGTCTGTGCCATGTTGGTGCATCTTAACCCTTTGAACCCTGAATTATTTGCAAAATATATGCATGTTTGAGTGTTTGCAATTTTGACTTACTGTTGCAACTTCATACTGTACTGTTTATTTCCATGATTGCAAAAGAAAACTTTGTTTTTGCCTACCTTATTGCCAGTATGCCACCTTTGTGTGCCAGTCTATCCAGCAGTTCGAATCCACCGTCCCGATGCAGAGAAATTCTGTTTTTTCCGAAATTTCCGTTTGGCAAGTCTTTATCGCTTAGCTGAGGATTTGTTACTTTTGCCCTCCTGTACTTTTCACAGCAGACAACACACCTATGGTTAGTGGTAGCATGTGGTGCTCTTTCCACATGGTGTCTCCCAGTGTCCTGCAGTCTGGTGGTCCTCGATGGGCAGTGTTTCGCACCTCCCCAACAAGCTGAATACAAAGCCTCTCCAAGAAAGCATGGAATGTGTATAGTCTCTGTCCTGGTTGGTTGTGCTGTTTTTGAAATCCCATCAAAATATAGGCATTATATGCCGCCCACATAAAGAATTTCATGATAAGCCTACGGGGCCACTTACAATGACGGCGACATCTCTGGAGGCGAGTCATCTGATCATTCTTGTCCGTACCTCCCATGAACTGGTTGTACGATTTTACAGCCTTGGGGCATGTAACTTGAATGAGCCTGTGTTGAGTAGCATCTTACCTTTGAACTGTGGTGTTTGGAGCATCAGCATAAATGGAAGTGACAAAATACACAGGCTTTTTGTCCTGCCAAACAATTGCTGCTACCTTTCCATTGAAGAGTAACTCAGATTCCCCTTTTCGTAACTGCCCCTGCTTCTTCTGTAGATCCTTTGGAAAAGATCTTCTGTTTGTCATTGCAGTGCCACATGTAAGTATTCCCCTGGTAAGCAAAGCTTCTGAAAGGTCTACACTGGTGTAAAACCTGTCAGTGTATACGCAGTAGTTCTGACCCCTGAAATCGTTCATCATTCTCACAACTAAATTCCCGGTTACACCGAGACCGTCAATTGCCAAAGCGTCATCCCTTCTCCTGTGTATATCTCTGCATTTACAATGTAACCATGTACACTATCACATAAAGGAAAGTTTTTATTCCCCATCGAATTGGCTTATCTTTGATATATTGTTTGATTGATAATGAATTTTGGGTTGGGATCATTCCCTCATCCAAGGAGAGCTCTTGGCCAGGGACATAATGACGCTTGAATCGTTCAAGAACGTAAGTAAAAACAGGCTTCATAGTGGTCCTTATGAATGAGCATCTCCATAGTAACCCTACAGCCCATGAAGGCCTTCATTAGAGCCAAGTTCACATCAACCCAATTCTTTGCAATATAGTTATTTGGTTTAGCAGCTTTCACCCGAGTTGCCTGGTTATAAGTTTCAGTCACAAGCAGTTGCCACAATGCGTCATCCCAAAATAGAGAGAAAAAATCCAGTGGCTCACTGTGGGGACCAATATTTGGGGGCATGCCTTTGGGACCAGGTTGTTCATTAGGCTGAAAAGGCAATTCAGTAAAGTCCCTTGTATCCCTTACCCCACCCATATGTCTGCCTCTTCCACGACCACCTCCCCTGACAGCTCCACCACTCCTAACTGGTTCACCACCATTACCACGTCCACCTCTAACAACTCCCCTAGGCTGTAAATCTACATTACTAGTGGTAGTATCACTAGTGCTAGGCCTAGCGTTAGGCCAATCTGTACAAACAGGTGTAGCAACACTGTTACCGCTTTCACTTTCACTCTCTTCGATCTCCGATTCTGTTGTCGATTCGTCTTCAAAATCACTATCATGATGATAGTCAGATTCGTCGAGGTCTTCTTGTGACTCGTCATCAAACAAAAGGGCAACAACTTCTTCAACGGTGTATCTGCGGCTCATTTTGTTTGGAAAATGTTCCGAATGAAACGTAAAAATGTGTTTCTGTGTAATGGAGGGCGGCAATCAATGTAAACAAAGCCTAGCGACCACTAAAAGTCAGGTGATTATGGTCACCTGATCTATGGCCGGAAAACCGACCTTTCGGGTTATTCTACGTTTTCTGTGCGGCCGGTTTCCCGGCCTTTAGGGTTCAAAGGGTTAAAAGCACTATTTCCAGTGGCGACGCCAGAATGTCAGACGGGGGGGGGGGCAAGTTTAGGGCAGAGGAAAATGTTGGGGGCCAAAGATTTTCGTGCACATGTGAGGACCAGGGGCAAAGCACCGGTGGAGTCCAGGGAAGCAAAATTAAATCCCAAGAGAGGTATATTATGTAATTTTAGTCCTAAACTAATGAAGGCCTGTTGGACTGAGGAATGTGAACTCCTCTATTTTTGGAGGGGTTTTAACTGTGGTCAATGTACAGGTAATTAAATAGGACTACAGTTTATTTCACTATATAATTTACGTTCTACTAGTAATAAAAAGTGAGGCCTACTATTAACACTGTTATGATGCAGCCAACGACATTCCTATATTTAGGAAAACAACCACCTACCCGCCCTTCCCTTACTCTGGACGGTAAACATTCCAGAGAAATTCCCCCCAAAGCTGTTCTTATTCATTCCAATGCCAATACATAGTTTTGTGATTAATTTTGGATGAGTACAAGATCTGATTGGGAAGGGTGAGAGCAACTGGGGGGGGGGAAGGAAACAATCTGGAGGGGCAAATGCCCCCCGTAGCGCCGCCACTGCCTATTCCCCTTTAAAGTAATGCATGTGTGATTCTGCCAGTTTAGTTTATTGTAGTCTGAAAAGGTAAGGATCCTGCTTGCAAAGCAATCAAATATGTATGACAATGGCATTGTTATACAAATTGTATTTTTACATAATACAGCAAGCATGTGACAGAGATATTGGATGGCAACATAGCGGACTTACTCTTTCAAACTTTGTTCAAAACAAACGGAATCTACTGCAACCATCGCTGGAAGATCTTGGGAACGAAATAGGCTTTCATTACGAGTCATACTGGCTATTTTGTGGCAGTGAGCGTAGCTTCCATGTATAGTGCTTTAACATCTCCGCAGTTTAATTCAACCTTCACCAGAAAAGCCACATAAAGTTGTTTAACAATAATTGAAACTACGTTCCTTTACACCCAGCTAGTTGTGTTCAAAGAAATTGCATACAACCGTAGGTTTACATGAAAATCATGTCAAACCATCGGTTTGGAATTTATAACAAAGTTCATTACATGCAGGCTATAACCCTACAACATACGAAGATTACTTCCAAGGTAAGCTAATTTGATGTGCAAAGCAAAGACGGTCATGAGGACAGCCACGCTCTGGATATGGTTTATACCTCATGAAACTGTCAACACTTTAATGCCATACCTGTGTGAACAATATCAGTGCGTGGCTTCAGAACTTCAATTCTCAAAATTGGGATTTCTTTATTAAGCTTCAATGATAAAGAAATCCCAATTTCGTCTAAACGTCTCGGCTTCCCAGTCTCATTCCAACAGAGTAGTATGAGCATTGTAGCTACTACAAATAACGTCCAAAGGGCTGCTTCTGGAAATTGAGCACACCTTAAAGTCACATGTTAACTAGTAATTTCACAAAACTAAAATAGTCTATCATGATGGTGCAATTAAGTCCATTTCCTCCTACCAGGTCTTTACGAATTGATGATTGTTAAAATCAAACCTTGAATTAAGCCGTGTGAAAAGTAATTTCTGACTACCACTGCAGATATTTATGTTATATAATATTCTGACTGCTTCATATTGATTGCACATGAAGCAAATTGAAGGCCACGTACATCGTCTTTGGAGCATCATATCAATGTAGTCTTGAGTCTAGTTGGTAACCTTGAGAAATGGCAGAAGCCGTTGGCTGAGTGAAGTGAATATACTACTAGTCCTATAAGGCCAAGCCTCTGGTACTACGATTGTCACTCGATCTAGGAGGGCTGTAATCCTATAAAAAATGAACCACGTCCGACATCGTGTAAGTGGCATGTTCCTCTTAGCCCCTATGACTGTATGTGGTAGTTCCTGCGTTACTTTCAGTTGTCTCTTATTGAGCAAACACAGAGCCAGTGTGAAGAGATAAACAAACAAGTTAAAAAGTAGCATGTAGCATGTTGTCAATTGTAATGATCAGCAGATGTGAATGATCGGATGAGGCTGTAGGCCTAGGCTCTAAGCCTAACGTTAACTAACTTCGTTAGGAATTAGGATGACGGAAACAGTAGAATTCGTACCTGATGCATCCCGGTGACTCAAATACAACCAATCTGAAAATTGTCAAAAAAGCAGGAAATCATACTCTTCCAGGCACGATAACTCAAAGCAGTTACATAACTTTACTACAAGTCCGGTGTGCCCATGGTTGCTATAGTTCTAACTACTATACACTGTACTCGAATGTCAGTGATGAGCTTGTAACGTGAGTATGTAATAGCTAATTACCTAGCAATCTAGTTGGTATTGTAAATAGGAAACAAGTTCATGCAAGAAGCAGGAGGATAAGAATAGGTAAGCCTTTAAGTTATCATAGTAGAACCATCCAAATCAACTTCCATAAATTCAATTCTTAATGGTTAGAATCAAAATTTGAATCATGAAAGGAAGGTATGACTAACAATAGGCCCCCAGGTATGTACTTACTATTCTGAAAACTTCGTATTCATTGGCTTTGGAGTATCATATCAGCCTATGCCTAGTCTTGTTGGTACTCTTAAGAAATGACAGAACTTGAAGCTGAAAGTTGTGTGAAGTGACTTCTACTGGGACTGTCAGTTGCTCTAGGTCTGTAAGATCGAGAAGCGAGTCTAACAGTATCAGCAGCATCATGTTCCTGTAAGTGTAAATGCAGAGAAAGATTGCCCCGACTGTAGCGGGGTTCTACAGTGTTTGCGGTGGTCGGCCCCTTGGCATATCTCAGACATTGGTCTTGAATAATTTTCGGTTATATAACTCTTCTAACCATATAAAACTGAAAATTACGTTGTTACTCAAATGTATGTAGTTATTGCAAGTTGGCATTTCAAAGTAGGACAAGTTGAACGTTTTAAGCAATCATAAAGTCATCCAAGTTAAGGACTTTCCATAAACCAGTTACAAACTAAGTGAACAACTAAGTGAAAAAATAAGAAATTACACTGTATGTTATGTAATGGTAACATAGGGTACATATAACTATAGAAGAAAATAAAACAAGGAACAAAAACTACCTGTTCGTGCAACGTACTTTTAAAAACATAATGGCATGTAAAAGAGTTTAGCCATGCAATCAGCGGTCATGATACGGTTATGATAGATTTAATCTGATATAATATGCTTTACATAAAGTATGACATCTGCACAGGCTTCCTTTCTTGAGATCATACCAACATGTTCACAATTTGACGCTTGTTGACATGGAATGACCTTCTTCCTCCCTTAAAGACTAACGTTCTTGTGCTGAATGAGATACAACTACCCAGCCAACATGCCCAGGTGGGTCCCAGCTGGGCTTTAGCTGGTTGAGCTGTGCTTAGATGGGCTTGGAAGTGAAACTGCGATATTTGTGATATGGACAAGCCTGAGTAAGTTTGAGCTGTGAGGAATGTGAAAAAAGGTTTTTCCTCTTGAATTTATACTGTTTTACTGAGAAATGATATTCATAATTTGCTGGGATGTAGCTGGGCTATTGCTGGGCATGCCCACTATGTGGTGCCCAGTTGGGGCCCAGCTGGGCCAGAGATGGGCAATTCTTTGAAACAAAAAATGCCCAATTCAGTTCGTAAACTGTTGCTGTTTCAGTAATTGTATCCAGAAGGTGACTCGTAAAAATATAATGAGAAAGAAAAAATACATTGTATATCTGGGCTGTAGGTGGGATGTTGGTGAGCTTTCTGTAACCGTGGAGCCCAGATGGGGCCCAACTGGGGCCCACTTGGGAAAACACACTTTTTTGTACCGTATTTTACTCCCCAATTTAGTCATGTTGTTGACATTTTTGTGGTGCTGGCAATTTAACTTGGTTAAAGTGAAGGCACTGTTTAACTGAATTAATCTATAACTCAAGTTCAATTTTTGCTGGGCTTAAATTGGGCTACTGCTGGGCTTATTCAGTATGTGCATGCATCATGGAGTTCATCGGACACTTTCTTTAAAAAAAAATGCCCTCTGTTAAGCTATTGTAGTTCGGTAATAGATCATATTCAAGGTTTGCTACGTATCTGTGTTGTAGCAGGGCTGTTCATGGTTTTTTCGTATTAAGTGTGAACCCAGCTGGGGTCCAGTTGGGGCCCAGCTGGGCAAACACACTTAGTTGACTATTGTATACCATGCAAAAATTAATGTTGTTTACATTGATTCCCCTTCGCATTCCACGCAAAGGGGAAGACCATGTAATTACCGTTTAATCAATCTAAAAATTAAGTAATTTTTGTCGAGCTGTATGTATACCTGATGCCTACCCAGTATAGGTGGATCCATCTCACTGGGACTAAACCAGTAAGCATTTAAAAAAATACATTCTATGGTTTCTTTGTGCTCTCAATTTTGTTTTTCAGGCCTTCACGTAAAAGCTATGAACTGTGCTCCTTTTCCCTAATCCTCTTTCCCTATTTGTTCCTCTTTTCCCTTCCTCCACTGGAGTATACATACTGTACGCTCATGCACAGTCTAGCTTTCCTACTACCATTCAAAAGAATCACAGCAACAGAACACACGCCACAAATGTGCCACTTGGTTGACATCTCCTCGCCGCTTATTAGCGGTAAATGTGATCACCTGTGATGCATGAACAACAGGAAATCCATAGTGTGTACGTCCACTCGGCCTATGCATATGCATCAGCGACCTTTTCTTATCTGCCGCTAGCACAAAGACGTCCTGTGTTAATCCTCATGTGTATTATGTAACAACTAGCACGGTACGCATACGCGATCCGGACGTGCTGAGTGGCGTTACTTTTCAAATTGTGTGCTCCAACAACAGAATCGCAGAAGTCGTACATTGCTCTCATCCAACTCTTACCGAAAAATCAACCAATATTTTACTGGCTGCACACCGTAAGTAAACGTTGCGGAGAATTCACTCTTAAATGCGATGATATGTCTAGTATTTAGTCTGGGGTTTCACACATTTCGATGTTTTTCGTGGAACCGCAGTATCTTACTTCGTAGCGTTTCATGTAGGCTAGGACGCGTATCCTAACGTTGTATAAGTACGGTCCTACTAGTACTAATGTCGTGAATGCCCATGACTGCCTGTTCCGTGTTCGTCAAGGAATATCCATGCCTGTTACGCAGTGATGATTTGTGTCATGTGTGTCATTCATGAATATCGAATCGACCAGCAGAATTCTCTGAATTTCAGTTTTGTTTTTTATTTTTTTCGTGTGTGAGATCCAAAGAAGTAAATAAGGGTTTGAATAGGCCTAGCCTGGGTTAGTAATAGTGCAAGCCTGTGCCTAACTTAGCCTTACTTGCCTAGTCTACAGTTGGTCACATTATTCTGGAATAAGGCCTACGGGTTTTGCTAGCCCTTGAACAGGGCTGTGCATTATGTTACACACCACATCACAGCCCTTGCACCACTAACTGATTTTGGTAATAATTTGAATCATAAAACAGCAAAATTTAGCATCATTCACTCACCCCAAGGCTTGCAAATATGTCGTGCAGCTTCGCACCTACATTCAGTGTTACATTCAGTGTTACATTCAATTTTTCGAGTCAGCCATATCCTGGTGAAAAGCTTATGCAAAATGTGGATGTGGTGTTAGAGATATCTGTGTAATTTGTGAGAAAACAACTATTTGTGAACGTGAGAGGTAACGACACTGGTGAAGGTCAGCTAATGGGTTAAAACTTTGTGTCAGCAGCGCAAGGGCTGTGATGTGCAGTGTAATGAGCTTAGGCCATGTGCTATGCTATTGTACTGTCTCTTTGGCAGAATACCAAAAATGCAAACTTTGAGCATGATGAGTATCCTCATAGCCGCTTGAAAATATACTTTGGAGTTTATACTTGTTGAAATTATTTTCCACAAATACTGTAGGTCTTTATTGTATGCAGTAGTCATTATGATGCTGGTTTTGACTACATATAGAGATCCCTGTAGTCTCTGAAAAGCATCTGAACATGACATGGCTGCATAGCCTCTAAGAATATACTTAGAATATACAATACTGTACGTCATTTGATTTACAATTAATCTCACTTCATAGTACTGTGCATACACCTTTGTGGAAGATTATGTTGCTACTAGAGGACTTTCTATAAAATGTTGGAGGTAACTGTGAATTTTAAACATTAGAGCTAATTTTGAGTAAAAATCATTGCTTTGCAGACATTGAAAGAATGGCTGATATACCCTCCTGCAGCTATAGGACAAAACGAAGGAGAATTAAAGCATTAGTTGAGGGACATTTACAAAGTTTTCAGGGTGGTAGGATAGATCTTTCAAACTCTGCGCAGCTTGACCCATGCAGTCAGGATTGCAGGCGCAGTAATTCTGATGGACTCTATGTTAATGACAGTCAGTCCGAGGTCTTTACTCCGTATGTTGAGACCTTGATGAACGATGATGTAGATTCTGACTTGAACTTTTCCAATAACTCTGAAGTGTCCAACCTTACTGAGTATGAAAGTGAAGATGATGGTGTGTTAAGCATTGCTGAAGATACTTATCCTTTGTAATTTGGATGTCCCAAAGGACCCCAGGACACTTCTTTCTACACCAACTGTTGAAGGCATTCGAGAGATTACAGGTGGTTCTTATTACCATTTTGGTATTGTAAAGTCTGTGAAGTCTGTATTGAAAACATTTGGTGTGGATTTCACAACGCACAGACTGACGTTACATGTGAACATTGATGGTCTCCCTCTCTTCAAGAGTTCCAGCATGTCCTTATGGCCCATTCTTGGTATGATCAAAGAGTTTCCTACTTCAGACCCTTTTGTTATTGGAATTTTTTCGGGAACTGCAAAACCAGCAAGTCTCAATGAATTTTTGAATGATTTTGTACAGGAAATGAAAAAAGTAGAAAAAGATGGATTTGTCTATGATGGAAGTCAGTTTGAAATGTCATTGGGCGCTGTAATTTGTGATGCACCAGCAAGGGCTTTTGTGAAGTGTGTGAAAGGTCACAGTGGCTACAGTTCATGTGAACGCTGTACACAGCGTGGTGTTCACACCCAAGGAAGAATGACATTCCCTGAAATGACAGCAGAGACCAGGACTGACACTTCGTGTGCTGAAATGCATGATGAAGATCATCATACAGGGGTGTCACCTTTGAGTGAACTGCGTCTTGGGTTAATGTCTTGTTTTCCGTTGGACTACATGCACTTAGCTTGCTTGGGGGTTGTAAGGAGGATGCTGTTGATGTGGATGCAGGGTCCTTTGTCATGCAGATTAAGCAGTGGTCTTATAAAGTTAATATCTGAGCGTTTGATTGTGTTTGGACGTAATTTTCCGAGGGAATTTTCCAGGAAACCAAGGACACTTGTCGAAGTTAAGCAATGGAAGGCAACAGAGTTCCGACAGTTTTTGCTGTACACTGGGTTGTGGCATTGCGAGGCCACTTACCAAACAATATGTATAGACATTTTTTGGTTCTCTCTGTGGCAATGACTTTTTTGCTAAATCCTGCACTACTTTGCAGTCAGTATCTTGATTATGTTCATCAGCTATTGATTGTCTTTGTTAAAAACTTTGCAAGTATTTATGGTGAGCAATTCCTTGTCTATAACATTCACTGCCTTACCCACTTAGTTGATGATGCGAGGAAGTTTGGAGCCCTGGACAATGTTTCTGCTTTTCCATTTGAAAATTTCCTCGGAAAGCTGAAAAAGATGGTTCGTAGACCTCAAAATCCTCTGGCACAAATTGTATGCAGGCTAACAGAGAGCAGTGAGTTGTCCGGGAAGAGGGAACCAACCCCCATGGGAATTCACAAGAAAGCACACACGGGAGGACCTTTACCAAAAGATTTCTGTTCCCATCGACAGTACTTACAGTATCTGTCACCACGCTTTTTTATTTCTTGTTGCCAAGGAGACAATTGCTTCGGATTAAATGACAACATTGTCCTTGTCAGGAATATTTTGCTCTCTAACCATGAGGAAACCAGGGTGGTGTGTCAGCAGTTCAGTACTGTGGAACCATTTTATGAGTATCCAATTGATTCCACCTGCCTTAGAACATTCATGGTCAGTGACTTGTCAGTCCGGCTCATAGTTCTCGATGTTGCTCTTTTGTCAGAGAAATATGTCCTGCTTCCGTACAAGGATGTTTTCAATGCAGTTTCTCAACTGCATGTAAAGTGATTGTTCGACAAATGCCTACAAAACTTTGTTTAAAACTGTCAAGGTGAGCGTTTGTAATATTGCCTCAGCATGCAGTGTTTCTGTATGATGCACAGTGACTGTCAGTGAGTGCCATATTTTCTGTTGGATATACAGTATTCTGTCGAGTATTTTTCTGTACACAGTACTTTTGAACTATAGCACCTTTTAAAACTGATATCTTGTTAGTGAATTGATTTTGCAGTATTACTGTACGCCTTGCTTATGCAGAACTGATGTACACAATCATGTAAAATACTTCTAATAAGAGGATGAATTTTGATGATTTTTCAAAATGTCAGGACAACTGCCTATTCCTTAAAAATTTGTAAAAGCAGCACCAAACTGTTATTTATTATTGCAGTTAGTATTAAAAGGTTTGTCATTCTTGTTTTATTTCCAGAAATATAGCACCATGCAGAAGTTTGCAGTTGTGGAGTTTATGGGAACCAAATCAGTTGCAGCAATCCCAAGCAAGTGGTTCACCTCAGAGGAGGAGGATCGGTGCTTTTGGCCAACAGGCAACTCACAGAATATTTCAAAACTGGTAGCAGCTGCTGTGGAGGCTGATGCAACATGGGACACTTACTCTGTGCGGGTGTTAGGCAAAGCAGGTAAGATAACAGCTTTTACAGATATCAATGTGGAATTTTGAGAGTTTGTGATCTTCACATAACTACAGTACTACTGACCAGCTTTATTGATTTCAATGTCAAAACAACAAATTCAATAGTAAAGAAGACAAAAGATTGATCGGCAATGTGAGAAGATGATGTCACTCATGCTTGCTTCAAGTTTAAATGGTGTAACTTCAACTGATTTAAGTTCATCTGATAATATCTTGAGAATCACACACAGGAACTGAATGAAGTTTCACCAAACTAGTTAGGTTTGGTATTTGTTGTGATATGACATTTTCAATAACATATCAGAAGCAATTTTCCCTTGATGGCCAAATGATATCACGGTCATTACAGTAGTTTGAACCGAAGCACACCTGAATAAATACTGTACATGGGTTGAGCTATGGATTTTGTGCAGAGGTCACATTGTACAGCCTAATTCTATCCTTAATTCTTATATGACTCTTTTAGTTTCATATAAATTAAAATAGTTCATTAAAGTTAAATACACCCTTGCGGTCTGATTTCTTGTTCCATACTATGTTATTTAGTATGTGATCCAAATGTGCTTTAAGAAACATTTTTTTCCTCAAATGTACAGACGATATCATTTGATTCATGTCACAAATGATATCAGGAGTATCGGTTCATAACGATATCATTTGCTGCTATCACAATATTGAAACATTAATGACAGGAAGTGGCATACATGTTTGAAACAGTCCTATCAACAATGCTTTCCCTAAAATTCCATTTTGTATTTACCTTTTAATCATTTGGCAATTTTCATTATTTTATTGATGGGAATCATAGAACTTTGCTTTGTTTGAAGTTATCCTTCGGTCCAATTATATTTTCAGCTTTATCTTTCAAGTCATTTTTACCAAATATGACGTTGCAGTACAGTACGTCCATGTTCAAAATAGCAACAGCCTATTGTCACCTGTTTTGGAGGCCAAGTATAGCCTTTGTTGCCACAGAATCTTCTGGGGGTAGGTTGTCGTGATTCAGGGGTGGCAATTTTCACTCGGGTGGGGGTATAGTGGGAGACTGATCTCTTCTCCAGTCTGTAAGAATGCTATGGTTTGACAAGTTGCTGGAAGTTGTGTTAAGTCCTTTACCCTCTAAATTACTTGTCTTAATTTTCATTGGTCTATTCATTGTGCATCCCTCTAGCTACATATATCAGGGCCAGGGAAAAACTTAAACAGTCAGAGGAAACATCAGATCTACAGACAGAGGCTGAAGATGAACCAAAAAGGAAGAGACGGTAAGTTTTCAGTAGTTTTTATCCCATCCCAGCATGCTGGTGTGAGCTATTGAGATCATGCTGCAATAAAACTTGTGACCATTCACTTTTGTAAATAAGTGCTTCATATGCTCACAGCCAGTATACGCCATGGAACAAAATTAGTAAAAATTGACTGTTGCATAATTATTGGATGTGCATAATGATGTGTATTGTCATTTGTTACAGTAGTACCCATCAAAATTTATTGATAAAGATCAAACTTCAGTACTGTTGGTGCTTTGCACTGTTGGTGCCCTAGACACAAAAATGGTTTGACTAGACCACGACGAAAAAACTAGTTGGTTATTCTTGAGCTTCCCTTGAGAGCAACAATTTTTGGTTCCTTGCGTTCCATTTGGTTCTGTGCAAGGAACCACAGTGCCCTTGGGCTCTTGTTCTTTAATCTTTTTTCTTTTTGTTATGAGGACACATACTGTGTTGCAGTGTTGTAGCTGTTTTGTTTCAGTCATACAAAAAGAGATTGAATAAGAAAGATTAAGAGACTAAGCAACTAAACAAGCAACATATTTGTTGAAGAATGTCAATTTAATGTGGTACACCAAATATATCCTCTTGCTACAACCATGTGACTACCATGTTATCAGTGGTTTGCAACTTATAATGCGAAAAAATGTTGCAGTCGTTCTGTAATTTAAAAAAGGAAATTAAACTTATTTCATTATTGTAATAGTGTGTTACATTTTTTTTTAATTCTGTTTTCAGACGGAATACCAGATATGCTTTTTCTGATTCAGAGTCAGACACCAGTAGCGAGGAAGACACTGATGGACAGACTTCTGTTCCAACACCACCTGCCACACTGCAATCTCAAAGATCCTCATCCAAGCTTCCTGTGTACAGGAGAGTTGCAACCACAAATAGGCCATCCATTTCAGTTGAGTCTAGTACTCCAAAAGCAGCTAGGCCTGTTATGCATTGGAGTCCAGCAAGGGACAGCATCACTATGACTTCTGCTCCATCACCGCCAGTCATGCTGCAAACTTTGGGAAATGAGTCTCCATCATCTCATAGCTCAGTTGATTCAGACAATTTTCAAATAAACTTCATGAACAAAGTCCTTGCAATGCTTGAAGAAGTCAAAGAGACACAGCGGCTTCAGGGAAGTCTCCTGAATGCTATTTTGAGAAAATGTCAAGTTGAGCAAGAAGAAAGCTGCATGTCGGATACAGCCAGTTTCCCCGTGGGAACAGAAGCAGAGCTGGATAGCTTGGAACAGAAGCTGATGGATCCAGACTATGAGAAAGCACTGGTAAGGACTGTTCTTTAACAAAAGTGATTTATTTAGTGTGATCATACAGTACATAAAGTTGTACCAGACAGTCAGTGGGCAAGTAGAAAAAAATCTCTTGGACAAGTACATATCAGTGGGCAACTAAAATAATTACCCCAAAAAGTACTGTACATAGCTCAATATTGTAGCCCAAAGGGCAAGCAGCCCACAAGCATTCTTGATGTAGGAATTCAACAGCTTTTACTAGATGATCTGGCATATTTATGTGGGTTAGTAGACTTTGGTAACTGGTAGCCCAGTGGACAAGTACAGTACTGTAAATACAACAATTTTTTTGCAGAGAAGTAGGTCTGGGTGAAATATTTAGATTGGTTACAACTCTTTCCTGTTTTTTTTTTATTATATTGTTATTACAGTACTGCAGGACAATAAACCAAAGGTCTCCATACTGCACTGTGAGAGCAAAAGGATTCTCTACAGTTTGTCAATTTATTGCACTGCTTTGAAAAGAAAGTGCTGAAATCTCAGGGAATTAAGGGTTAATAGGTTGGAGTCACTTTACCATTGTGGCTTAAAGCATTTGAATTAGCTGTAGTACGACATTTCTTACCGGGATTTTTTCCATTTTCAGGTTGTATATCTCTCAGATCTTGGGGCTGACAAGTTACATGAAACAACAAAGAGGATGATGCAGTTTTTGGTATCAAATGACCTTTGTTTCCAACTGAATTTCACCGGAAGGCATAACAAGATAGCATTTGGGACAACACGTTTATTTAGTGTTATATGCAGTAAGTACCTCTTCTATTTTATTAAAAGAAAGTAGATTACTTTAAGGACTACTTGGATTTGCATTCTTTAACATCTGTTCTTATAATCTACATTTAAAAGACCAACAGAAGAAAAGTGAATATGGAATGTCAATATAAGAATATTCTGGATGGTAACTGCACATACCAAAAAAAAATGACAGTTCTTTTTAGCAAGTAAAATAGTTCCTGCAGCCTGGAAAAGTCAGGAAATCATACAGTATCATCACTTTCCATACCCACAAAAGTCATGGAATTCCCTTAAGTGATTGTACAGAGATTATTTTCCTAAAATTTTACACCCAAGAACAAATTTATAGTCATTTGAAATTTATAGTCATGACAATTCATAGAAGTTAAATTGTTATAGTGTGCAGGAACTAATTACATCCTTTCAGCGGTTTAAAACCTTGTGAGTTTGTACATTCAAGTATACAGATGTGAAGTTGTGTTTTTTGACCATATAAATAATTCAGGAAATAGCAAAAGGGAACATTTTTTTTAAAGTTATAGGTAATGATTTGAAGGTGATGAGAGAGGCTTAGTCATCTATTCCATCATCTTTATCCTTATTTCGTGTATACTTAAAGTAATATGAGTGAGGATTACAGTGTAAATAGTTGTATTAACTTTTTCCTTTTAGAGAGTATGAAGAGGAATGCTTCAACGTCCAGATGCTGTCGACAGGACATTGAAAGGGCTGTGGCAAAATGGCTAGGAGGGGCAAGGGACAGAGACGGCAACCGTGTCCGAAGAGCTGAGGCAGCGAAGGCAAAGAGGGGAGAGGCTAGGCCTGCACCAGAGAGTCATGGGGACTCTGAGTAGCTTTTGTTTAAGTCCACCCTTTCATTTTACTATCTTAGCACTCTGCAGTGTAGTTTAATGGGGAATTGTTATAAAGATGGGGAGGGTATGAAAGTTTCAGCTTATGAGCACTGATGTTTGAACACCACCCAAAACTGAGTGAATATAAGCTGTGTAATTAGCTCAAAGGTATTTCTTTGTATTTGATGTTTCCAGTTCAATATAATTCACCTCCAATATTAAGGGCTAATCCTAATCATGTTTCGATATATATGCAACCCAAATGTTGTATTATCATATACATCACTGAGCTTCAGAAGGTTGAACAAGTCATTTTTTTCTGTGACTCCTGGCAATGCTGTGGCAGAAGCGAAAATCAAAAGAAAATTATGTAATTGTAGCATATAACAAATTTTTTGTGTTCATTTCCTAGTCCAGTCATTAGGAATGCCAAGAACGATATAAAGAACAGATTGTAGTGTGACCTTGGCAGTGTAAACCTCTCTTTAGTAGCAATCTGTTTTTATTTCTACTTAATATTTTACATATTCTACCAAATCATAGATAACATTTCAGTTTTTATGTACATGTAAGGTAGATAATGTGAAACAATCTGATCAAGTCAACTTGATGTTTTAAATCTTTATTAGGTGCTGATAAAACTGGAACTTTTTCTTAATTGTTTGCATCTTGAAGTAGTGCACTTGAGTAACATAAATTATGTAAAGTGTTCATCAAAGTATGTATATCTTTCATGTTACTTTTTCACTTCAGCTGCTTTTATAAGGAAGGAGAACTTAACCGATTTGTAGCTGGCTTAAGGTTGGGAAATTTTTGTGCATGGAATTACTCATTTCTAGCAAAATGAGTAATTGTAAATCTGGGAAACTGTGATCTATTTTGAAATTAAAGTAATACATTGGCTTTTGTAGCAATTTTTTGAGTTAAAGTTAAATCTTGTCTTATCTTGCTGAAGTCTTATGTAGCTCATAATTGTGACTTAAATAGTAAATTTTTGAATAAAAGTGGAATATATATATATGTAAAAGAGGAACTGTGTGTCATTGTGATGTTTCTGACTTTATATGCATAAAGGAGGCCAAATGTGAATCCCATGACAGGCAAAGTCATTTTTAAAGGATGTGTATTTACTTTCTTGTTACCAGGAGTGCAGTACGCGCGCCGCAGGACACAGCTGGAATGTACCTACTAAAACCAAATCTAGCCCAGTAGAAGCCCACCCTCAGCCCAGTAGAAGCCCAACCTTTGCCTAGCTGGGCTAGCCCACCACAGGTTCTAGCCCATTTGGGGCCCGGGTGGGACCCACCTCCAGCCCAACTGGGGCCCAGATGGGGCCCAGTTAGGACCCGACTCACATTGAATACATTTGTCCAAGCTTCTCTTCTTGAGATAATGTTTACAAGAATTCCACACTGTGACCCTATTGACTGCAAATGACCTTTGACCTCCATCAAAAATGATAAGGTTCTTCCTCTCAATATGGTAGGGCGTCACGGACATACACACATACACAACAACAACACACAACATACACAACAACAACAAAAAAAAGGAGAAGAGTGCAAGCTCTAGGTAGTGAGCAATAAAATGGGACGAACTACAGCTTAGATGAATACTCTGCTGCACAGCCCAGATAAGACTCTCTAAAGTGAGGATTTGTGATTTGACTTGGCCAGGAGAATCGACCACACAAAGTAGCGTAATACTTTTTTTAAGTGCATAGAAAACGGCACAGAAACAACAAATACAAACTCAAACCGGCTCAGGAAAAGCAAAAACGCGAACTATTTACACACTGCCAAATGAAACAAAATTATGTTCCTTACAGTAATAGAAGAACACAAATACAGTATATGTACAGGAACCACAAAAAATACCAACCGGTCCGCCCGCACCGAAGCAATTGGACCCCACCGTCTGCCAAACGTCGACCTAGACAAACGAACGAAGTCGGACTCAACCCTCAACCTAATCTCCGCCTTCACCGATGCCAAGACGATGTCCGCAGGCCGCCCCTCACCCCTAAATACAATATTACAACGGTCTCTCCATACGGCCAGCGTAATGCACTCAGTCTTGATAATTCAGTTGTAAAGTAGATAAATTACAAAGTAAAAACATGCGTAAATGATCTCCACTAATGATCTGAATCAATTTTATGGGTGGCAGCTATAGCCAGAACATCCGGACTATGGCTTGACTAGTACACACGCGCTGAATTGATAGATCAAACAATTTTGTGTACAAGCTGCATAAACCAACCTGTTGCACCAACCTACATTGCTTTTTCTGGACATTCGCTCTCAGGCTGCTTAGAGCGTGGTCACCTGATGTCAAAGTGTTGTGCCTTTTCTGAAAGTTTTGAAATTGTTGGCTATAATTCCCTCAAACATAATTTCCTCAAGCATGCAGTGAAAGATTAGGGCATCTGCATCTCAGCTGATGTAACTTAGCATAGTGCCTTTTATTTGGTTTCTTCATTGAATGCCTTGGTAATGGTCAACCAATCACGGCATAAGTTGTGTTTGTTCTGGAAGTCTTGAACTAAGTTGTTGGTGAGCAGAGAAAGTTCTGAGTTTAACGTTTACTCTTGCCAAAACCATTGCCCTAAATCATAAACTGAAAGATTACTGCACATCTGCCTATCAAGGCGTAACTTGTAAGATAGGCACCCGATGTCAAATGGACTCTACATCGGGCATCTTCAATGTCTTTGTAATTTCTTAAACATTATTAGCTATTCATACGTACACAGTACTTTGTAACTGAGTGAGGAAAGGGGAGGAGTAGTGAAGGTCACCCCCTTAAGGTACCCCTTAACCTTAAGTGGATGATGTTCTGTTTGTCAGCATATGTACCATATGTGGAAATCATATCATGTGTATCAGGGTGATTTTTCGGTTCAAAGGGATCTCCTGACTTGGGCAACAAAGTTATCACGCCTGTGCGGAGGGGTCAATGATCCCATAAAAAAGGCGGAGACGGATACATCACGCAGATCGGGTCCAACGGTACTCCATAAGCGTTTGTTATACCGTCGGACCCAGGGGCTTTCCCGGCTTAAATCTTCGCCACCACCCTCCAGAGCTCATCGACTGTCAAGGGAGAACCAAGTTCATCGTTCTGATCTTCAGAGGGGGTCCTGACAATGTTACGCAACAGGGACTGTTGAAGACCCTCATCGACATCTGCTGCAGTATATAGCTGCTCATAGAAGTTTTTAAATACTTCTACAATGTCGAGAGGGTCCTTCTGTACCACACCATGGACGTCACGGACTGACTTTATGCGACGGTCGATGGCGTACTTCGTGACGTCCCGGTAAAACGTGATAGTTGGTTTTTCCTCCGCCCCACGCAATGCACACGAACACGAGCTCCATGTACTTTTGGATTGCGTGAAGTGCGGAGGAGTCCCCGTTCCTAACCCTAGAGCAGAGCGAGAGGAACTCCTCCCTTCTTCGACGAGCTCTTGATACACAGTGTTCGATTGTAAACTGTTTGACGCGGGACTTCACATCATCCCACCACTCCAAATCCGTTGAAAAGGCCGGCTTCAGTGTTCGCCACCCTTCGTACCTGGCCTTATACTGTTCGTGATAGTCGCCCTCCGTTAAAACATACGTGTTCATTTTCCAGAACCCACTCCCTTTTGGACATGACCGTGGGGGTTGTAAGGAGACAGTAACTGCATCATGGTCCGAAATCGGACACATCACAATTTCACAGCACCTCGGTGACAGGGCAGGTGGAGAGTACACCCGGTCCAACCTTGAACCATCCGAGACATCAGAGCAATGCCAAGTGAACATGGACAAGCCGGGATGTTGCACTCTCCAAACGTCAACCATGTCGTGATTCTTTATAAACGTGTCCAATTCCTCCATGCCGACATCACAGCTCGACGATGCGCACGAAGACATTCGGTTGAGTCGTGTGTCGGGGGACGCAGTTCCAGCCAGGATACAAGGGGCACAACCAAGAACGAAGGAAGGGATGAAGTAAAAAAGTTCCTGTCTGAAGGCCGATTGGGTGCATAAACATTACAAAGGCAGAAGCTCCCACAAGGATGCTTTATGGTGCACACCAACCACCCTTCTTGGTGAAACTAAAATTACTGAACCACACAAGAAGACGTAGAACCAAAAGAAGCGTGCAAACCCCCACCCCATTCATGGGACCAGGAGTAGACCTCGTCCTCATTAACAATGTGAGTCTCCTGGAGGAAAACGAAGTCTACTCCCACTCAAGCGACATGAGGGACAGGGAATCTCACATGATGGAATGTGGAATTAGTTACCCATATGTTCCAGACCTGGCCTTTTTATTACATGGGTTTGATGCTGGTGGCCCAGAAGGATGAACTCCCTGGTCTGATACCTCACCTGATGCATACCTTTTCAAGTTAGGTTCTGGAGGAGTCCCCTCACACAAATCAAACCAGCCCTCCCCAGATGGTGGTTCCTTAGGTGGAGGCTCTGAGGCAGGATCCCCAGCATCTGACATAGCAGAATCTGAGTCCGATGACAGCTGGAGGTCATCCTCCACTGATGACGCTCCAGCCTCCCCAGGTGTGTTGATGGCGAGGGAGATGGGGAGCCTGTCTCGGGGGTCTCAAAGACCTCTTCACATTTCCTTGAGGCCTTAAATTCCTCCTCCACCGTGACGTGCCACCTCGTCAGTCGAAGGGGACGTAGGGGCCTCCGCCATTGGTTCTGGGTCTGGCTGTGCGGGATCTGGCTCCGACCCAACATCCGCACTGGCACGGGCACTGTACGAAGCTGGGCAGGAACCAGAAATGTACCATACGGAACTGCCTCTTTCCAGTTCCGCACTGGCCTAACACCCGCTCTGGTCCAAAGTTCAGGTACAACACTGTCACCACCACAGAGCGATCATATGGGGTGACAGTGAGCCCATCTAGCCCTTTATGGCAAGACATACCCTTCAGACGGGCAGCATTGGACCTGAACTTCAGGTCGTACGTGTTGCGGGCGGCAAGCGCCTGCAAGATCTGTATTTAACTTCCACTCCTTCTCCTTTAATAGCGAAAACACTTAACTTAACAATCGTGTTATCCCGACCCTCGGGCATAGCAACGATTCAGGTGGCACTAGGCCACGAAAACAAAGGACGTAACTGAATGACCGGGACCCAACCACGAAAAACAAAACCGGAAACAACACCAGGCAACAGGCAAGTAAATTGTAGTAGTAGTACAGCAGAGGAGCGAGACGAAAACACGTCTGTACTGCACGACGGCCAAATAGTGAGGTAACTTTACTGTTCAAAGACAAGGTAATCGTGGCTTCTCTAGTGTTGCTTGTGATATGGCCATTGAGCAGACTGCTAACAGGGACTCAAAATCTAGAGGTGCTACGATAGGTTTTAGCACAAACAAGAGGGCAAGTAGTCGATGGATATGGTCATTTCATCAAAGGGCAGAAATTACCCGAGAGTGTGCATTCATGTCTGGAAAAGGAGAGAGATTTAGACCTCCGAGTCTAAAATGAAATGTGATGAACATGCTGTACAGTCTATTCTCAGTACAATATCTGGTTACCGCCCGCGGGTCCGCGAGACCGAAGGTCCGCGAGAAAAAATTTCCAGTTTCATTCAAGGATATCCCATTCGTTACAGCAAATATTAAAGTTAAATGAAACGTCGGCCCTTTTGTATTGTTTTTATTGGGACGATCGCTCTATCAGTCTCTGGCAAAGCATGTTAATGAAAAGGGAGGAGATAACTTAGTCAACTTGCACTATGGTCTATGGTCAACCCTTTTGGTAATGAGACTGAAGAGGATGCCACTAATTTGATTCACCTTTCCTCAGGCTTAATTGCTAGTCCAGAGGTTCGCTTTGACTTGCTGACCGTCTTCACACAGGAGATGGGGCTGTTAGGACCTTTTGCGAGAGACAAGTGAAAAAGATTCGAGGTCAAGAGGTGGCCATAATAAATGACAGAGAGTTGCTGGCAAGACTTGTTGTAATTGGTAGCGATCGAAAAATTCACCTATAAAATATGCTGTGTCATTGCCTTAGTCCAATGCTCTCATTTACCACACGTGAAGGAGGCTTGATCAAAACTAATAAGGCAGACCTGCTCCATTGCCTAGAGTGTGCACCAGAAAACTCACCAAATGTCAAGGTACCTAAGGGTGCAGTATGGATTGTAGATGGAATGGCTTACTACAGGAAATAGCCCAAAGCACATGCCGAAAACAATGGGAGATCTAGCCCTAAAAATTCTGAGGCAGTTGGTGTATCTAGCTTGCAGCAATGGCTCTAGTGGAGCTCATTTTCTAACTGACAGATACCCTACAGTAAGCATTAAGAATGCTGAGAGCATTCGAAGCAACGAAGAGCAACGAAGAGCAGTAAGTGGATCAGAGAAAATAAAGAAAATTTCACATGCCAGTCAACCAGTACCAAAGCAGTGGAAGAAGTTTCTTTCAAATTGTTACAACAAAAACATTTGTCAGAGTTCTTGTTCAAGATGTGGTCCTCTTGTGATGTCGAGACGCTAAGAGGTGTAAGAGTCACCTTGCACGTGGTGAATATTGTCATGTTATTGCACCAACAGCTTCTGGTAACGTTGTTGAAGAGGTTCCTGAACTCTTGTCCTCCCATGTTCTTGCATGCCCAGTTTATTGACAGGTTAAGTGAGAGCCCATGTGATATTATCAAGAGCCGAGATACTGATGTGTTTGTTATTGGAGTTGCAATCGCACCAAGAATGAAAATGAGTGTACTTTACTTCCATACTGGAAAAGACGACAAAAAGAGGACAAAGTTTCAACTCATCAGCCATCACCTTGGTGACAATCTAAGAAGTGCCTTGATAGGGTTGCACTTTTCATCAATGTCATAGTGTTGTATTCTTTGTGAAAGTGCACTTTATTAACACAAGTGTACTTAATTAACACACGAGCATAAACAAACTTACTAGTTTTCATATGAAGAATAGATGGTACCATGTAGGGTGGGTTACAATGGAGAGTGATGTGTGTTAGTTATCCTTCCATTTGACCATTGTGTTTGCATTTCACAAACTACACCAAAGAATGAGTTGTTGATATGTAACATACATTGGATATAATTCGATCGATCCTTAATGTTACTTGTTGTGTTCTGTATTTGTGACCCTTTACAGAAGTGTTTCCCACTCCCCATTAAAGCAATGCACGAGACGTGACTGCCATATGAGTGACCTCTGGTGCCAACGTAAAGCTACTGCAGTAGGACTACACTTCAGGCAAGGACAGTTAAATGGTGTAAACCCAAAAAGAAAAAAATGTGTTTTTAGGCTGGCCGAAAATTTCAAACCTTTACAAATTTTACGATAGAACACAAAAGGTGTGCAGAAAGGCTTTTCTCCTTCAGGAGGTTGGCTGCTCACAGGCAGTTACTGTACAGCAGATCATAATAATTTTATGTCCAAAATGTTGTGTAAGTTTCACTGATGCAACATCCCTAATCCTTGGATTGTTTGAAATTGGAAGGAATGACAACCTGTTATAAATGTTTATTGGTAGGATCACTGAAATGATAAAAGCCGTATGTCATTGTAGTGCATTCTAAATATTTAAACACTGTAATGAGAGATATGTACTCCCTGATTTCGTACTCGAGTGGCAGGTACTGTAATAAAGGTGACTGGCAGGTTGACATTTATGGTAAGGTTGCAAGTGTCAGCACTGCTGTGGATGCACATCGAAGTCAATCTTCGTAATGAGAATCAGACAGACAGGACTCCATATCAGGTAAGGTAGGCAGGCAGGTTTGTACATGACTTATTTACCCGGAAATGGGACTTTGTTAAAAGTTTTGCCAATTCATTTAAATTACAGTGTAGTTCTTGGGAGGGATAAATTTTGTAATGGTTAAAATTGCACAGCTTTTGTGTGAGGAGGGCAGATATTTCATGGAGTGTGAGATGAAGGGGGTCTTGTTTTAAAGCTTGCAATTTAAAGGAATTGGCAAATCTTTTAACAAACTCCCATTTTTATTGTTATCTATGATCCCGCTTGAACGGGAGTGGGGTTGGAAGCATTTTTTTTGGCCCCACTGCCACCTGCACTGCTGTGCTTTTTTATATTATTCACCATGCAAAGGCTGCAAAGCCTTCCTCCGTTCTCAGGTTCCCACAGTTTCCAAAGCAAGGATGACAATTACTTCACATAGTATATAAAGTTGCTTACATCAAAAGTAATGGGAGAGGCACTGGGGAGCTGCAGCTCGGGGGAGGAAGGGGAGTTGGTTTACCGTTAGTCTTGGTCAAGACTTAGTGAATCTTTCCCTTTTTCCTGCCCACATTCCAACAACGCCTGTTATTACCGCTACTGCCTTGTACGGCCCCTTCTGTTCTGAACTGTTATCCTAGAGTTGCTTTCGTTCACTAAGTCTTCGATAACTCCTTTGTCGTCGGTGTGTACGTAGTGAAATGAGACACAGCCCATACGTTCACTATTCATATCAACGCTGTGTCAATCACATACTGTCAACGTGCAATGCACAGGAAAATTGGTCTGAGCTAGACACGTCTTGACATGATGCGTGGATTGTAATGTGCCACGTCATAATGAATAATTCATTTTTTCATTTGCAGTAATGTGATTGGTTCCTTCCATTTTTGGACGGAAAATGGCCTTATTTCAATAAAAATCACAAACACGCTGTGAGGAATCTGACAAGATGATAGTTGGGCAGTGATCGAATCTTATAGCGTAGAGAGACGCCAGTTGTATGAATGAGTTAGTAGAACTGTATGTGATGTGTAAAGGAAGAGGAAAATACTACCATCGTAGGTGACCTAAGTAAGGAACAGTCCCCTACGTCGCGTGAGAATATACGAAGGGGTCGGCAGTCGATGCCTATGTGTTAAGTTACTAGTTTTTAGTGTGGCGCTTGTATAAGGTGTTAGGCCTACAGTCATCGTAAGGAAGTTAAGATGCTGTTTGGATCATATCGCACAGGGGCCTAATCTTGACAGTACTATTCCTCAATTGCTGCTGGATTTGTGAGTAAACAATTTATTTTGCCCTGATCGATCGGCATCCAAGCCCCGTCTTATGTTTGAACCTAGTCCATCTTTACTTATTCGTAGTGAAAGGCAATCAGATTACTCCCGTTTCCACATCGGTTTCATTGTTTACGTTCGTGATCATAGGTATCGTATGTGTTACTTTCGCGCAAAGTAGTACATGCACTAAGTCAAACGTAGATTGCTTGCTCAAGTCGTTTCTCAATTAGTGTTAATTGACGGTTGCGTTCTCGTTAATGTGCAACACTTGGAGGCGGGATCGCTCCAATTCGCATATCTGTCATTGCTTGACAGATATGCTGGTCCCACGAACCCCGACTTGCCCGGGTAACCAATTAAAAGCAAGGTCAACTCACTCTTTTTAGCGTGGGAACAGGGGCTGGGTCAGGGCTTCTCAATCCTCCTCGGAAGGTGGATTGAGTCGGAGTTTGCCCCACTCACCTCCCGCGGTGCGTAAATAAACTTTGCCTGAGGGGGATTTTTCGGTTTGCCCTCACTCGTGTATCTTCCCATTAATAAACTAGCTGTATGATTGTAAAGGACAACAGCTCAAAGGAGTAATTGGAAATGGCGAGCGAGAGCAGCGACAGGGGTGTTTGGTCTGGCACATAGGTTCACGTGTTACTGGGTATTTGGGGAGACAAGCCATTTTAGACAAAATGGACGGAACTTGCAGAAATTCGAAAATTTTCCAAATCTTATGATGTGCAACTACCGTAAACATGCTTAATGATAGTGTACGCTTTCTTAACTCAAGCTAATAACATCAGCATGACATACAAAAGAAAATAGCAATAATCATTATTAAACCATTCAGTCTCATCAATAAACGTCTGCCAAAGCTTCATCTCCTTAAAACATTATGGAAGTTATGAGTAATGGAAGATGCATCATTTGAAGTTTAAAAAGTTTGGGTGAACAAATCAGTGTTGAGCAACAAATAACGGAATTTCTCTCTGTGAGTAGTTCATTTCTTGAAAAGCAGGCTTCTGTCCTTCCTCATTTTTGAATAATCTATCATTCTACATCTACAAACATTGGTTTCAAACATGCCCGTATGAAGCTTTTTCAGTTGGGGGAGGGGGGTAGATTTTACCACAAGTGGAACATTTTCCCGATAGCAATGACCAACAACTTAAAACTCATTATAGATGTTGCTACTGTAGGATGAGCGGAACTCCAGATCTTGTGACGGGTTCGTCTGAAACCCCCCCCCCCCCCGGATACGGGCCTGTCAAAAATATGGATGTTTTTCCAAAACAAACGCTTTATTTCCCTTTAAATACAAAGAATGTCAGTTGAAGCAATATGCAGGAGCAGCGCCAAGTTCCGAAAGCGGGGGTTGGGATTGGACATGATTTTAAAATAGAAAAGTGCTACCCTGGGAGGTGATGTAGGCATGAGGAGGAACTTCGGTGACCACTTCCAAAATTTTGTGACCTAGGTATAAGTAAGGAAAAAACACGGAAATTATTGCACAACTATGTTCACAAATAATGTGGTAGATGTATGAACGTACAAAGGGCGAGGAAAAAAAGGAAAAAGAAAATTATGTTCAAGTCTGAGGTTTTCTGAAGGAAACTATAAATGCGGTAGTTCGAGAAAATGTTCAAGTCTTAGTGTAGAGAGAAGATAACTTTGCGTGGGGCGCAAAAACGTTTTTCTGAAATGTGACTCAGGTAGATGACTATTTTGTGAAGACTATCAAAATTACCAATATAGATGTGTACCACACCCCATTTGCTAGAGGAATATATAGCCTATAAACGCAGTTTCCAGTCGTTATTAAAGACAGCGTCTCTTAAATGCAAGGGAATTAGTCCCCACACTCCCCCATGGTGCCATCTAGAAAAACAATAGAAAAAAAAATACAATTAAGACAGATCATCAATGGGACACAAATAAGCGAGAATAAAAATGTTAAGATTCTTCAATTAACCTGATCAACAGAAAAAAGAAGTGAATTTCATTATGTCAAAAGTTACTGGAAGCTTTTCTGTATCAATATTGCCAAACTACGCTCTCCTTCCCTCACTCATCAACTTCTCACACGTCCCTCACTGTTCTCGTTTTTTTTTTTCGCTTCTACATTTTTTAAAGTCGCCCATCGCGTCCTCCCAAATTCCTAATCTATCCCCGTTCAGTCTCCTTGCTACGTTAGTGATAAAAAACAAAAACATTCTCGAGCTGTTTCTACCGGTCTATTTATTCACTCAATATGAAATTAGTATTTAAAGTCACAGTGACTTCATCAGCTCTTCAAAAATAAAAAAAAGCTGTTTGCATTCCCCATTTACTTAAATTCAGGTGCGGTAGCCCCCCCCCAAAAAAAAAGAAGAAAAAAATGAGAGAAAAATTAAGGCGAAAAATATAAAGCAGAAAGAATGGGAAGGAGGAGGAAAAGAGAGGAAGGAATCGAGGACAGGATTATGTAAGAGGGTAGCGATTTATACTTGAGCATGTTTTTGTAGTGTGGAGTGAATGTGGTTGATATTCCTACCCACTTTTCCCTAGGTCCTAGTGACAATTCGAACACCAATCTGGAGTCCCATCCAAATCGTGAAATAGACGAACACCGCAATATCATAGTCCTACACATAAGATGTGTATACTTTTATTTTTTTGGAATGCTGGCTACGTCACTGCCATGACGTATTCTGACGTATTCTCTACTCTTTTATATATGACAAATGCAATATGCTTTAGGCAAAACGCTACTTCCGTGTGAGGGTAGGAGGATGAGTGGGGGACAGGATGATTCAAAATTGACGAAAAATTAAAATCATTACTTGAAAAATAAGGATTCCTGGAGATATATTAAATTTAAGTTCAGCTTGAAATGTGGCACCATTTTGCATCTAGCGCACCCTCTATGAGCTAACCTTAGACCTGCCCCCATGGACCGCCCCCTAACATTTAATTCTCGCTATGCCCCCGCTTAAATTTAAGGAAGCTGAATATAGCGCGATTAGTATGATTAGGAAAAGTGTGGGGAATATAGGTGTACCAATATTTCAATATACTAATCTGAATCGTCATATTGCCCCTCTAAATTGACAAGCTAAGGTATATTAAACAATATATATTTTTCAACGCACGACAAAAAAGAAAATGTAAAACTTTGCACAATCATTACATAATATTTATTGATGAGACGGAATGTTTTAACGATGATTAAAACTATTTTCTTTGCATGTTGGTGAATTCTAAACTCACTATTCCCCTTCAAAATAAGTAGGAATTTATGGAAGATATGTTCAGATTCAAATCAAATTTAGCACCATTTTGCACATATGGAAACCTGTGCACCCGTTACTAGCCTCCTGAGCAAAGTTAATCCATGCTCGAGTAACTTATCACTTGGTGTTTTTCTTTTTTTTTTCTGTGTATGGCTTTTTCGTCGCATTTGATTGGAACTAGATCATTTAGAAAGAGGGGAGATACATATTATAGTTCTGGATAAAGTTCTGGAATGTTTTGCTAGAAAATGTTCTGCCCTGCCTTGTCTATCCATAATTAGCTTTAATGATTCCTTACAATATTGATTAGTGCAACGTAGATATAACTTAGTAATTTCATCATTAAGTCTTTTGAATCCTTGCCTAAACTAACATTCCTATGACAAGAGAACTACAGTCCACGTGTACTGAGACTGAAATTTCTGCAAAGAGATCACCAGAAAATAAATCCCAATTTTTCTTTAAATTAAGAACAAAATCACACAAAAATTCATGCAATATATCATTCTAGTGTTACAATTACTTTATATGAAAAGGGAATGATTTTGTTTATATTTTCCGCACGAAATATGCGATTTCACTGACTTCTTTTCAGCGACAGTAGTCCTGTCTTGGTCAGCTACGTGCAGATGTATGTGCAAAGTGGGATATGAAACTAGTATAGATCGGCAATACTAAGTCACATTTTAGTAAACAGTCTCAACTATTGGTTCTTTAAAATTCTGTTTGGGTTTTTGTTTCTAGGTCAATCGAAAAGGTTTTTACATCTTTGGAAAGGGAAGTTCCCAATTCTGTATACTCAGTTGAGACAAATGATGTGAAGTACAGTAACTCCTGCATGCATGACAGTCGTGGAAAAGTAGAAAGGTGGCAAAATATTCTCCAGCTTTCATGTGAGGGGTGTAGTATTCAGTATTTGTGGGGTCATCATTACGGCCCTAAAGGTATTCAAATGAAGATAAAAAGTTGACGAACGTCAAGAAACACTTCACTCTTTTAAACTGGGAACCAAAAAAGGAAATCACTCCACAAAAGTTATGGCAGTTTGAAATTTATTTAATGGGAGAAATTAGAAGCAAGGGAAAATCAATGGACAAATTGTGCCATGAAAAACGAAGAAAAGCGTTTATCACATTACTTATATACGCCCGTGTTTACAATCAACAAAAAAGGAAAGAAATTGTCCCTTTAATGGCATATCCAATAATGTATAAATTTATCAAACAAGTTTTGCTGTATATTGAATCTTTTTGAAGGTGTTTTGGATGTATGGTTTAACGTGTATAAAAAGAACGGACTACGAGTGTCCGATAAAAGCTGCCTGTCGATGTGGCGTCACGAAATAATTAGATAACATTTCATTTCCGTGGTCCTCTGGTACAAATCATATCTTTACACAAGTTGACAATTTTTTGGTTCTTTCCGATCAGAGATGGAGAAGATATTTACTAAAAATAAAAAAAAATCGGATCGTAATCCGATCCGATATCGTTGTAGTGTGAACGCGCCTTTACAGTATGTACAGAAACCTAAGTGCCGGGCCCTTATAAGTCGACAATTTACTGCAAAATGCTCACGTGACAATTCCTTATTAAATGCAGCCAATTTAACAATTTCATGCAAAATGTTGACTTGTTCACTTGTTTTTGTACGTGAGAAATTAAAAAATAAATGCGAAAAGTTATGTCGCTCATTTCTTAGCAACTTAACAATAATCACCAAATGTTGAATGACAACTTATCACATCGTGACATTTGAATTTCTGGTTTGGGAAGTGAAAACTTTGACATTTTGCAGAAAATTGTTTAATTGATAGATGTGACAAGTTGTGATTTGAACTTTCTTTTGCAGAAATTGAAAGGAAGAAGAATGAACCAGAACGCACAAGTGCGTGGTTTCGATGATTTTATTTTTTTGTTTCTGACATACATGTCTAAAACAATATACTGAAACTTGCTTAAGTTTGTAGTACTACATTTATTTTTCATGTCACCAATCGAGGTGTAACATCAATTGCACACAACGACATCTGCTTAAGTTAGATTGTGACTGATAGCCATCATGATTCAATTTGCTCATCTACTTGGTAAACAAGGAATATGGCGTAGCTTCCAACATTGTTGTTCCTTTGCAATTTGTGAAGATGTTTTGGTAAACGCAAAGCATCTAGTTCTTTGGGTAAAACGTAGCCCACTATTCAAGCCTCACGATATTCGCCTATTGCTCAATATGCCAACAGCTCCCTATCACTATAAGCCATGTAAAACCATCACGTTGAACGCTTATTGTTAGTACAGCGTAAGTATATGGTACCGGTAGTCCAATCGTCCAGTTACATGGAACCTTTCGTATCCAATATGCACTTTTGTAACTTAGTTTGCCATATGCTTATGCTTGACATTTATGCAAACAGGGTTTACACATGACAAAAAGTGCTACCGTGGAATTTGCATGGAAAAATAATAGTTGCATCCCCCTCCCCTAATGAGTGCAAGTATGGCAGTACGGACGGTCTCGTGTCATCGATATTGATCAGTCAAAACGTATAACACCTAATCAGTAATAATGAGAAATACATGAAGTCAAGTATCCAAGCTCTTTTTCATGTATTTTTTTCTACAAACTTATAGCAAAGCCATATAGCAAATCCCATGATATTACATCACTATTGCATATATTATAATTAAGCCTGTGGAGTTGCCGGCCTAACTACTCGGCTTCCTGCAGTTGTGTATGCACTGCACTGTGCAATATACAAAAGCAGTGCACGCTACATTTGCATACTGAAGACACAGCCCCTTTGTGCATCATTGGTTAATCTGTAGCTTCATCATCATCAATTGGTCAACGTAAACACTGCAGAGATGTATAGTATACAGTTCGCGCAGGAACCTTTTGCCCTGCTTCGATGTGGTCTACAACTCGTTAGGACACGGATTTAAAACACCGGGCTGAACAGGGAGTCCAAGGTCGAGGCAAGCCCGGTTCCGTGGGAACGCAGTACTAGTCTACATGTTGTGAAAATTTCAGGTCCCCCCTGAGGTGGATCACAAAAATCGAGTTTTAAAGCTTTTTGGACTCCATATCCCACGGTCTATGTGTTCTCAGTCATCTCCACTATATTTGTTAGTGAGATCACGGAAGTCCTGACATTTCAGCTGTTTCAAACTGGCTGTTCTCCTTGGGTAAGGTTTATTTTTCCTTCCAAGCATTTGTCGTTCAATTCTTTGTCCAACTGACCATTTGCCTCCATTTTGCTGTCCTTCAAAGTTCATCATTGTGGACACTTCACCCCTTTCGCAACAATTTTTGTCTTTGTTTTGCAAGTGTTCTTTATTAGCTCAACCCCGCGAAGTGCGGGTAGAGCTTATGTGATACTGTGTGGTAAAATGTCTGTGTCATTTTTCAAAAGCCTACTTCTGCATTTGTTGTCAGATCTTTCTGAAAGTTTCAGTAGGGATCTCATATAGGTGGGGCATTACAGTTTGTTCGTGTGTAGGTGATGGGATGAAGGATCGTCGAAATTCTGACCAATTTCTTACCGATTTCCGGTGTTATCTCCAGAGGGTGGGAAACACGACATTCCGTTCAGTGATCTCACTTTTGTCTATATGTGGTAGAATGCTGATACTCGGTAGGCACATGTAGCGTATGTTCACCAGCCTCGTAGGTATTTCGTAAGAGGTGTTTTTTTTTTTTTTTACCAGACTGCCAGAGAGCAGCGTTGGGTACAGTACAGTACGGCTAGCTTCGTTATCTGTGTGTGGCTGTGAGCATGCAGTCGATCGTCACGCATGTATTTTCTTCCCTGTGTGTTACTAGTGTTAGTGTTTGTACCTTTTGTTTAAGAGCATGTATCCATCACGCAACGTTCTAAGAATTTCGAAGAAATATGTAAAGTAGGCAACTGTAACATGTTTTGTGAAGAACTGATTGGTTCGATGAACTTCGTGACCAGCATCATACCCAGCCGGCCCGGCCCTGCATTAAATTATTGTGGATTCCGGTGACTTGTTTGCCACTGTACTTGGATGGAAGAGCACTACCAAGATCTTCCGAATACATCTGTCCGTTGGCGTATACTCTAAAAGCGGTAGAGCATTGTTCCAAAATCATCGCACTCTTGCAGATATCCCAACAATAAACATAACAAATATACATACTAGACAGTTTCTCTTTTGACCATTTCTGCTAGTAGATTGTGATTTCAATGTATAACAACCTGAGATGGTAGCAATGACACTTTTACTGTTTTTTTGTTTTGCAGTTTCCTGTACGTCATCAAACAGAACAAAATCTTGAAACTGAACAAGATCTGACTCAACCAGGTAAGTATCAAGTTTATGATTGGTTCTTCTACCAATACCTTCCCCAAGGTTGAATGGGATATGATTGCCAGATTTTCGGAAACCATAAATCAAACATATCATAGTAAACAACCTGCAGATCTACATTTACAGAGAAATAATGCCGCGCAGATCTAAGAAATCAAAAGCAAAAACAGCTTCTTTACAATTTTTCAAACATAACAGAGCAAATGACCTTAATAAGCCGACATCTAGCAATGAAATCCAAACTTTTCGAACAGGAAATCAACATGCCCCTACACAACACAGCTTCTGTCAAATTGTCAAAGGATCTTTTCATCAAGGTGACAATATTTTCAATCGGTTGTCAGCTGGAAGGCAATGCTCTTGTAATTTACTTGTTATGCTAGGATACGTGAGACAATTGAACAAACTAGATACAAACCATATTGATGAAGTTTTACGTGAAGGTGATGCCTTATATCGCAATGTAGTTGCAAAGAAACAACTTGCACATGAAATGCATCCTTCGGGGTACCTTTCCATTAGTGATTTACCCACATCTTTTTCTATTCGTATTGTCACTTACAAACTACAATTTCAAAACAGTATTTATGCTAAACTTGGTAAACTATCACATGATGGCTCTGGAATTTTAGAATCACTGGATAATGCAATAGAACAAGCATTTCAAATTTCGGAATCAAATATTCTTGTCATTGGAGGATATATGATAGCATTGTTCAGAAATTCATCTAGACATTGTGTGTTCGACCCTCATTCTAGAAACGAATATGGATTACTGGATCCAAATGGAACAGCGGTTGTATTAAACTTTATAACAACTCGTAATCTTGTTAGGTATATGAATGATTTATGTAATTCCCTATCATTACCAAAATCAACAGTATGTCCGGTACACATACAGACATTTGTTAAAACACATACAGGACTATTGAACATGCATCACTATTCTTCCTTGACATCATATTTAGCATTCCAAAGTGATCAAACCATTAAGAAGCAGAACAATGTTACATCCACAGATGAGTATAAGCTAGATGATTGATACAATGACAGATTACCCCGCAGAAAAACAAGATGAAAAGAGAGAACTCATCTTGAAAGGATTAAGAAGAAACATTTCAAGCAAAAACAAAGAATGGATATTGAAGTGCGCGAAAAAGAAAGACAAAGAGATCGAATTTCAAAGATACGAAAACGTCATGAACAATCACAAAAAATTTCCAAGAAAATGAAACAACACCACATTCAACAACAAAATCATCCCAAGATACAGGAAAACAGAATAACAAGAGAAAAACCAAATGTCACAACACAACAAACAGATGGACAAACACTTGCGAATGCTAACATCAAACAACCACATGGATTATACAGTGGAGAAACATTAGCGAAAGACCATACACAATCTTTTGATATGGAAAACGCCAACATCAACATACAATATGCACTTTGCAAAACACATTTTTACCAAGCAATTGCTCATGGAACCAGTTACGTTTGTACATCTTGCCACAGACATGGTTTCAGTATTCTGTCCAACAAGTTCAAAATCTCAAGTTAAAAAAGGAAGCATTACCTGTGCTTCATAAATGTTCCACAAACTATATATCTGTAGAACAGCATGAATGGATTTGTCGAACTTGTATCACAGACATTCGCAAGGGAAGATTTCCACGAATCTCAGTTGCAAATAAAGTCTTCTTCCCGAATAAGCCGCAAGAATTATACGTGCATGAATTGGAAGAACGTCTTTTGTCACCTCGCATTCCTTTCATGCAAATAAGGGAGTTACCCACAGGGAGGCAGTTTTCCGTCAAAGGAAGCGTTGTTAATGTTCCAGTTGATGTGGCACCAACTATTACTGCATTACTGCATGTCATACAATTCCAGTCAAGCTAAAAAAAAGACTCATTTACATCAGCAGTTTACACACAGAATGTCAGGCCAAAGGCAGTTATTGATGCATTGGCATGGCTTATGAAAAATGGCCCTGTGTTCAGTCAATTCCAAATTTTTGTCAATGATAGTTGGTTTCAACAATATAACAAAAAGATAAATGAAGGCGATAATGCCAATTGTCCTGAACGTTCAATATCTGACATCAGTGACATGAATAGCAATGATGAGAATGACTCTGATCAATTCAGTGAAGTTGATCAGACTGACAGATCTGCAGATGTAGAAACATTGTTGTGCGAAGCTGAGTATGACAGCAGTCAGGTGATGTCATTTGCCCCTGGAGAAGACCAAACACCAATTAGTTTGTATTATGACAATGATGCTGAATACTTGGCATTTCCAACTATATTTTGCGGGCATAGGAGATTGCACAATTCTGAACGAAGTAGGCCAGTACATTACAGCGATTTCTGCAAATTTGAATTGCGCTGCATAGATCGCCGTGTAGCTAACTGTGTTCAAATATTTTTTTCAAGCTCAAGAAAGTACAAATGCAGCAAGTCAGTGATAAAGTTATGCTTGCACTTAGAAGATGCAAAGCAAAAGGACAGGGATGAAGGGTACCATATCTTTCGATCTTTAAGGAATTCACCTCCATATCTAGAGAAAAGAAAGAAAGACTTGATGGCTATGATTAGGCAATTAGGATATCCAACATCCCTCTCCGCTGCTGACACTAGATGGACTGATTTACTTCGCATCCTTGGAAAACTTGTTGACAAGAAAGAATACACAGACTTGGAACTCCAAAATGCTGATTGGTCAACGAGAACAAGACTTATACAGTCAGACCCATTTACATGTGCCAGATTTTTTGATCACAGGTTGCAAGTATTCATTAACGATGTCCTTAAAAGTAACTTACATCCAATTGGTGTCATAAAAGATCATTTTGTACGGATTGAATTTCAACAACGTGGATCACCACATGCTCACATAATGTTTTGGATTGAGAATGCACGAACATATGACAAAAATACGCCAACCGAAATTGAATCCATTCCCATGTTACAGTTACAAATGCATAAGCATTCTAAGACATGTCGCAAAAAATCGAAACCAATCTGCTGATTTGGTTTCCCTAAACCACAAATGCCCTCAACGAAATTGATACATCCATTCCCACCAGATACAGATACTGAAACATTGATCCATCATCCAAAAAACTATGAACAAATCACAAATGAAATGAATATGCATGTAAATGGGATGGATATCACATTTAATCAGTTTTTACAACAATTAAACATAGATGAAGATGACTACATTCAAGCAATACGCACCAGTATTAAAACCCCTACTATTTTTCTTCAACGCAATCCCAATGCGATACGCATTAACCCCTACATGAAAAACTTGTTAGATATTTATGGAGCAAACCATGACATCCAATTCATAAGTGACCCATATGCTTGTGCAGTATATATTGTTGCTTACATGAGTAAATCTCAGAGAGGAATGAGTGTATTATTAGATAAAGCATGTAAGCAAGCAAGACAAGAAAACTCAGACCTACGAAAACAAGTTCGCACAATTGGCAACAAATTTATCAATGCTGTTGAAGTCTGTGCTCAAGAAGCCGTATACCTTCTACTGCAATTACCTATTACACGTGCAACAAGAACCACATTATTCATAAACACTTCCCCACCAGAAGAACGAACATTTTTACTGAAAAGTACACAAACACTTCAGGAAATGGATCCAGATGATACCAATATTGAATCAGGTAACATCATTGAGAGGTACAAGAATAGACCTAGGCAATTACAGAATTGGTGTTTAGCTGATTATGCATCAAAACTAATCATAATATACCCATCAAACAATTTCGACAACTGTCAAGATGAAGATGACTACGAAGATGACCCAGCATATTCCATGGTAGACACTGAGCAAGAGATCTCATCAAATTCTACAACAGAAATAAATTTAACACTGGCATCTGGCATACAAATTAGATCATGCAAAAACAAGATCCTTAGATTTGTCAACTATGATTCCACATCAGACCCTGAAAACTACTGTAGAGAAAAAATAATGTTGTAGAGAAAAAGTAATGTACCTTCCATGGCGCAAAGAACCTGCAGACTTACGTGGAGAGTTTGAAACACATGAGCAGTATTTTGAAAAGTACAAATTAAAGATTGAAGAGAAAATGCACCAGTATGAATCAAACAAAACCAATACCACAAGATATCCTTAACCAAGCTCGTTTAGAAACCCTAATACATGACAATGTTGTAGATATAGCTCCAGATCCACAACAGAGAGATGCTGAGGATTTCCTCCAACAACCCTGTGACAGTTCAAAATACGCCTTCCACAAACCAACAAAAAATCAGCATCAGCAAGGTGACATATCGTCACACATTGGATTAACAAGTCAATCAGGACACAGTGTTGACACCTTAGCTCACCGCAAAACAGATGACCAATTTCATGATCTTTTAACACGTCTAAACCTGAAACAAAGAGAATTTTTCACACATATTATGCAATCAATATCTTGTTCTGATGATCAAATTTATGCATTTCTAACTGGAGGTGCAGGTGTTGGGAAATCAGTGCTCATAGATACGTTGTATCAAGCTCTACATAGACATCTAACTTGCTTGGAAGGAGACAACCCAGAAGAGCAAAGAATATTACTTTGTGCCCCTACAGGAAAGGCAGCTTACAACATAAATGGTGTGACAATACATTCGGCCTTTAAAATCAATCCAAATCAGGGATTCAATTTCAAAAAACTTACCTCAGACCAATGAAATACTATGCGGTTGCAATATCGACACCTCACAGTCATAATCGTAGATGAAATATCAATGGTTGGCAACAAGCAGTTTCTCTCCATGCACTTAAGACTTTAAGAGATGAAACAAAATACAAAACCATTTGGAGGTGTCCACATGATCGCAGTAGGGGATTTCTTCCAACTCAAGCCTGTAAAAGATCAATACTTCAAAGTGCATGAGCTTACAGAAATAATGAGACAAAAAGATAACCTGCAGTTTGCAGCACTTCTAAACAGACTAAGAGAAGGAAGGGCAACACACATCCAGTGACATTACGGAATTGAAAAATCATCTGGTAAATACAGATAGTGAAACTTATTCACCCACAACAACACATTTATTTCCGACAAATCAGTTAGTAGATCACCACAATGCAGAAATTTATCAAATATCCACCATGGAAAAAGTAGATATTGAAGCTCATGATGCAGTTATTGATGATATGACACCAACAATCAAAAACCAAATAAGGAAACTAATTCCAAATGATTGTAACAAGACATATCTGGGTTAAGTAAGACATTACCAGCTGGTATTGACATGAAGTATGAAATCGTAGCCAACATTTCTGTTCCAAATGGAACATCATGTACACTAAAAAAAATACAGTACCTTCAACCACACACAAGTACACCTAGCATATTATGGGTCCATTATGCAAGAAAGGAAATAGGAAAACACACCAGAACAACATACCAATCATATTACACAGACGATATTAATCCAGAATGGTCACCCGTATTTGCTATTCAACGAACATTTTACATCACCCCAAAACACATTCCAGTATGTAGAACCCAATTCCCACTAAGACTGGCAACAGCTAAAACGATACATAAGGCTCAAAGTGACACTGTAAACAAAATTGTAGTTCATATGGGCAACAATCCTACACCACATGCACACTATGTTGCATTAAGTCGTGTGACCAAAGCGACAGGACTACAAATATTACACTTGAATGAAAAAAAAATCAAAGTTTCAGAAACAGTTGTCAAAGAAATGAAGAGATTAAGAAACGAGAATATTCTACAGTTATGTTATACACCAATGTCCAACATAGAATCCAATACTGTGAAAGTAACTTTTCAAAATGCGAGATCATTTCATAAACATTTCCTTAATATTTCAAATGACCACAACATTTTGGCATCTGATGTAATAGCAATAGCTGAATCTACAATCTTGGACAAAATTGTTGGGACACTTTGTCGTATGTTGCAAATATAATACTGAATTTTAGGTGAGAGGGTAACATGAAACCCCGCGCCCCTTTCCAATGTTGCGCTATAGAAGTGAATGTACCCTTTGAACAGCAATTCTATAGCCAACATTGAACGGGGGCGCGGGGTGTCCCAAGGAATTTTGTCCAAGATTGTAGGCTTTCATCACACGATCAAAGTGAGCATTACACAATTGATCAATTTTCAATTGTCAGGAATGACCAGCCATGGAACACAAGATTCCCAGGACGACCACCCCACGGACAAGTGGTCTACATAAGAAATAACATCGCAATTTCACACATCATGAAATATTCATGCAATGAATTCGAATGTGTTACAGTAACACTCTTCACCCCCAAATGTCTGCAAATTTCAACCATCTTCAAACGACCTACATGTAACTTAGCACAATTTAAACAGTTTGCAATATCACACCTGCTACCACAAGTCACGATCTCAAAACCACTCCTTATCATAGGCGATTTCAATTTTGATTTGTGCCATCATCAAAATAACTTTCTTCAATTTATGAAGGAAACATTCCACACCGAACAGAATGTAACAAATGCTACATCAGTGTCAGGTTCCATTATAGACTTAGTGTTTTCAAATTTTCAAGTAGCATATTGCAATGCTGTATACTGTCCTTGGTCAGATCACAAAACCATTCAAGTAGTAATACAAGATAATTCACTGTGAAACTGCCATACCAAATTCCCCACTTGAAATAACTTTAGAAAGAGCCAATACATGGTTGAAATGATTACACAATCTCGGAATATTTTCTCCACAGACATGGCCAACATGATCATTCATATACTAACAGACCCAAAGCAGAGGGGACGAAACAAAGCGTGCTACGGCATTGCAGAGGACAATCGGATCCTCGAAATAAGTATCCTACCAGATGAGACAACATCTGCAATGAGCCTTGCAGGAAAACTACAAAAGTGGAAATTTCTCTTGGTGCAGCACTACAGCATTAATGAAAGGGAAGGCACGACACGTCAGACTCACTTGTGGAAAATCAAAAGTAAGTAAACAAAGTGATTTCATCTGTTTATCCATCTTCAACTTGCAGGAAACATGCAATATTTTTTCCCTGAAAGATGATGTGAATATTTGCTAATTTATATACATCATCTACTATATGAAACATTCTCATAAGGGAACAATCTTCAAAGACCCCATGAGATGGTCTCGTGTATTCCTAGGGTACACGAACCAAAAGTTGAATACCACCAATCTAGGCAATGCCAATTGAAATAAAATGGTAAGTACCAACTTAAATATCTGCAAAGGAGGTACGTAGGAGAAAGGGGAAGGGGGAATGGATTGATGCTGTATGATGCTGTGATGATGCTGTATTATGTATTAAAGCAAGTGCAACCATATGATGCTGTATTAAAACAAGTCCATGTAATGATATATTATTAAAAAGACATGTGATGTCAATTGTGGAATCGCCAATATTTGATGGACTTAATAGGAAATGTGGCTGTTTCAACACATTAAGGGCAGGTCCAAGCTATTGTATCCATCAAGACTAAATTTCAAACTTAACTGAAATACCCCAAATGTGGTATCACATTAAAGCTGAATTTTTGAAATTTCATATTTCTATAATTTTTTTTTACTGTTTCGAACAATTACAGCCATCTAGTTAGCATAAATTGAAATTTCAGTGTGACGTACGGGACATTTAGAATCTTGCCTCCCTGCCAACATAATGAACTAATTGAATGTAAGTTGTGTGGGACATGAACCACCTTTCCTTCCAATTATTCTGACATATTAAGTTTGGGGGTGCGTTAATTAAATATGCTTATTAGCTCGTATCCAAATACACTTGTCCCGTACGTCACAATTTTCAGCACTTTTTTTAATGTTGTAATATGAGAAAACAATAACTTTTGAGTGATATTCTACAAAGTTCTCATTAAGGACATTGCTCAACAAAATCCATCAAAAATTAATTCAAATGTTATTCACAGTAAATTCTATTATCAAATTAAAAAATGTGACGTACAGGACAAAACGTGACGTACGGGACACAGTGTGGGAGAAACCGTGCAGTTAATCATAGTAAACATCCATGGGCTTCAATAGAAACATCTATACTGGAAACCTGATGGTAGTTATTGCGTTGAAAGACTGTAATCCCTGCCGCCCCCAACAGCACTTGACAGCCGCAAATAAACTATTGACTTGTGACCATCACCAGCAACCCTACCGTTGATTTATAAACAATTATCAAGTGTATTGTGTGCATGTGTGTGGGGAGGGTGTGGAGGTCATGTGCAATGCTATTCAGTGGCAAAGTCAGATTTCCTGCATAAAGGTAAGTGGATTTCAATAGAAGACATTGGGGATTTAAATTTAATCCAAGGGTGAATAGACTGTGAAAATAGTCTGATTGGCTGAAGATGATCAAGGTTGTATAAATGCAGCTTCATTCAGAGGACTATTTCAGGTGTCAATGCTTTGCACAACATACTGTAAGGCTAAGGTTTCATTGTATATTTGCTAATAATGCTGCAGGTTCAAAATCACTTGTTGTCCGATTCTCTTGCTGGTTGGTTCTGTGATTTTAAATACTTGGAAAGAATTTCTATGGTGTTTGCTTTTAATTTGTCCTTATCATGATTTTGTGAAGTTAACTGGACCACTGCCTTTAGTTTAACATGGCAAAATCTGCTGCAGAGAGGAAAAGACTTAGTAGACAGAAACAGAAAGAAAAAAAGAGTGATAGGCCTGCGAATTGTGACTATCGCCTGATTGTGCATAGATCGTTCTTGGGCTTAGAGATGTACACATTGCAAAGAGTTTAGCTTGCCCATTTCTACAATGGGCGGAAACCACCCACAGCTTGCTTCAACAGCCATTCTGTATCGGGTGGCAGGGTCTGTGAAAGTTTCATTGACTTCGTAGTATGGAATGCTTTGAATGAGATGGACTATATTTTTCAGAGGCAGGGAGTCTATTGCAGGGTGATACTGTCCAGTGTCACACAGTACATGTCTCATGGATGAGCAGTGCCTACTGTATTACAATAATACTGTGAAATGTTTTGAATGAGATGGATTTTTTAGAAGCAGGGATTTTCAATGCGGTGTAGTACTGTACAGTGTTACAGTACACACATACCAAAACTGTTTATTTGTTGAATTTGCATTTTCCAGTATGACTTATCTTGGACTAATGCAGCTAGAACTGATGTTATAGATTGTATGATATATGTGTAGAGTATATGTATTTTATGTGTTTCATGTTTTATGTGGTGGAATGATCCGAAATATGGTCACCGCTCTTTCCGCATCCCACATAAAACTATTTACATGGCATGAAATTGCCACTGACATTACTATAGGGTATCCCACAAAATATTTTCAAGTAGAAATGAGCATGTTATGGTAAATTCAGCACTAAAAGTATGAGATTTTATCGTCAATTTGTACATGGACAAACTGTCCCGTACGTCACATGACATTTTAACATTGCGTAATCACAGTACCAGAATCGCTGCATTTTTTAAAGAAATATTTTGCAGTTTATTTGTAGGAAGAATAGGGTAGCCACCAATCATAACAGTTTTATCACTCCTTTTCTAATTTCACAGGGATTTCAATTTTGCTCTTCGGTAAAAAAATCACAAAATTCTCCGGTCCCGTACGTCACACTGTATATTAATTAGTGTATGACCTAATTAAAGCAAGTGTATTAAATCTCCATGATTCTGTTTTAAAGTAGCAGCAATAACAAAAGTATAAACCAGAAAAAGTTTTGGATTATTCATTTTTAGAGCGTTCAGACAAATTTATATCTCTGAAATGTCCCGTACGTCACAGTGCAAATAGCTTGGACCTGCCCTTAACTGTTCTTACAACAAATGCGATAGTACCAAGTACATGTCCACAGACATAAGTGAGTCCTGGAGGAATGATCTGACACTAATCCACATGCAGAACTTATTAACTTGACAAGATATTTCATTTATTGCCAGGTTTTCCAGACTGGAAGGAAATTCGATATACCAAAGGACACACAACACAACTTCTTCCACCCTCCGACCTGTACAGAACCAGAGGCGTTGGCATCACCGAAAAAGAGACGCCTATCTATTGATGGAACTGTTACAGAGGTAAATGTACCTATTAATCGAAACTAATACCAAGATTGATAGTGGATTCCACAAAATGTCATGAAAAGGTCATGGAAACATGATAGAAGTAGAGGCAAAGTAGATATGTCTTCCACCAGATGAGTCCTACTGTAGGTCTACCGTACCATAAGACTAAACATGGATCTTGTGGACACTGCTGCAAACTACTGCCTACGCATGTATTGTGATTACCATTACCAGCATTGAATTACATTCTTTTTTTTTTCCCTCTGGAGTTTTGGGGCAAACATAACTTGGAGAGAATTCCACACCGAGGGACTGAAAACAACAACACAGAATGGATTACCTATTTCATTCAATACTTTCGCCTAAGCTCGACAAGTTTGGTAGGATTTTCTAAATATTGTACTTGATGTGTCTTCATTGAGATGACCAGACATACTTATTTTATTCTACTATTTAATTCCTTTATTATTTTTGCCGTCACGTACACGTACAATGCTGTATCCTTCATTTTACAGAATGAAAGGAAGGTAGAAAATCTTTTAAGTAACAGTACTTGTTTTACTACGTCTCCCCATTTACTAGGTTTTAACCAAAAAGTGCAGCAGTGCAGTGTACAGATTGGGACAGACATAAAAACAACAGCACTCAAAATTAACCTGGAATTGGGGCTACACCAAATGAAATGTGACTAAAACACATGATATAACTCACACACCGCCCTACACATTTTTCTGAAGGGTTGTTCATGAATACAAGTCAAATTCTGAATAATGGGACCACCTATGTGACCTTGCTTTGTGGTATACCAGTCATATGCATACCAAAAATGCCTTTTTTTTTACAGATATATGCTATTAGGACTGGGGACAACTGGCAGAGGAGAGATGTAATACTGGAAGACCCAGCCACCAAAAAAAAAATATGTGTCAAATTATGGAATGACCATGCTGACACCATAACAGAAGAGGCCAAAGGGAAAAATGTCAGCTTCCACAATGTAGAAGTTGACATTTTCAACACCAAAAGACAGTTGCGACCAACAGATCTAACAACCATTACCACGGTATGTATTTAAAGATGTCACAACACCTTATTTACCTTATGAAAAATATTTCAATTTCTTTTATTTTCAACTTTATGTATTTCACAACCATTGGCAACTGAGGATGTATGATTCATGGATGGTTCCATTCAGCTATTTACCAAATAATCTCCACATAGAAAGGACGACATCACAAATGGGTGACAACACAAAAGAATGAAATACCTGTTATTGACAGCACTGATTTCTCAAGTGAAACAAACAACTTAATTACAAAAGAAAATTCTTCACTTCTACTTCTTTCATCTTGCAGGCACAAGAAGACAAATCAACGGAGGGGGTCTTTGAAATAATGGGCATCGATCCTGAAGAGTAAGTTGTTAAGTCTTTTCATGCATACAGAGTGAAGACCTGTCCAAAAATCAAAGCATGGTGATATCAAATAGTGTGTCAGATTCCCATCATAATTGACAAGGTTGTCACCACACCATGTGGTGCTACCCAACTCTCAAAATCTCCGCCCAGCACTTACCGTCAATTACAGCATCACCGCCTGACACAAATTTTGTACCTTAACTGAATAAAATTGTTAAATTTCTTTACAATTCTGAGTGATTATCTTCTTTTTATCACAAAACGACAAGGAAAGCTTTAAACATTCTGCACTGATTGAAACCAAAGTACCGAATTCATAATTTTTAATCTAGAGTGAACCAGATTACATCCAAGCACTCTCCAACCCGCAAAAATTTGAGGTCGTCTCCTTAGACCCTTCCCCCAGGATGGCAGTCACAAAATATACAGTTCTCAAAATGGTCCCATGAACCCTGCAAAAAACATTCCCAATCTTTGAAAAAAATAGCAAGTTCCCAATTCCAGGAAGTTATGTAACACGATTCGCAAACCAGTTTGTTATGGACTAATCTGGTGTAACCTTGCTACCAACATGTTCTTGTCTGTTCTTGATTGCAGAACCGAAATCACTGTGACAACAGCATGTTCCAAGAACTTGCTCGTGGAACTCGCCACATTAGAAGAAGCTGGATTCTCCCTTGAGGATGCTGTGGCAGCAACGCGATTTAAGGCTAACCTTGAAATAACCAACAATGTCATTCACAAAATCGTAGTCCAATAGAACCATTCCTGTAATCTTTTACCCTTTTGGTTCCTTGCGTTAGCAAGAGGAACCTTTGCATTCAACTTGGCGTGTGTGTGTGTCTGTGATATTGTTTGGGTACGCTCTAACTTATGGGCAAGTAGGATAAGACTTATACTTGGTGAACAGGTCCGTCATAGTACGTAGAAGTGCCCTATTGTTTTTGGTGTCCAAATCTTGCATATTACTGAAGTTGAGGTCAAGCATTACAATCTGCCATTTTTCCATAACGGTTGGTCAAAGTTGTTTTACAAGTGATAAAGTTGCCAGTTACTGACAGGTCCACAGACCTGTGAAATTTAATCTCTATTAATACAGGACAGAGAAAATATTTCAATCTAAAACAAGAATAATAACCTAAACACCATTATTGTGATAATTGTAAGCTACCATACAAATTATTTGTGTTACGCTGCTGTATCACAAGATTAAATACCCTTCACTGGTCTTATTTATACTTGGTATATTGATTGTTCATACAGAGGAAACCTTCCTGGATCAAATTTTTCACATCATATGTCAATGTCAATTCCACTTGATTTGCCATTTGCTTTACATGTATTTCCTTAACTTCATACAAGAGAAACCAAACTCGACAATATGGTCAAATTCATCTTTGGTGTTACAAAAAATCACACCAATCTTGTATAATATCACATTAAATAATATTAAATAATAACATATGTATTGTGTCTTCAACATCATGTGCCTTGCAAGTCATTTTCTTAGATTTTTGGGGGAAGCAAGTTAACATTGCTGCATTAATACAGTGGTTTCGTTTGTCACATCAAATTTGCAAATCCACAGTTCAAATTTCCCAAATATATCATGCCACATTCTTTAAATTTGCATCAATTTGATTTATTACTGCTATGGAAGTTTCGGTATAATATCAAGATTCTTTACATGATAACTGTCATTTTATGGAAACATCCTACATCTCTCGTTGCAGGTTTCGCATTAAATTGTGAGATAATGATAATGATGGTATCATTGTTGCTGTTATGAATTTCATATCAAATGATAACAAATTCATGAAGCATTTTATTAAAGTATTCTTGTTTAAATTACTTGAAAAAAGTTTAGTGATAACATGTCCATGGTTTTGACATTATCACCTGTCTGACTTACTGCATCATTTGTGCTGATAGAGATCATCTTATGGTATTTTCCTGCATTTATTTGATAATGCCAACTCCATCCATAATTCTGGAATTACAACAGAATTACCTACTGCCTGTACCATTTATGCTCTAGTTAATAATATGACACTACTTTGCTCCATTCAAGCAGCAATGTCAACATTTTCATTACGTACCTCTTAGCATATCAACTACAAAGGAGCCTTGCCATTTTTAATCCTAAGATTTAGGTTTTTTTATACACTTAGATATACCTCAACAGTTTACATTCCGATATGCATTCCGTCCGTTCTAGAACTTTGTATACCTATATTTCATTGTTTTCATGTATAGTGTTGAGAAAATATTCACTTCACTAAACAGGAATCCATCCTTCACTCTCTCCTTATCACCCCTACCTGGAATACCATACGATATAGGCAACCACTTCTAAAAGCAATAGAATGCCAATATCTATTCATACCAAGTTGAAACAGATACTGACAAACCCCTTAGCAACCACTAGTAAGGCCACAGCATTTAAGCATAGCTCTAACATCAATGAATGACCACCCTTCATAGCTACAACACAAAGAGAGGGGGGGGGGGAGGTGAGATGAGGATTCACCACCCCAAATTTGCTACAATTTGTGGACTGCTACCTGAAGTCTCAAAGGACCCAAATCATTACATTAAAAACATAGCAAAAAGTTTGATTACGCCTACATCTCTACTTCCTCTGAAGTGTACACAGTAACTCGTAACAGACTCTGATGGAATCCAACGGACGCAGTGCAAGGGGTTGTTTCCAAGATAACTCTCAAAGATATCCAGCTGTTCATCACCCAGCACAAATGCAGGAACAGTAATGAGAACTGAATATGGAGTTTTGCTCACTTGAAACGAGCTCCTAGAAAGAGGACCAAAGCAGAGGCAAAGCCAGGCTAACAAGAACACATTTCTGTATTCTTTCGCAATAGACTATAACCATTCTTTCACTCTCTCCAATGCTCAACCTGTTAACCACACTTGGCTAACCAACCATATGAATGTCAGCCTAGAAACATCTAACACCAACCATTTTGAAATACCTACAAAGGCACATAATGTACAGAACCAAATAAACGAACCAATCAGGTTGAGCTACTGCAGCATTGCTGCTCTAGTTACAAAAATCCTTATGACAGGTCTGATCTGGGTCAAATTCTAGGGCAGTACTCTCTCGCATTTTGATGACATTTATTGTCTCCACAATTTCTCCCCTGAGAGTTACTAAATCAGACTGTTGCCTTCACAACAAGCAGTTGGGATCATTATGTATGTTCATCATTGTGGACACTTCAATGACATTTCTTGTGTCTGCTTTGGTTACCCTTCTGACAACAGTTTTGTCTTTGGTTGGCACGTGTTGTTCGTTATTACCAAAGCTTTTCTTTGGTAAGTTTTCTTCTCCATTACCAGTGGTCATTATGGATCTGATGTGAGGATGTCTCCGTACATACTCTGGAACACTGGCCGTCAAGCAGTTATTTTTTTTTTATCCTTTCACACAAGTTTCAAGCTCTCTTCATCAGTAACGTCTCAGGAGAATAATAGTTATAAATTTTACTATGCTGTGTTTCAGGGTTTGGCCGACTGTATTGTAATGCCATTGACTGTATTCAGTGTCACTGATTTTCCACATTTTGCAGAAATTCATGATAAACATTGGAAATGGAAACTTGCTAGAGTAGTACAGGATTTAACCTCAATTAGCCTAGATGCTAAAGGTTAACCAGAGCATCTCGGTTCTAAACCACAGCCTCTTAACATGATATCCCGAGAAGAGATGCTTGGACACAGCTTACAAATTGTCTGTAGACCTGTATACTACATACTGAGCACAAGAGCATTTTGCTCTTCATAGAGGTCAAAGGGAATTGGTGTCAACAGGGGTCAAACTGTGAAAACTCTGTAAACATGTCACATCAAGAAGGGAAGCTTGCACCGATCCATATTTGTTGATGTAGTTGCTGTGGCGTAAAATATGATAGACGACTGTACTTGGTGGAAACCATTTTAGCCAACAAGGGTCAATTTGTAAACACCATGTGCACATGTGGAATCTCAAGACATGAAGCTTGGACATGTCTCTTAGATGCATGTGTGTAAGTTGAGTCATGATGCTGCACTGTACTGACTTCATTCCATATAGACCTGTAAATAAACATCACATTTTGCTTCACCATCTTGAGCATTATCTTCACTAGTACAGTATCGGGATGGATGGATGTGGTTGGGGTTTTGTCAGGGTATGATGTCTTTCTTTTCTTCTGTGTAATATGTTACATTAGTTTGTTTTTGTTTTTCTCTTTGTTTACAGAGAATGCACACGTTGTCAAGCAATATAACATTTAAACGCAATGAAATATGTATGACTTATCCTCTTGTCGACAGATTTGCAGCAGGAGAGTGGAGTGTAAATTGATGATAAGGACAGCAGAGTTTGACCTTTCATACTGTTGACCCTTGTACATATGTTACAGAATTATGGAAAAAGTAATTTTTGTGGAGCCTACTCATTTACTGATATGGGCTGTTTAAATATAAATCATGTTATCAGCATAAAGCACACAGCAAATGTTTCTGTTCACATTTTTCGCCAACGGAAAGTTCTGATGTGTGAACAGACAGAAAATAGACGATTGCAAAATTAATGCTTTTATTTGTGCATGTGTTTGGCTGAAACTTCCATGTGGCAATAAAATAACATATGTTATTTACAATTGAACGTAACCCAGTAACTCTAAACGTAAACATTATCACGATTGCTGATTGGCTTAAATCTCGTCTGAGCCCGTTACATCTACGTTTTATTCGTACAAATTTGTTCGGGTGAATACAGACAACAATATATTATGCTCTCCACATAATTTCAATCACAAAGTTGCAATTATTTCGCTGATAGTCTACAGGACACTAAATATGTACGCTCCTACTGTGACTTTAATAGCACACACTGCCACCAATCAAAATTGTCCCTCAGGAATTGTTGAACATGATTGAAATTGATTGTATGTAGGTAGGAGGGATGGGATAGCTGAGCGCATGTAATGGGGTGGACGGAGAACACCAATGTTACATACATCACAATGAAGTTTTTGTGTTTCTCAAGTTTCATAGGAATGATTGCTATATTTAATGCGATCTGCTATATAACCTTCTAGTGCGTAGATATTGACAAGCAAACATCTAGCCATATGTCACACACTTTGTGTACTGTAGTTCATATACTCATTTCGGTCATTAATATTTAATAAAGGTGCTGACAGGAAATTTTCTTATCACACTTTGATGTCCACTTTATGGCCATTTTAAAATTTTTATCTGCTCTCCAAACAATACCAAGAGCCATGTGGTACTGATCAAGATGGACAAGGTCTAAGGAAAAAAATCACACATTTTCTGCCTAACCTCGTTATCTGCACCCACCAAAAGTCTCTCCAGTATTGGAGAACGACATATGTATTTGCCAAGTGTATTTTTCTTTACCAGCATTCATTCTTCATTTGGATAATTGTCTAAAATCCCAGAGCGTCCAGGGCTCCAACCTCCTGGCTTCCACTGCATGGGGCATTGCTCCAAATGGCAAACCTGATTCTGATGACACGATGGATTACATTGAATGCTTACAGGGGTGCCAACATTTCCATGGCGATATCGCGTACCTGGCACTATAGCCCTAACATTTACCATGGCAATGCTGATGACCATAGCACATGGCACTATACAATCTTTCCTACAAAGTTTTATGAGAAAAAAATCATTGTCATTGCTTTATAACCTACTCTCCATGAATGTTTCACATGTCATGTAAACCAAACTATACCACATACATATATTTTCGAAGTTAAAATATCCGAAACTGCCTCGAGTCGTGAAAAAAATGCAAACGATCGTGTGAAGTCTTCTGAAAATTTACGATAATTAACGTGGTGAGATGTACAGTGAATGTCTGAACCACCTTGGCGATTGTCTTTTTCATCAGCAGTGTAGGTAAACAGCTCTGTTGAATAAATACGGAGTCAATGTTGTTTTAAGAAATGTTTAGATGATATTTCACTGTTTATCATAAATAGACTTACAATATTTAGATTCAAGATTTGAATTTGTAGACGATGACTTTGTTGAGGGTTGTGACATAGGGCGACGTGTGTGGCCCTAGACAGGCTACAGTACAGTATATACGTAGAGTTCTAGTCTCCTCGTGTTTTCATTCCTGGCTAGTACCGGTTTTAAAAGAGAACCTTAAAACAGTTGTACAGTTGTCTCTGATTTTAACCGGAAGGTCTACAGACTTTGTGATTCTTTGCCCATATTCATGAAGGATAAACCACACAACTTGATTTGTTCACTATGGAGTCTGCTGATGTCAAGTGATCCTTGACATTCACAGAAAATAACACAATTTCTCGAAAAATGTAGATCCCACTTTCTTTGAAAAACTTATTCCCAAAAGCATTCTGAGTGATATCATGTAAACAAGGTTTCACACTTTGAATTCTCATGACCCCCAAATGACCTCTGACCTCCGAAAACAAGAGGGACCATTTACATAATGTGACAAGGTTCCCCTAGTTTAAGCTGTGGCAACTTTTGGTGGCCTCAAATGACCTTTGACCTCCAAAAACAACTTTACAGATCATCTACCCATCTTGAGGTACCATGTGAACAACCTTTTTGCAAAGTATGAAATCAGTCAAAGTTATTCTTCATAGTGATTCAAATGAGGTGTCTATAATTTGAGCAAGGCCTATAATGTCATCCCTAAAGGTCTTCTAGAATCATTGTGTCAAATGTGATCTTGAACAAATACACAATTGTGGTTTTACTACCTGAACATCCGAGGATGTTTTCACAGTTGTAGATCTGTTACTTCTTATTTCAGAAGACATCCAGCACCATGTCCCACGATGTGCGAATGTTTGACATGTATTCATGCCATATGGAAGCAGTTGGCTCACACTGAAGTCTGCAATAAATGCTTGCCTTTCTGCATCTGAAATTAAAATACAGAAATGACAAGGAAGATCAGACATAAATCATTTCAGAGTAAAAACTCAGCATCAATCTCTACATTGTGACTCCGCACACTATTCTCACAAAGTCCATACTCTTGCCGTCTTTTTTCTCGTCACCTCATTATCATAGTAAAATAATAACTCACTTATTAATATACTGGATGGCTTTGAATCCCTATGAATTATGCCATTCTTTTGTAGCTCAGCCAGCCCAGTGAGGACATCTTTACACATGTTTCTCTGCTACACTTTGCTACGGCTGGAAGGAGATACTAGGGTTACTAGGGTTGTTGTGCTTTCAATGAACTGTGACAGATTCCATCCCATGAAAGGACTTGCAACACATACAAAATTAAAATCTTTTCAATGCAGAATGTCAGAACTGGGGGGCAAAGACTTTCGCGGGCAGCGCGAGGCCTTGCGGGTGGGGTCCAGGGGGCGAAGTCCCCGGAAGCTCTGAGGTTTTAGCATATCTCTGGGTGGAGAATTAAGCCCCGAAAGAGGTATATGTGACCAGACTTCAAGGTTCCCAACTTTTTTCCTCGGGAATACCATTTCACATTTACGCGGTACCACCGAGTACACACACACACACGCACACACACATAGGCTTCATACACTTCCATTCCATTCCTATATTTAGGGAAACAACGACATTATTTAGGAAAACAACCACCTACCCGCCCTTCCCTTACGCTGGAAGGTAATCATTCCAGAGAAAATTGGTCTGACCAGGCTGGCCTACTACTGGCTACGGGCATGATATGAAAACTGGCAGCCTGTGTAACATAAATTAGGCATCTATCAATCATGGTTCCCGGGAGGTTTTCTTATTCAGTCCAATGCCAATACATAGTTTTGTGATTTAATTAATTTTGGATGAGTACAAGATCTGATTGGGTAGGGTAAGAACAACTGGGGGGGGGGCAAGGAAACAATCTGGAGGGGCCCCTGAAGCCCCCCTTGTAGCGCCGCCACTGATAAGCAGAAGTTAATCTCTTCATTTCTTTCGTCACGTGTCCTTTTGCTACCGCCCACGCTACTGAAGAACGAGATAGGAGGGACACGACATGGTTGCAGCTGATAATCTAACCCGAGACGACTGTTCCTTATTTCACCATTGCCTGATATTTACGAAATCACATACCCTGCCGTAGCATGTGAACTTGCGTTAGTACGAGGATAGCATACGTAACGTTGCTGTCTACCTGGCGGAGGCCTAGCCGTGGCTTCTATGGTTCATTTTCATCCCGGATGGAACTTTTAACGTTTGGTCTCGATCTTGTGACGAATGCCGAGCCTTTGGTGTTACAACTGATGACTTAAGTGTATGCAGCCTGCTCCGTGATATCTTTACCTCGATCTGTGGAATTGGAAGGGGGTGCATAGTGCTTTGCAGCGTTACGTCACTTTGTGTGGATGTCCTGATCCCTGAAGCCTGCGGTAGTTTCCGTTGCGAGGAAGCTGGAGTAATTGGTCTACCGGTGCGGCGAGTCTAGCATATTGGTCTACTCTCGAAGTGGGGAGGACGGTCCGTAGCTTAGTTACAGCCGGGTGTAGACGGAGCGGTTTTCCACTGCTAACAGGTTCCTACGGATGGCACCAGTTGAGCGACATATTTGTTAACATTGTGGACATTTCACTGTGGTGAAATTTTGTGTTTCTGTATGTACACATATGGACTTCATGTGAATTATTCTTTGTGGACCTTTGTGTCAAGCGTTTGTTTTGTAAGTATCCATGTCACTTTTGTGTATGCGGGTCCCTTACAATTAATGCAACACAGTTCAGTAGTCTACCGGTACGCCTAGCCTCTCTGTATGTTGATATTAATTTTGACACTTCCGGTGTAAAAGCTACACTAGCCTAGTGTTTTACTTTGTATTTTTATATTACATTTATATTTATTTGTTCCTGTTTTGTTATACTGGTATCTCAATTTTTGTGACTAAAGGCCTACTGCAGGTTACTTTAGCATAGGCTTACGAAATGTCAGACTCTGAGTCTGAGAGCCCGCCACAGGGTGCAGAGCATAGTAGTGGTGGCAATTGGGAAGTGCACCCTCATGTTGCGCCAACAGGGCAGCATGGGGTGCCTGAAGGTATGCCACTAGGGTTACCGAAAGAAATGTGGTTGGACTATTTGTTTCGGCACCAGCAAATGCAGATTGATGCTGAAAATGAAAGGAAACGCATAGAAATAGAGGCAGAGGTTAGCTTCAGGAGGCTTGAAATTGAGAGGGAAAGTCTAGCAAGTTCAAATTTTGGTCGTAGTCCTGTAGATTGGCCTCAGCGTTCAGGGTTTCCAAAGCTCCCAAGGCTTGGTCCTACTGATGACATTGATGTGTATTTTAAAACATTTGAACACATGGCCAGGATTTATAAGTGGCCAGAAACTGAGTGGGCTGCAAGGTTAGCCCCAGAGTTAACTGGCAAAGCTAGAGCAGCATATGCTTCCCTGTCACTGGAGGAATGCAGTAACTATGCCCGTTTGAAACAAGTAGTTTTGGCGAAGTATGAAATAAGTGCTGAGAGTTACAGAGTCAAATTTAGGTCTCGATACAAACGTAGTGATGAAGGGTTACGAGAATGGATTGGTGATTTAGGTCACCAGTTCGATGGTTGGTTAGAATATGCTGGTGTTAAGCAGGCTGATGCAAAAGGAATTAGGGAACTGATGGTCATTGACCAGGCTCTGAGTAAACTGCCCTCGGATTTGGCGATATACCTGAACGATTGGAATCCTCGTACCATCGATAATCTAACCAGAATTGCTGATCAGTTTGTGGCTAATCGTGGGGAGCCCAATTACTGGAAACGTAACGAGTCTGAACAGCATGCTAGAAAAGTTAGCAAGGAAGAATCTAAAGGTTCTATTCAAAAGGGTACGGGTACCTCTGAGAAAAGCTCACCTGTTTCTGAAAAAGGGAGTAACTGTTTTGAGTGTGGTCAACTAGGCCACATTCGCAGGTATTGTCCAAACAAAAAGGCATCAGCAACCAGCAATGAAATGTGAGCTGCCAAACGCTGACCCCGTTGAAGGGAGGAAGCTTAATATTTGAAGAGATACTGCATGTACTCAGACTGCTGTGTCCTCTGATTTGATCCCTTCAGTGAAGGTGAAGGTATTTCAGTACGTGGTCTGGGGGGTACAATTTATCTACCGACAGCCATGATTGACCTTCAATGTCAGCTACTGTCGGGCAAGGTCAAGGTCGTTGCGGTTGAAGGATTAGAAGAAGAAGTTTTGTTAGGACATGACTTGGATCTCACATGTGGAGATCACATGACCAAAGAGATTTGTGTTGTGACTCGAGCTCAGGCTCGTCAAGAGCAACTTGATTTACAAGATGATGAAACACAAGAGTTGTCTGTGCATACCTCACATATTGATGGGAGTGAAATGTGTTCTACAGACCAGAGTATCAGTTTCCATTCACGGATTTGTCAGACATGGAAGTGCATGATATGGTGGATGTTAATACCTCTCCACTACCGCTGTGCCGGTTTGAGTTGTGTTTTCGTTTCTGTGCCGTTTTGATGCACTTAAAAAGTTACTCCACTACCAGATGTTACTGCACATGTCCGTAATGAGCATCCATGTAATCCTCATGTTGTGGATCCCACTCAAGATGTCAATAATGGGGTTAAATCACTGGTTACAAGACAACACGAGGACAATGGTCTTAAGATAAAGCAGTTTGGTGTTAAGCTGGAAGGGCAAGATGTTACTAGAGAGGAATTAATCCAGTTGCAGAAAAATGACCCTTCGTTGCAAGGAATTTATGATAGGATAGTCTCCCCTGAGGATATATTGAATTGTAAGTTTGCTTCTTCATGAAACATGGCCTAGTGATGCGCAAATGGCCGAGTAGGAAGAAACTCAATGAATGCCGATACTGAGATGAAACAGTGTTATTATGTTACATGTGTTGTTGATGATGTTTACAGTACTGTAGGTACTGCTCATGACCGCGACTGTCTCATGGAGGAGGATGTCACTTTGGGTCCTGTGAATGCTCAGACATGGCAAGATGTAGAAATTTCAAAAGATTTATCTACGAGTCAGTTGGAATTAGTTTCTACCTGCTTCCAAAAATTTGCCACAGTATTTTCCGATATACCAGGGAGAACTCATTTGATTATGCATGTTATCAAAACTGTGGATGATACCCCTGTGTATCAAAGAGCATATCGGGTTCCTCAGGCCTTGAAGGACAAAGTTAGAAGTGAATTGGACAACATGGTCCAGCTCGGTGTGATTGAGCCAGTTGTTAGCCCATACGCCTCACCAATGGTGTGTGCTTCCAAGCCAGATGGTTCAATTCGTATTTGCACCGATTTTAGGCGGTTGAATAAGATCACGAATTTTGATCCATATACTATGCCTAGAATTGATGAGATTCTGGATGATATATCAAATGCAAAGTACATCACCACTTTAGACTTACGAAAGGAGTTTACCAGGTACCTCTTGATCCTCTGACAAAGGAGAAATCTTCCTTTATTACTCCGTTTGGTTAATTTTATTATGTTTAACCATTTGGCATGCAAAACAGTAGTAGCACTTTTCAAAGACTCATGGATAATGTTTTGCTAACCTGTCATGGTTACAAACTGATGCTTCGGATTTTGGAATTGGTGCAGTGTTGAGTCAGAATGGTAATGACCACAGTAAACATCCAATCGCATATATCAGTCGCAAACCAAGGGAACAAAAGTATTCAGTCCCAGAAAAGGAATGATTAGCTATTATGTGGGCTGTTTCCAAATTGAATAACTACTTGCTGGGACGAAAATTCACTATCACGACAGATCATCAAGCTCTTAAATGGCTGGAACAGTCCAAGTCCTCAAATGCCAGACTCATGCGTTGGTATTTGATCCTCCAACAATTTGCCTGCAGTGTTGTGTATAAAAAGGGTGTGCTGAATTCCAATGCTGATGGACTTAGTAGGATGTGAAAAGCTGGTTTTCATTTGCTTTTGTTTTGCTATTTGGTACCTTAACTTTATTTTCAAGAGATAACACGTAAATAATTTTTAGATCAACTCAAGGTACCGTTCAATTCACCCTCTTGTTGACAGGAAGTTTTACGACAGACACAGTCCTACGGAGGGGAGGGGCATGTTGTGTCACGTTCACAGTGCATGCATTAGTGACGACCCCTGACCCTTATGATTAATTAGTTTATTCAAAGTGACCTTATGTATTTGAAGACATATTTCCAAGAACAGGATGTATTATAGAGGGCATGATTGTGTGGTTGGTACATGTGGGGAAATCGCTGCTTCTGATTGGTTGGAAGTCCAAACAAGGCTTCCTCGTGGAACTTCTTTGAGTTAGTCTCTATCTAGATTCCGTGCGGTAGGGCACGTAAAACTCACTCTAATCAAGAACCATTTAAAATAAATTAGAGAAAATCATAAGTAGAAGTTAATCTCTTCATTTCTCTCGTCACGTGTCCTTTTGCTACCGCCCACGCTACTGAGGAACGAGGTAGGAGGGACACGACAGTCGTTTTGTCGAGAAGTACTGTACCTCCGTATGTATTGGCGCAGAGACAAAAACAGAACTATTTACAACCAAACAACCAAATAAAGCAGAAAATTATGTTCCTTACAGTCAACCACACAGATACAGTATTGAAAACAAGTTCAATGCCACCCGGTCCGCCCGCACCGAAGCAAGTGGACACAAACGAGCGAAGTCGGACTCAATGCCAGGACGACGTCCGCAGACCACCGCCCCTCTCCCTAATTACAATATTACAACGGTCTCTTTATACGGCCAGATTTATGGAGGCCGATGCAAAGGTAAGTATATCGGTTAAAAATAAGTATGTAAAAGGGGGGGGGGGAGAATTGATGTATTAAATCTTTAAGACGCTTAAAGGCTGTAATGCATCACCCTAAGCTGTATTTTTACCTCCCTGAAAGGAAAATTCTCAACTGGTTCTAAGTTACAGTACTCTTAGATTGCCAGCAAATTCGGGAGATGCAGAGCAGCTCGTATTACACAGCGTACACAGGGATCCATTGTTTTGATTACACATGTAGAGGGATGTAAGACAGGCTGAGGGAGGGACCAGAGGTAGGTAGTTGGGAGAATTTAAACTGTCTGGGGTGATGCATTACAGCCTTTAAAGGGAAGTAGGGCATTTAGAATATATCAACATGGCATATGAAGAAAATAGCTTTAATCATTATTTAACCATTCAGTATAACCAATAAACATCTGCATGACTTTCATCTCCCCAAAATATTACTATGTGGTGAGTAACAGAAGATGCATCATTCGACTTATTTCTTGAAAAGAAAGCGACAGTCCTTCCTTATTTTGAATAAGCTGTCATTCTACCCTTACAAACACTGGTTTTAACTCTATGGTTGTTTTCTGTCAAACAAACGCCTTATTTCCCTTTAAAAGTCGCTCCGCAACATACGGTTGGATTTTGGAGATGGGTCGCTAAACCCTCAAATTGGTTTCCGGATGACTTTTTATGTGTAACATGATAATATCACAAATAAGTGCCGTTTGATGATTTCATTGTTTTGACGGGCTTATACCTAAACTATGTCAATATCAGTGTTTTACTACGGTATGTAACAGCCGCAATATAGAAATTTGAAAAGTTTCAAGTGTCGTGTCAACGTTGGATGAAACTGGCTTAACGTTGGTTCAATACAAAATGCCCGACAGTTGGCTTAACGAAAGTCGGTTAATGTAAGTTAAATGTAAAGCACCCAACAGTTGGTTGAATGTTGCTTTAATATATGATGCCATGCAGTTGGCATGTAAATGTTGGTCAAATGTTGGCAATAAATTTAATTTACAATTGTTGGCTGCATACTGTTGGCAAAATATTGGCTTTGGCCTTTGCGTTACTGTCATGACCTCTTAGGGTTTCCGTAGGCTGGACGCCCGAGTTGTATTCAGGCGATATAGCACAGCGTAGTGTTAGTGACCGTTACCGTATGATTGTCGAGTACTTACGCAACTATGTTAACAGATGCGGACTTTCACTCATTTTACCGTTACGAATTTCCCTTCTCATTCACAAAGATACCGGTATGTAGTTTGTTTCTTTCGCTTTGATATCAGCTTAGCAGACAGGGTGAGGATGGAATTATAGTCGTTTTTGTTTAGTTTGGACCAGCCGAACTTGTAGTTACCCCTGCGTAGGCCCGTGTATGTTGGTTGGTGCGGGGTCGTAGTACGTTTGTGATCGTTGGTACAAGATTAGGACTGCAAGGCCTGATAGGAGAATGTTTGTATTGTTTACAGTTTACCTTTATGTGTTTCACGTTATATTAGTTACGGAATTTTTATTCTTACATGTAGATTGTTTACCTTGGGGAAGTGCAGGGTCACCACGCTAGTCGGTACTTCGCGCCGTAGGCCCGTCACGTGGGGAACATTGTAGAGGAAATTCCCCATTGTGTCATGTTGTACGGATGCCGAGTTGGGCCATATTCTGCCTTCTAAATCGTATTCCTCTTTGATTAATCTTGCAGAAGATCAAACACAGTTGTTGAATAGCTTAAACAAAGGAACGATACAACTTTAAACGATGGTGTACCAACAAAAGAAATAAAATAGAGTCAGACCAGAATTAAAGTGTATCTCATCATTGCAGCAACGTGTATTTACTATATCCATTCTACAACATCTTCAACAACTCGTGAAAACAACTGAGAATTTCGACTTATAACATGGCTCAAGTCAACAAGTTGAAGTTATCCAGACGGAACAGCAAGGGTCAATTGACAAGAACATTATCGACAATAGATACCTTGGTGAAAGACGATGCTGGTGATTTGGAAGTCTTAAAGAGATACATCACTAAAGCAGAACAACAGTTTGAAAATGTTGAACAAAAGCATTCTGAGCTAATGAATGTCGTCATGGAGGAGGCAGATTTCGAAAATGAGGAAAAGTGGATGACAGAGTGTGAACATGAGTTTGTCCAGGCACTGTTAGCTGTAAGACGCGTCGTTGACCACCAGTTGCAATCCCCCCTGGCTAACCAAACAGGTATGACCTCTTCATCTGTAACTTTCCAATCAGACAAACTGCCAACAGATCCTACACCACCTGTGAGCACAGGAACTCCAACGACTGTATCCAGTTCAACAGCTCAAACATCACCCCTTACGTCACATCTCACTGAGTTGCCCACACCAAAGATGGCAAGAATGAAATTCCCAACGTTTAGCGGGGATATCAGAGACTACAAGCGGTTTAAAGAGTTATTCACTCACTGCTCTGCCAACTTGACAGAAATAGAGTGTTTCTATCAGCTAACTGAGTCAATGCTCAATCCAAAGGAACGCAATAAAATAAAAGGATGCATAAATGTACAGAGAGCCTGGCAGGTACTAGACGAGTGCTATGGTGATGAAGATAAAGTGGTGGACAGACTGTTGAAGGACCTGGACAACCTGAAGTCATATGAGATCAAGGGAAGGATTAACTTGCCTGCCATGTGTCGATTCGTCCAAACTCTCCAGATTTTTGAGACGCAGGCAGAAACCGTTGGACTGTCTGGAGAGCTTAACAGCAAAATCATGTTAAGCCAGATTAAGCAGAAACTACCTGAGGACCATCGTATTGCATACTACAAGAGTGTGAGAGATGACCACATTGATGACACCCTTAGTGGTCTTGTGAAGTGGTTGTATGGCCAACAATTATTATTAGAGAAATCGAAGCTCTCCAGCACAGAAAGTCCTTCGACCTCATCAACACAACACAGAATGTTCAGGTCTTCAAATGCTGCCGGGATGGATGTCAGTAACCAAGCCCAACGAAACAAGTCTACCCACACAGGGACACCTAAGTGTGCACTACATCCAAATGCAAACACTCACTATCTGAAGACTTGCAACAAGTTCAGAAGCCTTCCGATGAAAGAGAAATATGACATTATGAAAAAGAATGATATCTGTTTTCGTTGTGGACACAACAATTGCGTAGCTGGCAGACCACCACATAATCGAGATTCTTGTCAGTTTGCATCCCCATGTCGTATTCAAACGTGTGGCAGTGATTCCCACTTCGGAGCGGTTTGCCCTATAGAGTATGGGGAGAGAGACAAGGACCCTCCAAGTCGACTGAATGTTAATGCAGAGACATTTAGGCCCATCAGCACTTCTGCTAATGCATCAATCACCCCCAACAAAAGGACAGGTGGACTGCACGGTACCCTATCAACTGTTATGGGCAACCTACGATGTGGAAATGTCCGAAGACCAGTCCGCATTTTACTGGATGGTGGCAGTCAGGGAACACTCCTCAGAAAGGGACTTTTTCCGAAGACCGATCATGACATATATCAGGATCATGAATTAAGTGTGGTTGGTGGCGGTAAGCTCATCAAGAAGCTTAGACTGTTAGATCGCCAGATCGAGGACATCAGGGGGAGTTGGTCAACCGCTTTGACCGTCACCGAAATTGAAAAGCCTTGTGCCGACACCCCAATTGTTCTACCGGAACAACTCGTCATTTGAGTGAAGTTGATATTCACATTGCACCATGTACTGCTGGGTGTTGACAACACTCAATTGATGATTTGGGAAGACCATATCCTTGGTGAAAAACCGGGTGAACCTATCGCTGTCAAATGTCCGTTTGGTTGGTTCATCCAAGGAGGACAGTCGACCAGCTCAGCTTCATTGTCAAATTATGTCAATGTGTCAGCAATTTGACCAATCGAGGAATTTCTTGGCTTAGAGTCTGTAGGCTTGGAGCCAAAGAAATGTAGATGTTCATCTGATGTCCTCAACAAGAGCGCAACCGAGGCAATGCAGAAAAATGTGACACAATTGCCGGATGGTTCTTATGAAATCCAACTGCCGTGAAAGAAGGCAGCCGTTGACCTGCCTGATAATTATGACTATGCTGTAAAGAGGTTGAAAAACCTGGAGAATCAGTTCAGAAACAGGCATGAGGAGTGGGAGATTTACTGTAAGCAGATGAGAGACCAGCTCAAGAGAGGTGTATCTCGGTACGTTACTGAGAAGGAATTAAGACAAGACAGAAATGCTGGGAGAAAAATGTGGTTCCTCCCACATTTTGCAGTCAATAAAGACTCAAAGACCACGCCAGTCAGAGTAGTCTATGATGCCAAAGCGAGATACCAGGGCGGCTCGCTTAATGATTATCTCTTGGAGGGGGACAACATAAACTCTGACTTGTTTGAAGTTGCATTACGGTTTCGTGAGAACGAAGTAGGTGTCATTGCAGATATCAGCAAGATGTTCCAAGCAATTAAACTTAAACCTGATGACGCCTCGTTCCACAGATTTGTGTTTCGTGAGAACCCTCTTCATCCCATCCAAGTTTACGAACTAACAACAGTCACCTTTGGGGACAAACCTTCACCAACAGCTGCAATTGTGACCCTAAGACATGTTGTGAATGAACATGCACCTGACAATGAGAAACTTAAAAAAGTGGTTGCCAAACAGTTCTACATGGATGACTTGAACGAGTCCGTCTTCGATGTCAATGAGGCTTTGGAACTGAAGTCTAAATTTATCGAAACTCTTCGAAAAGGAAATTTTGCTATAAGAAAGTGGCAGTCAAATGTTGAAGAAGTGTGTGACAAGACGGAAGACCTGAGAAATGCCACTGTCTTGGGCACCAATTGGAATCTCACAAAGGACACCTTACAGGTTAAGGAAGTGAAAGGAGCTAAAGGCACCGTCCCAACAAAACGTAGCCTTTTGGCAAAAAATGCATCATATTACGATGTGTTTGGCATGCTGTCTGGGCTCCTTGTCAGGCCCAAGATTCTCTTGCAGAAGTTATGGCAGCTAAACTTCGATTGGGACACCCCTCTTGATAAGAATCAAGAGCTCTGTGACATGCTCCATCATATCAATAAAGACCTGGAAGTGGTAGACAGCATCGAAATTCCGAGATGCCTGATCCCTGATGTGTATAAGGGCGTGAGACCTTTGGCGGAAGTGTCTCTTCAAGGCGCAAGTGATGCATCCGAGGATGCTATGGGCATCGGCATCTGCATCTGGTTGAGATGGTCCCGTCCTGAAGACTCTGAAGCTCAACTTTTCTTTGTGTGCGCTCGAGCAAGATTAACCCCCCTACGACAGTCTAGTATACCACGTAAGGAACTCCAAGCAATATTTCTACTGTCAAGGTTGATGATCACAGTGAAGAATATTCTGAGGTACAACATATCTTACTGTAAAATTTGGACTGACAGTATGACAGCAATCAGTTGGCTAAGAGGACAATCTAAAGCCTTTCGATCTTATGTTGCATACAGAGTTGGTGAAATCACCGCAGAGTTCGACCCTGTCCAGGATATTGCCTACGTACCATCAGAGCAAAATGTCATCGATATGGTCTCCAGAGGAGGGACTGCTGCTGAGATGAAAAAGGTAATTGAAGGGCCGCAGTACTTGAAGTCACCCCCTGCATCTTGGCCAAAGACACCAGAAAATGTGCCCGTGCACCCAGGAGATGGGGAACAAAAGAAGTTCCACGTGAGAAATGCCAAAGTCCTCTCACTTCGAGTCCATGATGCGTCTACGCCTTCCCCTATACTTGATTCCACCAAGTTCTCCAGTTGGCCGAGATTAAAGATGGTCACAGCCAGAGTGCTATCTTTGAAAGAAATACCCAAGAAGCAATGGTTTATGCAACTTACCAGGCAGATTCAGAAGTGGCCATCCCACAATCTGGTCAAGGAAGCTGAACTGTATTGGATTAGACATGCTCAGAAAGAAATCAACTTTCAAGATTCCAACATCATGAAACTTGACCCATTTTTTGATGAGGATGAAAGGGTGTACCGTGTTGGCGGTCGTATCAGCAGGGCACCACTGTCTTACGATATTCGTCACCCCTACCTACTGCCTAGAAATAGCCACATTAGCCTGCTGATTGTTCGAGACAGACACACCCATGCCCTTCATGGAGGACACCTAAGAACTGCAGCAGATGGTTGAAAAAGATTCTGGATTGTTGGTGATGTGAATATCTGCAGGTGAGTCGTTCGCAGCTGCATACCATGCAAAAGGGACAGAGGTCAACCACTGCAACAGAAAATGGCTGACTTGCCAAACTTCAGAATCACTCCATGCTCTCCACCATTCCAGACCACCCTTGTGGATTATCTGGGGCGAGTGAATGTAAAACTTAGTCGAAATACCACCACTTAAGGCTACTGTGCCTTGTTTACATGCCCAGTTATCAGAGCCGTTCACTTGACCTGCGTCCAGGACTTATCAACACAAGCTTTCTTGCAGGCCTTGGAGCGGTTCGTAAACATCACAGGAGCACCGTCTTTGCTAATCAGTGATAATGCTACCTGCTTCAGAGGTGCCAACAATACAATAAATGAATTGAATCTAAAATTAGACCAAGCTCATATCAGGGAGCATTGCCAGCTGTATAATGTTCACTGGAAATTTGGGCCTCCAGGTGGACCACATCACCAGGGAGCTGTCGAAAGAATGGTGCAAGAGGTAAAACGAGGGATGAGGCATCTAGTGAAGGCAGATCGCTTAACGTTCATTGAATGGGAGACTGTGTTCTGTCAAATATCCGGCCTCATTAACAGTCGTCCCCTCACAAGCAAGTCATCATCTCCATTGGACGAACCACCCCTGACGCCAAACCATTTCCTGATTGGAAGAGGCGACTAGCGATGTCCGGAGATTCCCTGTGAAGAATGTAAAGGAAATTTGCAGAAACGTAGAGAAATGTGTAACGCCGTGGTAAGCGAGTTCTGGCGACGATGGAGAGAATGTCTCCACAAGCTTTCACCCCGGCAGAGGTGGCAATCGGCAGCTGAGAACCTCCAGGAGAAGGACGTTGTACTTGTGGTCGGGGAGGATAAAAGGAGAGGGGCCTGGAAGATGGCAGAAGTCGTAAAGCTCTACCCAGGGAAAGACGACCTGGTCAGAGTCGTTGACATTAGATTTTCTAATGACTTAGTTGTTAAAAGGCCTGTTACAAAGCTGATCCTACTTATTAAAAGGTCGGACGTCTCGTAAATTGAACATTCATTGTTGTTACAAGAATTATATTTGTTATACATTTCTTTCATGTTTACGTGTTGTTAGCTGATGACATTCTGTCACCTTTGGGGGATGGGATGTCATGACCTCTTAGGGTTTCCGTAGGCTGGACGCCCGAGTTGTATTCAGGCGATATAGCACAGCGTAGTGTTAGTGACCGTAACCGTATGATTGTCGAGTACTTACGCAACTATGTTAACAGATGCGGACTTTCACTCATTTTACCGTTACGAATTTCCCTTCTCATTCACAAAGATACCGGTATGTAGTTTGTTTCTTTCTCTTTGATATCAGCTTAGCAGACAGAGTGAGGATGGAATTATAGTCGTTTTGGTTTACTTTGGACCAGCCGAACTTGTAGTTACCCCTGCGTAGGCCCGTGTATGTTGGTTGGTGCGGGGTCGTAGTACGTTTGTGATCGTTGGTACAAGATTAGGACTGCAAGGCCTGATAGGAGAATGTTTGTATTGTTTACAGTTTGCCTTTATGTGTGTCACGTTATATTAGTTACGGAATTTTTATTCTTACATGTAGATTGTTTACCTTGGGGAAGTGCAGGGTCACCACGCTAGTCGGTACTTCGCGCCGTAGGCCCGTCACGTGGGGAACATTGTAGAGGGAATTCCCCGTTGTGTCATGTTGTACGGATGCCGAGTTGGGCCATATTCTGCCTTCTAAATCGTATTCCTCTTTGATTTATCTTGCAGAAGATCAAACACAGTTGTTGAATAGCTTAAACAAAGGAACGATACAACTTTAAACGATGGTGCACTACAAGAGAAATTAAATAGAGTCAGACCAGAATTAAAGTGTATCTCATCATTGCAGCAACGTGTATTTACTATATCCATTCTACAACAGTTACATTGCCTACATAACATTATGCCAACTGCTACCAACGGTCGCCAACACTTGCCCAGTTTAAACAATGCTAAGGCTTTGTGCTATCTCGATAGTCATGTTTCTGCGTCTATACACACGTTCCCATAGTGAACGAATCCAATAAGAAGAAATTAATACGGGATCATTTTGACGTGGCAACTATTTTGATATTCAATTTCGTCGCCAATAAAAATCATATTTGCTTACCCCAGTTCAAATTCGAGTTGGTTTCTGCCAACTGGGTTTTAGTATGGAATTTGGGCATTTTTAACTGGGTTCATTTGAACAGGGTTTTGGAACTGGACTGAACTGGGCCCCTAACGGGTCAACTGGGTTTCTGAACTGGGTTTTTCAACTGGATTTATAACTGGGTTTTCGAACTGGGCTTCTCAACTGGAATTTGTGTCTGGTTTCTTGAACTGGGTTTTTTGCTAGGTTCTACGGGGATTCCAACAGGCTTTTCTAATGAACAGGGCTCCTTTGATCAAGCAGAATCAACTGGGATTTTCAAACTGGATTTTCCAACCTACATTATTTTTCTGGATTACTAGACTGCTAGAATGATTACTAGATAACTAGACTGGATTACTAGACTGCTAGTCTATCTCTGCCATCTGTACTTTATTTTCCATGGGTTTCTGAACATTAAATGCACATGCTTTAACCAATTGAGTTTAAACTATCTCTTCCAATAGAGCATACTCGAAATACATAAGTGGATTCATTTATGTAACCGAAACGGATTTTATTATCAACTTTAAAAATCTCACAACCAAATTACTTTGAAAAACATTCAATGTATGAAAAAACATGTAAGGTTCATATACATGTGACAATGTTCTATCATTAAGGTAAAATGTAATGTTTTTTCCACTGCCAAGGGGTAGCTTCCCAAAAAAAAAATTCCTTAAAAAATGCTGAAAAAAGTTTTGCAACCGTGCCTTCAATTTGAAAACTCCCTCAGGACAGGCTGCTTAGAAATAAAACTCTAATGAAGGCCCTGCATTGCTTTTGCTACTTCTAAAAGAACGCTCAACTGATACTGTATGTAACTCAATAATACTGTTGCACCCCCTCTTCACAAGCAAAAATAAGTAAGAGTATGAAATGACTTGGAATTATAAGAATGGAAGAAAAACATTCCTCTGCCTCCCCCCCCCCCACACACACACACACGTATAGACTGCTTCCTTTGGTGTTCCCAAAGTATAATAGTTGCATCCTATTGAGCTGATACCGACGCAATCGTAGTCGAAGGCACAACACATAAGAAGCCTTCATGGTAAAGTGTGATGAGAACACCACACTCTCAAAATATGCAGAATACAGTCATTATGAAACCAAACACACAATTACAGTAAAGCCTGTTTCAAACTATGCAAAAGAAAACCTACATAAAATATGCCCATGCACTTCATTGAAAGTTAAAAAAATCTACCACAGTTTAAACAGGGTCACTGGTCACCCCAAAATGACACTTTTACCCTGGGGTATGAAAATTTCTGAATTAAATACTATGTTACATCCCTTTCCCACATGCAGGTACATGGCCCATATCAATACACTGTGCAAGATTTTATGTAAGTTTAAAAAGATTTGAAACTATGAAAGTGTTGCAAGTACAGTAAAAATGATGCTTCGAACCTTGACTCCCACCCCATATCCTCCCCTTCCCCAAAAAAGAAACAAAAAGGACGGGTTACTTTCAGAAGTTGTATAAAAATATGTTGAATATGAATATGTATTTATAAACTCAGTACTAATATACTTTTCGACTCAAAAAACTATACCATCAAAAATAAATGCCTCCTTTTCTTGTAAGATAACATATTGCCTCAGGTTGTCCTGAATACTGATAAGTTGCGAACGACAGTCCTGGTCTCTGGCAAGTTATTGAATATCCAAGTCTGATATATTTCTTATGATTAAAATGTTGCAAATAACAAGACGGCATGATATTCTGACACCCCAATACCATATTTATGAAGGAATTATTATACAACAAAATACATATCAAAATAATGAAAATAAAGCTGTAAACAAAATAATTTTGCAGGAAGGAACTGCAAAAATTAGTGGCAAGTGAGCATGAGTGTCAAGGTGAATATCTGCATGGCAGTTTTAGAATGCATAACACTGGAGGAAAGTACACAAGAAAAATGAAAGTGCTGATACAATGGAAAGCCAAGAGTGCCCGTCTTATGCCCATCACTGCTAGGCGACTAAAACCTACACATTATCAGTGTTCTCCACTCACTGTATTGTTAGGATGTTGCACCCGACAAAATGTTTAAAATGTGCTCAGCAACGATAAAGACTGACTGTACTACCCAGACAAAAAAAAATTTGAGCCCTCCATATCAATTCAGAACTTGTGAAAATTGAGTAATGATAATCAGAAATGTACTCAGTCAACAAAAAAGGCCGTAATTAAATTAATTCCCACATACTTTACCAATCAATTTCCAAAGAAGGCACCCTCTTGCTTTACAGACAGCGATCACCAAATGAACCTTTAAACTTCGAAACTCCCAGACAAAAATTTCAATATTGGAGAATGTTGAATGTAATGATTTGGAGGATTATCTTCATTATTGTTCAAACTTTCATCTTTGTGAACAATTGCAGTTCCACAAATAGCCCCCTTCCACATACACAAGTTTATTAAAACAGTACACCCACTACACTCCTTACTTTCTTGAGGAGTGAAATTTGTAACACACATGCAAAATTTAAAACTCAAGGTCTGATTTTTTTTTAACAATTGCAATTTTACACATCACCCTCCCAGCCCGACCCCCTCTATGTGCACTCAGTATGAGATACCATGAAGAAAGAATACCATGAAGAAAGAATACCATTAATAAAAGGTGCAACATGAAGGATGTGCCCAGCCTTGGAAGGAAGTATTTTAAGCCTTTTGCTCAGCTGCATTTGGTTTGGTTTGCGTTCTACAAGATTTATGTCCATGATTTTTTCAGTCAAAGACTTCTTGAACTTTTGTGTCTCTTCCATGAATTCATCTGGAGGGGTGTTCTGTCTAGCCATATGGTCCTCAAAGCAACCTGTTTTAAAGAGAAGTAAACAAAATTACAGTGAGGCATGAAAAAATTGCAATTGAAGTATAGTCCTAGGGACTCTCAGTAAAAGCTTGCGACTTTAAACTGATACACTTGTGGAGATATGACTGGCTTAGAATTTCACACTGGTATGACACCAACGTGTCCAAGAACATAAATTCCAGTGTCCTAATACTATGTGAAAGAACATTCTACTGCATTGATGCGTCAATGCCAGGTGGCACCGAGTAGCTCCAAACCTAAGATTCTTTTGTCCCGACAATGATCAATGCCCCCAACAGAAAATCATAGGAACATCCCTGCTGTTGGTATTATTATTATTATTTTGATCAAAAAGCTATGGGAAGCTGACAGTTATTGCCTACAATATAAATGTACTGACCTAAACTTGAATTTTACATTGTTGAATCTGTGAGAAACCTCAATAATGATAATTCTGGTAAAATTTTTAAATACCATCTACGCACTTTTCCAGACATCACATGTTCCACCAGAAAAGAACTTGCACAGTGGCAAGTGTTATACCGCACTTTACGCATTAACACAAATTTTTGTCCCAGTATTTTTACCCCTCTGTATGACTATGTCTTTTGATATGTTGCTGTTGTTCTCCACTAAAGTACGATAGTACAGTATGGTACCCATTCAAATTTTGAATGCACAGGTTAGACTCATTCCATGAATGATTAAATTGAATGTTTAATTAAGGTAAAAAGAAAATGGTCACAAACATGAAACTTATGGTACTGCATGAATAATAATACCTGCCTTCTAAAGGTTCCTTTAGGTAGACATTTGATAGCATAAACCTCAAGAAATATAAAAAGCCGCAGGATATAATAGACAGCTTTGCAAAGAATGGGAATGTTTCTTAAAAGTTCTAATACAATTTTAAAAACCTAAACATTCTCAATTTTTGAACAATTAAAATATAATTTTAATATATGCTTACAATTGTTTTACTTTGTACGAAACAAAAATTGTATCTATCTCAGTCTGAGCAATGCCACAATCAATGAAGGAACCAGATGCTAATTTATTAATTTGAAAGATTAGCATATTTTTGGATTTACTGTATATTTCATTATACAGACATGTAATCAGCACACTTAATCTGGGTTTTGCATGGATATAAAATGACATATTTTATGTAAACCCAAGGTCAGCTTCAAACAATTTCAGCAATTTCCAGGGCCTTTACGTTTGACAAAAATAAAGGCGAGTAAAAAAAAAAGACTTGCCATATTTGACTAAGGTGAGCTATTTTGTAAATTGAAAAATAGCCGAAGCCAAAACATGTAGAGCTCTACTGTACAGTATTATGGTGAGTATCCACTATCCTGTGATACCAAGTACATGTACCTTGGTACTAGCTGTAGTTTCACAGCAAGAAAGGACCAGCAGTGGTGAGGCTACCATGCAGTCGAGGGGAAGGGGGCAACACTCATGTGTTAAGTTCTGGCCAACACCAAATAACCGAAAAGGAGTACATAAAATTGGATTGCAAGTGTAGTGTATATATTGTAAATACAGAAAGGGAGAACTAGTTCAGAGCCGATGTCTATTTTTTTATTTGTGTGCTTGTTTCCTGTTTTACCCAACGTTTGTTTAAAGTATTTTTAACTCCCCTCGCTAGCGTTTCCTCCCTTTCCGGTGTTTTGTTCTCATCTCCCGACCCGTTGTCATGGTTCCGCACGTGATTGTGAATTGTTTTTATATCCTCTAACCGAACGACGCGCACGGAAGAAAGAGAAGTCACGTAGGCCACATGTTCACGGAACTCCGAGGCAGGACGCGATACAGGCAAGACCTACGCTAAGTGAAGCCCCTACGGAGGGACACACAGTTACGCACGGTAAGAAAGCTCTTCTTTTCTAAGTCTAAGACTGGAGGGAGCTCAGTAATCCTAGGTACAGAAAAGTCCAGGGTTTGGTGGTACTGGTACGGATTTGGGGTCGGGAGGTTGGACCCCTGGTGGCGCTCGGGGAGGATTTAGACGCAGGTATAGCGGGAGGCAGTGGCTGTTGCCGTGCGCAACTTGAAACTACCGACAAGCAGGCACTAAGGCTTGATTTTGGCTTAATTTTCGAGAATCCTAGATACAGTAAATTCCAGAGTTTGGTGGTACTGGTACGGATTTGGGGTCGGGAGGTTGGACCCAAGGCAGAACTCAGGGAGTCGGGGTGGACTTAGAACTGACGCCGGTTACGCACGAGAAAATTGACGCCGGTTATGCACGAAGACTTGACGTCGGTTACGCACGTGCACCAACAACAGTGACGCACGGGAAGACGCAGTTTACACACGAAGATTTGTCACCGGTTACGCACGTGCACCAACGCCAGGAACGCACTGGGAGGCGCCGGTTGCGCACGGGGATTTGACGCCGGTTACGCACGTGCCCCAACGCCAGTGACGCACGAGTTGATGTCAGAGACGCATGGAAACTGATTTACTCTAAAACAATACTTCATAATTCCCGGATTAATTGTCAAGTTTTCATTACTCACTGATTGTACTTTCGAAACAATTTCTCCAATAAACACCTCAAGTAAGGCTGTTTTCCGAAATCAAAATACCCTGTTTTCTTCTCTTTTATTTGTGGATTTACGACTTTTACAACAAGTTTAGCCAATGTACGTTCGTTCAACAATGGGGAGGTCAGATGCATTTTTTCTAACAGTCATTTTATGACTTTCTCCAATTTATTTCACAGACCTGGCTTTTTTTTAAGTCCCAAATGACATAAGGTGAGCATTTTATCAATCTCATGGTGTGCAGAAAATAACATGCCACAAATAGACTTAAGGCGCGTCAAGGCGCTCGCGCGCTTCAAAACGAAAGGCCTGATTTAATAAAACACAAATGTAAAATAACCTTACACAATCCAGCCCGCACAAAAGTAAGTATTTCAAATTAGGGACACTTAATTTGACCATGTAAATAATCATGTCAAAGCTTTTTCATAGATAGTAGTAGCCACCTTTGCTAAAGAAGATTCTTGTAAAAGGAGGAGGGGTACTGTACTGTCTAAATCTTTACACCAAGACAGTGTACCACCCCCTCTCCAATATCTTTAAGCTGACTGATGACATCACACTTACGTTTTACCACAGCAAGTTTTTCTGGGGTAAGACGTGGCCGGGGTGCCTTCTCCTTGAATCTGGGACACACCTTTCCATCGACAGATTTGTTCTTTAGGATATTAGAGCCCGAAACAGCAACTGCCAAGTTTTTTACGAAAAGGAATGTCTCTTTTGCACCTTCAACATCCTCCATGCATTAACTGAAAGTGAGACATTGTTGCCAAGCTGTACCTGAGGAAAAATTGATTTAAACTAATTACAAAATGGATGAAAGGCTAAAAAAAAAAACGAAAAAGTTCATGTTGAAGCATAAGAGCACACTCTGTACACACAAAATCTGTTTAGGTAATCACCTTAACTGTTAAAGCTGGAAATAACTGGAAGAAATAAATTCTTTCATCCTCAGTTTCTCCCAAACTAACAGCATGTCAAAAATATCTCAGGAAGAAATATCATGGTTCAAAATGAAGTCCTGCAACGTTTGAGCTGACAACCATTCAATACAGGATATAGTGACTGGAGTTGATACACTCGTACTTCTGGAGAAGTGGAGGGTTGAAATAACAGAGCTATGAAATTGTAGGAAACTTGGTAATTAACCTTAAACAGGGCTATAGGTGAATTAACACTGTACCTTGTCTCCAACTTCTTTACATGGAGGAGATGCTTCTTTGGTAGTGCTTTGGCAACTTTCCTGTTCAGTTTCCTGATGGGTAGAGCTTTTGGTTTCCTTTGGAGAACCTCCAGAAGGTTCCCTGGCTTTGCCTTCTTCAGTGTTGGGATGGTGCGGCGAGCTTTACAACACAAGAAAAAAAATTTGTTAACAATTGCAGAAAATACAGTACGATTTGATGATAGCTAACATTAATTTATTGCTTTTTAGCTATGGATTAATTGAATTGAGTGGCCATACATAAAAACACATTGCAACAGTTTGTTATCCAGATAAAATGGTGTTCACCATTTACAGTGTCACTGCTGTATGTTTTTGTTTCTGTTTTCTTTTTTTCTTTTTTTTTCATCAATGGCACTCAGCGATTGATTTCATAACGCTGATATGAAGACGAGTTACTTGTCCCTTGGTCATCATAATGAATGTCAGCTAATGCATTAATGACACCCATCTTAACACAAAAAAAAAAGAACTGAGTACAGTACAGAAACTATGAAAATCCCTCTCATACTGCCCACTTGAGAAAATAGGTAAGAAATGGAAAATTAGGTTTATAAATAGCTACTGTACAGTTCGCTTAATTTGCTGTGTCAATAATCTCTTCCTACACATCCCTATGGGGTAATAGAATAAATAAAAAAAAATAGTAATAGTAAATAAAAACACATCATAAACACACCTTGCTTTAATGAAAATGAAAATGCGAAACTGAATTAACATTTGACAAATTTATAAGTTACACTGAGGAAAGAAACTACAGAACAAGAGAGATTTCTTAGTATCATGCCTAGAGAACATTAAACATGCTGCACTCAAAGGTACAGTGAAAAATATCAAAATACAAACCGTTGCCACTGGATTCTCTTGGGAGTATTTTATCCAGATGATCTCTCTGCAGCTTTCTGTTGAGCTGTCTGTACTCCTCATTCTCCTTGTGAAGGGCTGCATTTGCTTTTTCAAGTTCAGTTTGGTCTGTAATGCCGTCACTCCAAAATTTTCACTAGCAGGACTCTTCTTTGGCCGTTTAACCATTTCTTCAGCAGCAAAAGGCAGAGATCGCTTGCGAATATTTTCATTTTGAGGGCTTTCTGCTTCACCTTGTCTTCACTATGCCTTTTGTTTTTCTGTGATAAACCATAAAAAGAATAGCACATTTAGAGATAGCCATTGTTACAGATTGAGGAAATTTACAGATTCTACCGTGTAATGTTGGAACTGATCAGTTGAAGTATCCAGAGAAAATACTCACACCCCACCCCACCTTACTGTAAGTGCCATCACAAAAGTTTTGAATGATTCCATAGAACAGCACTTTAATGGTTCTAAAATGCTGCATCATAATATTAAAAGGGTGCAATGCTTGACTGCTACTCTAGTAGTAATTTTCAAAAGAAATTTCCTTCGCAATAAAAGTTTCAGTGTTTTATAATTTAGCCCTTGAAAAAAATTAACAAAATTGATTTACTCCAGTCAAAACATTTTACCTCATAATTTCTAGGACAAGCTCTTTACAGTATTCAAGGTTAGGTTGAATGAAAAAAGCTAATCTTACCACGATACTTTTCAATAGAGTTGTGAGTAATATAAGCATTCACCGGCCCGATTATTCAGTGACAAAACACATTCATACAAACAGACATGAGGAGACATGTCTATCAAAAGGATCTAGAACGTTTCAGCCAATTCATCTGTAGGAATGACCCACAAATAGTGCCATCTCACTCTTTGGGAGGGGGGCTACAATTTGGGTTTTTTACCATTTAATGAGAATGTCCAGCCATGGATGTCGTTATTTTCAAACTAAAACTGATATGGCCATACCCACCTCCACCTTTCCCTTTTTTACCCTTTCCGACATCTTGAATGTTCATGACAACACAAATTTAGCAACTACGATTGAAACCACGTGTAGGCCATCAGTACTTGCAGTCACTGCTACTTGTATAGGGAAAGCCCTGTCTTAGTTCTGTAGTGGTACAGTATGTCCAGCATCATATGAAACTGGTAGGCATGCGGTGAGATGAAGTATACCAAAGGGGGTTCAAGTGGCACATACTGTAATACTTCATGAGACCGTCATTGCAAAAAGTGGACATACAGTACATTGCAAAAAGTGGACCCCCTGTGGGCTGGGGTTGTACTGTAGAATATGCCCACAGTACTTATCCCGCCAGTCGTAAGAGGTAACTAAAGGGAAGCACTTGCGCCATACTTGAATTTTGAAAACCAAAATAGGACTAGAATGATCTTTGAAACCTTGAATCCTTATTTAAACTTTATATTTTTATCTACTCGACATCACACTATATAACACATACGTGTTGGTGTGTCGTTGAATCTCACCTAACGAACTGCAAAACGTGGACGAATTAAGTCATAATACCATTCACATGTGTAAGCATACTTGACCCTTTATCCAACTTTATCCCACAAATTCACTTCCAAACCAAGTACAGTATTGTGAATTATAAGTTTATTCTTCACATCTAATGCTCTAAAGTAGGTTACACTAAAAGGAGACTGCTTTCCTCTTTTCGTCCTTCTTGTGTCTTTTCTTCCTCTTCTCCACTGGACTCAACGCTAGTATCCAAAACTTTAGAAATGCGTACCCGTTCTGTTTCTATTTTCTTTTCTACTTCGTTGTATGTAAGGAATAATTAAGGATAGAAACAATGCTACAGTATATATGAGTTCACTCAACATTGTACGTAAGTGTGATGCTTAATGTATATTTCACCATTTCACAAAAAAATTCCATTTTACTGAAGAATAATTCTGCATCCTTGGAGAGCAGAGCAAAGTTTTAGGCAGCACATACAAAAGCAGCTGGTGTGTGAGTTTTGTCATTCACCATAATTGTTTTAAACCCGTTAAGTTTCCTTCACGTAGAGCACTAATGACAATAGACACACACAACAAGCCCCCTATCTTACATACAGTACAGTAAAAATACATGCATATGTAACTAAAAGTTCAATTCAATTTTCAAGCATTGTGACCACTGACCAGACACTAATCTTTTTCCCCCAGGCTATGTGCGGCGTGAACTTTAAATTGTGGACAACCAATTTTCCAAGAAGAAAATTTTCATAGATCTCCCGAAAGCAAATTCATGGGATTCCATGAAAAAAAGGTATACAAATTAATGGGATCCCATATGATTTTGATGGAATCCCATACAAAATGTCCAATTTCCAGAGTTTAGGGTTTGAATTCTCATGATTTTCATAGGCTAAATCTTTCAGGCCTAGGTCCAATTATTTTTTTTATTTAATTCCCATTCATTTTATGGGATCCTTTTCAATTCTATGGGATCCCTGAAATCGTGTCCAGTGTCCAAATTCCAGACGAAGGCTTCAAAAATTAGATGGGTTTGAGTGGGATCACATTAAATTTCTTCTGGAATCCAATAGTTTTTACATGATTCCATTCATTTCTCCTATGGACATTTATGTGAAATTTCTCCTGAGTTATCGGCTTCACTTACCTCCAAGTAAAAGAATCTGGGCGTTGTACCACTCTTTACTGTTCACTTGCCTCCTCTCACTCTCAGACTCTGAATTTGGCTGGTAGTCTGTGTCCGATTCATCAAATTTCCTTTTCTTGGTCCTTCAAATATCGGACATATGCATACGAAATCGCCATTGTGAGGTGTTCGCAACAGAACTTGCAATTTCTGAATGAAACTTGCAAAAGGCCAAGGACTTGTACTCGAGTACGAGTAGTAGTACGAACGTCTGCAGTAAATACAGTAACTATTATTCAGTCTAACCACTTGAAATTGAGTAGGCTAAGTAGCATAGGAATAGATAGGCTACCATTTGTACCCCTAGCCTAACTTTAAATGTTAGTTTCTATTTTTAGGATTACCAGTCTTCAACGTTAGTGGGCAAGCTCCGAGATATCTGGCTTGGGTCTTCCCAGTTTCACTGTCAGTCAGCTTTATTTTTCTTGGATTTTTTTCCACAAAAAGTCGAGTTTTAACACAATTTGAGAATTCAAGCAAGATCTGTAACACTATTTTTAAGAGGCCAACAGCAACCAAAACAAAGACAGACGTCTCCTTCCTACAAAGTACAACTGGCATCACTTACTGTAATGTACGTACTGTACTATACTAGCACTGGCATATGCATACGTACCTGCTGCAGCTGGCGCGCGCATGTTGAAACGAGCAGGGAAATTTGACCCCTTGACCTTACCCATAATTACGAAGAACATTTTCCAATTCTATCAAAAGATTTTTTTTTTGCTACATAAAACATATTTTTAATATTATCACTTACATTTTTGCTTTTTAAATGCTGTTCATGCGCTATTAGGTATAATATGATTATTTGTGTACCTAACAGTAGTCCTTACTTTTGATATTATAGAGGACGAGGAGACTAAAATGGCAGCTTTCTAAATCCTGGTAGTCACAACCTAAACTACTAGCAAAAGGCTATGGCTCCAAAACGTAAACACATGCGCTATAAATTATACTTTGAACCAACGTACTGTAACAAAAATAGTGTATTGTTACTTGTTATGTCCAGGACTAGTTTACTCTCCAGTACATTTTTTTACATCTAACTTTTGTTGGCTAGACAATTTTCCGAGAGGGATGATTATTCTACATTCTACGGTACCAGCCCTGGTATGGTGGGTGTCCATGTGTCAAACTGAAGGATACCTTGGATTGTTTTATGGTCATAGCAACAAATTTTGTGACCACATTTTATCTACGAACTAGAGATGATGGGAGGTAGGCATAAACGCAGGATTTCACACTGTTGAACGTGGACTACAAGATCCTGGCGAAAGCCCTTTGTAACAGGCTAGGCACAGTTATGCCGGATCTTGTTGGGCCTTTTCAGACATGTGCGGTGCGGGGACGCAGTGTTCAGCAGAACCTCTGGTTGATGCGGGACTTAGTTGAATATGTTATTGACCGTGACCTCCCATGTGCGCTTGTCTCCCTCGATCAGGAGAAAGCCTTTGACATGGTTGATCACGGTTTTCTCCTTAAAGTGTTGGCGAAGTTTAATTTACACCCAGCTTTTGTTGCATGGGTTAATTTACTGTATAATAATGTAAGCGGTTGTGGTATTGTGAATGGCTTTTCATCGGGGGAGGGGGTTACGACAAGGGTGTCCCCTCTCACCTCTCCTCTATGTTTTGTTTAGTGAATCCCTTGCAAGAGCCTTTCAAGTCGACCCTTTGTTCCGTCCGTTCAATATTCCTGGTGGATCTGAGGTCAAGTGCCTTCAGTACGTTGATGACGTCACTTGCGTAGTTTCCGACCTAGCCTCCTTCAGGGCCCTTACTGGCACGCTGGCTACCTTTCCAAGAGCAACAGGTGCCAGACTGAACCCAGCAAAGACCAAAGGACTTCGTCTAGGTGGGTGGCAATATAGACAACTGCCCTTCGCGGCATCGTGGGTGGATGGCGCATTAAAAATTAATGGTATATGGTTTGGTTATGGTTCGCCGGAGTCACTTACCTGGAACGAGAAAGTGGACCTGGTGGAGGCTAGGTTGGAGGACTTCAGGGATCGCTACATTAGCCTGTTGGGGAAGGTTACTGTTATCAATCGTTTCGTTTACCCTCTCTTGTGGTACCCGGGCACTGTTCTGGTTGCTCCAGATGGTGTCCTGGCTCGACTCGAGAGGGCCGTGTTTAGTTTTTTATGGTCAGGGAAGACGGAGTTGGTCAAAAGAGGGGTAGTGTATCAGGACCTTAGGAGTGGGGGATTGGGCCTTGTGCATTTTCCTCCCAAGCTCCGTTTTCTCCTGACCAAATGTGTTTATAGTGCTGTTGACAGCAACATGCCGTTTGCCTATTTTGTTCGTTATTGGGGAGGGCTTTCTTTCCGCCGTTTTTTCCCCTCCCTATTTAGCAACAGTGCTCCCAACAGATAGGCCCACGAAGGCCTACGGGCACATGAGGGACACTCTTCGTATTATGTTGTCCGTGGGGGACGTTTCGCAATCCAGTGCAGGGACCCAATATCGGGCTATTTTTGATGAATTGGTCGGCCAGGTCCACCCAACCGACTATGCTTCGGGGCCGGAAGTGTGGAGTGAAGTTCACAGCAGGTCACTTGACTTTCGCCGGCCAGACCTGTTGTGGCAAATTGTACATGACGCCATTGTAACCAACCTCAAGCGCCATCGGTGGCGTCATTGAGATGGCATTTGCCCCCGCAATGGATGTACAAGATGGGAAAGTGTTCCATATGTGTTTTGGCAGTGTGACTTTGTGGCCCTCCTCTGGGAATGGTTTCAAGTCCTGACAGATCGCCTCACGTTTTGTAACACATGGACGGTCAGCCGGGACTACGTTTTGGATGGTCTCTCTCCCCCATTGTGCAACACGAGTGTTAGCGAGACACTTACCTTTGTATCGGCCTCCATAAAGCTGGCCGTATGGAGAGACCGTCGTCTTGGGATCGGTGAAGGCGGAGGTTAGGTTGAGGGTTGAGTCCGACTTCTTTCGTTTGTCTAGGTCGACGTTTGACAGACGGTGGGGTCCAATTGCTTCGGTCCGGGCGGACCGGTTGGTACGTTGGTATGGAAGTTGAAGTTTTTTTTCTTTTTTGTGGTTCCTGCACATATGTACATATACTGTATTTGTGTGGTTCTATTACTGTAAGGAACATAATTTTCTGTTTCATTTGGTAGTGTGTAAATAGTTCGCGTTTTTGCTTTTCCAGAGCCGGTTTGAATTTGTATTTGTTCTGTTTCTGTGCCGTTTTTTATGCACTTAAAAAGTACACAGGATTTCTTCCTGAGATGTTTTTGTTGGTGTAAAGTATTAAATAATAGGGTCTGTGACAGATAAATTATCACAGCTGCTCCTATACATTTGACCAATGACCATCCAGGATTACCTCTGACCATCTAATAAAAGCCCATGATACCCATTAAAAGGACACATTCTTTCCAGATCGAGTTTTAGACTCATTATCTACCCATTGCCAGATTAGACAAAGTTTGCTTGTTTTAACACCTCGTTGGAGTTGAAGTTGATGATCGGAGCACTGGTAGGAGCCAAGTATTTATCACTTGCTACGAGTAGAGATATGCGCTTGGATAAAACTATTTACTCCACCATTGGTTGAATTCTACTGTGCTGCTTGCATTGAAGATATGTGAAAGTTTCATTATTCCTGCTCGCTATGGTATGAGCTGGCTAAATAGATAAGTGTGAACGTACACCGATTGTTATGTGTGTATTATTCTGTTATAACTGTCTCTGCAAAAATGCTACCCAAAGTGGGTCTAATGTTAGAACTTCCAAACTCGGTCGGCGTTACAGTACGATGGAGATGACGAAGATGCTGCTGACATTCCACGTTCAACTATAGACCGCTATCGCAGTGAAGCCTACGGGAATTAAAGCGTTACAGAGAGGCCAAGGCGTAACGATGTCAAGCCTAACGGTACTATCAATAGTAACAACGTTACTGTTAGTTACACTAACGTTAACATTAGGACCGACGTTAACATAAACGGTAGTGACAGTACTGACACACCCTCCTCCGAGTCAGTGTCACCTGAACCAGATATTATGAGTGAGAATGAGAACATGGATTTAACACGGAGTTCACATAGGAACAATGATGAAGACCCCAATGAGCTTGAATTGGAAGTTGGATATGACATTGACAATGAGGTGAGAACAAGGTAGCGTACCATTACCAACTGTAGTCTGTAGCCTTGCTAGTGTAGCTGTAAGTGTAACGTTATGCACTACGCCTAGGATAAGTTATCACATTTAGGCCTACTGCAAGTCAACCCGACTCCCCTAGATCATCTCGAACTTCGAAGGCCAGAAAAATCGGGCCCGGACTGTCAAGTAGTGCCCGACAATCAGGTGTGGGGACTTAACCTTCGATTTATGCCCCACCATGAGCAGACATGGCTGGGCTCTGCCCTGAGATTTATCAATTTCAAAATATGAAGTCCCAGCCAAGGCCAATTCATCCACAGGTCTAAGTGGGTAGGGGTTGCAATTGATAAGTGCATTAGCTAGAACTACTGTACATAGCTAAGATATTCAGTCAAAATGCCCCCTAACGGAAACATCCTTGCTTTTTTCGCTACCAAAAAGTCGAGGCTTTTTACCAGAAACATGCCCATACTCGTATGTATGGAGAGTGACCAGGGCTGGGAAAACTAGTTCCCAGGAAGAAAGTTTCTTACTACCTCTTTTCATATTGTGATGTAAAAAAGAAATTTTCCTCCCAATGCCCAAATTTACTGCATAGGAGCCTCCCAGCTGCACAACCCTTTTCCTCGCAAGTGAAACTTCAAACATGTACAACTGCACACAGCTTGACATTTATGAAATTCTGTTCATAATTTTGGATAAAGTGACCTGCCATTAATGTGTGATCAAATGACTAAGGAAGTAATGTTCATTTTTTCAATTTAAGGTACCGGTACTGGCAGAATGCATGGACACACATGATACAGAAGATGTCAGATCTCATTTTGACTGTTATGAAGAGGTAAGTGCTTTTAAATGCAATTCAAATAGTGTGTTGTGAGTATTCCAGCTGTCAGGGGTATCTATAATGCAGGTGTTGGGCAACCTGTCAAATTTTATCATTGCTACATTGTATAGTAGGTATCTTCAGTTTTGCTTGCGGTTTTATTTTCGTTTGAGTTTGGACTTATCGGTATCTTATGGGTAATTGGTTCTTTTTTGCCTTTCAGTTTAATATAATATTCTAAGTTTTGTGATTATAATTATGTTACTTATGCTACCTGTATGTTATGTTGAAACTGTTCAGCAGGCAACATACTGTACTGTGTGGTTACTTGAATTACTACTGAATTTTGGTTGCCAGGAGTGTTTGTACTAAAGACATTTTAGGTCAGATTTGTTGTGTGTTGGTCAAAATGGGATTTTGAAGTATTGCATGTGGAAGAATACATATTCAGTTGTGAGAAAAAGTATGGTTGGTGATATTTTGTGAAGGTCTCATGATTTAAATCAAATATTGAAATAATGATACAAGAAATATTCAATAAATAACATGATTACAGTCAGCTTGATTTTAAATCAACCAACCCTGAAAGAAAGTAAGATGTCAATGCACCTATCAATTGTGTGACTGATTATAGGACCCCTCCCTGGTTAGAGTGCGTCAAACGTACCTAGGTGAGTCAACCATTAAGGTAACATGAAGCATCCCTGAGTCCCATACATGATGCCCCAAATATGTCTGTAGACTTACCTACATGATGAACATCCTCAAATGCATAGACTTTTGGTAGTACGTTATTTTTAATAATTGTTTCATTACACCACTTCTTGTTCTTCAAAATTGACAAAATGTAAATGACAAATGTTGTGTTTGATGAGCCTCCATATTTGTATTAAAATGAAGGATGCACAGATTTTTGATTATTTTACATCAGTCTGAATTGAAGTTATGAAACGAAAAAACAAAACAAAACAGTAAAGCAACTGACCTTAGTTCATTACTTCCCATATGTACTGTACTTTGAGTACATACCAGATTGGATGAAATATGTTTATTTTGAGGTGATCCAGTGTCGTAGACACCAGAAATAATGACACTGTACAGTAAGATGTCTGTTTTTAGTTTCGATGAAAGAGAAACTTATGCGATCGTGATGGCGTGTGTGTGCGTATGTATGTATGTATGTGTGCGCGTGTGTGCGTGCACTTACGAGAGCATCCCTGTGGAGACATGAATACATCACAGTGGAGCCTTGTGGAGTCGCGTTGCGCTATGGAGACAATTTGGATGTCTCCATAGTGAAATTATCTCTAAATGTGCTATAAAAGCAGTTTTGTAACTTCTATGGGTAGTGAAATCTCATTTTGAGTTTTTGTACTAAGTTAATGTGTTACTGTATTTTATATTGTGAATTTGCATAGTTTTTCAACACTTTGGATTGTCTCCACAAGGATGGCCTTATGGAGACCTCAGTGTGGATGTTTCTAAAATGTGTGTGTCAAGCTGACTTAGTTCACTATTTGTATCTGAAATGTCGCCCCCCAGTCACAACTGCTTTGTGGAGACGCACTGAAGATTATACTGTGCATGAGTATTTAATCATTGAATAATTTGTGCATATTCCCAACCCATCTTCCAAAAAAAAAAAGCGTAACTATCTTCACTATATTTATGCTGTTGCCGCCAAGCTAATAGCTAAATTCAAATCTGAAAGATTTCATGAATCACTGAGTTATCAACTTAATAAAGTTACCAGTTATTAAATTGGAAATTTTGAGTGAAAACATCTTCTCTCATAGTTTATTTAAATTCACTACATCTGAAGACATTTCGAAAGCAGCTTAAAAGTGCACATACACTCTACACTGGTATTTGAACGCACCCAGGAAGCACTGTAATCTCCAATAGCACACACAAGACTTGCTGAAGGAGGTTAATGGATATAATATCATGGGTATTGGTAAGATTTTCGAGTGCGGTAATCGTGCTAATTGCAGTTGGTTGTCATATTTGTGAGTCTCTGATGGTTTACTGTATTGTACGTAGGGTATTGTCCTCAGCGTTGTCCCAACCCTCAAGAGAAATAAAGTAAATGTCATAAAAACATATTTCATACATTTACAAAGTGGATGTTACAAGTAAAATGAACAACACCAGTTGCAATTTGATTTCCTCGTGTGCAGTATGTATATGTGTTTTTAAATACTTTTCGGGCCTATGTTTGAGCAGAGTCTCCTCACATCCCAAGTTTACGCCATTAAACTTCACAGTTTTCACACTTCCATGCCCAATAAGCTAATTAAACTTTTTGAAGTGCAAAATCTCTGCAACGTTCGTCAATCTCATAGTCACATCAAACATGAGGTCATTAAAACATGAGAAAGCAGAACCTGCCACTGAAGAACATGTCAAATATTGGAACTTTCAGTGATTTATTCAAATGACATTTTAGTGCAGAAAGCAGTTCATTGGGAAAATTCATCACAAATTCAAACATTTAAGCATGTTTCACAATTCCAGTGAAAGGCAACATTCTGATCCACAGGATGAATCAAAAACATATAATTAATGAAATATGTAAGACAAAACACTTTAATTCGAAAGTAGTTCATTTCATGGCATTTTAAATTTGATGAAAAATGGATTTCACTTTTTAAGTTTCTTTGGAAATAAATTCGACAACAATAAAACCCTGGTGATAAATTTTAAGAAGAAAATTGAAGCCATTGACATTTTCCTGAAACAAATTCAGTGAGTGAAATATTATCATAAAAAGAAACAATGTACAAATTTTGTTATAAAACAAATAGCAGACCTGTACATAAATCAGACTCAAATAGTTTGTTTTTGGTACGACGTCATCAGAAATATATCTACAAAACATGACATTTTAGGCTGGATAAAAGCAGAGACTACATTCAGAAGTACATTTAAAAACATGGTATTTTAAATTGTATGAAATGGAGTTCATTGCTTAAAATTCTTAACAATTATACAAAATAACTACTAAAAACCTGGTGAAAATTTGTAATAAGAAGATTAAAGGCATTGATATTTTCGTGAGTCTTGTGGGTTCTATTAGTTCGTTATTGGTCCAGTTTGTCACACTACTGACACTCATTTGGCCTTGTCACAGCACCTTCTAAAATTTTGTTTAGGCTCCGTATGTGCAGTATATTAAACCTGATAAATCCTTTTTTTGCATTCAATGAGTAAAATATAGTCATAACAAGAAACAATGTGCGAAGTTTGTTATAAAAACAAACATCAGACCTGTACACAAATCAGACTCAAATGATTTGTTTTTGGTACAATGTCATCAGAAATATGTATTTTAAATTGCATAAAATGGAGTTCATTGCTTAAATTTTTTAACAATTATATAAAATAACGACTAAAAACCTCGTGAAAATTTGTAATAAGAAGATTGAAGGCATTGATATTTTCGTCAGTCTTGTGGGTTCGATTAGTTCGTTAATGGTCCAGTTTGTCAAACTACTGACACTCATTTGGCCTTGTCAAAGCATCTTCTAAAATTTTGTTTAGGCTCCGTATTTGCAGCATATTCAACCTAACAAATCCATTTTTTTTTCATTCAGTGAGTGAAGTATAGTCATAACACGTAACAATGTGCAAATTTTGTTATAAAAACAAACATCAGACCTGTGCAGAAATCAGACTCAAATGGTTTGTTTTTGGTACAAGAATATCATTTGACTAGCAGAGAATATTTTCAGAAATATATCTGCAAAACGTGACATTTTAGGATGGATAAAAGTAGATTTATTTTTAAACTTAATTGGAATTACATTTTACTTAAATAAGAATTAACCAGAGCACCATTAGTGCACTAGTTCATACCTCAACATCGTACCATTTATGTATATGTATCATTACGTCAAATCATAGGTACTACTGAGTATCATTATTCCAAATCATTAACATTGTACAAGAGAAAATGTAAGACTGCACAATTTCGGAATTTCATAAACTAGAGCCCCAACAGTTTAGAAGTTTGATCTTTGTTAATATATTAAAGTTGGAAAAATTTTGATGATTACTACCAAATAACAATGCTTATGATTAGCATCACTATTTACAGCCAATAATATTAAAAAAAATGGTTTGTACTGTCTGTGGGTATATGAATTAATACTAATGTGGAAAAGTGAATGGTCACGAGTGTTCCAAAACCAATTTAAATTATTAGCTACTCACTCATTAGTGGTCATTTACATGTGACTCGTAATGGGACCCACCTATTTGAACATTGATTTGTCATGAGAAACTTGACACAAAATGCTTGCCCTACTGAACTGTCATCAAATTGTACCCAGATCGTATGAATGTCATTTTCTTGTAGGTTTTGTACATGCTTTATAATACCAGATGCACCATTGATCATTCCATCTTCAACAGAAACATTAAGACACAGTTCAACTCTTCGATCAATGCCCATTGATAGTTTAGTGAACAGTCCCATTGTCTTTTGAGGAATGCTTGGTATACAAATCGGTACTTTATGCTTCACTTCTATCGGGACATCTCCAATAGCTACATCCTGATCGGTTACTTGAAATTTAGTAGTACCTAGTTGTGCAAACACTTCATCATTGCATGCATTAACTTTGATGTTTGTTTAGTTTTCAACAGCTGTATATCCTCATCTGTTTGTTGACCTTCTCTTAATCGGTTTAACAGTTCTGCAAAAGTTTTGTCATCGTTCTGTCGCATTATTTCTGTAAGTTCAAATGCCATGAAATTATCTTTCCACAAATTACTTGCTAAAGGACCATATTGTTCAGTAAGATTTTGGAATATCCATCTATCAAATACTGGCTTCAGTTGAAAGAGATCACCAACAGGAAGAATACTGACACCACCAAAAATTTTCTTATTGCCCATAATTTACTGTAGTCGTTAATCTATGTATGCAAGCATTCCATTACCAACCATTGATATCTCATCAATGAATATGATTTTGAGCTTGTGAAACTTTATACGAAGTGAGTTCAGTGTATCTGATGTTAAAGACTTGTACTGAAATCCTTGACTAGCTGGAATGTGTAGTGCACTTTGGATGGTACTGCCTTTAACACCATAAGCTGATTTACCTGTTGGTGCCATTACAGGTATGTGGGTATCATCAGGATCATTGCCAGGCTGACTAGAATAGTACTTCAAAAGTGCATTATATAGTGTCTTCAACACTTGTGATTTACCAACACCAGCACCTCCAGTGAGGAAAGTGTCGAGTGGTTCTTGTTTTGTTTTACACCAGTGCAATACATGGTAGAAAAACTCTCTTTGCTTTTTGTTAAAACTGTTTAGAAGAGTCCTATACACTGAATCTGGCAACCGAGGCTTTTGCAAGTGTTCAGTGTTTGCACTACTAACTGTGATGCCAATGTCTTGTCCAATATCATACAATTCAGGGCAGTGGTTGTCAGGGAATTGAAGTTCTAGCTTATCCTTTTCTTGTTTATCATAGCATTCTCTATGTTGTGTATTTGGTGCTATTTTATTGAACATGTCAGGATCTTCATTGTCAATATGTTGCATTGCCTGGTCAATGGCATCTGTACTGTGGTTATACTTTGATTGCTCACTCATTATGATTGTCTCAACTGTAAAATATTGTTCTTCGTATTTATCACATTATCCAATGATATCATTTTCTGACCTCCAAGGATAAAACAACATTAGCTGTTCTCTGTAGTATTTTTCTGAATCAGTTTCCTTGTTGCACCTAACATACGTAATGATTTTAGCCTTATTTCTTTCTTTTTTTTGAAGTTCAATGCCCCCACTGCATAGCTGCCTTCACTGCTGATCATGATCTTTTGTTGAATGTCAGTTGCACTACAGTCATCATCGTCATTGTTATCTGACTGATAATCGCACTCCCTACTTTTCTCAGTAGTTACATCAAACCAAGCTGCAAAATCTGCTAAGCAATATTTCTCTAATACTTTAGGTCTGACTTCATACTTCTTAATGAGACTCATACATTCAATATCTGTAGAGTTATCAGGCAACTGTTGAATATAATCCAGTGGTTTTAGTAGAACTGTTCGATCTTCTGGTGGCGATGTTTTCACAAATACAAATTGTCTTGAAGCTTTCCTTAGTGGCATTTGTAGCACCAAGTAAACTGCTTCTTGAGCACTCATTTCAAAATGATTTAGGAATTTGTTTCCTATATGTCGTACTTGTTGTTTGATATCCATGTTTCCTTCTCTTGCTTCTTTTGTTGTTCACTGCATGAGGTTACTCATGCCTCTTTGTCCTTTGCTAATGTATGATACAATGTACATAGCACATGCGTATGGATCCAATATATATTGGATATCCATATTGGCTTACCAGGTTTTCAGCAAAACTTTGTTGTAACAATTAATTCTGACTTCAGATGGTGATCTTTTAAGAAAGATTTTGTCTGTTGTTAACCCTGCACGAATAGCAAGAATGTACTGTTCTTCTCTTGTTCCTAGTTTCAGGAGCATGTCTTCAAAACTGTCAGTGACATCATCTGCAAATTTGAGTCCATGTAAATATTCCTGTTTTTCTTTGTTTAGTGCAGTGAGCTGTTCAACATTGTTGTTGGCCATGCTTTCAAATCCTGTTAATATCATTGCTTTTGACATTGGTGGGATTGGAAAGCCAAACCGACATACCCTTTGTTTCTTCTTCCTGCAGGTCTTTGCATGACAGTGAGATTGTAAGTTGATAGTGTGATTCATTTTAGGAGTGTTACATGTAACATACTGGTCAATAACTGCAGTTATGGCATCTGATGATGCAGTTTTATACAGAGGTGCATCTTTGATCCCAACTAGCATGTGTATGTGAGGAGAACCTCTCTGCTGGAATTCTACTCTGTAGAAATGATCAACAATTTCCCCAATTGGATGGTATGCACTGTAAAGAAAATCATTCAGAAACCTCCTAAACATATAATCAAAGTGTCGAGCACATGTAACAGGGTAAGTCTTCATGAGGTCAGACTTTTCATTCCAAATCAAATTTAATGTATTGTCATCTGTCAAATCTCTATTGTGTATTGTCTTTGCCAGAAGTTTGAGTAAATGTAGCCACCGTGTCTCTGCAGCTGAAAATGATAGAAACCATGTTGGAATTCCAAGCTGGCGAATCATGGCAAACAGTTCTTTCTTTGACTTCTCCCAAATATGGAGGGGAGCCTCTTAATGTTCTGAAAACTTTGAAACCTTCATCAAGTGACAATATTTTGTTTACATTTTCACTTGTTTTTAAATGTTTTGCTGTCAATTTCTTTCCGTCAAGTTTTTTTTTGGCGCATACTCAATGAAACTTTTATTTGATTGATTTGGAGCTTTTTTGCCTTGTAGAATATATTTGGGATTGATTTAGCAGATCTCCTATCTCTGTGACGTCATTCCCACTTGCATATTGTGCTGTAATGTACAGTATGTTTGTTAAGACTCCTAGCTTGTCCAGAAAACAGTGTACGAAATGCAAGTTCTTCGGAATGAACATCTTGAAAAACACCCAAAGGTGTATTGCTCTCACTTGGAGCTATGCAATAAGCAAGTTGTGTTTCTTCATCAAATTAAGGTGTTAACAGTGTATCAAGTGTCCCCGTAGGTTCAACGCAGTCATTTTGAGATTCACACCACTCATTATCAGAATCCAGTTCAAGTGTTGGTGCATTCGAATGCATATCAGGTGGTTTACTACAATTTCCGTGTGATTCTGATTTACTGACCCCAGGTGCTATAAATTCTTGCCAATCGTTCTCTAGCTGGTGTAAAGTGTTGGTCCATGTGTTAGAAATTGTAACCTTTCATCTCTATATAATTGACTGTTTGCAACAAGCCACTTTGCAGCATCGATGACCTTATTAGGTCTGATATTTTCAGTTTGAACAGCAGGCTTATATGACAGTTTTCTCTTAAACTTTACAGGAATAGTCATGCTTTCTTTTATCCTTCGTGGTTACATCCTTACAGTATAGGATACATCAGCAGGGACATTTACAATATTTCCTTTCATATTTAACTGTCGTCCTCTAGGCAATTCTCTTATTTGCATGAAAGGTGTTCGAAGAGCTACCGATTTCTCTTCGAGAGGATGTAACCGGAGCGTGTGTGGGATGACTAGAAGTCTCACGTTATTGTCTAAGCTCAACGGTGGTATCTATTTTTGGTTAATGTATTCCTTGCAAGTGTTTCTGTTATACGTGATTTGTGCAATGATAGGGAAGATGTGTGAACTTTGTTTGCAAAATTTGTGACTTTCCCTATACCATAACTGTTCACAACAACAGCATATATATTCTGGACCGGCTGAAATAGATGTCTGAAATAACTCTTGTAATTCTTGAATTAATGAAGTATTACTGGTACATCTCTTTTGTTGTTTATACTTGTTTTGTTCTTTTTGTTCTCCTGGAGTACGTATTCTTTATTTTTTCGATTTATCCTGATTTGGTTGAGGTTTTGTTCATTTTCCTTCTGAGAGTAATCCTCTCTCTGCCTTATTGCCTTCATACGTTTCAGATTTTGATCACTATCTTTTTGGGAATATTCTGCTCTCTGCCCTTGTAGCTTGCATACGTTTCACATTTTGTTTCCTTTCATTCTGAGTATACTGTTGTCTCTGCCTTGTAGCTTGCATACGTTTCACATTTTGTTTCCTTTCATTCTGAGTATACTGTTGTCTCTGCCTTGTAGCTTGCATACGTTTCACATTTTGTTTCCTTTCATTCTGAGTATACTGTTGTCTCTGCCTTGTAGCTTGCATACGTTTCACATTTTGTTTCCTTTCATTCTGAGTATACTGTTGTCTCTGCCTTGTAGCTTGCATACGTTTCACATTTTGTTTCCTTTCATTCTGAGTATACTGTTGTCTCTGCCTTGTTGCCTTCATACGTTCTACATTTTGCTTTCGTTCTGCTTGGTAGTAAATGGTACTGGTTCTTTTCTTTTTCATTCGTTCAGCATTTTTCTTCAGTTCATTTTGTTGGTAAGTTTTATTACAAGCTCTAAGCTTTTGCATGCGTTTGGAACTGCTAGATTTTTGGGGATGTTCAAAGTGGATACTCAATTCGTTCTGTTGTTTACATTGTTGCCACTTTTTTTATCTTTCTAGTTCTTCTGCTACGTTCTATGGTAGATTTAGCTTGAGGAGTATTACAGTCTTCCATAAGGCATAAGTCAGTGTTACAAAATCCATATACAACATCATAGTGATTTGTATTTGTGTTCTGCAGATAAATTGCACGGTTATTTCTATTCACTGTTTGCATGAAAGTGCCTGTTGCTGGAAATCGAATTCACTTCCACTGACTACCCCAAAGAGCATATGTGTAAATATCAGTTTGCAGGAAGAGCGCCAGCTATGAAACACTAAAGCTACGTAGTGTTTCAGGTCGCTAAATTTTCTGAGTTTTTGTCCTTTTCAAAGTACTTGGCGAAAACATCCATGGGCGTTCAGTACATTCAACATCCTTATCAAGTTTTCTCATCATGTCTGGGGGTGAGAGACAGCTCCGTTCATTCAAAAATGCGAATGCATCTTCAAAGTCTGGGGGGTTGCCTAAAACGCTTTTTCACTATGCAGCGGCTCAACATGAGGACGTGTTTACGCGAAAGACCAGTGTCAGTCGGACTGGCGAACTGCTATTGAAGGTTTTCAAACTGTGATTGACAGAGTGGTGAGTGGTGAGGTAGTCTTAAACATCTAGAAGATGATTTGGGGAAAGCAATTGAATTCCTGGCTGGTCGAATTACTGCATGTGAGGCCTCCATCGATGAGAGCAACTCCAAAATCAAATCTTTGTCAGACAGGGTTGGAACACTAGAACAAGCCTTAGATACTTCAGCTTCGGAGGTCAATAAACTAGAGCGAATGTCAAGGAGGAATAACTTCCGCATTGTTGGTATTCCAGAATCGCCAAATGAGGATTGTGAGGACATCTTTGCTACGATGGTACTTTCAAAATTTGCTGATGCACCAAAAATTCTGGTAGAAAGATGTCACCGGGATGGAAGAAGCTCTGCTACGACTCATCCGGATATTCTGGTTCGTTGCTTATCGTACAAGGATAAACTTTTTATAATGAAAAGTCGCCGCAAAGCTTTAGCGAACCAGTCTTTTTTCATTGTTGATGATTTATCTCGTGTGGACCTTATGGAGAAAAAGAAATATGCTCAGCAGGTGCACGACCTTTACCAGAGGGGTACAAAACTGCGTTTCTCTGGGGGCAGATGGAGAGGTAATGACGGAAAGCCGTTTTCTTTTAGCTGAAGTTTCTTTGAAGCTACCATCACCTAGACCATGTAGAGAGTATTTATCGCTACTGTTTTGATGTTTCGTTCTTTCGCCAAGGGAAAATGTCTGATTTTGTGTCCCTACGAGAATTACGGTGCCAAGTTAAATAGGTCAACGTGTAACTTAACAAGATTTGCATTTCAGACACCGACCTGACCCTAACCAACAACGGGGAGCGATCACGAGCATTCGACTCGCATCTGTCTACACCTTCAAGTTTTGTGTAGGATCGTTTTCAACCGTATTTGCCGGCTGGAAGGGTTAGTCCCTGTTTTTTTCACGGGTGCGCGTGGTGCACCCTCTTTTTGGCTAGTTCTGATCTTTTGTCTATATGTAGTTTCAACGCAAAAGGTTTGAACAACATAAAAAACAGACGTAAAGTTTTCTCCTGGTTGCACAACCAAACTTTTTCGTTTTCTCTCATTCAAGAATCTCATTGCACTCCTGTCCAAACAAAACGTTGGTCAAACGAATGGGGAGGAAAGGCATTTTTCTCATGTGGCTCATCCATAAGTGCGGGGGTGCATTATACTTTTTAGGCCATCTTTGATTTTTACAGTTAAAAAACAAATGTTGGACGGTATGGGTCGTTATATAATTCTTGATGTTGATATTGATGATACCATCTACACAATAGTTAATGTCTACGCTCCAAATCGTGATGATCCTCAGTTTTTGATCTATGCAGTCCTGATGTCGTGTGTGGGTATGTGTGTGTGTGTGTGTGACGGTTGCTCGTAAACACTCTATTTCAAGAAGGGTAACTCTGAGTAATTTCATTTTTGGCATGTTGGTTGCCCATATTGAGTAGATGATCCCTATTCTTTTTGGTGTCCAAATCTTGCATATTAATGAGGTTATGGGGTAAAACATAAAAAATTTTTAACACTGCCATAGTTCCTTATCCATGGGTCAGATTTGTTTTAAACTTGATAAGGTTGTCTGTTATTGACAGGTTCACGACCCTGTGAAATTTAATGCTTATCAATAGAGAGGAAGGGATAATTTTTCACTATAAAACAATAATAATAGCCTAAACACCATTATTGTGGTTATTATAAACTACCGTACAAATATATATTGATCTACATTGTGCAATAGCAGGTGTTTATTCTCTCGCACACAGTTACCTCAATGGGATTGCTCCCTACAGTACTGCATTTGTAACTTAGTGAGTAACTTCTAGTGTGGGGGGCTAATAAGTTGTCCAGAGAGAGAGTCTTGGTATGGGAGGTCATGGGGTCAGATAGAAAAGCATGCAATGGAATGTTAATGGGTTTATGAAAAAATGAAGAAAAAAACATCTGTTCTGTCATTTATTTGGATAATATCAATATCCAGAGGAACAGCTGGTAGCAGAACAAGGTTTCTTAACAATCAAATTGGAGTGCTTTCAATCATATTTCACAATGTCGGAAAAGATGGAGGAAGCAAAAATATTGCGGAGGAATCATAACTTAGGGTCAACTTACCAGGACTTTGAGTGTGTTCAAAGCTACTTGTAACAAGGAAGAAATTATCCTGGAGGTTTACGAAGAATTTTGAGGTAAATATGGCAGACAAGCTGAGTTCAGATGAGGTAAGGTTGAGTTATTTGATTCAACTAACAACAGGCAAGACTAGAAGCAGCATTGATTACTTGTGCGTTTCTTGGAGCTCAGAGATAATGTTGCCTGATTTCATACCGTACTCATACTGTACTTGATGTGTGGGTTGTATGGCCAGGGTAGGTGATCCCTATTGCTTTAGGTGGACATCAAATGTCGCAGTCATTTTAGGTCACCAAAATAAAGGTCATTTTGGGTTAAAGGCTTGTGGTGTATCAAGAAAAATAACTGCAGTTGATCTTATACTTGTCATTTGAATAATTCATGTTTGTTGTAATATAACCATGTAGCAAGGAATCACAAAGCCTTTTGGCTTCCATCTATCCCATCTGACCATAATGCAGTTATTATCTCACTTCGTACTTCTTGTCTCATGAGACGTAGAGGCTTTTGGAAACTTAACACCTCACTTTTACACGATAATGATTATGTAGCAGGGATTCGTAATTTAATTTCAGATGCAGAAACTGAGTGGGACCTAGATCACCTAAGTCCAAGGGGTTTCTGGGAGTACTTGAAGTTTCTTATACGCTCGTGGTCGTTGGATTTTTCAAAAGCGAAGTCTAAACGGTTTAAGGGAGAAAGAGCGAATGCTGCAGAAAAATATCATTTCATTAGAAGCTTTTAATAGCTCTACCCCTAATCCACTCCTAAGGCAACAAGTATTGAACGAGAATATATAAAAGAATACCCCACGTTATATTTTATTCGTCGACTTCGAAAAAGCTTTCGACAGCGTTGACTGGGATTTTCTGTTTCGTACTCTAAACTTGTTTAATTTCGGCTGTGATATCATTAGTTGGATTAGAACGTATTCTAATTGCTCTGCTTGTGTGTTAAATTATGGTATATCAAGTGGCTTTTTCCCGGTCGAAAGGGGTATGCGTCAAGGGTGCCCACTGAGCCCCTACCTTTTTCTGCTTTGTGCAGAAATTTTAGCCATAAAATTACGAGCAGACCGTATTTTTGTCGGTTACCCTATTGGTGACGTTAGAATTAAATTATCAATGTATGCAGATGATACCACGATCTTCTTAAGCGATGATAATTGTTTCATTAAACAGAGTTGTTGAAATCCTGAATGACTACTACAGATTGTCGGGTTTAAAAATGAATTTTAGTAAATCAAACCTTTTTCCCATCGGTAGTAATATGGAACACGTTAATAATTTTCCGTCATGTCATAATATTCCTCTTACGTTTGGCCCAGTCAGGGTTCTTGGTATTACAATTACCTCCAGAGGGGACGATCTATTTCCCTTGAATTATGTACCAAAATTACCTCGCCTGAAACGTACTCTAAATATGTGGTCTTGCCTTGATCTGACACCATATGGTAAAATAACTATTGTTAAGAGCTTCGCCTTATCACAAATGGTGTTCCTTTTTGCTATGCTCCCAAATCCACCTGATAATTTGTTGAAGGAGCTGAATAGTGTCCTTTTTACTTTTATTTGGGGAGGTAAAAATGATAAGATAAGGCGTGGAACTTTGACGCAGTCTTATGAACAAGGGGGGTTAAATATGGTCAATATCGACTACTTTCTTTGTGGCATGAAAATTTCCTGGATAAAGTGGTACATCGATAAATCTGAAGGTGCTTGGAAAGTTCTTTTTCACTACTTTTTTAAGGAAGGTTGGGAAAAAGTTCTTATTTAGTTGTAATTTTCGAGGAAATGATCTTTCAAAGAAGGTCACCAACGAGTTTATTTTTAATTGCTGTTGCTCATGGAGCAATTTGACATTCGAGATACCAGCTAACAATTTCTGTGATCAAGTTGTTTGGAATAATACATTTATCAGGGTTCAAGGGGAAACAATTTGGTACAAAAACTGCTTCAATTCAAATGTAAAATTTGTTCGGGATTTCTATCACTCCACGGGTAAACCGTTGGAATATAATTAGTTTATCAGGAGGCACAACTGTCCGAATTTTCCTTTTACTATGTTGAATGGGATTTTACATTCCATGCCAAAAGCATGGAGGCCTACGAGTCTTTGTATGGGGTTGCCTAGGCAGCCATCCGTTCAGCATATAATGCTTATTCAGCTAGAAGTCATCGACAGAGTTTGCCATTACGTTATTAGAAAGCTCACTCAACCCTCTTGGGAGCTTCCCCGTTCATGTGAAAAATGGGAGAACGAATTTAAAGATACTGCTCTTAACTGGAGCAAAATTTTCTTATTATGTAGTAACAGACAAGAAGCAAAGATGAAGTACTTTCAGTATAAATTTATACATCGTATAATAGCTACAAATGTTTTCCTGAACAAGATAAATATCACTGATAACACAATGTGTTCCTTCTGTAACGACTACGAAGAGTCGGTGATTCACCTTTTTTGGCAGTGCAGACATGTAGCAGCCTTGTGGGATAGCATTTACTTTGAAATCTTTGTCTTAAGTTGATACTGTATTTCAAAATGTTTGTTTCGGATATGTTGACCTCCATAAAAAGTTTAGCTTTGCTATTTTTCACTTGAAATTTTATATTTATCGTTGTAAGATTAATAATATGTTGACAGATTTCCAAACATTTAAATACCAGCTGAGATTTCACATTGAAGTTCAAAAACATATACTGAATAACAAAAATAAACAGAGCTGGACAGGTTAAGCGATTCTTTGTACCTTTCATGAACTATCCTCGTAGCAAGAAAGTAATGACTAATTATGAATTTATTTCGCCTGTAATTTGTATGATTTGTAAAATGTAAGATTGTTTCGTTAACTATTTTGATGTTGTTCCATTTAATGAGCCAATGATCAGTGTAAATAAAACATGGAAAAAAAAAGTTTGCAGAAATTTTGCTGTAGCCATTACTTCCACTTCTGTAGACCACACTCCATCTGTGGACATATTAGTTGTGTGAATATACTCATTAACAATATTTTGTACAATAAGCTGTGTTAGAATGTGATGTTTTTCTTCACATTTTGTTATTAAGAAAGACAGAAACTGGAGTTGAATGAATTAGCATATCCTCCCTTTGTGAATACATGTTCAAAATATGAGTCTTAGATAACATCCATTGATCATCAACTGGGAAAAATGTGAAAGTATCAAGTTTGCATACTGTGAAAGGCGATATCTGTAACTGTTGATGTATTGATCTTTAACTGCCGTGGAGCTTCAGTCACAGGTTTATTAGACTGTCCATCTAAGTGACATTGTCATATGTTTTTTGGCCTTGTTTTGTTTTGCCTCCTGCTCAGCTTTCTTGTTGGAGGCATGTTAGAAGACAAGATTTAATTTTGAAATGAACTGTAGTTAATTATGTCTACATTTAAAGCAAGTATTGCTTTGCAGTCAGTACTTTAGTATTACGCTGTTTGTGCTTGGAGGTACAGTAAATTTCTACTACTTTATGACTTGAAGTACTTATGGTTGTGGTACTTTTTGCTTTTGCCGTGAAGTACTTTATTTGTGCTGCTTTGTGGTACTATTTCTAATACGTACTAAGAGAATTTATATGTTTTCTGGTACTTTAAAAGTTTCTGTTATGAAGTATTTATTTGGTTGTGTAACACTTTCAGTAGTTTAATCTTTGTGGTACTTTAAAAAGCTTCATTATTGTCTTAGGTCTTCTATGCTTGAGGTGCTTGTATTTTCTGCTTGATTGTACTTTTTGCTTTGTGGTACCATCCACTAAGAGGTATTTTAAGCTTCAATGTACTATTAGTAGTTTCTGGTTTGAGGTGCTGGAAGCCTTGTGATACATTAAGTAGTAAGACTTTATTGTCTATTTGGCTTATGCAGTTTGTGATGTAAGGTTATTTATGGTGGTGGCACTTTAATGAATTAATGCTTACTGGTTCTACAGTGGTTTGTGCTCTGTAGTAATATTTCTGTCCTCTTTCCTTTATAGTATTCTGGGATGTTATTACACAGTGAATTAAACTATGTATTGGAACTATTTACAACCTTTATTTTGCATTACTTGTGGTATTTCTGTATGAGGCGGTGGTACCTATCCGTAACTGAGTAGCCTATTGCTTCTTAGCAATATTCTTGTTGATCAAAATAGAACGTACAACGTACAATGTTGGTTCTCTTGACTACGAAGGAACTGTTTGTTGAAACCTGCAAAAGAAAGAAGACAAAAATATGTCATTATAGGTTCACATACACTGTACATGACACTAGACCATAAATTCCAGAACACACTAAAACATTATGTACAGAACCATACTATCATGGTGAGAAAAAGTGTCATATCTTCCGACAGTAGGTGTCCTGTGTATGTACGCACAACTTCCTATTTTGATACTGTAAGAGGGGAACAGCTAACAGGCTCTAGTGAAAAGGTCACTAGTCTGAATCTATGGTACCAAAACTGTAGACTTAAGTCATTGGAACTATTAATAACAAGAAAGCCAAGAGGCTTAGTGATTCCTTGCCACTAATACATGCACTTCCATTAATTTTTTTTCAAGTTGCAGTTTACTGTAGTAACCACAGGATATACCAGATGACGCCATTAATACTGCACACCATTTTCCAATACCTGCTGTATGCATGTAATGTAAGATAACACTGGTGGCCAAGAATTCTCCATGCCTAGGTACAGTAAAAATTTCCAAGGAACAAGAGATATACTCATATGACAGTTGAAATGACTGCCAATTATATAAACTACATAAATTCCTCCATCTATCCCATCATATGACCAAGTAATAACTTAGTTATCTCTATTGCACAATATGAGTTTTCCCTAACAGAAATCTTCCACGTGCAACTGTCTCCACTTCAGAAAACAAATCTATTCTACATTGTTTGATGACAGAAGGAGCGGTGTATTTCAGATAATGATTCCTCTGGGAAAGATAAGGATCAACCTTTCTCCAATTTTCCACAGAGGTCATTGGTCAATCACCATTTTCAGACCAAACAAATGTCTCAGATGGAATTAAAAGCCAATTATGGCTTTGAAAACTAAGTGAGCACTTTTAACTGTCAAAACAAGGGTAATAAGTAAAAGAAGTATGATACCAAATACTATACAGCGAATTGGGGACTAAATAGAAACTCAAAGGTGTATTGTACCTGCTGAACTTAATTAACCAAATTGGGCTTTTAGATACTTTACAGATGCTTTCAGACATACAGTATTTTATCAGAGACCAGCATAATGCCAGCTGAAGATCCATAGATGTAGTTTCATCATTATATGTCAAAGACTTTTGAAATTAGTGCAGCAACTACACTTTATTACCTAACTGACAGGTAAAAGTTTTCAAATTGGAACTTCCTAAATGTGCAAGCATTGCTAGTCTTTGCTTGGAAGGGAGCTCAAATACCTTCCACACATAGGAAAAGACAGAAGGAGAGAAACATCAGCAAAGGTCTTAACACTTTGTACTCAAGGACCTCAGATGACCTTTGACCCACATCAAAACTTAAACTAGTAATTATATTTATATACTCCATCTAAAAAGAACACCTTTAAAGTGTGAAATTGTCTCCCCTTTGTAAATAGTGCGTTTACAAGTTTTTTTTCATGTTACAACCTCTGATGACCCCACATGACCTCTGATCACAAGACACACCCTCACCATATTTACTTAGAAAGTCCTACATACCCTTGAAGGTGAAAGTTTGTGCAATGTGCAGTTCATGAGGTACTGCAAACATGTTTTGTCTATAGCCTGTCTGCAGATGACCTCGGGTGACCTTTGGCATCCACCAAAATCAATCCCAGTCAAGATCTTTAAATGACCTCCCCACACACTGACTTTGGACTCTCTTGTACATTCCCTTCAAAAGATAGAGTGTTCAAGAAGCTTTTCACATTATGACTTCTGATGACCCCAGATGACCTTTGACCTACAAGAACACCCTCACAATCTCACTTACTTACAGGGCAGTACATACCACCCAAGTTTGAAAATGATGCAACTTGTCGTTACTGAGATACTGCAAACATAGTTTGTACACATTCTGCCTGATGGTGATCTCAGATGACCTTTGACCTTCACCAAAAACAATCCCAGCCGAGATCTTCATATGTTCTATCAACACACCAACTTTGACCCACCTTCCACTTTCCCTTCAAAAGCTAGAGTGTTCACAAGATTTTGCTCTCACACACACACACATACGCACGCACATACACCGAATCACCATCGCAAAGATTCCTTGCCCGCCTTCGGCAAGGAATCAAAAATCAAGCCTTCCTTTTCATCATATTGAATGAGTATCATGGTCTCCTGCCATGTGGAATTATAACTGTGTTTTAAATAAAAAATTTCTGAATTTTGTATCACTACTGAGCTTTCAATCACACAGGTGGTCTATTGCCACATACAAAATTTACCTGGAAGAACAGTTCTCCTAATTTGACACCAGAAAACCAGTCCCAACATCACTTTAAAATTGAAGTCCTCATCCAAGCACCACCTCAACAGGGTGCAAAGTTCACTAGTTGAAATATTCATTAGAAGACTTGCCCCAAACAGCTGTCAAGATGTAAGCACACCATATACAGATCCTTTCACTACAGGCACACTGCAGGGATGGGACATTCTGACTGTAGAGCGTACACAAGTGTTCAACAGTAACTACAATACACAAGGAAACTATATCTTAGGCACATAACTAGGTTACACTAACACTCATACTGTTTGGCCGTCGTGGAGTGCAGACGTGTTTTCGTCTCGCTCCTCCGCTGCACCCTACTACTACTACTGCTTACTTGCCTGTTGCCTGGTGCTGTTTTCGGTTTTGTTTTTCGTGGTTGGGTCCCGCTCATTCAGTTACGTTACCTTTTCCTTTCTATTTGTTTGTTTTCGTGGCCTAGTGCCACTTAAATCGTTGCTATGCCCGGAGGTCGGGATAGCACGATTGTTAAGTTGCAGTTTAGGTCGGATGTAAACGTTACACCCCCTCAGGTGTTTTCGTTGTTGAAAAATAATGGGGTAGAGGTTAAAGACGTACAGATGTTGCAGGCGCTTGCAAGTTCAGGTCAGATGCGGCCCGTTTACAGGGTGTATCTTGCCTTAAAGGGCTGGATGGGCTAACTGTCACCCCATATGATCGCTCTGTGGTGGTGACAGTACTGTACCTGAACTTTGAGGTCGATCAGGGTCTGGTTGCGAGGGTTTTAGGCCAGTACGGAACTGTCTCAGACATGCGGTGGGTCACATACAGTGAAGGTGACTTAAAAGGCATCCTGAACGGAAAGAGGCAGTTCCGTATGGTATTGAAGAGGGATATTCCGTCCTTCCTCTTCATAGGGGGTTCCAAAGCGCACATTCGATACTTTGGGCAGCCCCGCACCTGTTTCAAGTGCGGAGAGGAGGGGCACGAAGCCAGATCGTGTCCCAATAGACGTTGTGGCAATTGCCTGCAGCTTGGGCACGAAAAGGCGGAGTGTCCCAACCAGGTGCGGTGTAACCTCTGTGGGGGGAGGGACACGTTTCGGGTTCCTGCCCAACTTCGTACTCGGCTCGTGCAAGTGCGGATGCTGGATCGCCTCCTGTACCCCCGCATTCAGACCCTGAACCAATGGTGGAGGACCCTAGGTCCCCTTCGCCTGATGAGGTGGCACGTCAGGTCGAAGAGGAATTTAAGGCCTCTAAGCATTGTGCGGAGGTCTCTGGGACCCCTGAGGCAGACCCTTCATCAGCCTCCCCTTCAACACCTACGGAGGCAGAGACTGAAGCGTCAGCAGTGGAGAATGACCTTCAGCTCTCATCGGACTCGGAGTCTGATTCTGCCATGTCAGATGCTGGGGATTCGGCCTCAGAGCCTCCACCAAAGGAACCACCGTCCGGGGAGGGCTGGTTTGATCTGTGCGAGGGGGTTCCACCGGAACCAAACTTGAAAAGGTCAGCCTCTACATCAGACCAGGGACTTCATCCTTCTGGGCCACCAACGCCCAGCCCACGTAATAAAAAGGCCAAGTCAGGAACAGACAGTTAGTCATACAACATTTCATCATGCCAGATACCCTGTCCCTCATGACCCTTAATGTTAATGGTTTGAGAGACAGACGGAAACGTCCAGAATTTTTCAATTTTGTAAATCAATAGGAGTGGACTTCGTTTTCCTCCAGGAGACCCACATTGTTAATGAGGACGATGTCTACTCCTGGTCATACGAATGGGGTGGGGGTTTGCATGCTTCTTTTGGTACCACGTCGTCTTGTGGTTCCATTATTTTAGTTTCTCCAAGATGGACTTCCCTGGTTGGAAAAGTTGATCGTGATCATGAAGGCCGGTTGGTATGCATCACCATAAAACATCCTTGTGGGAGCTTCTGCCTGTGTAACATTTATGCACCCAATCGGCCTTCAGACAGGAGGAACTTTTTCACTACCCTACCTTCCTTCGTTCCTGGCTGCGCCCCTTGTATCCTGGCTGGAGACTTTAACTGTGTCCCTGACACACGGTTCGACCGAATGTCTTCGTGCGCATCGTCGAACTGTGATGTCGGCATGGCGGAATTGGACATGTTTATAAAGAATCACGTCATGGTTGACGTTTGGAGGGTGCAACACCCCCGACTACCCATGTTCACTTGGCACCGTCCTGATGGATCGGATGCCTCAAGGTTGGACCGGGTGTACTCTCCACCTGCCCTGTCTCCGAGGTGCTGTGAAATCGTGACATGTCCAATTTCGGATCATGATGCAGTTACTGTCTCCTTTCAACCCCCACTGTCATGGCCAGTAGGGAGGGGGTCCCGGAAAATGAACACTGATGTTCTGACGGAGGATGACTATAACAAACAGTTTAAGGCCAGGTACGGGGGGTGGCGAACATTGAGGCCGGCCTTTTCATCGGGTTTGGAGTGGTGGGACGATGTGAAGTCCCGCATCAAACAGTTTACAGTTGAATACTGTGTAGCAAGGGCGCGTCGAAGAAGGGAGGAGTTCCTCTCGCTCTGCTCTAGGGAGAGGAACGGGGACTCCTCCGCGCTTCACGCAATCCAGCGGTATCTTGATCAAAAACTACACGGGGCTCGTGTCCGCGCTCGAGTGCGTTGCGTGGAGGCGGAGGAAAGACCATGTATTAAGTTCTACCGAGACGTCACGAAGTACGCCATTGATCGGCGCATAAAGGCAGTCCGTGACGTCCATGGTGTGGTACAGAAGGACCCTCTCGACATCGTAGAGGTATTCAAGAACTACTATGAGCAGCTTTATACTGCAGCAGATGTCGATGAGGGCCTTCAACAGTCCCTTTTAGATAATTTTGTTTGGGCCCCTTCCGACGATCAGAACGACGAACTTGGTTCTCCGTTGACAGTCGACGAGCTCTGGAGGGCGGTGGCGAAGATGAAATCCGGTAAAGCCCCTGGGTCCGACGGTACTCCGGTTGAATTTTATAAACGCTTCTGGAGTACCGTTGGTTCCGATCTGCGTGATGTATTCGTCTCCGCCTTCCTTACTGGCTCATTGAGCCCTTCGCAGCGCACAGGTGTGATAACGCTGTTGCCAAAGGCAGGGGATCCCCTTGAACCGAAAAACAAGCGGCCAATCACCCTGTTGAACGTGGACTACAAGATCCTGGCAAAAGCCCTTTGTAACAGGCTAGGCACAGTTATGCCGGATCTTGTTGGGCCTTTTCAGACATGTGCGGTGCGGGGACGCAGTGTTCAGCAGAACCTCTGGTTGATGCGGGACTTAGTTGAATTTGTTATTGACCGTGACCTCCCATGTTGGCATGGGTTAATTTACTGTATAATAATGTAAGCGGTTGTGTTATTGTGAATGGCTTTTCATCGGGCACCTTCAGAGTCCAGCGCGGGGTACGACAAGGATGTCCCCTCTCACCTCTCCTCTCTGTTTTGTTTAGTGAATCCCTTGTAAGAGCCTTACAAGTCAACCCTTTGTTTCGTCCGTTCAATATTCCTGGTGGATCTGAGGTCAAGTGCCTTCAGTACGCTGATGACGTCACTTGCGTAGTCTCTGACGTGGCCTCCTTCAGGGCCCTTACTGGCACGCTGGCTACCTTTCAAAGAGCAACAGGTGCCAGACTGAACCCAACAAAAACCAAAGGACTTCGTCTAGGTGGGTGGCGATATAGACAACTGCCCTTCGCGGCATCGTGGGTGGATGGCGCAATAAAAATTAATGGTTTGGTTATGGTTCGCCGGAGTCACCTGGAATGAGAAAGTGCACCTGGTGGAGGCTAGGTTGGAGGACTTCAGGGATCGCTACATTAGCTTGTTGGGGAAGGTTACTGTTATCAATCGTTTCGTTTACCCTCTCTTGTGGTACCCGGGCACTGTTCTGGTTGCTCCAGATGGTGTCCTGGCTCGACTCGAGAGGGCCGTCTTTAGTTTTTTACGGTCAGGGAAGACGGAGTTGGTCAAAAGAAGGGTAGTGTATCAGGACCTTAGGAGTGGGGGATTGGGCCTTGTGCATTTTCCTTCCAAGCTCCGTTTTCTCCTGACCAAATGTGTTTATAGTGCTGTTGACAGCAACATGCCGTTTGCCTATTTTGTTCGTTATTGGGGAGGGCTTTCTTTCCGCCGTTTTTTCCCCTCCCTTTTTAGCAACAGTGCTCCCCACAGCTGGAGACCCACGAAGGCCTACGGCCACATGAGGGACACTCTCCGTATTATGTCATCCGCGGGGGACGTCTCGCAATCCAGTGCGGGGACCCAATATCGGGCTATTTTTGATGAATTGGTCGGCCAGGTCCATCCAACCGACTATGCTTCGGGGCCGGAAGTGTGGAGTGCAGTTCACAGCAGGTCACTTGACTTTCGCAGGCGAGACCTGTTGTGGCGAATTGCACATGACGCCATCGTAACCAACCTCAAGCGCCATCGGTGGCGTCTTGGAGATGGCATTTGCCCCCGCAATGGATGTACATAATGGGAGAGTGTTCCACATGTGTTTTGGAATTGTGACTTTGTGGCCCTCCTTTGGGATTGGTTTCAAGTCCTGACTGATTCGCCTCACGTTTTGTAACACATGGACGGTCAGCCGGGACTACGTTTTGTATGGTCTCCCTCCCCCATTGTGCAACACAAGTGTTCGCGAGATACTTACCTTTGTATCCGCCTCCATAAAGCTGGCCGTATGGAGAGACCGTTGTAATATTGTATTTAGGGGTGAGGGGCGGCCTGCGGACGTCGTCTTGGCATCGTTGAAGGTGGAGGTTAGGTTGAGGGTTGAGTCAGACTTCGTTCGTTACTCTAGGTCGACGTTTGGCTGACGGTGGGGTCCAATTGCTTCGGGGCGGGCGGGTATTTGTGTGATTCTATTACTGTAAGGAACATAATTTTCTGTTTCATTTGGTAGTGTGTAAATAGTTCGCGTTTTTGCTTTTCCTGAGCCGGTTTGAGTTTGACTTAAGTGGACTTGAGTGGACTTAAGATTTATACTACAACAGTACTCCTCATGAATTAAAGTTTCTTTCACAATATTATCAAATACAGTAAAAATTCATGCTCTACTGCGTAATGTTAGTAATTACACTTCTTCACCCTTGAACAGTTTAAAGTGAATTGCACAGCCAATTAAAAATCACTGGTTGAATTACTACTGGCAGTTAATACTCAATTACTGGTTCAATAGTTATGGTCAAATATGACATACCTCAAACTGAAGAAAATCACAAAATGTACACGTTTTTGCATAACAATGTAGCTAGAATGTGTTTAAAGCATTAACTGTTTAAGATATTACCAATTATGTGCATGAAGTTTCCTAGCTAGTATCATCATGCAGCCTTAATCTGTCTCTTAATTAACATACAATACATTCAAAGTAATTCACTGGTAGCTGTAGTCTTACGTAATCCTAAAAATTATTAACTACACATTCTTAGTCAGAAGCTATTTATCACCCTGTATAATAGTTGCTGGTATTTCATACTTTAGTCATAGGTGTGAAATACATTTAAACAACATACCTTTTCAGTGCTGTGTCTTCAGATTGATCTTCAAGTTTGACGTTACAATTCCCACAGATATTTTTCCACTCTTCAAAGTTGTGCAAGTGAGGAACTACTAGTACAGGAGAGCTGCCCAGAATTCTACTTCTCTGCTGTTAGCACACAGCATGAATGACATCATGCATTGTTTTGTCACTATGCTGTTAGAGCACAGCATAAAGGACCTCACTGTTTTGTCTGACCGATGGGGTAAACATTTTCTTTCACGGTGGCCCTAATTTGTCAAGACCTTGGCAAAATACCAGGAGGGCAACACTATGCTGGGAACTACAATCCATTAACTACTCAAGTACCAAATAAGGCTTAAATGCCTGCTTCTTATCAATCCCCACAAGGAAACAACCTATGGAATCCTACTTCTATTTCTGTTAAGGAGTCAACTGTTCTTCTTGGTTTGTCCAGGGAGGTGATAACCAGCTACTGCCAATTTCCTTGAGGACCGTCTGCTTACACCAATCAGTACTGTCAGAAATTCAGAGCTTAAAGGGGTCATTGATTTGGCATTATTTTGTGACATGTTTGAACAAAATATTGTCAGACAATGTTTCTAACTAGCATCATATCTCATGCATCACTCTCATGTTGGTGGACTGTGGTTTCATACAACTAAAATGTAATGGAAAAAAGTGTCTGCTCACATCTTTGTAATAATTGATTTTAGTCATTAATTACCCTATCATTGTTAGTCAATTTTGTATTATGTGCAGACCTCTCAGTTTAACCATTTACTAAAGTGTAAGTCTCAACAAATGTGTTAACAAGGTTGTCAGACTACTGACTGCTGTTGACAACAGGGTTTATCTTCGTGTAATAGGGCATGTTCATGCTAAGTATCAAAAGTATCTATCCTTCCTATCTTGACTTTCAGACTTTAATGTCTGTTGACCTCAGTCGACCTTTGAACTACACCAAAGACAGAAGGGCACTTATACTTGTACTAACAATGTTTTCAGACTTTGACCTCTGTTGAAAGTTTGACATACATTAATCACTCAGTTATAAAGTTATCGCACCACATAGCTCGCGCGCACACACACACACGCCAACTTGACAACATAGGTTCCTTTGTTAACACAAGGAACCAAAAATAAACTTGTAGTAGTCTCTAAGAACACAAAAACACCTTGTCTATCATGAAAGAAACTCCCTTTCTAAAAACTTTGAGAAAAATTTCAGCCGCTTGTTTGATTTGTACCAATGGACCTAAACATGCTGGTAGGAGATGTCGAAGACGTAGTGGCACTTAAAGCAGAAATCGATTGCTGACATTAGAGATGACTGAATAATCGGGCATCTTTTTATGATAACAAAAAAATTGCTGGGGCATTAACTTGTTGCTTCCGAGGCAAAGGACAAAATGCTGGGGACGGTCCTTCTTGTCAATATCTGTGCAGTACTGCTCCACACTAGTCACATCCTGTAAAGTTGGAAGACAAGATTAGTCTTTACCTGCATATATATAATCTGCAGGTGAGCTTCAGTGCTATGCTTGCAGTGTAATATGTTTCTTTCCTCCCAAATGTGTGTTCACCGCTACTGGATAACTCATAAAGAGAAGACAAGGAACTCGCCCGGCTGATTACATGTGCGGTTTATTTTTGTTGCAGTCAATTCCCACAGTAACCACAATTTAATCCTTTAAAAGTAAAGAAAGGAAATGCTTAGCGAATAGACACAGTAAACCCTTTTAGCGAGACACAAATGAATTGATCCGGTTACCCATTAACATGTTACATTAACTATCAATAATAGTGGTGGTCATGCCACAACCCAGTAGTCTTATGTGAATACTACAGAACTACTTAGACCGGGCGTAGTTCTAACAGCTTCAACATACGTGGTTTGCAGTCACACGTGCAATCCTCAAAACAATCCTCAGCAGTACTTCCAACTTTCAGAAATCCATTTCTAAGTACGGTATAAACCCAACTCAGTGACATCCATAAAGTGCTAAACTCAACACGCTTTGCAGGTATGCACGGAGATTATTAATACATAACTTTAGGTAAACTTCATGCTAGCGAATACAGCAAGGGGTTAAAAAGGGATCATAAAACGACAATCCAACCGCCAGGTTGAGAACGCGGAAATTGCCAAATAACGGTAAACCTTAAAAACGGATTTCCGCGTTTTCAACTTTCTCCATAGGCCCAGGTTGAAAACGCGGAAAGTCAAGTGAGAAAGGAAACCGGAAATGGCGAATGCCACGTACTTTTCTCGTAACTCGTACAGAGTAACACATAACTTTCAACGCAATTTTAGTACAAAGAGCGGAAGGGAGGGACCCCGTTTTATAGCTGAGACGGGGTTGGGGGTAGGAAACCATGGACCCACTTTTCCGCGTTTTCAACCTGGCCACGATCCAACCATAGTGAAATAGTACTAGCAACGTTGTCGTTCGCTATTCAAGCAGCACATTATGCCATGAACAGGTCATGCTTAATGTAACTAAACCATGACGCTAACGTTCTTAAAGCAACTCTAAGAATTAGATTATCGTTTACAAAACATGACAGTTGAGAAACCAACATCAAAGAAAGACTATAACTTACCACATTACAGTAACTAGATTCTGCGCTAAAAAGCCGGAACTTTGGTAACGTTGGTGATGCGGCCATGATGTCTACGAACTTTATGCCCTCATAAACTTTCGAATGCAAAACGTTTCTCACGAAACAACTACCATTCTGCTTCAAGTACAGTTATGCTATCAGCAGTACTTTTCAAGCTACTTGGGTAATTTACATCCTGTCTTTAGGTCCAAATGTTCTTACTTGCATATAGAAACATGCAATGTCCCCGAATTCCTGTTATGGTATCCTAATTTTTGTGAACCTGTATGGTGTAGCCAGGCAAATTCATCCTTCCTTCATCCTTCCATAACTGACAAGGTGGTTACTGACCACGCAGTTATTAACAGAGAAACATTTCATTTATATTTAACTTTTTCATTTTGTATGTTGAATTCACATTAAGAGCTTAACTGGTTCTAACCAAAGCTTCATGACACATTCTCACTATCAAGGCAATGTTCCAACAGGTACCCAAATCCCTTAGATCATGTACTGTTCTTTTGAGTTATACTCTTAGCTAAATCATTCTGCTTTAAGTCAAGCTACACTGAACCCATAAACAAATTTTGAGTCACAAGGAAGAAGAGGGATGTAATTTTTTGTGATGAAACTACTTCTCTTCATCCCTCTATCCTTCAAAAGTGTTATTGTTACTTTCATTTCACACGGAATACACACACTTTTTGGAATAAACTTGGGATGTTTTTGTTTTTCCTTTCACTGAAACTCACAAAAATATGTTTAGTAACTTTGAGTTCATGTCGAGCCGGCCACGGCCTTTTTTCCATGTGTCGCTCACTGGCTTGTTTTCCCTATTCCATTGCTTATGCTGAGTCTTTGGTATGACTTGGCCACGGGTCGAACACCAGACCTTCCGGCTGCAAGTCGGATGCTCTGATTACTGGTAGTACTTCCGAAATCCATTCTCTATAGCTTACTATTTACTTGTAATTTTCCGGCATAAACTATCGAATGGGGGTGGTGTCCTATCCGCCGACTGATAAGTATGACATTGTCTAATGGTGCGCGGTCGAGTTTTGCCACAAACAGCTGCTGCCATATCTTTCAGTTTAACAATTCTTTCATAAAAGTGTTCCTCCTCTTCCTCACCCATTTCCATTCTTCGTGATCAGGTTACACAGCCTCCTGATCAGCTAATTTATATTGAGCATTGCCATTCTCCAAGTTTTGCCTTGCTTGAAATAAATTTCTGTGGTAACTGAGACAGTGTTTTTTGTAACTGGACCATCGCAGAAATTCACTACCACATCCGTTCTAAAAAAATGTTTTGTGTGAACGTTTATGTATTAAATCTGAATGTTTGAGGTGCCAAAAAAAATTAGATCATCTTCAACAACTTTCAATAATTTAAATTATATTTTCTTTAGCAAAATATCCCATTAATAATGTGATTTCGTACTTCACAATTCCATTCCTTCAAGAACTTCAGTCTTTGTCCAACTTTGGGCAAAAGTTCCTTTATGGTGTCCTTAGTCGACAGCATAAAAGCTTCTGAATCAATTTCACTTTTTTAGTGATTAAAGGCATCGGACTGCAATGTTCATGATACCGGTATCAACCAGAAAGCCAAAAGGCTTTGTGATTTCTTGCTACGTGGTTATATTGTAACAAGCATGAATTATCCACATGACAAGTATGAGATCAACTGCAGTAACTTTGGTGTCTTGAAACACCACATTAATAAGCCACAACGTCATCACAGGAGCTGTAATGACAGAGACTACATCATATCATTACTAGTGGGGGTTTATTTGCTATTTTTCATAAAATTTACCAATAATTTGAGTTGTTGGAGGTATAGTACCCGAAAGACTAAGTGGAGTGCCACTATAGGATGGGGCGGAGCATACAGAAAATTTCAAAAATCATGACCCCTCTGACAGGTGGAAATGTCATTTCCAAGGCTCGTAGGTAGAATTAAAGTAGTCGTTATTGAGCTTTGCAATAAAATTCTCTTCAATAAAAAAAATTACCATGTACCACTACCCCATTGAATAAAATGCAAAATAATCATTGCCAAATGGGCTTGTGTGCGCAGTCGTATCATAAATGGACACTTAAGAACGTACCATATGGCGTTTCTCCGCCATAATTGTTTCTAGGCGCTGTTCTTCAGTAGTCTGCGCAAGAACTGTGAGGTGAGGGATAATGAACCCCCGACTGTCATTGTGAAAACATTAGCAACAGTGTAAGAATAAAAAATTACAATGTGCTCAAAAGGGGTAGAGTGTGGGCGGTTCCCCCTTTCTCTTCCTCCCCTTGGCTTCGCGCCTGCCTCATGACCAATATAAAGGTATTCAGGCACCATATCTGTTTATAAATACGATTTACTGTTTTAAAACAAAACTTAACGGCCAATCGGGAGGAGGGAGAGCACGTCATTTGATCGACCACAATGCTTTCGATTTCCCCGACTAGTGGACTTTCCCCCATTCCTTTCACATGTGGGGGCATTGCCACCCCTCATTGCCCACGTCAGTAGCTGAGAAATCCCACCGTTCACAGCCTATACTAGGCCGAGGCTAGGCCTACATTGCACACGTGGACTAACTTGCTACTTAATTTGCAAATAGACCCTTACACTATAACGTTAGGCTAGTTCGGTAAAAATGCTAGCAGCTACACTATACATGTATTCACATACGTAAATTTGAACTGATTCTGTTTTTTAAGTCGGAAACGCAAGGAACCAAGGAACCAAAAACGTAGAAAGCCTTAAAAGAAGCATCCACAATTTTAAGGAGAGTCGGATGCTCAGTTGGTCGAGTTCCCAGAATAAGAATGAAGGGCTGAGGCTTCTTCCTTTCTCCCAGTACTCGTGACAGGTATTCAGGGAGGATGGTGCCAACCTGTGAAAAGAAAGATATGAACAATACCTTTGAAGCAGCCAATGAAACCATGAAGTAGGTTCCATGCAGCACAAGATTGTTGGCGGAATATTCTTAAGGTTTGTTGAAGCAATTCTCCTGTCTGACAGAAAAGGAAAAAACACTTCAGCAAGTACACAATGATTGAACCTGCCAGGCTAGTACCCAGCAAATTAGTCTCTCTACAAAGGAGTCCAAAGGCACATACAAATGGACAACGAGATTTAGAGGAAAGCCAGCTCAAACAAGTAAGCGATGAAACAGTAGTTTGTCAAAGTCAGTCAAAACTGTAATTTAAATAAGGTATCTCTCCCACAATATCATGCAAATTAATTGACTTCTCAACAGCCGAGTATCAGCATTTGGGGTTCCCATACACCTCCATTTAACAACATCCTAGATGCTTATGAACCATTGTTAGAGACTCATTTGACTCATTTCTCATTGCACTTTTTCTTGATACAACATTAAGACACGACAACACGAAATTTGACCATCATTAATTTCCTAACATACTCCTAACATCCTGCTTGGCAAGAATCGACTTGATCCATTTACACAGTTTGCTCTAATCCCCTAGTTCTGCCCAATCTTTTCGACAACCTTACTTGACTGTGCATGCTTAAAGATCTTTGTATGGAATCCTGCATAAGATCCATACCGCAAAAGCCACCCTAGATCCACAGATCAGATGATTTAGTGATTGACCCTTTGGTGATCGAAAGTCACATAGGGGAGCTCTGATAACATGACAATTTAAGAGTGGCGTGACATTGCCAAAGTATGCAAGTTTAAGACGTCAAGAGATGGACTCCTGTGATATGTCTTATGCTAGTTGTTTATGTAAGCTTTATTTCAACTTACCATTTCAGAATTTTATATGCCCGGAGGATTCAGAGGGTTTTATTTGGAGGAATGTATTTTATTATTTAACAAGGAATACTGACACTGTGCAACCCTTCACGTCATCTGTTATGCATTTTGATCAAACTTTGAAACGGAGTTCTTAGTTCGCTACCATGCTTAGATTTAGGAATTCCTGAAAACGAAGCTTGGTTATTATATTTCAGTGCATATGAGATCATATGTAAAGACATGTTAACTTTAAGAAAATGTATGTTAAAAGTAAATAATTTAAACGAAGATGACAGTGATAAAACAGTTCTAATTTTTTTAAAATTATTTTTTGCTAAGTCGTTATTTAATTTAAGAAAGACGTTTCAATGCGTCTTTTACTGTTTTTCTTTAGTGATTGTACGTTTAGTTAATTTATGAAAGATGTTTTTGTGTCAATGTGTTTGCTGCTGTTTTACTTTGATTCAAAAGCGTTGTTAAATAAAGAGGGCCAACTAATTTTGAAAAGAAGTTTTTCTGTGTGCATGCTTTGATTTGTTTAGTTATATTGATAACAACGTACATTTCCATATTCCGTTTATGACAGTTTTCCAGTTCCAAACCTCTCATCCTTTCTTCCGGTCCCTCTTACTCCATTCCCACTCACACGAAACCCTAGTCCCACCCACCTTACCCCCTTGCAAACATTAAGTTCATTGTTTTCGACACTTACGCGCTCGCTAATAAATAGTAAATAAAAGTGTTCGCACCTTTTCACTTCATATGATTGCGCTCTTGAGTAATGAGATCATTCTATTATCAGATAAGGAGAGTACACACTATTTACCTAATAAACAGTTTTAACTTCAGTATTAACAGTAAAGAGAGAAGAAATGTGTCTTTTGCTAATTCATTTCCTCTGGCATCTGTTCCGTTCAGCCTATGGGAACACATATCCTGCTCAAGAGACTGCTACGAAGCAAACGTCCTGTGATCCAAGGAAATTAACGAAGCAATGTCAACTAAAAAGGGATAAATCGCTGAGGCACATTTATTATATCTCATTCTTTTGACAAGAACGATTTTGTCGTGCAAAAGGTTTTACGAACTGGTGAGTTTGTTGTGAAGAAAGAAGAATGGTTATGGCTTCTGGCAGTGCCCAAAATGAAAGACAAACTGGCCACAATATACGAACTGGTGCAGAGAGATAGTTCGCCTACCCGCTTAGTCCTTGGCATTTATTTTTCGATTGAAGTAGAAATACGTAGCAATCGTTTGGACGAAACCAACTATGCACTTAGGTTTCCAGACATTGTGCCGTCACATATCGGATATTGCAACTGGGATGAGTGGGCTGAAAAAGACCATATAGGTGAAGTGAATTCAATAGTATAATGAAAAAAAGATACTTATGGGTGAAGCCGGCAAATGTCGTGTCATTTTTAAACTGAACTTATCATGATAGAAAGGGCAAAATGCCTTCATGTCGCGATACACATCTGAGACAGATTTTGTACGACCCTAGGCATCCTGCTAGTTATGGGGACGTTAACAAGCTTTACAGGGAAATCCAAAAGGAAGGAACCCATTCATTTAGGTGAAATCAGAAATTGGTTACAAACGAAAGAAACATATACCCTGCATAAAAGCGTAAGAAAAAAATTTCCTACGAATAGAGTATTGGTCAGTGCAATGGATCATCAGTGGGAAATGGACTTAGTCGATTTAAGTTCTTTGGCGAAATACAACCGTGGGTATGAATTTCTGTTGTCTTCAGGGAGAACACCTTACCAGATTCATACCGATAGAGGTGGTGAATTTATTAATAAACGTGTTCAAAGTTTTTTTAAAAAAGAAGGGAATTCATTATTTCACTACTAACAATGAAACAAAAGCATCGGTTGTCGAGAGATTTAACCGCACTTTAAAAGCAAGAATGTGGAAGGATTTTACTTACCGTAATTCCTTAAGATATATAGATGTCCTTTCAAATCTGGTTATGGGTTACAACAATTCGTACCACAGGTCTATTCAAATGCGCCCCGTGGATGTTAAAAAGAAAAATGAAGAGGACGTATGGTTAAGGGGGTGCTCTACCTTTAATACATTTTCCTCATTAAATGGACCAAATGTTAAATAATGAACTACAATAAACTTTGAACACCGCAAATAAGACCCAAAAAACAAAAAAATTGTAATTAGCAAATCTGCATATTTAATGAGCTAATTTGCATATTTAATAAAACAACTTGGGAAAGCAATAACTTTGTCTACAGAAGCCCAACAACACTGTGTGATACATCAAATGAAAGCTCTCAGTGTGATCTAGGGACTGCTCAGATCAGTTTTTCAATTTCATGGGGTTTTCATTTCATTTTGGTAAATTCCCATCAACTTACGTTTAATTAATGTTTTTTTTTACTTTATTAATTTCAGGATGATTGAACAAACCAGTGCTGACATATGGTGTCCCAAAGAATGAAAAACGGCATTTTGAGAAAAACACGATTTTATAATGATGTGCATTTGCACTGTGGTCTTTATACATATGTATGCACCTACAAATGTTCTGATCTGCCCTCAAGCATCATAAAAGTGTCCAGAGGCATACTGTACACCTTCTGTCTCTCTGAAGGCATCTTCCTGATAAGCCTCACTTATTTTCAGTCCTTTCCTTCTCCTCTTTGCTTTCTCTGTCGATCGTCTTTGAGCAGCAGAGATTCGCTTTCTGTCCCTCTTCTGTGTCACGGTAAGTGTTTCCTGACCAAGATCCAAGTTTAGTTGTGACATTACCCTAAGCATTGCCTTTGCACCCTCATTGAATTCCTGCACACCTAATATTACAGCTACCTCAATTGTTGGTTTAGACACAAATATAGTCTTGGGACATCGCTTCCAGATGACTGAATTGACGCTTTCATTGACATTTTGCGTTTTCTTGCGCATGCATCTTTTCAGCACGTTCTCTTGGCTCCACCTGTGAAAGATAGGCAACAATCGTGTAGAGATGTCTTCTGGTAGAGGCTGGTGAGACTTTGGCGCTACAGTGCTTTGGTTGGTTGCCTTTGCTTTATTGTAGAAGCACCAAGAATCCGGACCCTCTGGGCAACGCGAATGCCTAGGATTTTCATCGGTGCTCATACTATGTGTGAGAATCGCCCAAATTGCTTTCTGCATATCTTGGATATTGTTGTTATGCACAATGGCATTTCTGTAATATGATGACCATTTTTTCATCCTGGCTTGAGTTAGCTTTCCTCTTCCTGAGGCTGGGAGCTTCATCGCCCTGCTGGCATCAACAAAAGATTTCAGTGCGGTGAACATTCTCTTGCTTATGTGATTCACACATTCTTCCTTGTTGATTTCATCTGTGCCATACACCTTCTTCTCATTCAGGTGGGTCACAGTCTTTGTGTCCCCATCACTAAGCACTGTCATGTATCTCATTTTGGTCTTGCTGATGCTTCTCTTCCACAAAATAAGTGCACCCGCAGCCACCATGGAACCTGCAGAACCCTTGTGGTTCGCATAGCACTGGCTTTCATGTCCCTCAAACCACCCAGAGACTGTTTGGCAAGGGTACACTCCTGGCAATAATTACTCAAAACAACATAATCCAGAATTAGACCCGTCAATAGGTCCACCACTAGAAATGCACCATGATGGGAGGTGTGCCCTCTCTTCTGCCAAGTACCATCATATGTCACAGCGTATGCCTCATACGCAGCTGTTACTTTAGAAGTGACGTCACTTAGATGTTCTGCAATTGTTTGGTCAGTTGCAGCTTGCAAATGTTTTGCGTGTCTCATGTAGGTGTTGTTGCTCATACCATGCATATTGAAGGAACGGCAAAATTCTTGCAATCCTGCATGTCCAGTACCTATATTTCTTATGGCTGCTACCATTCGACTGTTAACATCCGGATGTTTATAGGGTTCAACAGTAGGGGAGGTTGCTGTAGACATAATGGGTGAGTCACAGGTTGGACAGTGTAGAACCGGTTTGAGAAAGTCCCTGCCTATTCTGTAATTTGTAAGTAACTCCACTTGATCCACATTCTGGGCAACATAAGGCATTCAGCATGTTGGAAAACGATTCTTCGTGGAGCAGAATGTACCGATTACCACTTTCATCGAATTCAGTCGTATCCAGATCGTTGTAATTGATCTTTCGCTTGGAGGCAGAAGTATCTAAATCCTCATAGATGTTACTGGTAGCCCCTCTTTGCGAACCTTGAGTTGGTGTTACTGTCAGCTGGTCTGGAACAGAACCTGTAAAAAGACCAACAACACAATCACTCAAGAGCTGAGATGTGATATGTTCGACAATTGAAGAGAATTTATGGAACTGGTCTTTTTTTGACACTGAATGGGAGCAAGAGGATCTGCGGGACTGACAAGTAGTGTTGTACTGTTCTCTAACGTTTGTAGGCTGGAAAGTATACCAGTGCCAAGAAACGATATAGGTACTAACTTCTTCTTATGTACAGCTACTATATGGATTTTGCTCAATCACATTAGAACCTGGAATATTTTTTTTGCGAAAAAGAGCTTTTTTCAGAGCGAATTTCCCTGGTGTACAAGATTTCTTGCTTCTCACTGAAACCTATCATTTCTCTGGCGTACCAAAACATTGCTCACACTGTCACACTCACTGTGATTGCCATATCAAGGTTCCAGTTCATTGTAAGTAGGCATAACATATCAATCATACCAACACAACAGCTGAAATATAGAACTCCTTCCAGTTCAAGCCTTATCCCTCTGCTCAAACAAAGAATACCTGCCAATACAGAACATTTTGGCCGTCGTGGAGTGCAGACGTGTTTCGTCTCGCTCCTCTGCTGTCGCTCTACTTGTACTGTTACTGCCACTTTCGCGCCACTGTTTTCAGTTTGTCTGGGTTTGTTTCTGTGGTTGGGTCCCGTTTTCTTTGTTACACTTTTGATTTTCTGTTCCTTGTTTGCGTGGCCTAGTGCCACTTTATCGTTGCTATGCCCGGAGGTCGGGATAGCACGATTGTTAAGTTACATTTTGAGTCGGGTGTGAATGTCACACCCCCTCAAGTTTTTTCGTTGTTTAAGAAAAGGGGATTAGCCCTGAAGGAAATACAGATGTTGCAGGCACTTGCTGCCCGCAACACGTATGACTTAAAGTTCAGGTCGGATGCTGCCCGACGTCAGGGTGTATCTTGCCTTACTGGGCTAGAAGGGCTCACTGTTACCCCATATGATCGCTCTGTGGTGGTAACAGTCCTGTACCTGAACTTTGAGGTCGATCAGGCCCTGGTTGCGAGGGTTCTGGGTCAGTACGGAACTGTCTCGGATATGCGGTGGGTCACCTACAGTGAAGGTGATTTAAAGGGCATATTGAACGGAAAGAGACAGTTCCGTATGGTACTGAAGAGGGATATTCCATCCTTTCTCTTCATAGGGGGATCTAAGGCCCACATCAGATACTTTGGGCAGCCCCGCACCTGCTTCAAGTGCGGAGAAGAGGGGCACGAGGCCAAGACTTGTCCGAATAGACGCTGTGGCAAGTGCCTACAACTTGGACATGACAAGGCTGAGTGTCCCAACCAGGTGCGGTGTAATCTGTGTGGAGGGGAGGGACATGTGTCTGGCTCCTGCCCAACATCTTACTCTGCCCGTGCCAGTGCGGACGGTGGGCCAACGCAGGATCCCTCACAGGGTCCCTCTCCGGATCCCTCGCAGTCAGGGCCTGAACCAATGGAGGAACAGGGTTCCCCTTCACTTGATGAGGTAGCTCATCAGGTTTTGGAGGAATTCAAGGCCTCCAAGCAATGTGATGATGGCTCCCCTGAGGCAGGCTCTCCATCACCCTCCCCACCACCACCCGGGGAGAATGGAGCGTTAACTGTTGACGATGACCTCCAACTGTCATCAGATTCGGAGTCCGATTCTACCATGTCAGTTCCTGGGGGACCTGTCTCAGAACCCCCACCAAAGGACCCACCACCCGGGGAGAGCTGGTTTGACTTATGTGAGGGGGCGTCACCCGAAACAAAGTTGACAAGGTCGGCTTCAGGCGATGCTTTAGATCAGGGAGTCCATCCTCCTGAGCCATCCACTTCAAATTTGGGTAATAAGAACGCCAAGTCAGGGACAGATGGGTAGATACACATTCCCCACTCCAACATGTCGGGTCCCCTGTCCCTCATGACCCTAAACGTAAATGGCTTGAGGGACAGTCGGAAGCGATCCCGAATTTTTCAATTTTGTAAAGCACTAGGCGTGGACTTCGTTTTCCTCCAGGAGACTCACATTGTAAATGAGGACGATGTCTACTCCTGGTCCTATGAATGGGGTGGGGGTTTGCATGCGCTCTTTGGTACTACGTCGTCGTGTGGCTCTATTATTTTAGTTTCACCAAGATGGACTTCCCTGGTTGGAAAAGTTGATCGTGATCATGAAGGCCGGTTGGTATGCATCACCATCAAACATCCGTGTGGGAGCTTCTGCCTGTGTAATATTTATGCACCCAATCGGCCTTCAGATAGGAGGAACTTTTTCACTACCCTACCTGCCTTCGTTCCTGGCTCTACCCCTTGCATCCTGGCTGGAGACCTTAACTGTGTCCCTGACACACGGTTCGACCGAATGTCTTCGTGCGCATCGTCGAGCTGTGATGTCGGCATGGCGGAATTGGACATATTTATAAAGAATCACGACATGGTTGACGTTTGGAGGGTACAACACCCCGGGCTACCCATGTTCACTTGGCACCGCCCTGATGGCTCGGATGCCTCAAGGTTGGACCGGGTGTACTCTCCACCTGCCCTGTCTCCGAGGTGCTGTGAAATCGTGACATGTCCAATTTCGGACCATGATGCAGTTACTGTCTCCTTTCGGCCCCCAGTGTCATGGCCAATAGGGAGAGGGTCATGGAAAATGAACACTGATGTTCTGACGGAGGATGACTATAACAAACAGTTTAAGGCCAGGTACGGGGGGTGGCGAACATTGAGGCCGGCCTTTTCATCGGGTTTGGAGTGGTGGGACGATGTGAAGTCCCGCATCAAACAGTTTACAGTCGAATACTGTGTAGCAAGGGCTCGTCGAAGAAGGGAAGAGTTCCTCTCGCTCTGCTCTAGGGAGAGGAACGGGGACTCCTCCGCGCTTGACGCAATCCAGCGGTATCTTGATCAAAAACTACACGGGGCTCGTGTCCGCGCTCGAGTGCGTTGCGTGGAGGCGGAGGAAAGACCAAGTATTAAGTTTTACCGAGACGTCACGAAGTACGCCATTGATCGGCGCATAAAGGCAGTCCGTGACGTCCATGGTGGGGTACAGAAGGACCCTCTCGACATCGTAGAGGTATTTAAGAACTTCTATGAGCAGCTTTATACTGCAGCAGATGTCGATGAGGGCCTTCAACAGTCCCTGTTAGATAATTTTGTTTGGGCCCCTTCCGATGATGAGAACCACGAACTTGGTTCTCCGTTGACAGTCGACGAGCTCTGGAGGGCGGTGGCGAAGATGAAATCCGGTAAAGCCCGTGGGTCCGACGGTATTCCGGTTGAATTTTATAAACGCTTCTGGAGTACCGTTGGTCCCGATCTGCGTGATGTATTCGTCTCCGCCTTCCTTACTGGCTCATTGAGCCCTTCGCAGCGCACAGGTGTGATAACGTTGTTGCCAAAGTCAGGGGATCCCCTTGAACCGAAAAACAAGCGGCCAATCACCCTGTTGAACGTGGACTACAAGATCCTGGCAAAAGCCCTTTGTAACAGGCTAGGCACAGTTATGCCGGATCTTGTTGGACCTTTTCAGACATGTGCGGTGCGGGGACGCTGTGTTCAGCAGAACCTCTGGTTGATGCGGGACTTAGTTGAATATGTTATTGACCGTGACCTCCCATGTGCGCTTGTCTCCCTCGATCAGGAGAAGGCCTTTGACATGGTTGATCACGGCTTTCTCCTAAAAGTGTTGGCGAAGTTTAATTTAAACCCAGCTTTTGTTGCATGGGTTAATTTACTGTATAATAATGTAAACGGTTGTGTTGTGAACGGCTTTTCATCGGACACCTTCCGAGTCCAGCGCGGGGTACGACAGGGGTGTCCCCTCTCACCTCTCCTTTATGTTTTGTTTAGTGAATCCCTTGTAAGAGCCTTTCAAGTCGACCCTTTGTTCCGACCATTCAATATTCCTGGTGGATCTGAGGTCAAGTGCCTTCAGTACGCTGATGACGTCACTTGCGTAGTCTCTGACCTGGCCTCCTTCAGGGCCCTTACTGGCACACTGGCTACCTTTCAAAGAGCAACAGGTGCCAGACTGAACCCAACCAAGACCAAAGGACTTCGTCTAGGTGGGTGGCGATATAGGCAACTGCCCTTCGCGGCATCGTGGGTGGATGGTGCATTAAAAATTAATGGTATATGGTTTGGTTATGGTTCGCCGGAGTCACTTACCTGGAACGAGAAAGTGGACCTAGGTGGTGGAGGCTAGGTTGAAGGACTTCAGGGATCGCTACATTAGCCTGTTGGGGAAGGTTACTGTTATCAATCGTTTCGTTTACCCTCTCTTGTGGTACCCGGGCACTGTTCTGGTTGCTCCAGATGGTGTCCTGGCTCGACTCGAGAGGGCCGTGTTTAGTTTTTTATGGTCAGGGAAGACGGAGTTGGTCAAAAGAAGGGTGGTATATCAGGACCTTAGGGAGTGGGGGATTGGGCCTTGTACATTTCCCTTCCAAGCTCCGTTTTCTCCTGACCAAATGTGTTTATAGTGCTGTTGACAGCAACATGCCGTTTGCCTATTTTGTTCGATATTGGGGAGGGCTTTCTTTCCGCCGTTTTTTCCCCTCCCTATTTAGCAACAGTGCTCCCCACAGCTGGAGGCCCACGAAGGCCTACGGCCACATGAGGGACACTCTCCGTATTATATTGTCCGTGGGGGACGTCTCGCAATCCAGTGCGGGGACCCAATATTGGGCTATTTTTGATGAATTGGTGGGCCACGTCTATCCAAACGACTATGCTTCGGGGCCGGAAGTGTGGAGTGTAGTTCACAGCAGGTCACTTGACTTTCGCCGGCGAGACCTGTTGTGGCGCATTGCGCATGATGCCATTGTAACCAACCTCAAGCGCCACCGGTGGCGTCTTGGAGATGGCATTTGCCCCCGCAATGGATGTACAAGATGGGAGAGTGTTCCACATGTGTTTTGGCAGTGTGACTTTGTGGCCCTCCTATGGGAATGGTTTCAAGTCCTGACTGATCGCCTCACGTTTTGTAACACATGGACGGTCAGCCGGGACTACGTTTTGTATGGTCTCTCTCCCCCATTGTGCAACACAAGTGTTCGCGAGATACTTACCTTTATATCGGCCTCCATAAAGCTGGCCGTATGGAGAGACCGTTGTAATATTGTTTTTAGGGGTGAGGGGCGGCCTGCGGACGTCGTGTTGGCATCGGTGAAGGCGGAGATTAGGTTGAGGGTTGAGTCCGACTTCGTTCGTTTGTCTAGGTCGACGTTTGGCAGACGGTGGGGTCCAATTGCTTCGGTGCGGGCGGACCGGTTGGTATTGAAGTTGTAATTTTTTGTGGTTCCTGTTCATATGTACATACACTGTATTTGTGTGGTTCTATTACCGTAAGGAACATAATTTTCTGTTTCATTTGGTAGTGTGTAAATAGTTCGCGTTTTGCTTTTCCTGAGCCGGTTTGAGTTTGTATTTGTTGTTTCTGTGCCGTTTCCTATGCACTTAAAAAGTAATACAGAACTATAAATTAACTAAGACTAGTGTCAATGATACTGTCATCTGGACCAAGGCACTCAGCCTACACTTTTTATACACCATCCTTCCCTTCTTTATGCAAAACTCATTTCAATTCTGTCCCCATAATACTCTAGATACACTCGCACAGCTGATATTCAGTTTCTCTCACATGTAACATTAGGCCTTACGTTGGCATTGTTGCCCGGGCTTCTTGTAGTCCTATCACCACTCGATTTTTCTCTGTTCACCTTCAGGATATTTCTCTTGTATTACTTCTTTCGGAATACCTTGTGGGTTCTACTCTGTTTTCTTGGCATTTTGAAGTATTATAGCCAAAATCAATCGGATACAGCAACAGATAACGATTAGAATATCAGTACAACGTTCACAAATGGATTTCATACATTGTTTGTTTGTAAGCAGCTTCTGAACAGTGGTTTCAGCAAAACCCGGAAGTGACAGCATGCTTTATAGAACAAGCGCTCTGATTGGTCAATATGGTGAAATTTTTCATTTCGTTGATAAATTTGACGAATCAAAAAGTGTTTAACATTTTCTACATTGAAGATGGCAATTTTTCTTAGCTTTCAAACGGTACCAAATTTACTCATTTTGGGCAATATTTGACGAAGTTATTAAAAAACATTAGAAATTTACATAAGCTTGTAATATATTGCCAGATTATTAACAAAATGAGAGTCCTGTGGGTATTTCCACCACCTGGAACTTTTTCCCCACTGTTTCAACTAACAATTAATGGGCGAAAGAACATTTTACCAATTTTTCCCCCAAATGAAGAAATTTAGGGTAGAGCACCCCCTTAAAGTTATACCCCATGAATACACAGAAACCAACTTTTAACTTAAAGCGTAAGTTGGGACACAAGGTTAGGATCGGAAAATGACGTATTCACCATTGTGAAAAGAAAGTCTAAGCCAATCCCCGTGTACAAACTGGAAGACTGGAATGGCGATGCGAACGAAGGTGATTTTTATGAACAAGAAATGCAAGGTGTTGGACTTGACGATGACGCACTATTCAGAGTTGAGAAAGTTTTAAGAAAACGGAAGCGTGGAGGACAAATTGAATATTTCGTTAAATGGAAAGGGTACCCAACCAAGTTTAACAGTTGGGTAACGGACATTGACGACATATCATAATGGCATCGCACTTTTTCGTGACGTTGCCCAGTAATAGTTCTTATCGTTACTTTCCAAATATCACTCTCTGCAGTTTTACCACCCAATTAGCCGTGCCAATCGTTTTATCAGGATCTTGGGAAGTGGCACTGTGTGAAATTCAGTATCCGTTTAACTGGCATAACGTTACAGCATCAAATTGTCTTATGCGTCTCAATGACAAAGAAATTTGTATACCACATGGATATTAAGACAGCATTGAAGACATACGCAAAAATCTTCTGTGAGAATCAGCTCTTGGGGGACTTGGTTTAACTCTCGGATTTCGTTGAACAAGTTCCAGGAAAAAACCCATAAAAAGGAAAGCAACCCCAAGAAACGTCAGAAATCGTCGAACCAAGCGTGTGAAAAGGTCTCTGGATATCTGTGACGTGTGATCATTACTGCAACCATGGCACTTGTTCATAATCTATCATGGGAATGTGCGAAGTCAGAGCTGGATTTATTTACAGTGCCGCAAACACAAACAAGCATAGTAAAGGGTAACTGGATTCAATATCACCCTCTCACTAATATCACCCTCTCACTAATATCACCCTCTCACTAATATCACCCTCTCACTAATATCACCCTCTCACTAATATCACCCTCTCACTAATATCACCCTCTCACTAATATCACCCTCTCACTAATATCACCCTCTCACTAATATCACCCTCTCACTAATATCACCCTCTCACTAATATCACCCTCTCACTAATATCACCCTCTCACTAATATCACCCTCTCACTAATATCACCCTCTCACTAATATCACCGATGCAGGGCCTATACAATTCTCCGTGCAGGGATCGGCGTCAGATTACTTAGACCTTTCCCAGACATTACTTCACGTAAGAACTAGAATTGTTCAAAGTAATGGGATGATCTTCCTCAAGATGCAAACGTGGGCCCCGTGAATTTGATGCTACAATCTCTCTTCTCTGAGGTGGATGTGACACTTAATGATCGATTAGTGTCACCTTCCACCAATACCTACCCATACCGCCCTATGTTAGAGACACTGCTCTCGTACGGACCAGAGGCAAAGGAATCGCAACTCACGGGAAGTTTATAAGATAGCGCGGGGAAGATGGACTCGTGCAACCCTAATGCAGATCCGAATGTGGGAGATTAAGGTTTCAAAAAGAGGTACCAATTTGTCAGCAACAGTAACGTTGTAGACTTGCTTTGCCCTTTACACTGCGACATGTTTGCACAACAGAAGTTGTCATTTGGTGGTGCGTCACGTGAAACTACATCCGGAGGTAGCCTTGGCACACGCTAAAGCCTTAGAGCAGGGTACTGCTAAATACCCCATCGACAGAGTAGAAGTCACGACAGTTTCAATCCCGAGAGGAAACCTTCTTTTCAAGAGGGAAAGCTTATTTTTAGGTAATCTTCCTAAGCGGGTATTGATAGGGTGTATCGATACAGAAGCCTTTAACGGCGCTTACAACAAAAATCCGTTTAATTGTCATCATCACAATTTAAACTTTTTGGCGTTATACGTCGACGGAGAACAGTTACCTTGGAAACCACTGCGCCCTAATTTTGCGGATGGACTTCACATTATGTGTTATCAGACTATCTTTTCTGGTTTAAATTGCATGTTTCACGACAAAGGCAATCATATCAGCCGAAGCGACTATGCAAACGGGCTACACACTGTATGCCTTTGACTTGGTCCTGACTTGGCGAGCGGTGGTCACTTCAATCTTCGCAGAAACGGTAATGTGCGCCTTGAAATGCAGTTTGATCATGCTTCGACCAGAAGCGTGAGTGTGATTGTGTACGCCGAGCGCGACGCTGTGGTAGAAGTGGATAAGCATCATAGTATTTTTGTGGACTTCTAATGGACACGGCACAGCTACTACGCGTTATCAATTCGGGTAAAATTCTACCCATTCTTTGCCGAGGCGTATACCCTTCAGATTGCTTACCCGTTAGATCTGTAAGCCCTCCCTGGTGTTTCATCGCCAACACAGATAACAAGAGCCCAAGGGCACTTTGGTTCCTTGCGTAGTGAAGTTGCTGTAACTTTCAACCCAGCCTCAGTGGTCTGAAATTGCAAGGCAGTAGTAAGAAGTGGAGGAGGTCATGTTTCTGGAATTCATACAGTTCATGTGTCTTGCGTGAGAGAGATATGGTGACTCTTGTACTGTGGATTCCATATATGTTAGTTCCATACTGTTGGGTGTAGAGGCGCATATATGGCCAATCGAAACTTGAATCCATTGCTTCATTCTTTGGTGAACACTTGCTGAAATGTTGGTACTTTATCTTGGCTTTCAATGTCATAAAGAGGTCATACTTATGAAGTGTGACAATTACTCAGCTCCCTCCAAGCTTAGCTGGTCTAAAAGTCCCCTCGATTCTGCGACTTATCACTTTCCTTCCTCCCTTTCCGTTTGGTGTGAGGGGGAGGGGGGTAGGTTTCCTGTATTTTTCGACATCCTCCATTGCATCCCAGAATTTCTGTTCCACTAGCTACGTCAGTGCAGAGGAAATGTAATCACATGTTGACTTGGTGAGTGGTTTAGGTGCATTCCCCCCCCCCTTCTGTGCTGGCTAAAAGTAGAAACAGGAGGAACCAATAAATGACACTATAGCTGGATGAAGCTGGTTACATTTGTCTTTATTTCTACTGTGTTCAGTGAAAGCAGGTTGTTGTTTACACTGCTGGATTATATGCATATTGACTAAGTGAAAAGTTAACATTTGCAGTGTGATGCTCTGGAGGCAAGGCCGAGTAGCATGTCACTTCCTGAACGTTGCAAATGCACACTTCACAGCTTCTTCCAGGTATTTGATGAAGTGGTAGACCTGTGTGGTCCATGAACAGCGTTGATTTGATAGGAAGAAATTGTTTGAATAATAACGAAGCATTAGCAGGCAAAAAGTTTACTTTTACAGTTTCTGTACAGGACTGCAGTTGGTATAGGTGAAAATGAAGCCACTGCGAACACAAAGAGAAAACACAAGAGATGTATGGTAAATCCATAGATGCTCTCTCTAAATTATGTGGTGGGCAATAAATAGTGTAACTTGAAGAGAGAGTGTTGACAACATCAGTATATATGGAGGTAAACACAAAGAGAAAACAGAAGATGTAAGACAAATCAAAGGATTATCTTAAACTGTGTGTTGGGCAATAAGTAGCTCTACTTGACAAAATATTTGCCCATGTGAAAGGAAATGGAAAATTGAAGACATCAGTATGTATGAAGGTGAGTAATAGTAAAAGAATCGAAAACGTGGTTCTGCCATCATGTATGGTCATTTATAGATATAAATCTTTGAAATGGAGCTTTTGCATTGGACGAAAATGTCCTTCTTCTTCGAGTGATTTCTTACCCGGATTTTGTCCTCTGGTAGTAAATTGGTGATGATATTATTTGAATTGGCTTTACAATAGGGATCTTCCAGGTGGGGAGGAAGGGGCAATCACAATGCCATGAAACTTAGTATCAATTTAACAACAAAAAGTGATTATGAATTGGCTTACCACAGCTACTGTACTCTGCACTTGGAGCATTTCAATTGTGGTTATAATACAGTGGTTCATAGGATATCAGAATAAGGAATGCAGAAGAGATTCCGAATAAAGGAATAGTACCCTGAAAACGGTGGCGTGATCCTGTGAATGAACATATTGTTTCAAACTACTTCATTCTTGATACAGCATGCAAACAGTTGCAAAGAGTTTGTGTCACACTGTCACAATGGTACTCTGACAGCAGGGTACCAGTTTGGAACCTGGTATCCACTTGTGTTTCCACAGGTAAGCGAACTAGGATATATAAGCTCTCAGAACACTTATAAACAAACTGGATTCATGGTGGGGCCATAGTGTAGCAGTTTTTGCATTTCAGTAGTTATTAATTCTTTAGATATGGAGCTATTTGAATGATGATGAAGTCACCAACGATCCTCTACAGGAGATCATTGTAAGAACTGTTATTTGTGTATCGTAGTGACAGTACTTTGATCTTTCTCAGAAGGAGTTGTGTTAAACAAATAATGTTGAGACCCACGGAATAGTAAAATTGTTCCCTCATGGTGCTGGGAGGAGGCTATTCCAGTTGGCTTCACCTTGTTGAATATTTCATTGGTTTTCAACTCAAGCACATATTTTGTACTATTTGACTCATAAACATTCATGACTTGTATATTAACTGGTGTTGTGAGCTAAAGTATTACTTTTTCTTCGGTGCTGTACAGCTGGTTGTGGGTTTGCTGGTTGAAGAGGATGTTGCACGGGCCAAGTGTTCGACAACTGAGCCTCTCAATGAAAGGATGTACTGTACTTCATTTACTCTCTCTAAGGTTTCTTCAACTGTCTTTCCCTTCAGAAGTGCTGCAGTTTCAAATGCTGGTAAGGTATACTGTCCTAATGCACCATCACTAGTCAAGACTGTGATGAGGAGGCTGCCATCTTGTTGATCAATGCCAACAATACACCCTGCTTTTTTGATGGCGGAGGTACATGGACCTGCAAAAATTAGAAGTAGAAAAGAAATCCAATTTGTAGGACTATATATGATTATAAGCACTGATTTGACTGAAGGTATTTTAAGTATGGAGGTATGACTACGACGGAATTATTGTGTATTTGCTCAAGTTGGGCGTAAGTCTTTTAACAGTACACAGATGCCGTTGGAACCCCCAACTTTGTTTGAAAACTGATAATGATGAGTTGTCACGCAAATGGTCACTATGAGAATTTTGTCAGTATCCGTACAAGTTTGTTGACCGCGGAGCAGTTAAAGAATTTTCAATTACGTAAGCCACCAGTGATGGATAAATTAGTAATAACTCTGATTGACAATGGTATACAAGAGTAGTTCATCCTTTAGATAATGTAAAAGGATTGAGCTGATTTGAGATATAACAGGAGTGATATAACAGGAGTGATATAAGACGTTCTACTATAATGTGTGAAATGCAATGACTTTCTTACGGTACTCTGGAACTTCACTTGTTTTTAAGCTTGGAGAGGAGTGTTTGTGTGAAATTTTTGGTAATTGTGATTTCGATTTTCTTGCTTCTCTTGGAGAAATAATGTTATTCATATTTATGCCAAAGTATGTATTCTTTCAGGAATGTGTATCCAAAATATGATTGCAAGCTTTTCTCACGAAGATGAGGCTTAGGACTGCAGGTGAGCTTAGATTTCCTTTTACAGTTTACAATAGCAATACCATGCATACAAAAGTTGTGGATGCAAACGTTGTGATGCACACTGTAATGGTTAGATTGTTACAATGCTGAAGCTTTTCGGTCATGGTGGTGATGGTTAGGTAGGTACCATGCTGCAGCTTTTCTGTGGTGTAGGCTAGATTGCTATGATGTTGCAGCCTTTAAGGTGAAGGTCATCCTGGGGGCTTGTCACTCTGGATCTCAGAGCGATATTTTACACAAACTTGTATTAAAGCATTACCTTGAAGTCGGTTTCAGGTGAAATTATGCAGTTAAACTTACGGTAACGGTTGTCTCGTTTGTGGATGAGAGAGAGAGCTTTCGCAAATATTTGTGATCTCGGGGCGCTACCTACGATATGGCGACTGGAAATGTGGTTTCTTCTTTTTTTTATGTTTCTGACTTTTTTGTTTCTGCGAAATTGTTCAATGGCATTTGGTGATAAAAGTCAAATTAAATATACAAGTAGCTGTATTTCATCATATTCATCATATTTTTCAGGGATGGATAAGCTGAAAGTAGTGGACATATCCATATGTGTGTGAATTGGCACACCCTATACTGTTGTGCAGGAAGAGTCTTCCACAGGTATATATCTGGTAACTTTGTTGTGATTTGGAGAAGCACATTTGATTGTGTGAAATGGTAAATTGTGTGCAAAAGTGTCATTGTATGGCCGTGGTTCGCATTTGTAACTTCATATTGATTCTTTACATTTGTTTTACTTCAGGGCAATCAATTGTTGGTAAGATTTGTTGAACTTGATTGGAATCTGTAAAGAAGCATATATTCTTGCTTCAAGAGTTCAGCAGATATCATCTTGGTACTTCTTGAACTGCAACAGGAGGACAGCCCTACAGTGATATCATTTGCTGATTTTTGGAGTGTTATGACGATACAAGGCTATTGTAGGCAAAACATTGTCATTGAACTGTCAAGATATCTTACCTGTACGACTTCACCACAGACAGTGAGCAATGGTGGGACTGTGCCAGATGGTGGTAACTTGATATCTTTTAGTGCAGTAAGTTTAGGTGGAGGAGGAGTCACCAGGTTCTGGGCTTGCTGTAAAATATTGTGACGTACTTCTTTCAATGGAATGGAGAGTATGACTTGAGTTGTTTTGTTGATTAATATGCATGATCTCCCATTGTTGACATGACGTAGTAGGACCTTTTGCTTTTTTGTAGTTTTGGGACTAGTTTTTCTTCATAGCAAATAGCTTTTATGGCACCAGTTTGATCAGCAAGTCCGATAACAACATTTTTTCCTTGTTGCTTAGTGGCTACGAGGACTCTCACTGCTTTGGCATATGGTCCGTATGTTTGCGGGGCCTCTGAAATGGTTGAAATGGTTTCCATCTGAAAGAAAATTGAAGTGGAAATAATTCAATATTGGTTAGATTTTCAGTAAGTGTATTTGTAGATATTGCCCAAATTTGTAAGTGATAAGCTGTACACATTGAAGAGGTCTGGGGAACTTGAGGGTGAATGCTATGATATTACTGTTAGTGGCAATGAGACGCACAAAGATATGATGGGGTAGTTAGGAGAAACTCCCCCAGGTAATTTGAATTCTAGATGTGCTGTGGTGTGATTTCCCAGTATTTACGAAGCATACAATATGTCCTGATGAATTACTTCACAGCTTTTGTAACAAACAAGTTATGTCATTGAGGAAAGTGGTGCGCAGGAGGTGTGCTTTTTTGTGGATCAGCGCCTGTTTAATTTTGGTTGTATCGTAGCTGTAGGTGTATCATATAGTTGTGTGGTCTACAGCAAACAATGGAAATGTAAGGTAGAAGCAGTCTGGTCATGCAATTTTGCAACCAGATTGTAGTAGGCATTATTCCATTTGATGTAGTATATTATGCATGAAATGAACTTGTGTGTCCATCATACTTTGATTGACAGATCCATCAGTTGTGGGCATTGCAGTCATTATTAAGGTCAGAGATGTGTGAATGCACTTAACAGAGCAGCATTGCATGCTTTTTGATTTTAGCAAAGGTTGATTGTGATATGATGGGTGGGTAGTATATTTGCAGTTTTGGTTGTCTCAACAAAACCTATCCACATATTCAGAAAAGTCACTAAGGTCAATAGAGGTCAAATGGGGTCATCTGTGGTCATGACATGCATTTCACATAGACAAACAAGACTTTGCATTACACCACCCCCTTAAAATGTTGGAGAGATATCAACAAAACATCACTTTCCGGCCTTTTCACCCTTTAATACTAATAACATTAGTGTTACTGTATTTTCTCCACCTACCTATCTATTTTATTCTGAAATTGTGTCATCATTTCAACAATGGACACCAAGTTACAGCAACTCAAAGAAATTCATTTTTCCTCTGATGATCCTATAAGACCTTTGTTAATACCACAAAAAAAAAAACAATAGGGCACATCTACTTAATATCATACACGCACACACCAACTTCGAAAAACATTCACCACTCCAATATTGAGTTATGGTGTAACATACCACACATTCATATCTGTCACACACACACACACATACATACACATGCCACAGTGACTGCAAAGGTAAAACACAGGGTTTTAAGAGTTATTTCAACTTGATTCTTTTGATAGTGTTTAAATTGCTTTCTTTGTGATTTGAATGTGTTCATTAGTACTTTCAGAATTTTACAACTAGTGTTATTTGAAGAGTGCAAACCAATGTGTGTTGACTGGCATTATATAAAGTAGTAAATGTACATGTTATTTCATTTGACATTTGAAGGTCTTGCAAAATTATGTTGGTTTATGGTCACTGTAATAGCTTTCAAGAACTCGACTACCAGTTATTTTACTGCTTGGAATGTTGGTGTATATGTGATCCAGGCAAGAGTTCTAGTCTGTTCTAGGGAACAGTATGACTTGTTTACAATTCATTTTCTTTGAAAATAGAGAAAGAAGTTTCTTTTTGTCTGTTGTATCTTCCAGCATGTCAACAGTGAAATCACCAGTTATTAATGTAGGTTGTGAATGATCAATGTGATTTGATAGGTTTTCAAGTGCTTGAAGAAATTGCTGAAATGGAACTTTTTGAGACCGGTAAACTACTGCAATTTGAGTAAATCCAGCAGGTGTCAATTTGGTTGTCAGGGTAATTTCAATATTGCTTGCATTTAGTATTTGTTCAGTCAGTGTTGTGATAGAATCTCTTGTGTAAATGGCAATGCCATATATTTGTGAATAGTGTAAATCCTTCAATGAATATTTCATTATTTGTTACCATTCCTGACATGTGGCATTCTGTGAAGAGAAGTATGTCAGCAGATAATATAGTCTTATCGTTTCTTATGTCAGAAACATGTTTCTGTTTTGATCGCACATTTTGATGCGATATTGTAGTATTGTTTACAGTTTCATAGTAATTTATTCACGACTTCATTGATCGTATTGAACGCAAGAAGTTTACTTCTTTCACAACATTTTGATCAAACATTGATATTTCCTGGATTAAGGTCAATTAAGTATAACACATGGAGAAATGTTACTCTGCTGAGTGCAACATAGTGAATATGACACTGTGATCTTCCACCTGACATGTCTATAGCTACCTCCTGCAATGTATCTCCTTGACATCTGTGGACTGTCTTTGCAGTTGCTGGCCTGAGGGGAAACTTTTCTCATAATTTCTGCATTTTTGTTAGCCTTATAGAGTGTTTTCTTTTTACATTTACCCACCGAAATATCATCAAACTGTACCCAAATAGTGTGAATGTGGTTTTGTTCTACATTTTCCAATGAACGTGACAATACCTGAGGCACCAGTGATTAGTCCATCTTCAACTGAAACATCGATACATAGGTCCACTCTTTGTTCTATACCCAAGCACAGTTCTGTGAATAATCCCATTGTCTTGTGTGGGTCATTTGGTATGCATTTCAGTATTTTCTCTTTGTCACATTTTGGAACATCTACAACAACATCTACAGATCTTAATATAAATTTTTCAGTATCAAGTTTGGAAAATACTTCATTGTTGTAAGCATTTACTTTCACATTTGTTCGATAGACATGTGTGACATTTTTGGGAACATTATCATTTATAATATGTCTTGTGTTCAAGAGCATCAAATCATCATTTGTATGATTACCTTCTCTTAGTCTGTTTAGAAGTTCTGCAAAACTTTGGTCATCTTTTTGACGCATGACCATAAATTGGATGCTAGCGGGCCATAATCCTCAGTAAGGTCACTAAATATCCATCCATCAAATACTGGTTTGAGTTGAAAGAGATCACCTACAGCTATTATGCTCACACCACCAAATACATTCTTTGTACCCATCATTTCGTGCAGTCTTTCATCTATGTATGTGAACATTCCATTACCAACCATAGACATTTCATCAATGAAAATGATCTTTAAATTGTGAAACTTAACTCTAAGTGAGCTTTGTAATGGAACCCTTGACTAGCTGGGATGTGTAAAGCACTGTGTATGGTAGTGCCTTTGATGCAACAAGTAGCCTTGCCTGTCGGTGCCGTCATTTCCGGGCTGGCTAGAATAGTACCTTAAAAGGGCATTGTAGAGAGCTTTCAATACTTGTGACTTGCCTACACCAGCACCACCAGTGAGAAATGTATACAGAGGTTCTTACATGTTTGGTTTTACACCAGTGCAATATATGGTAGAACCAGAATGCAAAAATGCATTGCGGTTTCGATGATCCGATTAAGAATATTTTTGCGGAATCTAATATAATAGCATTAGTATATACTGTGTCACATTGAGCTACGTACGCTTTATATGAAGTACGAGATCTGCACAAGCTTCCTTTCTTGAGATCATGCCTCCATGTTCACAATTTGACACTTGTTGACATGAAATGACCTTCTACCTCCATTAAAGACTGACGTTCTTGTGCTAAATGAGATACGACTACACACTGAATACCACATCTGCCGAAGCTTGCCTTCATGAGATAATATGTTTACAAGAATTCCACACTGTGACCCTGTTAGCCGTAAATGACAATTTTTGTAAATTCAATGAGATAAACCTACAATCTAATTGGGAGATCTGCCCAAGTTTTCCTTCTTGAAATATTTTGCTTACAATATTTTCACAATTTGGCCCCTGTGACCTCCGCCAAATTCAACAGGAATCTGGTAATCAATGTGACACACTCACATACCAAATGTGAAGCTATGTCGGTAGGAGCACTACGCATATATCAGTGTACATGGCTGCTCCATACCTAAATGGCAGGAAAATATTCGCTTCACCACTTTAACTCTGCAATCAATTCAGACATGATACATTCTGTAACAACCCTGAAAAAGTATGCAAAGTTTACATTTAGAAGTGTTGGTAAATTATTTACACATCCCCTGTGGCTGTAAGCCAATGTGATTGAGCTGAGCTTGGTCTCAAATGCAATTTTCTCCACTCTTTTTTAAGTTTAATGTGCAAAGTTTTAGTGTAAAATATGCCATCCTGTTCCTGATGACCCTGTATTAGCTTAGCAATATATCAGGCAACATAAAGCACATTTTCAAACAGTTTGTGTCAAAATTTACTTCAAATTCTTAGTCTAGTCTGTTCCTGTACAGTAAGTGTAGGGCACCAGTAATACATGTGTTGGCTAGGATCTATCCCAGTACTACGTATATATGTTAGGCTACAGCAAAAGTCACAAGTCACTCGGAACTAAAAGTTGCGAAAATGATGCGGATTGCTAGTTTGGGGTGTAATGCACATGCCATGCAAATGTTTTTGTGAGATCCAACTATGGCTTTTGTGACTGAAATCTCTTACTTTAGGGAGTCTAAAAACTTAACAATATTCGCAGTTTGCATCAACAGGAAGTTGTCTTTGAAATATAGGTTGGGTAAGCGTTCGTTCCGACCAGGGAGTTGCTATTTGACAATAGCAACTCCCTGTTCCGGCCGTACTGCCTTGCATACGCGAATAATACGCGATGTACTGCATGTGTACGTGTGTCGGCTACTTACATGGGCAGTATGTACTTGAAACGAATTTATCACTCTATGCAACGTTAACAAAACAGACAGGTTTATTATATCCTGCTCTATGGTGTGCAACTGACTCAGTACAGTACATGCAGTACAGGGAGAATACTTTTTGGCGGGACTTACGAGGAAAATGTTACTCCATGTTTCTTCAACACGAGTTTTCCAATTTGTAGTAACGAAATGGAAACATGCACTCCTCTTTTTGCTATTCTAATGTATCTAATATGGTAAAGTACAGCCATATATTATTATGTATGTGCTAAACCTGAAGTTAACAATATGAAATTAATATGAGTGGTCAGATCAGACACCACAGAATATAATATACTCAAGCTTTCATAAATGGCCTTGTTCCACCAGTTTTTATTCAGTATGCTGTTCTACTGATATTGTACAATATGTCTTTAAAGATTAATGATGGAAGGGCATCTAAAGACAAAAGTTCAAAATGAATTTGGCAAAATGAAATCAAGCTCTCCAGTACAAATCTTCATAAAATGCTGAATTTAGGTCACTTTATTTGCAGGGAGAGCAGATAAATAGTAATTTGTGATCCCTTGTAGGAACACCTGTAGCCTGTACCTTCCTCTGAAATTGAGTGCTCAAACAGCTTGAAAAGTCTCATGTAAAAATGTAGCAAACATTGTTGTGGTGTACTATAACAGGGATAATGATCAAACCACATTACATCTAACATTACATGAAGCAACATACTCCTTGGGAACATTTAGCGACCAATCATTAAATACATAACCATTTGTTACAAACTTTGCTTTTTGTTCCAGCATACTTTTTGCAGTGTTAACAATTAAAACCACTTAAGAATTAAGAAAACTTGAAACCATTAATCCGAAAACAACAATAAAAAATTGGGCGCATCAAAACTCAAAAAAATCATGAAACAACAATAAAATATGCAACAGTTGTCACAATATACAAAAAAGTACACGCTTTCAAACCTAAGTACTCTTAATTGCTTTAATTTCCAGAGTAATTCAGAGTATCCATGCAGGGACGACCCTTTTCGTAGAGGTTTTGATGAGTGCTTTTTGGTATGAATGATTGAAATATGTAACTCAAATTCTAACAATTAAATTGAAAAAGAGCTACATACACATTATCAGTAGTTTTACACAAGCGATCTTCCTTGTCTGAAACTATCACCAAACCATAGCACTAAAACGAATAGAACATTTTCAGCTGTGCTATTTCTGTTCTTGCTTTTGTGCAGCTTTCAAAATGAAATGTAATAAACATTACACTAAATGGAAAAACGTAAGAAGGCTCCTCCCACTAACAACTTTTTTACATCAACTCACCAATTACTATATCCTGAAGCAAAATTTTATTTGCATGACATGGAAACATATCCAATTTTTACAAATGAATGGCTTGTCAGTATTACATTTCTCAATTGTCTGTGATGATGCTGTGAAGTTTCCGTATTGTCAAATAGTAGTTTTGGTATATATGTAATGTGTAAACCAAATTTAAGTATTTGCCTATCATAAAACTCCAAAAAGGCCAGGGAAAATCTTATTAAAAAACATTGTCAGAACAATATATAACTGTCATGAAAATCGGTGGATGAATATAATTTCACTGACAATCTCTTCTACTCTAGTAACTGCAAAAATAATGCGAGGATTGTTCCAAAATATAGTTGAAAAATGTCCTCTATGACAAATCCTCAACACCACACTGTCTTCATATAATACAACTACAAGTACTGGTATACTACTCTTGAAATCTCTACAATCCATGAGATCCTGATTTCAAAATGACTGGATCTTTGAAGACCCTTGAAAGTACCGAAAACTAGTTTTACAACATGCATTAGTTACAGTACATGGTCAATACATGGGAAAGTACCTGGACGTCAGAGAAGTGATTTCTGTATCTAAATCTGTGTAACTTGTTTATTACCTAGCTGCAGCTGTCACAATATTTATGCATGCTTTAAAACAGATGCGCCTACCAGCCCACTAGCTTTTACATCTTTTCACATAAAATGGCATTTCACCTTGACATAATTAAAATGCTACCTGGAAAGTTGTTTTTCTTATCATGTTGCATTATTTTGAATTTAATTTATTTCAATATGTCAGAAGCCTTTATCAGTTTCCAATGGTCTTGAAATGTAAGTAATGACACTTCTTCCTGATTACAAAATTAACCATACTAGTGAGTCACAACTTTCAAAGGCCGAGGCTAACGAATGTTGCACTTGAAGAAATTCAACACTTTCTTAAGGTAACCCAAAAAAAAAATTCAGCATGAGTCTATTTAATCCCTTTTCCCCAAATCTGGCACTAATTATAAGTGGAACTTCTTCCTGAACACAGAAATAAACCCACTATTTTTCACAGCCTTTATCAACCTTACAAGAATAAGACTGACACATAAAAACAACTGTAACTACATTTCTCCTTAAGAAATTTCAAAGGTTAACTGGAAAAGCTGTTCTTGATTTCTGTAGCAAGTTCGACAATTTCAATGAACTAAATTTTATAAATTAAACAGTGATATTCAACTGTTTTGCAGGGCTTTGCAGTGAGTCAGTGTTCCATTTTGTATTCAGAAATAATTAATCTTTATAGTATTTTATTCACCTTAAAAGACCTACACAAATTAAATGCAAAGTAAATACAATGGTTCTTGCAGGCTTTTTGACCTTACTAAGATGAATACATTTGACCCTTGAAAATGTGTACTTTTTCGTAAGGATAACACCTAAGAAATTTAATACATTCATTCACATTGACTGACATTTCACCTTGCCTCATTATAAATGCTTCATCAATAGCTTCTCTTGGTATCATGATGCATTTTTCAGAATTTCATTTATTCAATGAATATGAAAAGAACTCTAATACGGAACTTGTTAAAAGTTTAAAGAGTTCTTTATTATTAAACTTTCTGAGTACAGACAATAAAACCGCCTATTTTTCACAGCTTTTTTTTTACCATACCCAAGATAAACAAATATTACCGTTAAAAAAATTCCATAGAATTTAATGAATTTTGACAGAGACATTTCCAAGATCTTTTGCTGAGTGATAATCCTTTCTTTACACAACAGAACACTTGCTTATATAGCTTTTTATTCCACCTTAAAAGATAAACATTCATAAAAATCTAACAAAGAAATTTCGCTGAATACAAAGCAAACACATTAGTTCTAACAGCTTTTATCTCACCCTTCGAAGACTATGATTAACTAATTAAAGCAGTTTCAACACTTCCTAAAGCAAATCAACAATAAAACGTATACCTAAAAACCTCAAATTATATTTCACCTAACCCATTGTAAATGCTTACTCAAAAGTTACTGTGAAATCCCATGCAGCATTGCTTACAATTTCATTGAATTCAAGCAATAATCACATAAACACTCCCCAGTTTTCCAAGTTCGTGTGATATGTAATACTTCTTCCTGAATACAGAACTAAACATACTAGTATCATATGCACAGCCTTTTCTACCTTCCAAAGATTTAAAATAAACACATATCATACTTTCTTCAAGTTAAGCCATAAAACTTTATATTAATTCACTTCAAATGATATTTCACCTTGACACATTCGAAATGCTACCTGAAGCCATGCAGAATTATTCAGTATTTCATTGAATTCAACAAATCTGACAGTTGTCTTTCAGAGTGGCAAAAATTTTCTTCACAACACGTCTGATAGGTGAAAACACTTACTTGGGCCATTTTTAGAGCTATGTCTGCTCTCATCAGCCACACGAGCTGTTTGTTTTGCCACTGAAACACTACAGTCGTGATGAACTCACTCAAGAAAATCTTTCACAGTTTTCTTAAGTCTTGAACTAAGTGGTACTTCTTACCAAGTACAAAGGAAAACACCTTGTGTAGCCTTAGAAAGACTTAAGATACACAAAAAGATGCAGAATAATTATATTCACAAACTGACCACAAATGAAATTTTACCTTGACACATTTGAACCAGAAAGCCAAAAGGCTTTGCGATTCCTTGCTACATGGTTATATTATAACAAACATGAATTATCCACATGACAAGTATGAAATCAACTACAGTTCTGTTTCTTGAAACACCACATTAATAAGCCTTTAATCCAAAATGACCTTTTTTTACCTAAAATGACATTTGACTTCCACCAAAAGCAATAGGGATAACCTACTCAATGTGACCAATCCACACACCAAGTATGACATCAGTCACAGTTACCTTTCTGGAGATTTTGTGTTTACAAAGTTTTTACAGGTTGACTTCTGGTGACCTCAAACGACCTTCACCAAAAACAATAGGGATCATCTACTCAATATGTCCAACCCACACACCAAGTATGACATTAGTCACAGTTACCCTTCTGGAGATATTGTGTTTACAAGGTTTTCACATTCTGACCTCTGGTGACCTCAAATGACCTTTGACATTTACCAAAAACAATAGGAACCTTCTATATCATATGGGCATTCCACATGCCAAGTATGAAATCCCTCAGAGTTACCCTTCAAAGGTGTCACATACACACGCACATACGGACACACACATCACCATCGCATAGATTCCTTGCCTGCCTTCCGCAAGGAATCAAAAACTACTTGAAAAGCTGTAATTTTTAATATCATGTGTCATTGCTCAAAATTTCATTGATTTCAATGCATTTCTACAGAAGTCTTTAACATTTCTCCAAGATCTGGAGCTGAGTGATGGTTCTTTTGAGATACCTGGGAACTGATTCAGGACTAAAATGTGATGGAGATTGCGTTTTACAGCCTCACGCTCATAGTCACTCCAAGGTCTATGTTTTGTGTTCTTCTACTTTTTGGTAGAAGCTGCTGCCCTCTTTGTGACTGTACTCATACTTTTGTCACTTTCTAAATCCAAGTCATCATCATTGGTGTCTGTTTCTTCTCCCTCAGAGTCTTCCTGTCCCACAGAGCTTTCATCAAACTCTATCAAATATAGATAAGTTCAGAATTAAACTTTGAACTTGAATACACCAAACACATGCAGCACCAACTTCATGAACCTGATGTGCATTTTATTCAAATGTAAGGGTCATCTCCTCATTGAAAGCATACTGAACCATAGCAGAGTTCTACGCAAGGTTTCAGGGATCCCCTAATGAAAATTGCTGCCCCCTGAAAATAGCGACCACTCCACTAAAAAATCCAAAATGGTATCATTTAGCATCTCAATTACCAATATTTCTAGAGATGATTAAGGGGAGGACTGCCCCCTCCTGAAAATCTGTGGAGAATATTGCATAAGGAGAAAAGACTAGGTTCCAACACTACAGCAGGAAATCAAAATACTGACCCTTAACAATCCCTGGTATGCACTGAAAATTTTGTATTTGATTGTGCTATAAGCGGTATTGAACCAATTATCAGTTAGTGGTTCAGGCTGACCTTGTACTTTAATATACCACATACCTGCAAGAGACAAACTCACTATTCAGTCACCACTTTTTCAGGGAAAATTTAATAAGATATCAATTAACAACAATGTGGTGGCCAGATTTGAACGTCAAACCTTTTTTTGTCTTTAACGCTCAACATGTATAGTGATACACATACCATGTCACAAAGACATGCTTTCATTAAAATCACTGTAACCTAACAAATCCTACTTACACCCTCAATTAAAATACAGCATGCTTTTTACATTGGATCTATGAATTCATCTTGAAATTGGGTTCTTCTCTGGTGCTTCTTTCTGCTACATCAGTAACTCACCACAGTGTAACACAAACCTCATGAGCATACTGTAAGTGTCAGAATGTGCACCACATGTACCATGCAACATAAACCAATTTACATGTTGTAATTTATCCAATACTACTGCTGCATGTGAGAGCATCTGAAGAAAAATCAGATTATGTAAACGAGACTTAATCATTACAATTTCTGTGGAGTGCCTTACTATATCCTACTATTAATGCTGTGTTAAGGTAATTAGAATACTGTCAGTACAAGAGTTAAACTTTTTTCTTTGACTGACTGATATTACTCTTTGTACTTATTTAACATTCACTTTTCATATTCTTTGCAAGGCTCAGCAAACAAGATGCATAAATTCCAACACACTCTAAGGGTCTATATGCAAATAATAATGGTTACTCCAATCTCTGTTTCAGATGCACTACCTTGTTTCCAAGTCTGAAGTCAGGAAGGTAGTGATTTATCAACAACCATAATTTCTTTATGATTTGTCATCTGTTGAGAATCTTAATTCTGGCCAACACTTCTGGCTTTTGCACAGTTACAAATTCAAAGTGAATCAATACTACTTCTACTGGCAATAGTGTACTGGCATTGGCAGCCCTTTTAAAAACTTGCACATATCACCTGCTGCTATTAACATAACAGCTTTACATAGTTCTTTTGGGTGGAATATGGGGTTCTATTGTACAAAAACAAGTCTCTTAATTTCTAAAACAAATGCACTTTCCAAAGGCAACAAGAAACTTACCATCATCACAGACTGCTACATCATCAAGGTTTTGGCCTTTGGATAAGATTTGAAACCCTCTTTTCCATGGCTATTAGAACATTTGAAACTTTTGCAACTTGCATTACCTCCATCTGGAGTCTATAGTATTCTCGGTGGACTCTCAAGTCATGTCCTAGATAGTTGGCAATCATATCCATTTCGTTTTCTTTCAAGTTTAAGCCAGCTGCCAGCTGTTTCCGCAGGTTTGTGCCAGTCAGACTTGATGGGTTTTTTGCACCACAGAGGTTTGCATACTTTCTGAGGCAGTCACTTCCCCTTATGTGATGTTTGGAAGCAAATACAAATTCATTCTCTGTATTTACCAGAGCCACTTCATGACGCATCTCAATCAAAAGGTTCACCCAACATTTCATTTCTGAGTTCATCAAAACTGGTACCGTTCTTCCCCTTTTCCCTACAACTTCTACCCTTGAAAGTTGGCTGCAGAGCTGCTGCTCTAGTTGTGACAAACACTTTATAACTGAAGGATCTTTCTGAACCTCTTTAATCTGTTCCACATCTTTTACTTTCATTTTGGAAACTTCACCTTGTCTCCTGTTACACAACATGATTTGTGCTAGTGCTACTTCATTGAGTTCTCGCCAAGATTGACTAGCAACTTCCCTATCTTCATCTGTTTTGTCACCCAGCTGGTATTCCTCTAACACATTTGCACACTTTCTTCCCTTCTCCTTAAGTACATTTGTTCTTTTGTTTTCATGTATGGTCCTTAATGCCCCAGAGGACACAAACACAGACCAGAGCTTGCACATACGATTTATCATCTCCTTTCTCACTTGCCTTTCCTGTGCATAAGAGTGACATTGTTTTAATTGTGTGGCCTAACTTTAGGGCCAATGATGGTGTACCATACCATACCGTACCATACATTCAACAGACAGAAATTCTTTTAGATGTTGGAAACTCTTGGAGAAACCATTTTTATCCAAATTGACTGAGGAAAAGACTTGCTCACAGAAGAGATCTAATCAATGGGAAGTTATTCTGGTTTGGATACCATGAAGTTGTAACTCCGTGGTCATACCTCTCTGCTCATACTGTAGGTAAGTGCCCCCTTGTTTGTGAACCACGGGATCTATACTCGTGACACATTTTTAGTACATCGTTGTAAATTTTACGTAGATTATTTGGCATGCACCCAGGGCTCCCACACTTTTTGGTGAATGAAATTCTAGACCTTTTCAAGACCTTCCAATAATTTTTTCAGACCCAAACAATCGCCTGTTGTCCGTATTATGGCCAGGTGACAAACATGCACATCCACAAAGAGGGCTGCCCATACACATTTCAGTAATTTCTAATGCAGTATTATCAAGTCTTCCATTCTTTCATTAATGCTTGGCTAAGATGAGTTGCACTGCTATTTTTGGCCTAATTTCCCAGCCTATCACAACTTGGCTTAGCCTAACAAGCAGCACACACAAACATATCACTTTTAATATGGAAAAAACGCATGTATACCGCAATGCTGAGCTGTTTGATCAAGAAACATTGGAAGTGCATGGCAATAGGACTGACTCCCCTTGTCAGAGGTCCATAGATGCCTTGCAGCGTGAAAACGTGAAAATACAGTACAACTTTAAGCATTGTGTCGTCATTCCATCTCTGAAAATTTTAAATGGTGACTGAGGGGTTGGATGAGCGTGGCAATACCTTTAAATTTCTTTCTTGGCAGCTTGAACGAGGACCATGAGTGGTGTGTGGAAGGTCACAGTTCAGGTGAGAGTCTGCAGAAGCCTATTTCCTACCCTTGGTCTCAAATTTGATTGAAAGCAGTGTAACGTTTAAATCGACCCCATTTCTTTCAGATCAACTTGGAAGACTATAGTAGTGTTTGTAGTAGTTCTCATAACAGTGATATACAGGGGAAAACTGGACCCTGTGGTCTATCTTGGTTAAACCCTTTGCAATATTGCCCAAAATGGACCCTAAATATGGTCCATCTTGGGCCTTGGTCGCAAAACTTCTTAAACACCCCAAAGGTACCACTGTTTGAGTATCATTATGGCAAACTATCAATATTGTTATAGGGAATCTGTAGGAGGAGAATTTTGCAGAACTTCTTCATGAAATGGGCCACAGGGCCTATATGAGACCTTGGACAACAAATTCCTGAACACCCCAAATGGCCCACTACCCAGGAAATGTGTCCAATTTCAAATAAATCCATGCAAGCACGTGGGAGGATTTAAGCATTTTGAAGAATCGTTAATAGACTAACAGATAGATAGATAGCCACCCTGTGATAACAATAGCTGACACCGGTTTTGCTGGTATGACCTAAAAATTCTGAAGTTATCCAGTTCAAATAACAATTGTTTACTACAAAACTTGTGCACATGAATGCCTGCATTTACCTAAGAGATACACATATATTTTCCCATCTATAATGGTCGCAATTCACCTGTCAATCTATCAAATTTCTCTATAGTTATGATGCAAAACAGACAAGCACTTGGCAAAAATTGGCAAAATTTTCTCAGCATAGGCCCCGAATTTGCTTATGCACTAGTGTGTTAGGATGGAATTTTGAAAGTTGAATTTGAATTTTGTCACTGGTAATGCTGAAAATCAGTGGCCCTGCACTGCCTTTTACCCAAGAAAAATAAAAAACAACTGAAGGAAAAATATTCCGGACCTGTTAGGCAACTTCAACGACTACCCAGGTTTGGAAAACCCCATTTTCATTTTCTCAACCTTTTCCCTCATTCCCGGCCGTGTGGGAACCCTGATGTACCGCCCAAAGACAAATACTTGGGATGTGGAGAAGTACTGAAGTTAACAGAAATAACTGATTTCCGTACTAGCCCTTGTATGCTGTATTAACACTAGTAACGTCAGCATTAGTACGCCAGTGTCTTTTTGAATATTGTGATGAGGATATGTGCTTTTGATTCAAAGAGCGCAGTATACAACCATGAAAATCACACTGAGTTACAGTATATGCATGAAAAACTGTGGCAATATAAGCCCAAAATACACAATACTTTGTACATGCTCGCAGCTGCTGCTTGCAATGAGAACATTTTTATTCAAAATAGTCTGTAGGTTTTTACTGTTTTTCCACTGTTTGTTCATATATTGCCATTTACACCTACCATTTTCAGTCACGACAATAAACAACATCCATGATTGACATACTTAGTGTATTGACAAATAAAGAAAAACGTAAGACCCTATGCATTTCCCTCTTTTTGATCAGGTAATATCGCTTTTCACGAGTTGGGAAGTAAAATGCAATCACTAGAACCAATAAGTAGTGATTTTTTTTATTCTGTTGGGGTGTATTAAAGGAGCTTATTGCCTTGATTCACAAAAGTTATCATTTTTTCCACACCCGTTGAAAATTACATCTTGATGGTTAAAGGTCAAGCGAAGGGATTCTGCACATCTGACACCCAACCGAAATTGCGATGATAGGGTTATTGATGACTGAAAGCAGTTGTAATGAATTTGTGAACAGACACTTTTACTATTACACATAAATCATACATGCAACCCCTGTGGACAAAAACTACAATTTTTCACATTATCAGTCACATATAAAAAAGGATACATAAGTAATGATGCTAATTAAGATTGTCACAATATAACATCCCTCCTGCTCATGACAAAATAGAAGACATCAATTCAGTGAGCCCCTTAAATTGGCGTTATCGCTGGTACACTCAACACCAACTGATGGTGATTCTCCGCTTAGGTATTCTTCCCACAATTTTAAGCCACCCTAGTCCAAAATCGTGGGTGCATGGCTGTTAAATAGGGTTGCAATACAATGCTACTACTTGAAATGGGGTCACATACCTCCAGAAAAAGGTTGGGAGATCCTGTGTTATACAATCATTGATGAATGTTTTAAAGCAGCTTGTAAAATAAAGTTTACAGATATGATTGTATCACCTACATAAAATGACAGTGAGAAATGAATGTGTAAATGGCATACAACTGATGACACTCATGCAGCATGCCATTATGCAACTGATGACATTTTAGACTCCAGTACTAGTCCATTTTAGTTCCAGTACTATTCTCCTATTTACACATGTAATCCCCACTTATCCAGAACTGTACCCTGGTAAACTAATAGCACAATGGAGAAAGACTGCGTCCTTCAGAGAACTGGTAGTACTTCAGAGTACCCAAAAGGGCGGGAAAACAAATGTTCCCCTAAAAACACCTCAAAAAGCAGACTCATTAAAAACACCAATGCCGAGAGAAAGAGGCCAGCTACTAGAACCTTCAGAAAATTATCTCCTGCTGGGATCCCCATAGTGATCAAGATCCCAGAAGAAAAAACCAAGGCCCAAATTGCATCTATAACCACCTCTTGGTAAGCAAAAGAGGACTTGAGAGGCAGTCCTTCTCTGGAGAACACCCTCCTTCTCCACTGTGTGTTTTTTGTTTACCAGGGTCTAAATGTATGGTAAATGGGGATTATATGTCTAAATTGGTATCCTCACTGTCCCTACACCCAGTGCTACATCTGCCAAAAATTTGTAAACAAATTTACTCACATTATCCTCAGCTTCCATCTCAAAATCATCAGTGGTAGGCCTACAGTGAGCAGATGTTGAAGGAGTGTCTAACTACTCCTGTACAGAGAAACGTAAGCAATGTCACCTTATGCTTTCAAAGGAAAACCTCCTCATAACAAGAGAAAATGGAATTGTATCTCAGAAAAGTTTAGTTTTAACATTTGAGGGTCAGAAAGTCAATCGGCTCATCAACAACCCTATACCAGAGTGAACATGGTTGAACACCGGCCAGATTTGCCTTCTCTTTTCCATTAGTGCTAAGAGGTTAACAAGTCAGTTATTTGTTATAGGCTGGGTTCTACGCTTTACTGAGATCAAACCCAACTAACCCGTGGAAAAATGTTCCTAATGAACACTTTTTTTTTTAGCCCATATGCACTCCGTAGTAGATTTTGGCAGCCAATTTCCAAAAGCGGTTACAGATGTTTTACACTATACATTGTTGTTCCTCTTGAAAAACTGGTCTAGAAAAAACCATATGAGAATTTCTCCTTTTACATGTACCACCTCCCTCAGTTAGAGCTCTATTACAAGTGATACACTTACACATTATTACCCTCATAGTCATTTTACTTGTTAGCTAGCCCCCTGTGGGTTGTAGAATATGCACACGGTATTTCCCACCTGCCATAAGAGGCGAACTAAAGGGAAGAACTTGCACCGTATTTACACTTTACTTGACACTATATAACACATTTGTGTTGATGTGTCGTTAAATTTCATGTAACTCCTAGTAAGCTACCGTAGCATCTGAAATTCTTTCTTTAAAAAAAGGCTGACCATGATAAATCTCTTTACTTAAATCCAGTTGCAACTACATTCAAACTTCACTTTTACTTTTCATATGAAATGTTAAAAACCACATACATGAAGACTAATTGGTTTTCTAAGGACCTTCACACACCATTGTTTGGCGTTAAAAATTCAAAACACCAGAGTAATCATTGGAAAGTACCAACTGTAAATTAAACTTTACAGTCACACCACCACACATTTAACACTGCATTATTGCTGATAACAGCACAATTATCCACATCACAAACTAAAACATTGTACTAGCAATGTACCAATTGAAATACGACCAACCTCTTTTTACTCGCAATGGGTTTATCTAAAAACTCATCTAAACGACTGTTTCTCATTTGGAAGGGTGTTTTGATGTTAAGTGCAACTCAATTTTTGTCAAGGTGCCTTTCCCTGTGTCAGTGGCACCCCTTGTCTTTTCTTTCACCAACGTGGCATCCTCTAAAGCAGTGGTTCTTAGCCGGAGGAGTTCCTTTTAGAATTTGGGAAATATGAAAAAAAGGGCAAAATTTGGCCTTTTTCCCCTTTTTGACCCCAATTTCTGGGTTATCTTTTCAAAAATCGTAACATCGTAACCGTTCAAGTTATCATCGCATTCTTAGTTTCATTAGCGAAAGAATTCAGAAAAGTCTGAGTAGAATAACTGTGCTCATTAAAAAGTTGGAAATCATGTTTTGTGTTTTGTGTACACAACTTGAAGCGCATGTCTTGGAATTTTCTGTAACCCCTAATCACGGACTATTCCAATTTCATACTTCTAACTATAACATGTATCTTGCACCCATCCAGCCACTGTGTGAAGGTTACAATATGTTTGCACAGTTCAGTTGCGTTTTCTCTGATCGACTACCTGAAGGAGCGAGCAGGTATCAATTTCTTCCTTCACACCGCTTTACTTTTTGCTAAGAATTATCCACCTTTCAAGTTACAAGTTAGCTGCAAGTTAGCTGCAAGTTAGCTGCAAGTTAGCTGCAAGTTAGCTGCAAGTTAGCTGCAAGTTAGCTGCAAGTTAGCTGCAAGTTAGCTGCAAGTTAGCTGCAAGTTAGCTGCAAGTTAGCTGCAAGTTAGCTGCAAGTTAGCTGCAAGTTAGCTGCAAGTTAGCTGCAAGTTAGCTGCAAGTTAGCTGCAAGTTAGCTGCAAGTTAGCTGCAAGTTAGCTGCAAGTTAGCTGCAAGTTAGCTGCAAGTTAGCTGCAAGTTAGCTGCAAGTTAGCTGCAAGTTTGATACCATCGGTGTAGCTGTCAATGCCATGCTATGTATCCAAGGTATATTGACGCAGTTTATTTACAATGTTTTCAGTCTGACCCTTGTTGACCTCAAGTGACCGTTGACCTCCATTACAATAAAAGCGTTCTTTTACTCAATAAGATACACCTACACACGTCATATGACATTTGTTCAAGCTTCTCTTCTTGAGACATTGTGTTTAAAAGGTTTTAACAATTTGACCCATGTTGACCCCAAATGACCTTTGACCTCCACCAAAACCAATAGGGGTTTTTCTTCTCAATGTGGTACACCTACATACTAAATATGTGAGTTCTGGTGAAGCTTACCTTCTTGAGATATCGTGTTTAGAAGGTTTTCACAATTTGACCCCTGTTGACCTTTGACCACCAAAAACAATACGATTCTTCTACTCAATGTGGTACATCTACGTACCACAAATGAGATCTGTCCAAGCTTCCCTTCTTGAGACATCGTGTTTACAAGGTAGGGCGTCACAAACACATACACCCATGCATGATTACATAGGTTACGAACCACTGCTCTAAAGGAAGTAAAAGTACACAGAAATCTGAGGCCATCATCCATCTTCCCCAGTTGCTGAATTTTGAATGAACAATAACCACAAACGCAACCAATGAGTTGAGTCACATTTATTTTAGATCTGAGGTGGGGTGGGGTTGCAATTGAAATACCATATAAAAAGCACCGTCACCTGGGTATAGACTGTAATTTTGCTTCTCAACAACTTCTATTCAACTCTCCAACTTTTCGTTTGCTCCCAGCTCTTGGTTGAAGGGAATCTGAATTTGACTGAGAAGGCACTCGCTTCATCTTCTAAAATAAAGAATAATACGGGAAATTCCATGACAAGAGTAGATCTACTTTTTTGCAGACTCGGAAGCAGTATTGGTAAAATGCAGAACCTCAGGACCTATTACTACATTTAAAGACTGCAGAGGGAAAACTCCCACGACAGTCTCATAGATAACATGAAAACCAATTCATATCATGCCAACTTGCTAAGGTATATTTTTGCATTAAGAATGACGCCTTTAAATATAAAGCAAATTCAGTTTCCATGTTGTAGTTTTGTTGTCATAGACAAATCCTTCCCCCTTTCAAAGCAAAAAGACAAAGACAAGTGACTTTAACATCTGAAATGCAGTGTTTTCACTGGAAGAACTTCAATCACATGCAAAATCAGCATGAACCTTCAAGCTCTGTGCCTACACCACCACATAAAATTTGCTACCAAAAAGCGTCTCAATTCATGACTTCTGAAGTAATTTACATTACAAGTCAACCTACTGTGTATGACCCAGTGGGTCATTAAGTTTAACTACAAGTCTTTTTTATTATTACAGCCCCTTGCCATTAATATTACAAGCAAGTGGTCATAAATCTTTATAGTGATACTAGATATAGTTCCATTAGTGACACTATATCTAGTATCACTAGGTATACCATAATCAGGCTGTCCAATGAATATCTTACCAAAGAAAAGTTTGCTTCTCAGTGCCTTAAGTTTGGACAACATTACCAAAGGTCAGATAAAAACCTATAGCGAGAGGGTGGCCCTACTGACAAGCAATAAAACCATTCATGGAAGTGGGCGATCTTGATCCTCACATGCAATAAAGTGGATTTGTTTTGGCAACACATCGTGTACCAAATTAAAAAAAAAACATATGTTACTCATCAACACTTCAATTACACACGCTGATGCTATACCATGTATATGTCAATGTCCAAAAAAAGGTGCCCAGCAACTAGAATATGTGAGAGTCAGTCTTGCAAATAAATAAAGAGGGAAGAATTGTTCCAAAATAAGAACTGCTGATAAATTTCAAGACTTGAAATGGGCCAAGTTTTGATGTTTGAACATGTCTGTAGTATTTAAAGGTCACCTACGAGAAACAAATATGCAACTTCAAATAACATTTATATGAGACATTGCCAAATGATCAAAGCAGCTTTTATGGTTATAAAATTTAATACTATTTTACACATTTTCATTCATGGATAAGACAGAACTTACCAGATAATTCTTCTGAGGAATTATCACTTTTGTCAGGAGCTGGTAATTCCTCTGAAACAGAAAAGGCAAGATATTAATCAAAAGCAGATGAGGAGCCTAATATGTATACCCAAATATTCTATTTCATGGTAAGTAGAAAAGAGTGACTTTGCAACCCAACTGGAGGTCTGCACTGGTTGACAGTTGAGAATTCGCGTTGATCATGGGCTAGCACAGGTAGACTGCTTTCCAAAGAGAGCATTTTGCCTTTAGCCAGATGAACAAGTTAATTTACGCTGTCCCTTGGATCAGAAAGTTTATACCGAGTGCAAGTGCTGTAGCTCTGTTGGCTCTAGTCCCACCTGATATATCATCGACGAACTGTACCAACAACAAAAGAATTCAAGAGAAATTGAAAGTATGAAACCTTTATAAAGAAGGCATGACTAGATTTTAGTCATAAACTTCTTTATATAGTGACATGTTCACCATTTCAATTGAAATTATGATACCTTTCATGGTCTGTGACATTAACACATAGTCATAGACCACTTACCCTCGAGGTTGAAGTCAATTTCATTCAGGTTTTTCCCTTTGAACTGGCTGATGCTGCCGTTCTCCATAGCTAAGAGCACCTTACTGATTTTGGCTGCTTGTAAGGTACCTTCTGGTAACCTGTAAAAATTTTCGTGGACCCTTATGTTGTGGCCCATGAAAGCAGCAAGTCCTTCCAACTCTGTGCTCTTCAAATTCAAAACCTGGCAAGTTGTAGCTAGGTGCTTTCGAAGCAATGTAGACTTCAGTTTAGATGGAAATTTGGCTCCACTTTCTGCAGCAAATTTACGGAGATTGCGAGGGATGATCTTCTCTTCACAAGGTTATCCATCACTCGAACCAGCAGGGGTGACAAAAGCAACGGAACTTTTCTTCCCCTTTTTCCTCTGATTTCAATTTGAGCGAAATACTGGGCAAACTTTTCTTCAACGCCACTAAGTGAAGCTACAACATCATCATTTTTCGTTGATGTGTCCCTTTTCTGGTAAGTATGTAACAGGAGTTTTGACACCTCCACGACTCTGCGTCTATTGAAAACGATGCCATACGTAAGCGTTAGCTGGGTGAGTTTGCTCCAGTTTCCCAAAGTGGCCTTATGCATCAAATCCTTTGCACATGGGACAGTTGACGGCTTGTTCCACTTTAATTCTTCAAGCATGGTCAGAGCAGTTGATAATACCTCCGAGTTCCACCATTTTCTCCTCATTCTGTTCGATGGAGGCCTGACACAAAGCAATATTACTTAGTCTCCAAGCTTCTTGGCCAAGGAAGGGATTCCATATGACTGTGCATCAACATCCAGTTGGGCAACTTCCTCAACTGCCTTTACCACCTTTTCAAAGTTTTTTGGATAACAAAGTCATCCAAGCACATCAAACCCAGCTTTTTTCCTTGTATCTTTAGCCTGCCAAGTTCTCTCATTTTTGTCGAAATGTAGTCATTTCTTCATCCATCATAGACATTCCCATCTTTCCTGACTTCAGCGGCAATCTCATCCTGCTTCATGTCAATTTTGGTTAACATCGTTAGGCACTGGCATTAGGTACCTAGCAGAACTTTGAACTTATTGTCGACCAGTACCTGAGCTTGAAGGAAGGGTCTTAAAAATACATGCCTTCTGGTGCCGCCAAAGCTCACTACGTACATACAGGCCACTGCAAAAGTTACAGAAAAGATAATCTTCAACCTGTTATGTGCCCTGTCACCTTTATTCACTAGTAGCGTGAATTGGTTTCGCCTACTCCTGCTGCCTTTTGGAAGTAGCAATATCTCTGCCACTTCTTTTTCTTCCACATGGACCAACGATAGATGCCTGGCAATGTCTTTGTTTCGTCTCCCAGAAAAAACATGTTTTTTGTCAACGACTCTCTTTCCATGCTTCTTCTTGGACGTTGTCACTGTCAGTGCTTCATCACAACCTACGTTTTAAGTGCATCAAAACGGCAAAGAAACGAAAACACAACTCAAACCGGCACAGGAAAAGCAAAAACGTGAACTATTTACAAACTACCAAATGAAACAGAAGATTGTGTTCCTTACAGTAATAGAACCACACAGATACAGTATATACATATGTACAGGACCCCCCAAAATTACAAGTTCAACACCACCCGGTCCGCCCTCACCGAAGCAAGTGGTCCCCACCTTCTGCCAAACGTCGACCTGGACAAACGAGCGAAGTCCGACTCAACCCTCAACCTAACCTCCGCCCCCACCGATGCCAAGACGACGTCCGCAGACCGCCCCTCTCCCCTAAATACGATATTACAACGGTCTCTCCATACGGCCAGCTTTATGGAGGCCGATACAAAGGTAAGTATCTCGCGAACACTTGTGATGCACAACGGGGGAGAGAGACCATACAAAACGTAGTCCTGACTGACCGCCCATGTGTTACAAAACGTGAGGCGATCAGTCAGGACTTGAAACCATTCCCAGAAAAGGGCCACAAAGTCACACTGCCAAAAAAACATGTGGAACACTCTCCCACTTTGTACATCCACTACGGGGGCAAAGACCATCTCCAAGACGCCACTGAAAGCCCTTGAGATTGGTCACAATGGCGTCGTGTGCGATACGCCACAACAGGTCTCGCCGGCGAAAGTCAAGTAACCTGCTATGAACCTCACTCCACACTTCCGGCCCCGAAGCATAGCCGACAGGATGGGCCTGGCCAACCAGTTCATCAAAAATAGCCCGATACAGGGCCCCCGCACTAAATTGCGAGACATCCCCCACAGACGACACAATACGGAGAGTGTCCCTCATGTGCCCGTAGGCCCCAGTAGGCCTCCAACTGTGGGGAGCGCTGTTGCTAAACAGGGAGGGGAAAAAACGGCGGAATGAAAGCCCTCCACAATAACGAACAAAATACGCAAACGGCATGTTTCTGTCAACAGCACTATAAACACATTTGGTCAGGAGAAAACGGAGCTTGGAGGGAAAATGCACAAGGCCGAACTTCCCACTCCTAAGGTCCTGGTACACAACCCTTCTTTTGACCAACTCCGTCTTTCCTGACCATAAAAAAAACAAACACGGCCCTCTCGAGTCGAGCCAGGACACCATCTGGAGCAACCAGAACAGTGCCCGGGTACCACAAGAGAGGATAAATGAAACGATTGATAACAGTCACCTTCCCCAACAGGCTAATGTAGCGATCCCTGAAATCCTTTAACCTAGCCTCCGCCAGGTCCACTTTCTCATTCCAGGTAAGTGACTCCGGCGACCCATTACCAAACCAAATACCATTAATTTTTAATGCGACATCCACCCACGATGCCGCGAAGGGCAGTTGTTTATGTCGCCACCTACCCTAGACGAAGTCCTTTGGTCTTTGTTGGGTTCAGTCTGTCATCTGTTTGCTCTTTGAAAGGAAGCCAGCGTGTCAGAAAGGGCCCTGAAGGAAGCTAGGTCGGACACTACACAAGTGACGTCATCAACGTACTGAAGACACTTGACCTCAGCTCCACCTGGTATGCTAAACGGTCGGAACAAGGGGTCTACTTGAAACGCTCTTACAAGGGATTCACTGAACAATAGATAGAGGAGAGGTGATAGTGGACACCCTTGCCGCACCCCGCGCTGGACTCGGAAGGTGTCCGATGAAAAACCATTTACAATAACACAACCATTTACATTCTTATAAAGTAATGTAACCCACTTAACGAAGGCTGGGTTTAAATTAAACTTCGTCAACACCCTGAGGAGAAAACCGTGATCAACCATATCGAAGGCCGCCTCCTGATCGAGGGAGACAAGCGCACATGGAAGGTCACGGTCCATAACATATTCAACTAAGCCCCGCATCAACCAGAGGTTCTGCTGAACACTGCATCCCCGCACCGCACATGTCTGAAAAGGCCCAACAAGATCCGGCATAACTGTGCCCAGCCTGTTGCAAAGGGCTTTTGCCAGGATATTGTAGTCCACGTTCAACAGGGTGATTAGTCGCTTGTTTTTCGGTTCAAGGGGATCCCCTGACTTTGGCAACAAAGGTATCACACCTGTGCGCTGCGAAGGACTCAATGAGCCAGTAAGGGAGGCGGAGACGAATACATCACGCAGATCGGGTCCAACGGTACTCCAGAAGCGTTTATAAAATTCCACCGGGATACCGTCAGACCCAGGGGCTTTACCGGCTTTCATCTTCGCCACCGCCCTCCAGAGCTCGTCGACTGTCAAGGGAGAACCAAGTTCATCGTTCTGATCTTCAGAAGGGGTACAGACAATATTATTTAACAGGGACTGTTAAAGGCCCTCATCGACATCTGCTGCAGTATATAGCTGCTCATAGAAGTTTTGAAATACTTCTACGATGTCGAGAGGGTCCTTCTGTACTACGCCATGGACGTCACGGACTGCCCTTACGCGCCGATCGATGGCATACTTCGTGACGTCCCGGTAAAACTTGATAGTTGGTTTTTCCTCCGCCTCCACGCAGTGCACACGAGCACGAACACGAGCCCCGTGTAGTTTCTGGTCAAGAAACTGCTGGATTGCCTGAAGTGCGGAGGAGTCCCCTTTCCTCTCCCTACAGCAGAGCGAGAGGAACTCCTCCCTTCTTCGACGAGCTCTTGCAACACAGTACTCGACTGTAAACTGTTTGATGCGAGACTTCACATCGTCCCACCACTCCAAACCCGTTGAAAAGGCCGGCTTCAATGTTCGCCACCCTTCGTAACTGGCCTTAAACTGTTTGTTATAATCATCCTCCATTAGGATATCCGTGTTCATTGTCCAGAAACCCCTCCCTACTGGCCATGACACTGGGGAAGAACCAGACCGTTGCAGGGATGTTTGTTGTGGTGGAATCCCTGAAAAGAGAACTCCAGTCACTACGCACAGAGGAAACGTTCCACAAAATATTTTTAGAAGCAGAAGAAATGGCAGAGAGTCTTTCTTTGGAGGGGTTGTCTCTACCACGGGTTCGCAAGATTCCAATGAGAATTGATGGAGGTGTTGCAACACAATTTTAACACTGTAGAGGAGTATGATCGACCTGAATATTTCCAAGCTTTGGACGCTGCACTCGCAAATTTGGATGCATATTTCACAGCATGTATCTGAACGCTACCCGGAACTGACTGCCGACTTAGAACAGGAACTTGCTTTCTTTCGTAGGAACTTCAGTTACGCACATCAGTGCCCTTTAAGATGAATTTGAATCGATGACCCCAGAAGTCCGAAGTATGTTTCAACAAGTTGAACGATTACTTAGAATCATCCTCGTCAATCCAGCCAGTTCTTGCACAGCTGAGAGATCATTTAGTTCATTGAGACGACTAAAGACATGGTTGAGAAGCACGATGACACAATCAAGACTCAACCACCTCATGCTGTGCAATGTACACAGTGACCTACTGGAGAAGATGGACTCCCAAATTATCGCGGAGAAATTCATTTCTAATAAACCAGATGCACGGAGAAAAGTATTCGGATATTTCAAGTAGGAAGGTAAGTCACACAAGGACAAGGTACGTCGCTACCGATTACTGATAGTCTTGGGTTGAATGGATTCCCCGTATGTAGTCCATGAGCTAGCAAACATTTATTGCACGTCTAAAATACAAAAAGTTTGAGTAAATAAATGGATAGGGGTGGTTTGAGAACGCTGGAATTAACAGTTAAAAAAATAGGAAAAAAGTTTCCAAAATGCTGCGTGTAGTCGCGTGGTCCCTTAGACAAGGACGTTAAATGGAAGTCCTGATGGTCCGATAGCCACCCCTACCTGGTTTCTATCTAAACTTTTAGATAAGAGGAGCGTGTAAACACGATATTTATTCACTTTTGTACCGGTTTTCCTAAGTTCACACTTGCCACTTTCTCCCCTTCCACTGGCTGATTTTGCATTCCAGCGACTGATGCTGCTTATCATACCTCTAGTTGACCCTGTTCGCCTTTCTCCAGTACTATTTCATCTACTTTGTTTATTTGTTGTTATCTGTTTGTTTGGGAGCTACTGCAGAACCCAGCGGTCGAACCAGGAGGGCATGCAGCAGAGCTCCCTGTTCAATCTTGTTTGTGTATTCCATTGTTGTTGTAGGACACATTTAGAGTTGCACTTGACAATACTAAGACTTTGAATATTCTCCATGTGTAATCACTTGTTGTACTTACAAATGATATTGTATTTGATGCTAGACGCACTTGTTGAACGTCACTGAACTTCTGTGCAAAGACCACACTGCTACGTCAGGACATAATCGACTACGTCATGTCAAGATTGACTTCCTATTGGTTATGTAGTTGAGCTATATTTAGCTCTGTGCATAGATACAAGCACTGCTTGCGGACCGTGTGCAAACACTGCGTGAACTCATATACAATTACAGCCAATCACAGAGCAGCACTGAAGGCTGTGCGGATGCATTTACTGTATTGTCCAATCAGCGTCTGCCGCGCTCTTGCGAGGGCTCTGGTGATTTGGGTGTTCTTCGCATGAAGCATATTTTGAACTCTGTTTAGCTGGGACCGCACTCGCGTTAGGACGTGTTGACCTTAGGTCTAGTAATATTTATCTTTTTAGCTTGTTTCTCACCTGTATGTTGACCTTGTTATCATTTTGAAGAGTTCATAAAACATTGTGAACCTTGAAGAATCTTCTCACTCGATCTTTACGAACTCTTATGCTGGAGGATTTTACAAATTTATTACGTTTCAGCGGTTATTTCAACCCAAAATCAAAGGATTTTCAGAACTTTTTCCAGAGGGAGCAGTTATATTTTCCGTTCGAAGACCCTATCCCATCATTTCGTATTTTAGTTGAACTTGCGAACGAACCAAACTTATACAGATTGCCGCCTTACACAGATGTGACAGCCCTTTTTCGTTTAGCAGGATATATTTTGTTTCATGAGAAGCTACTTACTACGGCAATTTTGAGGTCATCGAACGATTTAGAATTTTCTTCAGCCAGCGTCTACGCAGCTCATAACAACCGATTTAATCATTCTATTAACATTCAGTTTCAACGTTTGGGAGTTAACCCGGGGAGTGGAAATCATCTTTTGTGTACAGCCCCGAATTATAGAACTTTTAGACAGAAATTACGAGACTACGATAGGCTTACGAAATTTTTCGTTTCGAACATCGCACCCAATTGCCATTGTCCAGCCTGTACAAGCCCAAGAGAGAACAATCAGGAACCGGATTTGGAAATTTTAGACGTCCTACACCTCGACCCTGGTGATGTATTCGTTGTACTTGTAGCTTAACTTCAACACAAATGGTGACCCTCCGTAACATTTACCAGATCGACGCAATGGTTCGTCACATCTTTTAGGTTAGAGGACTAACTTCAAGGAGCCCCGGTGATGTACACAGCATCGTACATTACAATCATAGTTTTAGTTTAGGTAAACAACGTCGTGCTTACTACTTACTAGTTAGCGATAGTCTAGCTTAGCGATAGGGAATAACTTTAGTGAAGTGCACAACATTACATCCAGAAGTTGGAAGCCTATCCAATCAGACTACCGTAGTGACTTGTACTATTGATGTCTACAACGAAATACCAAGCAGTTGGAGACAACGGAGTTTAATTGAGTACTGTACATCATATTATTTGGTTGTAATTTTTCGCCCAATTTATTGAATTATTTGGCTATACATGTAAAATATTTCATGCTTAATCATCATTATCATACAAGAGCTAAGTCAGCCCAGCCTGTGTGTGATACTGTCGATATTGATACTGAAGTGGTAGGCCCACAATCAACTTCAAGTGATAATATGGCAGAGTCTCAAGCACAAATTTCTAGCTTTAAGATAGAATTGCCCCCACACTTTTTGGGTTCTGGAAATGAAGATTTTATGCAATGGTGCAGAAGAATGGAGGTTGCATTAGATGCTTCCCCCAACAGTGGAGGTGCAGATTTAGCTAAACTCTTACCATCCCGACTTGGTGGAGCGGCTTTTAGTTTCTGGGATAGCTTGCCCCCTCATGTAAAGGCTGATTACACAACTACAAAAAAACGAATGAAGGAGATCTTTGGTCAAAGACATGTGAACTTTCAATCGTTTGTTAATGCTAGACCAAGGTACCCCTTGAAGTTTATGCCGCAGAGTTAACGCGACTTGTGGCTGAAGCCTTCCCTGAATATGATTGTAGAGCTAAGGAAGAAGAAACTTACCGTAGATGTTTGGCTGGTCTTGATGTAAATTTAGTGCAAAACTGCCATGAGCATGGGGCACAGAATTTGAGAGACGCCATGAGAATAGCCATGCAAGTTGAACGGGCGTTAGAGGCAAGCAAATTACATGGTACTACACCAAATGTATTTATTCCCCCTTCCCATTACTATTCGGTAGGTGGTCAAACAGGGTATTCGCCCTATGTTAGTGTTCCATCGCCTGGTATGGTTACCTCGGTAAAGGGACAGGTTAATAAGTTAACAGAATTATGGAACGATCGATCAATTATCGAGAATTTAACAGGGGACGTAGTCCTTCAAGGCGTAGTGCGTATGATAGGGGTCGTAGCTCATCCTCTCGTGATAATAGTAGCTTTAGGCCAAGGTTCTGGAAGTCAGATTCTCCAGAACGTAGACCCATGCATGGTGAGGAATCACGATGGAGATCCCCAAGGAGAGACTATAGGTATCGGTCTCCCAGTCCCCACCCCAGAGGGTCCAGGGACAATACACCGGACAGGCGTAGTGTTAGTCCTAGGAGAGTCACCTTTGAGGATAAAGCTCCTCTACATCGGAACAGGCCTGAAGCAAATTTAAACGAAATGTAGCTGGGGATGCGGGGAAATCGTCAGCTATGGATAAAATTGTCCCCTTAGATGAATGTGTGGCTAGTACAGACACAATTTTGACAAGTGATAGATCATTACCATATATTGATATTCAGGTTAATGGGGTTACTGTTAAGGCATTGGTGGACACTGGTGCAACGGTGTCAGTTATTAACGATGATTTTCGTAATGGTCATTCAGCTCTAAGAGAGTTACACATTGAAGAGACGCATTTAACGCTCTATTCCCCTACAGGAAGTATTATGCCAGTGTTGGGTTATGTCAAACTTTCTGTGTCCACAGGTGATAACACATATTTAAGCAAATTTGTTGTGGTTAAGGGTATGCGTCAAAATTTAATTATTGGATGCAATTTCATGGCTGAATTTAATGTTAGTGTGAACGTGGGGAGAGAACAGGTTATTTTTCAAGATGGTGAAGAAATTCCTTTTACTTCTGAAGCCAAACCTATATCTGGTGTTTGCAATATATACATCAAAGAACCTGTTGACATTTGTCCAAACTCAGAGTGTATTATACCATTGTCGGTTGACCGATGCTTACCTGACAACACAGATATTATATTTGAGCCTCTAGATCTCAAGGAATGTATTGGTGTTACACCTGCTAGAGTTGTAACCACAGTGAGGAATGGAAAAGCATGTGTTTTGGTAATGAATGTTTCAGATTCTGATAATCATTTGCCAGAAGGGACCAGATTAGGCCATGGGTATATAATTACAGGTAATCCGGAAGACCTATACTCAGAAGATGATGATGAATCTGAAGTGGGGTCTCCTTACCCTGTGCAAAGAAGTGACAAACCCTTACAGTTTAACTTAGCTAATTCAAACCTCACAGAGGATGAATTGTGTCAAGCAAATGCCTTACTGGAAGAATTTAGTGATGTAGTTAGCAAGGGTAAAACTGATTTTGGTAGGACAGATGTGGTCTCCCATGCTATTAAGACGTGGGATACTCCCCCCATCAAGCAGAGAGCATATAGGTCTAGCCCTAAAATTAGGGAGGAAATACAAAAGCAATGTGATAGCATGCTAGCTAATGGCCTCATTGAAGAGAGTTTCAGTCCTTGGTCCTCTCCAATCGTAATGGTGAAAAAGAAAGATGGTACTTTCAGATTTTGTGTAGATTACCGTAAACTAAACAGTGTCACAGTAAAAGATTCTCACCCCTTGCCTAGGACAGATGACACTATTGATGCTTTGTCAGGTAATTCATTATTTAGCACAATGGATTTATCGAGTGGTTTCTGGCAAGTAGAAATGAATCCTGAGGACAAAGAAAAGACTGCTTTCACAACTGGTGATAGCTTGTATCAATTCAAGGTTATGCCTATGGGCCTACCCAACTCTTCTTCAACATTTCAAAGGCTGATGGAAGTTGTTTTACATGGGTTACATTGGACAAAGGCCCTTGTTTATATAGATGATGTAATTGTCTTTGGTAAGGATTTTGATGATAAAATGGACAATTTGCATAATGTATTTACAAGACTACGTAAGGCAAATCTCAAACTTAAGCCAAGTAAGTGTTACTTCTTTGAAAGCCAAGTGACTTTCCTGGGTCATGTGGTATCTAAAGATGGTATCAAGCCTGATCCCAAGAATGTGGAGAAGCTCATGCAGTGGCCAGTCCCTACAAATGTCAGTGAGGTCAGGTCGTTTTTAGGTTTGAGTTCATATTATTGTAGATTCGTGAAAGATTTTGCAAAGAAGGCAGCCCCCCTGCATGAATTGACAAAGAAAGATGCTCCCTTCATTTGGAGTGAACCGTGCGAAGAATCTTTCCAATACTTCAAACAAATATTAATAAGCCCATCTATTATGGCATTTCCTAATTTTGACTCAGAGTTCAAACTCTACACTGATGCCTCACAGTTTGCAATAGGCTCAGTGTTAGCACAAATGCAGGATGGAAAAGAAAGAGTTATAGCTTATGCGAGCAGCGCACTAACTCAATGTCAGCGGAAGTGGTCCACGTTTGATCGTGAGTTATGGGCGATAGTATGGTCCTTTAGACATTTCAAACATTACTTGTGTGCTAATCAGTTTAAGGTTATCACAGATCATAAGCCACTGAGGAGTCTTAGGACTCTATCCCTAGAGAATGATGGCACTGGTAGAAGAGCTAGATGGATGACAGAGCTAGATCCTTTAGATTGTGAAGTAGTGTACAAGGAAGGTAAAAAGCACTTGAATGCTGATGCTCTTTCACGCCTGCCCGATTCAAATCAAAATGATGTGAAATCTACAGAGACTAGTGATACTGTAGTAGCCGATGATGTCAGTGAACAAACTGGTATAGTAAATAGCATTTTTATTGTGGGGACAGATTCAGATGTAAGTGCGAGTCACTTGTCTACAATGCCTAGTCATGATATGCATGAGGACGTTGGTAGTGTTGTTAAGACACAAGATGTATTATGGCATAAGAGTCAGGATGTGGACACAGTCATTGTAATTGAATGGTGTGAACTGGATGAAAGGCCACCGTTTGGAGATGTTAAGTACGGTAGCCCATATTTGAAGAAACTTTGGCATGTATTTGGTGAACTGGTAATTCATGATGGTTTATTGTGTAGAGGGATAGATGATAGACTACAGATTATTATCCCTGCCACTTTGGTACCTGAAGTATTAAAGCAACTTCATGGGAGTGTATTATGTGGGCACTTTAGCACAAAACGGACATGTGCCAGAGCTGAGCAAATCTGTTATTGGCCTTACATGATTAGGGATATACAAGAATACTGTAAGAAATGCATTGCTTGTGAGGCAAAGAGACAACCTAACCCTCCATTCAGAGCTCCAATGCAGCCTATGACAACCAGTAAACCTTTTGAAAGAGTGGCTGCTGACATTACTGAACTACCTTGTTCTTCCAGTGGTAACAGATATGTGTTGGTAGTAAACAGATTATTTTACTAAGTACATAAACTTATATGCTATGCCAAACCAGACTGCAGAGACAGTCGCTCAATGCCTATTTGACAATTATTTTTGTGAGCATGGAATACCTGAGATTCTGCATACAGATCAGGGTAGCCAATTTGAGTCTCATTTGATGAAGAAACTTTGCAATCTCATGGGAATTGTAAAAACTAGAACCAGTCCTTATCATCCACAAAGTGATGGTCAGGTGGAAAGATTCAATCGAACTCTAAAGAGTGAGTTGAGTAAAAGGTTATTCACAGCTGGTGGTCAATGGGATAAGATGCATAGACACATAACATTCTCATACAATACTAGTGTGCATTCAAGTACTGGGTACTCACCATTCTTCTTAGCCCATGGTAGAGAAGCTCGTATGCCAGTAGAAGTTATGTTTGGTGGCAATGGCTCATGTACAGTTCCCACTTCCTATGATGAGTTTGTAGATGGAATCACTAAGCGTATGAAGTATGCAAGTTACCTAGTGGGTCAGGAGCTAGTTAAATGTCAAAGAAAACAAGCTGATTATTCTAGCTCTAAGAGTAGATTTCAGCCATATTCTGTCGGTGACTTGGTCTGGGTAGATATCCAGCTAAGCAGAGAGATAAGCTTGCAGCGCGTTGGAAAGATCCATTCAGAGTGACCAGAGTTATGAATAATGACACAACTTATCAGTTGCAAGATTTAAGCAATCTGAATAACCCTGCCAAGATACTCCATTACAGTAGGCTGAAACCTTTCACGTCACCCTACAATTCAGGTGAAAGTAGAGACGATGGCGCAGATACTCATGTGCCAGTTCAGGTTCCCAGGGTGATCTCTCATAGGGAAATTCCTGAAATGCCTTCGTCCACTATTTCTGACAATATTATACCTACGACTCCAAATGTTATTTCGGACAGAGATTCAAGGGTTACTAGGGTAGGAAGGATATCTAAGTAATTTAAGGTAAAGGTTAAGTAATTTTAGTAATTTAAGCAGTTTTGGGGTGATACAAGGTAAAAATATAGCTTAGGGTGATGCAATACAGCCTTTAAATGAATGGGCCTAATATTCCAGCATATGCTCCCACAGTCATAAACTAGGAATGCAGGGAGGGAAACGGGGGCTACCTCTTTGGGTAAGTTTTTACTTTACAAAATCATTAAAACTTCAGGCAAGTGTTAAATCTCGCCCCTCCCCAGTCCCATGCAAGGGATGATTCCACTCAACAGTGTGATGTCGACTGCAACGGTGAAGAATAGTAACCACAACTCAATCATCATTGGGACTCCGTTAAGTTGTCAAGGCAGACTTAACGTGTGGGCTTAGACAGGGGGTATCCCCCCTCTCAAGGAGACAACCATGTGCTCCACGTACCGTAGTTGGCAAAACCAAGTTTCAAAATATTTTTTAAACGAACAAAATAAAGAATTTAATTGCATGGGGCTTAGAAAAGAGGAAAATGCTAGCACTATTTTTCATAGTATCAAAAATAGTGCTAGCATTTTCGAAAATCCGTCTTCCGTTCATTGTTGCAGACCTCCCCCTGACTAAAATTTCCTGGCTTCGAGCCATCCCACATGGCTACGGACCCAGCTCAAGGTGTCATAAAAATAACTTCCCATTGCCTCCATACTAAACGCGCGCTTGTCGATAGAGCCTCTACACCTATTGTAGCTAGCTTAACGGTAGCCTAATCGAGTTAAGCTACAAACACGAATGTGCTATGCTTACGAAGGAAATGTTTGGCAAAGGCACTCATAACTTATCCAGTTGCACACTAGGTTTACGTAGTTCAGCGGCGTCAATAAATTTCACTCTGAATGATCCAAACATAGCCTAATTCGTACAATGTCACCATAACGTTGAACCTTATAAATTCTAGGCTTAACGTTATGCTAGTGTTACAGAAGGATAGGCCTACATACACACGTTTATAGATACGAACGAGTAATTCTGGTACTGGAATAGTTTGTTTTGCACATTTTTTTTTAATTTTAAGCTTTTACTCACGCTTCGCTACTTAAGCTTCCGAATAATGAACTTAAGAGGGAAGTGACTTTTTTTTAAAAAAACTACGCTTAAAAGCAAACCCCAAAAGAAAAAAAAATTAACCCACACACCAAATGGTATCGTCCAAATAACACGTCATCGCACTTGACCCTTGTATATGACCTTGCACGTCTAAGTGCAACATACGGTGGGAAACTTTTCGATATGACTAAAAGTGAGGGGTGGGGTAAGAAAACAATACCACAAAACAGTAAAAAAATAAACACAACATTGATGACTCACGTGAAACAAACATAACACAAACAACAGTCAAGCATAAGAGAAAAGTGACAAAAATATCAATAAATCAAAAGCTTAAGCCTAACTCACACATACACGTACACACACAAATCGGACAAACAGACTATCTACATGTGGACGTAATCAACCCTTTACCCACCTCTTTGTCTCGATCCGATTGACAATCATTGGTTTGTTTGGGGTACGCCTCTTTCCCTTCGCTTGGAAGGTTGAGCTCAGTCTCTGAGTATTTTCTTTTTCTTTTTACGACTGCTTTGTTCGCCTTTCCAGCCACTAGATTTTCGGTAGCGGTGGTGGAATCTTTATTCTGGTGAGGATCGCTCTGTGGGTGTGTGATAGGCGAGTCTACCGAGCTACATTCCGCCTGTTGGCGGGCAGCCCTATGAAAAGTACAATACTCTCAATGACAGTACTGGGGCGCAAGTTCACTTAAAGTGATAAGAGGGAAGGAAAAAACGGGGGTGGGGATGCAATACTCATGACGTGTGAAGAGTGCGGTATATACACATATATTAGAGGAGACAAGTTGTAGGTAGACTCAGATAAATCTGAGGACAGGATAATAAAAGGTATATTCGATACAACAATAAAGACGACATACGTACAAGATAAAATACAAAATAAAAAAACGAATTGAATAACCATACTATTCATGTACAAACTAAAAAAAAAATCAAACACGAGAGAAGAAACAAAAAAATAATACAACAATAAAACAAAAACAAAACACACAAAAAACGAAACACAACAAAGCAAAAACAAGAAATGGGGGAAAAACAAACAAAGCAAAAACAAATAGCAAAACTCACCATTTTCTCCGAAAATCTTCTTGTTGTCTCTTGGCTCTTTCCAACCGTTCGACTTTCTCTAAAGCAGCAATGAGCATCTCTTCTTCTCTTCTCGATAAATCCATCGCAAACAGATACACAACAAAAATATTCGTTAACTGAAATACTGGTCGATCCTTACTGGAAGGCGATCTGTTCGATTTTGGTACAAATGTGGAGTCTACAGTTATATTTTAAACTTTTCAAGTAGTCACTTCATGCAAACTAAACACTTCATGTTGATTGCAACGCCCACGAGTTGTAACGTGTCTGCGTGACGTCACTTTTATGCTAATTACGACTTGACGTGGCTTGCGTAAGCTTTCAAATTGTGTACACAGAGCCAGAAAAACCCAAAGCTTAAGGTAGCGTGGGGGCCCCAGCCACGCCCCTCACCGTAGGAGACAACCGACAGATCCACTCCTTCCGCCCTAGCTTGGGTTTAACGGCGCTCGCTGACTGTCTTTAGACAGTCGTCAATCTTTTCTAGGACTTTCTCTAAAGCCGATATGGCGACTGGGGTCGGCCACTGCTGATCCTCGGACAGTCCGATGTGAGTCAGCAGCAGAGTGCACTCTGCTCTGAAATGGGTCACTATTTGTAGAAAGACCAAGTCCTCCCAGTCGTGGCTTCTGCTGTCTTCCAGTATCCCTTTGTTTGCTCTGAACCACAGAGCTGGTCTAATTAGAGGGTGCTTCACAGCCGCCTCCAACTCTTTTCTCAGAAAATAAATTTTGTCGTTAAGGTACATGGTTTCACAATACTGATACTGCTCAGAATGATCCCATATCTTGTGGGGTTCTTTTTATGCTGTAGAATATCCACGTACCCCTTTCCTTATCAGACAATTTTCCTGTTTATTTTTTTCTGTATCTTTTATAGTTTTGTTCCTTCGAAGGAACTTGTGAGCGATATCTTTGTCACTTTTCAACCGTTTTTGCTCTCCATATCGACAATTTGTTTTCCTTTAAAAGGATGCGTTTGTTCATGATATCTTTGTCACTGCTCAAAACACGCGTTTATTTGTCCTGTTCAGTAAGGCTTTATCGAAAGGTTTTTTTTTACATCAGCGCTTATTTTTCTCTTTGTTGCACGCACAGCTTCTACTATAGCCTAAGTCTTTTTTCATCCACAGCCGCGTATTTTGCCTGTTCTAGTAGCTTCTCGGCCGTCTTTGCTCCTCATACCGACAATTTGTTTTCCCTTTAGAGGATGCACTCGTTAACAAATATCTTGGCTCTTTTCAACCAAAGTGGCTTACTTTTCCTGTTTTTGCTCTTGACCAATTATCCTTTCAAAGATGCATTGCTGGCAACTTGCTCTAGATTCCACGACTACATTGTGACGTGTTGCACTTTACGTGTTAGCTCATGGGGGGGGGGTGTGGCTAGGAAAGGTGACGTAGCAAAGATGCATTGCTGGCAATTTGCTCGACAATCTAGATTCCAGGACTACATTATCACGTGTTGCACTTTACGCGTTAGCTCGGGGGGGGGGGAGGTGGCTAGGAAAGGTGACGTAGTCAACTCTGTAAATCTTTGAAAACGTGTCAATTTAAAGGTCCTTTTCTATGCAGCATCGTTTCTAGCTGGTATGTTATTTAGTGTATATTTCTCCGGATTGTTTGTGTGTTCGTGTGAATCCTTATCGTTGGAACTGGAAGTTTTCCTTGGCAAACTAGGATCGATGTTCCTTTTCTACATTTTTCTACATGTCATGCGAGGTAATTCATTTGATTTTATATTTTTACTGGACATTCTTAATACTATTATATACATTCCATTGTATGTTATATATTCATACTATTATGTACATTCTTAATACTATTAATACTATTCTTAATACTAAACCTCCTCACCTGTGCCTGTCCGTCTTTACGGCAAACGTACCCATTTATAAAGAATGGTAGTAACTGCAACGATCACCATCAAATTGATCAGGGTTACTCTGTTGTTGTGTGAATTGTTCGAAAAGGTTTCAGAAAAATCATCCTGTTAAAACCAAACAAGAAATATATAAATTATTTGGTTAATTCTTTTCCAAGCCTATATAAATAGATGTTTATTATGTCTTGTACTTACCCTGTCTTCAATGTATTCTCCAACATATCGTGCAAGTTTTTCAACGGTAGGTTTATCCTTTCCTTGTTTGCGACATCGTTGAGCGCATTTTCTGATAAATAGGTAGACCATGGTGGAAATCAAAGGTCATGTGACGTCACACCAAAGGTCAAACCGTGAAAACCTCGCAAACACATTATCTCCGAGAGGGTAACTGTGACTGATGTCATACTTGGTGTGTGGGTTGGTCATATTGAGTAGATGATCCCTATCATCTTTGGTGAGGGGTAAAGGTCATTTGAGGTCACCAGCGGTCACACTCTAAAAACTTGAAAACACGATATCTCCAGAAGAGTAACCATGACTGATGTAATACTTGGTGTGTGGGTTGGTAATAATGAGCAAAAGATCTCTATTGTTTTGGTTGAGGTCAAGGGTCATTTGAGGTCACCAGAGGTCGAACTGTAAAAATGTGTAAACACAATATCTCTAGGAGTCTAACCTTGACTGATGTCTTACTTGATGTGTAGATTGTATATACTAAGTAAAAGACTTCTTTTGTTTGTGGTGGAGGTCAAAGGTCGTTTGAGGTCACCCGAGGTCAAACCTTGCTAGCACATTAACTCCAGAAGGGTAATGTTGACTGATGTCGTACTTGATGTGTTGGTTGGCCATACTGGGTAGGTGATCCTTTTGTTTTTGGTGGATGTCAAATGTCACAGTCATTCCAGGTCACCAAAATAAAGGTCATTTTGGGGTAAAGGCTTGCGGTGTATCAAGAAAAATAACTAGTTGATCTTATACTTGTCATGTGGATATTTTATGTTTGTTATAATATAACCATGTAGCAAGGAATCACAAAGCCTTTTGGCTTTCTGGTTACTGATGTTTGAAGTTTCAACAGTGAAGTCGTAACGTTGTTTGAAGGTTCACTTTTTGATATATCGTAATCCTATGCAGCCAGACTCTCCTTTTGCGAATTTCTTATGTTAAGCCTTTGTTTCGAGTGCACTAAGTCTTAAGCACTCCCTTGCGCATCGTACGCCGTGAAAACAAAGACCATAGGTTTCTTCAATGATGCTACCAATTATTTCTGATGAAACTCGCCGTGAAATTTGTTTCGCCAAGTTAGTTGAATATAACGATTACAAATATTGACAAATCAGTAAATACTGGTATTCGATTTTGCACTTTTGGTGGGAGTACGGCGGATGGATACAGCTACAGTACTTGCGTGACGTGATCAGTAAGAGCCTGAACTACATGACAGTCGACAACGCGTCTTCGATCGATCATGCACACGTACGTATGTACCGCGGCCGTCGCGTACGTACGTACCGTATCGCGTACCGCACCAAGTAAGTTATACCCTGGTTATACGTCACCATAGTCGGTCAAACGTTTCAATACAAGCAAATTCGGAAAGAATCCAAGGTAATCCTACTGTATAATCCGTGTTGCGTAAGGTTTTCGGAAATTTGGTTGCATATCCTGAGCAGTATTTTGTAGGCTTCATACGTAATTCCCAAATGTGGGCAGAGAAAATTTGCGTTAAAAGTTACCGCAGGCCTAGGCGATGGTGCGGTTCACTTCTATTGGCGGGTTCATTTTGCGATATGGTTGGCCGTCAAACTTAACGTTAGGCTAGGTTATATTCTCGTAAGACCAAATGTAAGGGTCCACGGTCTGTTCAAGAATCACAAGTATAAGGGTGTTTTCAGAACTTGAGGGGTGTTATTTGAAGTTTCTTTTATTGGAATGTTAATATTTTGACAGATTTCAGCTACAGTATCATCAAGTAGTCTACCGTTCGGCGTAGGCCTAGTAAAACTGTAACTTGTGATACTGACAGCTTATAGCTATGCCTACGTCACTTGGCAATCATATGCATGTCGTATCATCATAGGTTAGGCTACAGTACACGTATAGTGTGACCTAACGTTAGCTTAGCAAGCCACGGCAGTTGACAAAATCCCGTCGATTGGATACTCTTAGCCTCTGTCACTTTTGATTTTTGCATGTTAAGTCTAGCTTGTAGTTGTACATATACTGGAGATCTGTACATGGTTAGCCAGGCGTAAGTCTAGGCGTAGGTGATTTTGAAGGGTAACTAGCCTAGCCTAGACCTAGTATTAGCCTGATTAGGGTAGGCTACATGCAACTGGTGACGTACAATTACTGCAGTGTAAAGTAAGTTCAAAGCAGACTTTGCCTTTTATGGAAATTTACATGGAAAAGTCACATGGAAAAGCTACATGGAAATGACTATTCAAGCTATGCTTTACTGAACAGATGATATATGAGCCCATACGTTCTTGGATAAACATCAATGTTGATCATTGTGAAACATACTAATTGAAACATTTTGCATGAGACTCTATTGTAATCTTGAAAGCTGTCAACATCAGTCATTCAAGAAAGGTCTAATTGACAAGTGATTAAAATGTATGTGACTTTTAGTTATGTTGCCTAAAGTTTTAAAAGGTAGAGTCTTCTTTGAAGCTTTGTAACTTTGTGGGATGTTTGTGACTTGAGTACTCTAACATATAAAGCACATGTGTGAATTTTATCTAAATAACCCAAATTAAAGTAGTCTTTTGTAGTTTTTAAAATAGCTTTTCTATAAGCCTAGCTTACTGCATTTTGTCTATAGGCTAGGTAATATTAACTTTTAATTGCAAGGAAATAATGTAAAATAAAAGAGTGTTGTTATGTAGTTACAACATTGTAGAAGATGGATAATAATGCAGATCTCACATGTGTACTCAGCGGGTCATTTAACCAAGCTGCTGTTTTTCCTCCATTTACAAGAGGGAGGCAGTGTGTGCCAAATTGTGTTGTATATTTAGCATATACATTACTAAAACCACAGTCGACATCGTGGACCCATGATGACATTGATAAGATCCTTTTTCTAGGAGATGAGCTTTGTAATTTTGTCTTAGATGGATTGCAAAATGACAACATGAATCTTTTGCTATTACCAATAGATTTACCACATTATTTTGTTCTTGATAATCTCTATATCTCACAAAGAATATGGCACACTTTTTTGGTACCTTCAGTGAGAACTTTGAAGGTGATCAAATTATAGGTAGTCTGCTTCAACCTGCATTGGAAACTGCATTTTCACGCAGTAGTCATTGCATCATTATTTTCTGTTCATCAGCAGTAGGTGTTTATACTGTCGATCCCCATTCACGAAACATTCATGGGCTGAGTGATGGCAGTGGTTCTGCAGTTCTCTTGACTTTGCCATCAGTTCAGATGACATGTACTCATTTACGAAACCTAGCACTTAGTCTCACAAGTAGATCGCTCTCACAGATCCAGTTTGATTTGCATTCACTTACCATAAGAAGTGTCACAAGGCATAATTTTTTGTTGAGAGCCCAGTCACCATTTGCTGTTCTACAATCAGAGTTTAGAGAGACACCTGCCACTGTTTTAGGGCAATTAGAAGATAGTCCAACAGATGACCAAGAAACTGAATTAAAGAGTAAGAGCTGTCACAGCCTAAACTTTCATTCTTTTAAAATGAAGACAATGGAGCTCCCATTTCAGCGCGAAGACAATCATTTGAATGCCACATCAAAACGAGCATACACCCAGTGGGGACACAAAGGAGATCTAAAAAAGCAAGACACACTGGTTACAGTGGCATACAAGATATGATTGCATGTTTCCATAAAACTGTAAGCAATGGACCAATTAACATTTGCTCTTGCTGTGAACAGTTATGGTACAGCCACAGTGTTGTTTTTTTTTTTTTGCCACCCCACTCACTTGTCATAACTCAGAGTAAGAAGTATATCAAGGAAATACATAGTGTCGATGGTAATTACGTTTTATGCAACACTTGCTTAAGGTACTGAAGAAAATCACAGATCCCAAAGACAGTAGGCTTTATTTTTCCAGAGATACCTTCTGAGCTGCTGTTGCATAAACTAGAGGAAAGACTTGTAGCTTTGCGAATTCCTTTTATGCAGTTGAGAGAATTGCCTAGAGGTGGGCAACTAAGTGTCAGAGGAAATGTAGTTAATGTCCCATCAGATGTAACTAGCACAGTAAATATCTTGCCTCGCAGTCTTCCAGATAGCCAAACAATTTTCTGTGCGCTTAAAACGTAAATTGTCTTTTCAACATTCCTACCAAGCTGAGACAATAAGGCCACAGAAAGTATAAGAGGCTGCTGTTTGGTTAATCAATAATAGTCAACTTTACAAAGCTGAAGGAGTGATTGTTAGACCTCTTAATTCTTTTCCAAACATATCACCATGGAATGCCTATGTGCAAGACAAAAGTAATGAATACTTACCTGAATGCAATAGTAATCCCAACAAAGATTCAGAGAAAACTCAAGTTGAACCTTCAAAAGACAATTTGCCAAATAAAAGTGACCTTAGTAATGTCGAAAACTTTGATAGTGATGAAGAATGGACAGAGGTTCAACACATGGAAGATGGAACTTTTGATACAATGCTAGTACCAGAGCATGACACAGAGCTGCAAACTCCCCTATGTTTTGCTCCAGGTGGGGGAAATATTCCTTTGGCAATTTTCAGAGATCAACATTCAGAAGTGCTTTCCTTTCCATCCTTGTATTGTGGGAAGCCATTTAGTGAAAACATTCAGAAAATACCATATAGCTTACGTTGCAAACTTGAGTTACGACACAGAGATAGGCGGGTATCCAAATGTGTACCAAACATTTTTTTTAAGGTGAAAAAGCTTCAGATTCAACACATTCAAGATAGAAGTAATTTATGTTTGAGAAAATGTAAAGGAACATTCAAACATATTACAGCTGGCAGACTTAAGGCACCAGATGGTCTACAGAAATTAATTCGTAATGATGAAGGGTATCGCATCTTCAAAACTCTTCGTGGGTCACCTCCATATTGGGAAGCTGCCAAAAAAGACTTGTTTGCCATGATTCGTCAACTTGGTACTCCTACTTGGTTTGCTTCAATTTCTGCGGCTGAAACTAGATGGCAACATTTACTTAATATTCTGAGTATAACCTTGCATAGCAAGGAGTTAACAAATGAACAAATAAAAAATCTATCATGGCAAGAAAGGTGTAAAATGATTCAGAGTGATCCAGTCACTTGCTCAAGACATTTTGACTTTATGGTACAAACTTTTATTGGCCAGGTCCTGAAAAATTCTCTTGAACCAGTTGGTCGCCTTGTAGATTTTTTCCACCGTGTTGAATTTCAACAACGTGGATCGCCTCATATCCATATGCTTTTGTGGGTTGAAAATGCACCCAAGTTAGGCTCATCTACTTGACTAAGTACTTCTCATGTTCTAATACATCTAACTTACCAGACCTGAAGGAATTGTTAAATTACCAAAACCACAGGCATGCAAAAACCTGCCGAAAAAAGGATAAGAGGGGTTGCAGATTTTCCTTTCCCATTCCACCAATGAGACAAACATTGATTCTACAGCCACTGGAAAATGATAGCAGTGAGGAAGAGCAACTCATGATTGTGTACAGACAAATTTGCAAAGTTCTCAGTGACATGAAATTTGGAGTGGATATCACTTTTGAAGCATTTCTTGATAGGCTTGGTATGACAGAAGAACTCTACATAAAAGCAATACGTTCTTCACTCAAAAGAGATCAAGTATTCTTAAAACGAAGCCCAAATAAAGCTGTATATCTCATACTACAAATGTCACTGCAAAAGGCTTCAAGGGGCTTTGTCTTCATCAATACTGGCCTTCCTAATGCACGGACAGTCCTTCTTAAACCTTTGCACAAAATAAAGGAACTGACAGATACATCCAAAGAAGTTGAAACAGATAACCTTTTAAAGAGGTATGCTAGGAGACCAAATGATAATGATGACTTTCCTGATGACAGTCAAGACTCACTGCTCACTACGCATTACAAAGTTGGAACCCTTGTTTACAAAAGACGACAAAGGGCAAAAATCATCAGATTTGTGCGATATGATGAAGAAAAGGATAGAGAAAATTATTGCAGAGAAAGGCTCCTGTTGTTTCTTCCATGGCGATCAGAGGATCAGCTTCTAGGAAAATTTAAGACTTACCAGGACTGCTACTCTTATGTGAAGTATGCCATTAGTGAAAAAGAATGCCAGTATAATCATGGTGCATCAGTCATTGATATTGTGGAATCTGCTGATCTGGTATCAGAGGAAATACCTAGTGATACTATTGCTCCCTGTGTGCAACATGAAGATTTACAAGACATTGTGCAGACATTCAAGAGGCAAGAGAATTTACTGCCTTCTTTCCATATTCAAATGCTTTCTCTCAGTATGATTTGGGACAAGATTTAGGTGTGGCAGTAAGTAATCCTGAATTGCATCAGATGCTACCTGTTACTGCTGCTGTTGATTTTTGGTTTTACACAATGTGCCAGAAGTTGAACTGACCCAATCTACCTATTTCTTACTGGTGGTGCTGGAGTAGGCAAGTCTCTTGTCTTGCATGCATTGTATCAAGCTCTTAACCGAAGCCTTGGAAAGGTTGCAGGTCATAACCCAGATACCCTTAGAATATTGCTGTGTGCACCAACAGGCAAAGCTGCCTATAATATTAAAGGAACAACCATTCATACTGCTTTTCAAATTCCAGTTAAGCAGGGTTATCACTACAGACCTCTAACTGCTGACAACTAGTAGTAGTGTTCATTGATGAAATATCCATGGTTGGAAATCGTTTGTTCAACTTTGTTAATTTGCGATTACAAGAAATAAGGGGTGATCACAACAAACCATTTGGAGGTGTCAGTATTGTAGGGTTTCGTGATTTCTTTCAATTGAAACCAGTTTTGGATGTTTGGATATTTGAAAATGTTAAAGATAATTACACTATTCTGGCATCAAATGTTTGGGCTGACCTTTTCCACATGTATGAGTTGATTGAAGTTATGAGGCAGAAGGATGATGTAGCATTTGCCAATCTCCTGAATCGACTAAGGGAGGGAAAGCATACAGAACAAGACATAGAAATCCTCCAGTCTAGGCAGGTAGATGTTGGACATCAGGAATCAGTGACCTACCTCTTTCAAGCAAACACTCAAGCAAACACCTTGAATCTTGAAATGTATCATTCACTAGGTGAGAGTAAAGTTTTGGTGAAATCCCGTGATATAGACAAACAACAGAAGGGGAGGGTTCTAAAAAGCATACCATCAGATCCTGTAAGGACAATGGGTCTCTTTTCAGAACTGCCAGTTGCTGTAGGGCCTAACAAATGGTTCACCTGGTGTTGTGGGATACATTGATCCATTAGATAATCCTTTGATTATTTGGGTTCAATTTGACGATCCTTCTGTTGGTGCAATGACAAGAGATAAGAGTAAACTGTTGTATAATAATCCTTGTGTAAGTACCACATGGACACCCATCACTAGGATTGCACGGCAGTTTAAGGTTGGTAAAAGTAGAAATGCGGAAATTCTACGCACAGTTCCCTCTTCGACCTGCCAGTGCAAAAACTATCCACAAAGCCCAAGGAGACACACTGTCTACTATAGTTGTTGATTTTGGTAAACGACTACAGCAAGATCACATCCATTATGTCGCACTTAGTAGGGTCACCTCACTTCAAGGACTTCATATTAAAAATTTTTACCCTGCAAAAATTAGTGTGAGTCATTCTGTCAAGCTGGAAATGGAAAGACTTAGACAAAACAAACTGCTTCAACCAGTGGTTCAAGATCTCAGTATAACCAAATCTACATGGCTGTTACTTCATCACAATGTCAGATCCTTATCCAAGCATTTCCATGATATTCAGTGTGATGCAAATATTCTCTGTGCTGACATTCTTGTGTTTACAGAGAGTAGAATACACTCTCCTTCTTCGAAATACCAGTTGTATGGCTATAATTTGGTTGTAAATCCAGGATGTCGCACTAGTAGTCACAGAGGCATTTCAACTGGTACAGCTGTTTACTATAAAAATACTCTTCCAGTTCCAATTGTTAATATTTCAAATAGCAACAATAGTGAAATTACAGTGTTAAACTTTCAATTCTGCGGTTCAAAACCGATCATAGTTTTTGCAGTATACAGATTTCCGAGGAGTAATGTAAGGAATTTCCTGAATACAGTTGGAAATCTGTTAAACTCATACATCACACAAAATAGAAAGTTGTATTATCATCCTTGGTGACTTTAACATTGATGCTCTTCTTCAAGAGTCACCGTCAACCACTAGGATTAGTCAGTTCTTCAAGAAGTTAGGTCTTCAGCAGTATATTAATGAACCAACAACAGATTACATGTCATGCTTAGATCATATTTACTCCAATTGTACAGTGACTCACTCTGGAGTTCTTGAGGCGTATTACAGTGATCATAAACCAGTATGGATATCCATTTAGCAACATCCACAACTAGCTTAAACTGAGGTCTCATTATTGTATATTGTCTACCATGCAGTTGCTCAACAACTACACAGTCTGTTATCATGCCCCACAATGCTGTAACCGCCTACAGTACACTTCCTGGCATTTTAAACTAATGTGATTTGGGCCAGTGGAATACTGTTCTCAAGTTGTCTACTGATGGACTAGTAATTAAAAGAGCCTCCGAGTCAACTGTGCTTGCTGGGTCAGCCCTTGTCTACCTCGCATATTTGGTACCCATTGTATAGGAGGCATATATGCCAGATATCTTAATTAGGATGTATGATAAAGTCAAGTTGAAGAGAGCATTATATGTCCATTCACCGGTGAAGCTGCTTATCATAAATACCCATGCAGTGACCAGTAATATTCTTTCATAAGAACACAAAAGTTGCTATGAAAATCAAGATTTTGTCTTTTTTCAGCTAGTGTGTACTTCAATTTTTCAGATGAGCTAAGGACAAGTTTCTAGAGCTCTCAGGTCAAGCCTACTGCCTGCTAATATTTTCAGTTTTAGTGTTAGTTTGTCAGGTCTGTCTCAGCATATTAATGAAGAAAAATTATCCAGCTTACCACTACAGTATTACTATGTGCATGCAATAGTTCTTAAAGCATTTCTTACATTGCAAGAACACCACTGAGTAGTTGAGTTATTGAATACTGTACCTTAACCATTCATCAAATTTCTGCCCTGTACTGTAGATAAAATTCCAACATAATTACCTAAGCTGCTAATACTTTTGTAGTTCATCATTTCCATGCTAAAATATCAATCCCATCATTGAAATGACAACAGTTGCAGCACCTAAAGCCGGTGTACTTTAAGGGACCTCACATGTACAGTATTGTAGGGACAGTATTTTGATCTCGTTGTACTCCATAAGAAATTAGGAAAGAAGTTTTGCTCTCAATATACAAAAAGCACTGAGTGTGAAAGATAAATTTTGTGTCATACAGTATAAATACTTACTGATTTTCACTGATACCTCAGAACAATAGCTCATGTTGGTACTGAGCATTCATTGTATCCTTAGCTTACAATTTCCATAAACAGTATGCAACAGTCTTCATCTGCATACAGTCCCCATTGGCTGTCTCACAGATACATGTCATATACATTGCCCCGTGCCATGTATGCAAATCAAGGTTCAGTTGTTTGTTTTTGCACATTGTATATATGTACTACTACCACTGAATGCACAATATGTACATTGGTTGGAAGTGACCCTGTAAAATTTGCATTCCTTATTGTGATGAAGAATACATTGAAGAGGAATTTGCACTTACAAATCTGCAGTGTGAATATTTTTTCATCACCTTGTATAACAAAACTATGTACGTCAGGATATTGGGAAATTTATTTTGACAGGATATAGCCTCTACAATTTTCTCTGCACTATCTGAAATGGATTCAGGCATTCCAGGAGAAGTGAATTCAGATGTCTGGAGCAGTCTTTAAAGAAAAAGTTCTATATGATAGCCATAGCATATTTGCCATTTTCTTTGTAAATCAGCCCTTGAAAAAAAAAACACATTATATAACCACAGTAGAAGAAGAATTAAGATTTCAAAAAAGGTTAAGGCCATTACATGGACAAATAGTTTTCTTCATCGACTACTGCATGCAGAAAACTTAAGAACGTACATAATACCCCTCTGTAGATTTAATGACAGTATGAGCTGATCCAATCTTTCCATGACACATTTTTGTTTCTAAATAGAAGGATTTTTTCTGAGTGAAACACTCAATCTTGAAGGTGAGTATCAACAATAGCTCATCTAAGTATCTAGTTAGGTGAGCATATGTGGCAGTGTGTGCATAATAAATAGGCACACATTAAAAAACTGCCAGATAATCCTTTTGCATAACTATGCTGTAAAACATTAACTCAGTTGGTTACATCATGGCTTAAGTAAACTGTAACTAAAATTTTCCCTTCCTTTACATAACTTCAACATGCAGGATCCTTCAATCCATATGCTTGCAGTCACAGTAAAACAACTGCAGCCTCAGTTTTCAGTTTTCAAGCTCCACTTTGTTTCACATACAGTAGTTCACAGTAGTGTCACTTCCACTGATATGCTTCCATTTTTTGTAATTTACAGATGCTTACTGTGTCCAAAGTCAAAGGGTCTAAAGGTACTCAACCATTTCTCCTTCCTTTGAAGTGCGTCATTGCAGCCGTTTCACCACCAACGATGTACACAAAGGATGGGACACAAAAAGAAATGCAGCAACTGGCATTGTGTGATAACACTGGATTCTGTAAAGCAACTTCTTTTGACATATCCAAGAGAGATCTGATCTAAGAGGGTTCCACAGTTGTCCTGAAGAATTACATCCCCAAGCCAGATGCTCTGATCATTACATCACGCACTAGTATTTTCAAAGCCCCTTCTATGAAAGTAGAACAACATATTATTGATCAGGCAGTGACTTTTCTTCGCCCCCCAACACCACCTCCAGAAGATATCTCAAGCATCAAGTTATCTCCTGTGAAGACTATTCACACTGTGGAAGGGAAAATCATTCAGGTATTTTTATTGTTTTGCACTTTATCTTTAGACCTATGTGGTCATCATTGCATGTGTGTGTGCATGTATGTGTGTTTGTGAACTTAGCTTCTTAACATGATGTTCTTTCCTGAGGTAGATGCATATTGCGTAGATTAAACCCACTGTTTTTGGTGGAGGACAAAAGTCTCTGAGGTCAGCAGAGTTCAGCCACTGAAATGTTGTAGTCGTGATAACTAAGATAGGCAACTTGTATGCTTTTCATAGTTGGGTATGTTTGCCATATGAAGCAGACAAATCCTCTATTTTTGACTGGAGGTCAGATGTCATCTCAGGCGTACCAGAATTTGAAAACCGAAATTTGTCTAAACATATATGTCAAGATAGGAAGCATGGATAGTTTTCATACTTTGTATATTTAATTTTCCTATTGAGTAGATAAAGTCCGTTCATTTTTTGTTAAGGTGAGAGGCCATCTGGGGTTACCAGGGGTTGAGCACTGAGGATCGACTCAACTGCTACAACAGAACGGTCTTTGCCATACTGTAGTGGCGCAGAACATTTAGCCTACAACAATCATTTATGGTAAACACTTAGGCTATATGCTGTGTGATAAATTCCTCAACACCTCAATGCATTTATTCTGCTTCAATGTAAAGAGAAACCTATGCATTCATGATGTATATATCTTGTCACACTACTTCTTTACACTGTCAAGTCTGTTGAAACTTCTCTTCCCTAGATTGGTTGTATTTCTTTGTTTTTGCTCCAAATAATTTCCTAAAGTACTACTTGCTTCAAATATTCCCTTCATTCAAAATTGAAAAAAACATGCTGACTTCACACCAAACTCCTTTATTGGAAAGTTCCTGCTCCCCCTCATTAAGATACTTCTACAAGCTAGGTCAGTGGAACTGCAGCAGTTACAAAATGTGCAAAATCAGCCAATTTCAACACAACTTGGCCACTTTAGTGGTCTTCAATGGGAACAATTCTGCAAAAGTCAGCAGTTGTCTTTGTGCAAGAATGCACATGGCAGACAGTATTATGCTATGAAATTCTGTGTAAAAGTATTGATAGTCAACATATCAACACTTTGAAAATAGACTGAAATAAATTCAAAGGCCTGCAATATTACTGTACGTTCATAAAAGAGTGGCAAGTACATGAACGCTCTCTTAAACATGTCAACATCACATTCAACCACTCACTCAAAGAAATGGGACAACTTTATTTGCAATAAGAAATGTATGTTTATTATAAAAACCATAATGCATTTTTGCATTGTGGTTGATTTCATCAAATGCTCTAGATTTAAGTGCTTATCTTATGCACTCCACCGCAAAGCATTTCTCTTTTCTGCTTTATTTACCCGCAGGATGAATGCCCTCGGCAGGTCCCTTTTAGGGACACATCACTGGATGTGAGAACTATAGTAATTCAGAAGAAAAAGAATACCATCAAACTGTCACTTTGGAAAGAGTTTGTGAAAGAACAAGTTAAGAGTGGAGACTTTGTCGTTGCAAAAAATGTGGTAGTCAGTGAATATCAGAAAGAAAAACAGCTCTCCACAACCTCTAGAACTACAATACAGGTATTACCTCTATCAAGTATACATAAAATGCAGGCTGTGTATCACGTAATTGTCTTGCCATTGCAATCTGCATTGCAAATAAAAGGTACCATATATTCCCTAATAAATGCCCCCCTCTAATAAACGCCCCCTCAAAATTTTTAACAACTGCGTAGGCTGAGGCCTCCTTGCGCTACAGGCCTAAACCACAGATTAAGCCTAACGTTAATGTTACAACAGTAGCCTACTGTACAATGTCAAAAATGGTTACCTTTTCACATGTAGATCCGCGCACAACACATTGAAGTTTCCGAAACACAGTTAATTTTTTATGAAATTATACTCTGAAATAACCCCCCCCCCCACTTTTCAAAAATGTAACGCCCAGGGGTGTTTAATAGGGAATATACAGTAGTTTTCTTTTTGTTAGAAGTCAAATTTTGAAAACCTTGTTAACATGGTGTCTTCACTTAGGAAGCTTGCTTAAATTATGATGTGGATGCCTAATTATTGATGGAACAACAGTCATGTTTTGATTCCTTGCCGAAGGCAGAAGGAATTATGCGATGGTGATGTCGTGTGTGTGTATGTGTGTGTGTGAGGCCCATGCTTGTAAATACCATATCTCACAAAGAGTAACCATGACGGATCTCATACTTAGTGTGTGGGTTGGTCATAGTAGATTAGCATTAGTAGTAGCATTAAGTAGATGATCCCTATTGTTTTTGATGGAGGTCAAAGGTCATTTGAGGTCACCACAGGTCAAACTGTGAAAACCTTGTAAACACAATATCTCAAGAACCGTAACTGTGACTGATATAATACTTAGTGTGTGGATTGGTCATAGTGAGTAGATGATCCCTATTGTTTTTGGTGGAGGTCAAAGGTCATTTGAGGTCACCAGATGTCAAAATGTGAAAACATTTTAAACACGATATCTCAAGAAGGGTAACCATAACGGATCTCATACTTAGTGTGTGGGTTGGTCATATTGAGTAGATGGTCCGTATTGTTTTTGCTGGAGGTCAAAGGTCATTTGATGTCAGCAGAGGTCAAAATGTTAAAACCTTGTAAACACAATATCTCAAGAACCATAAATGTGACTGATGTCATACTTGGTGTGTGGGTTGGTCATTGTTTGTGGTGGTCAAAGGTCATTTTAGGTAACCAAAGTTGAAACGGTAAACCTTGTAAACACAATACCTCCAGATGGATAACTGTGACTGATGTCATACTTCGTGTGTGGGTTGGTCATATTGAGTTGATGATCCTTTGGGTGTTTTTGGGTGGAGATCAAAGGTCATTTGAGGTCACAAGAGGTCAAACTGTAAAAACCTTGTAAACACAATATCTCCAGGAATCTAACCTTGACTGATGTCATACTTGATGTGTGGATTGTATATACTAAGTAGAAGACTCCTTTTGTTTTTGGTGGAAGTCAAAGGTCGTTTGAAGTCACCTGAGGTCAAACCTTGCTAACACATTATTCCCCAGAAGGGTAACGTTAACTGATGTTGTACTTTAAGTGTGGGTTGGCCGTACTGGGTAGATGATCCCTATTGCTCTTGGTGGACATTAAACGTCATTTGAGGTCACCAAAATAAAGGTGATTTGTGGTTATAGGCTTATTAATGTAATGTTTCAAGAAGAATATACAGCAGTTGATCTCAAACTTGTCATGTTGGATAATTCATGTTTGTTTTGATATACATGTAGCAAGGATTCACAAAGCCTTTTGACTTTTTGGTTTTTCATTTTGACATGTTCCCTTCTCCACTGAGTTGCTTTTGTTGCTAAGTTAGGGTGTGTGTGTGTATGTGTGTGTGAGGGTGTGTGTGTGTGTGTGTGTGAAAAAAGAGAAATCAGCAAGGAATCACTAGGTCATTTGACTTTCTGGTTCTTTTAGGTTGAAATTCATCTGGGGTCAAAAGCCAAAAATCGTGATACAATATCTCAAGCAAGGAAGCTGAATAGATATGTCATGTAGATGAATTTGATACGATTTCAATTGGCATTCCCACTTCAGCTATGACCGTACATTAGTTACAATTATGCTGTGAGAACCATTCTGTAAGTATCATATCACAAGTAAACATATATTGAGATGCTAAAAATATTACCTTGTAAACGTTAGTTACTTGCAGCAGACAATGGCAGAGAACACTTTGCTTATAGAGTGCGAGCTTGTAACAAATTGATTGGTATTGTTCAATAGTAACTCCAAAAACTAGCACATTCTTTACACTATACACGGATCAATTAACATAATGTAACAGGCATGAGATACATAGAAATAAACAGACTGTGCACTAGGTACTTCACAGAATAAACCTTGAATTTGATTTCGATTTTAAATAGTGGAACCATGTGAACACTCAACTGTGTATAAGACAACATTCTATTGCTAATTGAAAGACAATATTTTATACAACAAATGTATGTCATGATCATCAAAACCACAATGCATTTTTGCATTTTCTTTAGTTATGCATGCATCGGTATGATGCATTCTTCCTGAAGTTAGGTGGACAGTAATAGCATGTAATTGTACTGCAATATATATGCCTTACTGTTCAAGCCACCATGTATTTGCATTCATTGATTAAAAAATGTAACATTCTCAAACGCCCTCATCAAAATGAACTTCTGTGATAAAATGTGATAGAATCTTGCATTTTACACAGTCCTACCGTAGTGAAGGAGGTTCAGAGTTAGACTGTCTCGCATAAGTCTTCTTTGGTGTATCATGCTACAAATACAGTTGTTACTCGTTTTTCAGATTTCCTCACCACCAGAAGAGCAGATGTCATTTACAATGCTAGCCTTTGAGGAAAAGGACACAACCTTTGAACTGCTGGTTCAGGTTGATGGAGACATCATGGAGACATACACTTGCAATGCAGAGGTGTTGTCAAACCTCATCAAAGACACTGAAGATGATTACTCTGAGGGGGAGGAAGAAGATAGCACCAACCAAACTGTTGAAGAAAAACTAATGAACAAGCTCCCAGGTGTCTGCCAGGTAGTAGTGCAGGAGCACACAATTGTAAAGGTGATACATCCTATCGTCAAAATCAAGTAGGCCACTCAGTATGCCCACTTGCCACTTTTCTTTTAGTGGATCTACCTGAAATGGAGAGATCAACAAGTTTCAGTGCATAACAGTTGTAAGCTTCATCCCAAGTATTAATCTACTTTAAATTGGCAACACTTTTCACCTTTCATTACTTGTTTTATCTGATTGCATTACAGTTATCGGTCAGGAAAAATGTTTTAAAAAAGATTATAAAGTCCTCAGCCTCATTATTATCCTAGTTTTAGATAACTTTTGAGTCTTCTTACCTTTTTGATAAAGTTCACTTCATTATGAAAGCTGCAAAGGTGATAACACTCCCAATAATACAGTAGCCATCAAGGAGGTTGACAAGCTTCTTGTAATGTAACACACTTAAGTTCATGGACATTTCACTTGCAGTGTTTCCATTATATTTAAGTTCAGTGTGAAGACCACACAAAGTATCTAGCTAGCAGAATCTTATAAACATTAAATTGTCAAAGTTTTACACAGCATGCCAACTATGAACGCTTTACTTTTTAACTACTCTACAATTTAAGAGCCCCTTTTTCAATTAACATCAGGCTGTCTTAAGTTGTTGTCTGTTTTCTTTTCTTTAATTGATTGCTTTTAAAGTTGTTACTTTATATATTCATCCTCAGTATGAAAGTTGTGTTGTTTCATTCCTATAATACTTTTGGTTTTGCGTACCTTGGTCTTACCCTGCTGTGAATAATACTGAGACAGCTAGCTACAATACAAGGAATATCACTGGCCAGTAATATGATAGTGCATCACTTTATGAAACTTCACGTTACTTGTACAAATATTAGTATCATTTGTTGGTTTGTTTTTTTCTTTTGTTGCAGCCAATATGTACACCATTTGATGTAAAATAATCTTAATACCATATACCAAGACAAAAGGGGAAACATTTGATTCATTGTTTATAGCACATGTACAAAGGCATATACATGTTTTTTTTTTTTTTTCACATTACAAGGTAATTAAAAGGAGAGTTCAGCAAAAACCATAAAGTTCCTGGTGAAAAGGCAGATCAAACCTTTCCTGGGCATTGTTTACAGAATCAAACTGTGAAGTATTATTCCAATAATTACTGTATAATTTGAATCAGACAACTTTCCTATGTACTGTGGCTCTTGGTCATATGAAATAGTGTTGCATCTTTAACAGTGGTTTATTTTCTTGTATTAAGTACACCACTTGATCAAGGATTTCCTTGTCAGAAATGCCAAGGTTATCAACTTTCAAAACTTGATGCAAAACACAGCAGTTACACCCCAACAGTACAACATATCGAACCTTGTCATCTGTTGCAATGGAAATCTTGAGTTCTAATGTTGCGGTGTCATCAGAAATAACTCTGATCTAGTCACATTGGTGAACCTCACATCACTCACAAAACCTTGAGGTAAGAAATCAGAGTGCAGGAAAAGAGGCACAAGAAGGTCACCACACATAAAACTCTACATTTTCTTTACCTGTGCCATTTTCCCTTCTGAAATTAAAGATGTATTTGTGCAACTGCCATCTCTTAGACACTCCAGTCCTCAACCTATTGGTCATATCATCTACCTACATTTCTCCATAGTGTGTATAGCTATCACAAGCAGTCAACATTCAACTTAAGGCAGTATTTATGCATTTGTGATCTATTTAACACTCACTTAACCTAGTATTGGCCTCATCAGCGACCTGTACTTGTAAATTTTGTCTATAGTATGTAGTTGATTTGAGTGCATATTGAGTTCAAAACAAAGCAGTTCTTTGCTACATCATGCTCATGAGATATTCACCGCATATGTTCTCATTATTCTCAGCAGATTTTAATTTAAAACCTGTTTGATTGTTGTTAATCAATAAGTTGCTATCTTACATGCATATACTTTTTACTCTGACTGTTCCTTTTAGAAGTACTTACTTAAAACTTGCTTTGCAGCTGTGATTTACCAAACATTGCCACTGACAATACAAGACCCTACAATCAAAGTCATTCTTTGTGTTTTGTGTCTCGACATTTTCTTTCTTACAGATGCAAGAATCAGGTGGGGGCAGATCTTAGAAAAAGATGAAATTAAGAATTTTTGACAATGAAATTTTACTGTTATGTGAGAGATGACCGTGTGGTGAACACCATCACTTAATTTCATCTGCATATGTTGTTTACTTTAGAGATACTGCAATTTGAAAGTTCATGAAGAACGAGTCAGGATGCTGACATTATGATGTCATAACCTAACCGCTTGTACTTGAAAAGCTTTTGTTTTCCTTTATAATTTATTGTCGAAAATTTTTTAACAATTATGCATACCTTCAAGTCAAAGTATCAATGATTTGATCACTGCATGAGACACCTCAGTATCTCAACACAAAATGTGTACAAGTATATGCATTTATGGAATTATTGGTAAAGAAAAAGAAATACATTAAATTAATATGCTATTAGGGGTTATGTGACATCATAATTCAACTTACCCAACGAACTTTACATTCAGCTGAGGGAAAAATGGCAGCACCTGTCTCTGAATTTCAAAAGTGCATGTATTAAAATGACACAACAGAGACTTTTGAAAAAAATTTGGAGATCTTACTTCAAATACTTCTACTTCATATTCCATAGACATATTCTCAATGTTTGTTCACCTTTAATGCTGCTTTTAGTTTCAATCGAGCACAAACCCACACATCCACAGTACTTTGTCGTTGATTGGATGTGGCGTATTGGTATGTATACATACATACTGTATATAGCAGCAGCAGCACCACTTGGAACTTCAATTGGGCAGGCTAAGGGAAGGGGCTAAGTAAATTTTTTGGGTGGCTGACAAATTCCTCCCGGGCCATTAAAAATTCCACTCAATAAACTTGTTTTCATGAGTGTTTAAATTTTCATTTTGCTCATTTCAGTTGGTGGGGGGGGGAATGGGGGCTGACCCCTTTCGGAGGCTAAATTTGCCTACAAGTCCCCCCTTGGTGCCATCGCTGTGTATGTATGTATATATATATATATATATATATAACGCTAAATTGTAAGTCTGGGAGACATGGCATTTAATATTCCTTTAGGGAGACATCGTGATAAATGGGCATTATACAAAGAAAGAATACAAACATACACAAATTTTCGTGTGATATTACACGTTATGTATAGCTCTAGGTATTGCGAGGCGTTCGGGTCTAATGTGCCGAACGATAAGAGATATGCATAATTTTTTTCGTAATTTTCGTATCCCTAATGTTTTCAAACCCTAAATAGTACAGTTGGGAGACGGAAGTGTTAGAATATGTACCTTTGGTAGACCTATGGAAACTACCTACAGAAACAGTACATAATTTATTATATTTGCTAATATCAATCAGAATTTCATGAAATCCAAAGGAACTATAGCTTATAGCTTAATATTAATATATCATTAGCTTGATACGTTACCTTGAGTTTCAACATACCTACCACAGTATATTAACTGATTAACACCTCAAGAGTAAGAGCATCAAGCCCACTTGAAAAGGGGGTGAGGTGGGGAGGGGGCTTAAAATGACCTTAACAGAATTGCGGGCTTTGAAACTTTAGCTTCTGTATACCTTTGAATTGTATTTTAAAAAAAACAGGTCAGACACTACCATTTCACCAATTAGTGTGGCGTTTTGAGACTACATCTAAATGAAGATTAAGGGACCTTGAGGTAAGGAGAGGAACAGCAATTCCATGCAGTTTTATCCATCAAAAAGTAATACCGTAGATAGGCAACTCCAGTGGGGTAAAAATGGCACATACAGAGCGTTAGGGAAAGTTTCACCATGCAAAAGTTATTTATTACGTGGCAGTCCTCCGTTAAAGAAGTACTTTTTCATCTCTGCCCCATCAAAGAGTTTGTTTTCATGCAATGAGGTGGGGAGGCAGTGGCGTAACTCTTATGCGCTCTGGGAACAAGTACCCTAACACCAACGATAGGGCATTTGAAAGTGTGTCCCTGGCCACTAATCGAAATGTGGAAGGCTGTGCTAACCCCCATACTCAAGAGTTGCACATAAAATATATTCTAGGCACAAATTCTGAGATATAAAAAGTAACTTTACTGTGAAGGTAAAGTGCTTTGTTGAAACAATACCCTAATTGCAAATCAGTATGAACACATTTTTAGGGTAAGGGGAATGGAGAGCGGGATGGGAATGGAGAGGGGGATAAGGATGAAAGAGGGTACAAACATCCCTTTTGGAAATCAGGTCCAGCAATGTCGGCCACCACAGCGTGTCAGCTATCCACCTTAGCTAATTTCATGAGTGTAATCTGTAAATTCGCAAACGGATCAAAATTTATAAACACCTGATAAATGTAAGGCAGAACATGTTTTAATGAAGTTTAAAACTGTCCAATACAGACAAAATTTTAACTATCATACTGACTTTTACACCACTAATTATACCAATTGTATGAAGTCATGTATGGATTGGCAGGCGAATAGTTATAACTAAGACATTGGCCAAGATACAGTATATGTGGAGCTGAGGGAGGGGTGCAGATTTACATTTCGTGTATATTTCTGTATGATCCACATTTAACAGCACAAACCACATCTCATAAATCGTTGTTGAAAATGGTAAGATTCGTGCCTTAAAAGCAAACTTGTTTTCCCTGACTAGAGTTTCAACTTGGAATGAAACAAAGTTTATGAAAAAAGACACAAAAGTGCTTTCCTCTTGGGAAAATGATATATTTGTACCAAGTGTGTACCAAATATCAAATAGCTTACCTTAAAGATACAAAAAAAAAAGAGATACAAAACTTTATACTATTTCTACAAAAGGGTACAATGTGACTCCATATTTTGTTTTATTATAAATATCTTTGGCAGCAAGAAGTTGGCAAAGGCAAGAAAAAGCTTTATTAAAAATACTTTCCGTTCCAAGGTAGTACAAGACTCACACATTACTTCACTCATCTTTTCCTTAAGATCAA